>JACCHW010000004.1:7200000-7919408 GCA_018907185.1 Platyscapa corneri
TATTTACTATATTAGTGTACTATAAAATGATAGTTATTACAGTAAAACTCAGTCATAAGCATATTTATCTTATCAAACGTACTTTGAAACGGCTTTCTAGGCTCTAAAAATAATAACATATCTATGTTTTGTTACGTGCAGAAATTACATTATTATTTCGATTACCGGACTATAAATCAGCCTTACCCGTGTAACATTGTACAAATAAAATTCAAGTTATCGCATATTGGAAAATTTCGACTTTAGAATAAAGAACGATCATAAGAGCAAAAATAGAGCTGAAAAGTAAGCATGAGACATGGACGAGTAGTCACGGTCCACGCATGGCAAAAACACTAAAACATACTGCGCCGCCTCCAATAGCGTAGATATACATCCTCTTCAACGTTTGTGAGCCATGCTCGTCATCGATTTCTCATCGGGTCGTGTCATGGCCCAATCTGCCATCTTTCTTTATCGTGTAATTCCCGCTATAAGTGATAAACAAACGCGATAGGGGAAACAATAGTGTCAGCGCTCGTTCGAGCTTCTGCTTAAAATGGAATAAGAAGAAGAATGGCGCCTTTCTGCGTAGTAGCGAAAAATATTATTTCCACGCTCGTTGGCCGTGACGAAGAAGCGGGCGATGCAACCTATGCCTGAGAAACAAGTCGTCGATGAGTCGTACGCTTGACGTAAACAACAAGTGTACGTGCACGTACGTGCGCCTTTTGAGCACACGTCGCGATCCTGAATCATCGACTGCCACGCAGATGCGATGGAAGAAGGACAGACAGATAGACAGAGAGTAAAAAATAGAGAGAGGCAGAGAGAGAAAGCAGAGGAATTGAATTTTGTGTAGTTTCAATTTGCATCAACTTTTTTCTCTTCTTTACTGCGTACATTTGTCATGGTGGATACTGCCAGTCGATAAGTATTAATGAGTATTGATAATACCATCGCAATATATCAATAATATTTTTATTCTCATTATCTTGACACTGTAATGTGTAAGAATGAAATGCGTTAAATTGAATTTAAAATATCTGTTAATTCATCTCAAATTTCCTGTCTACGTGAGAGAGAGAGTTTCAAACAGTGGTTATTCGCATAATTTGACAGTACGAATTTTTAATCGAATTTAGCATGAGTTAGTATGATATAAAATATTGGGGAATAGAAAAGTTATGGTAATACTTAAATTAGAAAAATGCAATTTTGGATATTCAATAATTATTTACTGGTACACATGCGTTGATAAAAATTAAAAGAACATAAAGTCAAAGGGAAATGGAAATTGGATAATTGCACCGAAATTCAAAAATATCGATTGCTATAATTGAAGGAAAAACGCGAGCCGCACAAACATAAATCGTAAATATAATTTAGCGCTTTTTCAGCAAAGAAGGTAGTAATAATCCTTGGCTGAAATAAGGCTAGCTGATTCGCACCTTCCGAAAAATTGAAAAACGAGGCAAAGAGGGACGTCGACGATTAACAACCGGCGGGTTATTCCCTACCCTTGGATGTACTTGCGTGGCGATTAGCGAGTAAATGGAAAGTGAAAAGTCGCAGTGACATCGTCTAAGAATAGCAATGTGCAACGTAATACGACGTGGACTCTCGCGCAACTATCAGCGTCTCGTATCTGGCGTAAGGTTAATGTAATTCTCTAATGAAATATACCTTGACGCTGGAGTTTATCGGTGGACAGGAATAATCACATTTCGTCTCCTGCCCTGGATCCGATGGATTTAGAATCTGGTTTACATGAAGAATCGAATATTTAGGCTATGTTTAAAAATCACAAAATAAGATGGAAAAATTTTATTTTCTTGAAAATGTGCATAAAAACGATGTATGAATAATGATAATTTTTAATAATTATTATTCTTATTTTTCATATCATTAATGTATATCTTGAAAACAAATATGTATTTCGAACAAAATTAACTTGGTAAAAATCTTGTTGCGTTGACTGTTACTACTGATTTATATGTCATATGTATGCATTTGTTTCATAGCGCTCAGTAATTTCAAAGACGCTTTCGACGATATTTGCACGATATCACGTAAAAAGCAAAAATATATTAAAAATACATATTATTAGATTTTAAAATATTCAAATAAAAGTTTTTTCGCTTATTTGAACTAAAAATAATTAAATGTACGTAACAAAATTATGCTGTGATCTTATAAGGCTATTGATTTTTTTCTATTTATAATTCATTTTTAATTTTATAACTAGAACTGTGAAAGTTAATAAATGATTGCATATATTTATAATCTTTAAAGTTCTTTAAAAAAATATTATAAAGATTTTTAAATATTAATTACAAAAATATTATAAAATATTTGTACTAAAAAGCGAAAATGCGCTTATGTACACAAAATCTAACATTAGTGTAGTATAAATAAGAAAACAAATACTTGGTAATAAAAAATCGGATAAACAGATAAAACTTATTTTAAATGGCCCAAGCCAATAATTTATATTATTTAAAATCGGTATTGAAAAAAGAACTATTTAGCTTTATGAAAGATTAAGGTTGCGTAGATTACCAGTTTACACTAGTAATCATTACTGGTGACTGTGGTCTACCTTAGTACATGTATGTCAACTCGTTAGCTTAATTCCAATGTTCGGGACAGGAATTACTTAGTCTGCCTAAGTATATTCCAATTCAAGTATTCTTAGGAGAAAAAGGTCAAAATCTCAAGGCTTTCCGAATTCTTTCGTTTTAAGGCAAAGTAATATTACACAACAACACAAAACAATTTGTTATATCTTTTTAGAAATGTGTAAATACTTGTATATATTTGCACTAAGTATTAATGTGCAAATTTTGTTAATTAGAATCGTGTATAAAATAGCAATTTCGAATATTTAACATCCAACTCTACAATAAAATTAGTTTTATAAATATTTTCCACGAATAACAGAAAATTGAACCTAATAGATTAATTGCGATTTTAATTGTCACACGTGGTACTAATTCTAATCCAATTATATTGTTTCAATCACAACACGTGATACGGTAAAAATCAACGAAAAAATTTCCGTTTATGATCGATCATACAATAGATTTTATCTTTTAACGTTTCCGAACTTTCGTATTACTGGAAAAGAATCACTGATCGCAAACCACAAAAATCATATGAAAACTCGCGCAGACGCTAATTAATATCGATTGAATGTGCGTTATACCGACACATCACTGTCCCGACTCTCAGGTGTTTGTACATCCTGTTAAGGACGAGTCATGAGGTCGTGTTGCGCTCTTGTACTCGTGTTCGCAGGTAGAGCGATTGAAAGTGAACAAAAAGGAGGAACAAAAAACGAAAAGAACGCCGAGTAAATGCTGATGTACGATAAGTTACGTCATCAATTTCATGCAAAGTACACGCGTAAATATTATTATTGAGCAACATTTCTATCGTTTTTCTCCTTAACGATTTCGAATCCATTTACCTGTCTGAATTCAATAAGCAGAAATGCTCGCGCTTAGATTTTAAAATTAGATTGTGCCGATTGCGCCCATTGTGAAGACAGGTTAGAAAAAAGTGTGCGGTAAATTACCCGGCAACTTTCATAATTGAATCGCTTGCCGGGAATTTATCGGATTTCCTTTCCTCTCCCCCCTCGCATTTCTGCCAATATAACGAGAGCGGGAATCCGATTTTAAATAGAGTAAGCAAAGGGTATTTTGATGCTGTCGATCGCAAGACCAAACTGAAAATTTGAGCCTTTAGTATCGATCAAGGAAGTTCACCTGTCGCGTCCTTAAATTTCCCGAGAACTGTTTTCGAGAATGAATGATATGCTCGTACGATATTGATCGACGTGAAGGCTCTTCTAAAAAATGCATCTCAGGAGAACATCGAACAATCGGGTATTAATTAACAAGCGATAGTATCGATCAACTCCACCGAAATCGTATTAAAAATCTTGCGACATTACAAACTTTTTAGCGTTTGAATTATATTTTGAAGCGAGTTTGTCGAAACAGTATATAATGTGGTTTTGCGCTTATCCACTGAACATCGTTGCTCGCTAACGCGCGGCGAATGTCGTCTCTTTTCATCGAGCGCGTGAAATGTATAAATTGCTAAAAAGCGAAAGCGGCGAGGGTAGCGTGACGCCAAGCTGTTTCTCCCTCGATCTCTCGTCTGGATCGCGGTTTAATTTTTGACCTCGCACTCGGTACAAGAAATAAGTCACGCGTCTCGCGGACAAGGAGGAAAATAGCAGATGCCGGCTGTAAATGGGTCACGTCACACCGTTGGTATACCCGAGTCGACGGCAGCGATGATTCAGCGGTGGCAAGGAAAATACCCGGGCGGGAAGTAGGTCGCCGAATGGAAGAAGCGCGCGCGCGCGTATCCACGACGACGACCGAGCGTCGGAGGCATTCCTCGCTCGGACACTCACCTCGATGTCGTACATGATGCGCCTTCCGTCGTGTGTCGTATGCGCTTTTGCAATAGACTGACAGATAGAGACGGAGTGAAGCGGCGGTTCGAGGGGGGGGGGAGACACATTTGACCACGACTTTGCTCCAGCGCACATTTCGTGAGATCACTGGAGGGACGGTTCAGTATGAGTGCTGTGTCGCGATCGACGTGGCTTTTTTCTTTCTATTACGCTTACTCAACTCATTTCACTTAATTCATTAGAATCCATCGGCTCTCGAAAGTTTTTACAGCGCCGTTTCCATTATTAATATAAGTACGTTAGGGATTGGTGACAGCAATCGTAATAATTAAAATTTCGAATCAATAAATGCCCGATTCTTAGTTTTCGTTATTGAAGAGCTACTTTTTAATTTTATCTGGAAATAATATTTCACAGAAATGCAGCCATTCGCAAAATGTATCTGTCTCTTAGAGAGCAACTTGAGACTGAGAAATTGATTCTCGTAAATTTCATTTTGTGTTAAATTAAATTGAGTTTTATCTGTAGAATGATAATTCAAAAGAATTTAGTGCGAGTGAAAGTTAGTTTGAATGAGTAACGCAAGGGACAATTATTTTAAGTGAAAAAATGCGTTCATAATAAGAATTTTCTTTGTAATGCTTTGATAATTTGTACATCGCTTAAAAATTTTGCTTGAAAAAATATTTTTTTAAATGCGTAAGAAATTATCTTATTAAAAATATTTACGAATATTAACTAACATATCTGTATAATAATGTTTATATTAAATGATCAATTATATTTATATATAAATATCATTTCATGGGTTTATAATCCTCGTACATTTAACATTTTTTAATTAAGTTTAAAAAAAATTTTTCACACACCTATCAAGTATATTTTTTAAATTTTTTAAATTTTTATATTGAATTTAATAACAATATGTGAATAGTAATAAAAAAAATAAAAATTTTTTTATTCAGATTAGAAAAGAGTTTGTATATTTAAATATGTTTCTATAAATTTAAAATAATTATTGGTTATTTCTTAAAATTTTATAGAATATTTTCGTTGAAGTGGAATAATTTTTAACTTACATACACCTAAATGTTTTTATTATCCTTTCACGAAACACATGTTTTATAGTTACTTTTAATTTTTAAAAGTTATTATTTTTAAATTACAACTTTTTTTTAAACAGTGTAAACAATTCAATTTACTACACATCATCGATAATGCCACCAACGAAATAAGAAATTCCTATATTATTAAATGATTTTATTTAAATTAATATAAATATTTAATTAATTAAAGATATAATATAATTATATAATTCGACTATGAATTTATTTGATTTATATTTTAGATTAAAATAAAATTACACGTACTGGAAATCTATAACACTCATAGTTGGAAGTAGCTAATTTATATTAGTTTAAGCTCAAAATATATAGAGAAATTCGTGATTAACTTTAAAATATAAAATTTCATTTATTAGTTTTTACAGTAGATAACGTTATTAACATGTTTTTGATTCATGATTTTCCGACTTTATTATTGTATTCCTTCATTTAATTCAATTCACATTCACTTCACAGATAAATCGACTTTTCGAATCTACCGATTCGTTACACTACAAAAGTAATTTTGCTTGACCTCTCGTTAAATTATGGATTCTCAGAAGTTATGTTCCGTCTGGCTTAGTCTTCTCGTTAAACTCTTGTATACTCAGACAGTGAGCAACCCATAAACTAAACCATCGGTAAAATTGGCGTTGTCATCTTAATCTTCGTTTGTAGTTGTGATAAAGAAGGTGAGATCATATATTTAGATATACTTGAATATAAAGCTATGTTCACAATGATCTTCTGCATCGTATAATTCATATTCTTAATGAAATTCGAAGATTTCGGCTTCGCAATACTTCAGTGCCCATTTAAAAATATAAAAGTTTTCAGTTTGACATTCTTTGCATTATTTACACAGATCATACACATTTAGCCTAATAACAGTATTATAATATTGAATGGAACACATTTAATTATTTATTAATATTTTAGTTAAATTATCATAATTGATAGTTTATTCCGATTATTTATTCTTATTGTTTTTGTTTTTTAGTTACATATAATTAAATATGGATAATATGTACCTTTTAAGTTGCCTAATAAAAAAGTCAGAAAACTTCGTGATAAATATTTGTTTGCTGATCTTCTTAAAACTCATAAATTTGAATGGCATAACAATTATTGAACGTCCATGAACGCTTTCTCATTTAGGTATTGATCTACCTAATTATGAATGAAGCCTAAGTTATTCTAAAGCTTCGTACTACTTAAGTAATAATTTGTAGTAATACTACAAAGTTTAATGAGGTACATAATTTTGTTCTTTTTATTTTACGAGCGCGCTTCCTTAATTTTTGACATTAACTGGCCGGAAACCGGAAGTTTCTTCTCTCTTTTTTCCTATCTATCTAACTAATCAGCGTCTACGTATTTATTCCAACTTGTATTAGCGATAAGATAATAGTGTGACCATTATTATTTGGATCTATGCTAATAGAACAGAGGATATATAGGTTTATGTGGCTTTGACCTCTCTTCTTCTTCTTTATCTGTATTTTTCTTTCTTTTCTGTAGATATTGTCCAGTAGTAGTTCACGAACGGGTTATTTGCATGATATTCATAATGATGATGACGACGACGACAATATTAACGTGCCTTCTAGTGGAAGTAGACAAAAGAGGTTAGATAAGATAGTTAATTAGACTAAAAATAGATAGAAGGGTTATACATGCTTGAAACACTTTAGTTTCTTTTCCCATTTCTTTACTTGTACTTATTCTTATACGTAAAGACGTATCATTTATTGCGAGATATTTTATTCGCTTAAATGATTCTTTATTATTTTATAAACTCTATACGATTAAAATCTCAAGTAGGAAATTGTATTTATTTTTTAACATTTTAAAATTTATTATTTCTTTCATTACTTCTGAATAATTTTTCGTTCTTTTTAATTTGGAATGTTTCTATCGGTTCTTTTTTATACAAAATAAACATTTCAGAAGTAATTGCAATAAACTAATTTTGGATCAACTTTCAATTCATTTAACATCACTGTATTTTAAATCTGGAATGCAACATTGTATTATATTTCAATGTAAATAAATTCATATAAATCCACATTCATTCATAAGTTAATTTTCTCATTAACATTCACTTTAAAATAAACATGCTTTAAAATTGTGCTAATGAATTTGACTAATTAAATTAAAAATTTTATCGAAATTATGTAGAATTCTGTTGAAAATAAATTATATTTAAAAAATATTTTATTTAAAAGCGTAAAATTTAAATTATTTTTTAAAAGTAGGATTTCATTAAAAGTAAAAAAAGTACTGAAAAACTATTAAACATATATTTTTAATTTAAAAGTATGGACGTAAATAAATACTCGTTTTTTAAATATTCTTTCTTTTTTTTTTATAGATAAACGTTATTTACACTTTGTATCTTCGTATTCATAGATACTTTGATGTACAATATTTTAAAATAGGTGCTTACAAAAAATACACGATATTAAAAAAATAATATTTTATTTAAAATAGAAAAAAATTGAAATATGAAAATTAAATGGAATATAAATTGTAAATATATCTAGTAAATATTTATCTTAATGAAAAGAAATTTCATTTGAAGGGAGATACGAAAATATCGTTTTATTAAAGTCAAACTTCATAATTAAACAAGAAATCTTATTTCTGTAACAATGTTTGTACTCAGACAATATAAATTATTCTTTCATTGCACAGAAAACTACAGATTTTACGAAGCCACTATTACTCTTCTAGTAGCGTTACACAATGAAATTCAAATATTGCAATGCTTGAAAAAGACATATCCTTAAAGAAATTCTGAATAGAATAAATTCGAAGCATTGTGAGTCTATTGTTTATAATTCTACGTGATAATCCTGCTAACATAAAATTTACAGAAGAAATCGTTTCATCAATTAGTATCATTGTCTAGTATCCATTTCTATCCATTTCTAAATATTTTTTATTTTACAGTATATAATTCTGTTACCCTTTCATAAACCCACGCAACCATTCGAATTATTATTAAAAATATTATAATAATTCTGGTTGTCTTTTTTGGACTAGAAAAAAAGATATTCCAGATAAGAACTAAATTCATCAATAAATAAATTGTTAACGAGATGTTTTTATTTACAGACACTTCAAATCGATAATAATGTTTTAATAGTGCCATATTTCAATTCATAAAATGAACCAAAAAATCAATAGTGCCTAGTGTGCGTCGACTAGAGATCAATCGGTGAAAGGACATTAGTACTGTCAAATTAAGTGATTATTTTTTTGTGTAAGCGTCGCTGATCCGACCTCGTTCTTCTTAGGCAAACAGACACAGAACGAACGAGAGACGCGCGGCGAAGGGAAGAAGGAAATATGCGAGGAGTTTACCGCGTCAACCAGCGATTTCCGTTTAGACTACAACGGACTCAGATTATGCGCGATTAAGGTTAATCGCATTTACAGAGTTCGCGAAGGAAATTATGAGGTTCTAGTTTAGGCAAATACAAATCGTGTATAAAATTTCAGATTTTTGAGCTACTTTTATTTACAAAATAATTCACGAATGTGATTCGATTGCATATTATGCGGTGCTGTTCCTAATTACTGTAACAGAAAAAAATCAAAGTAGGTGAAAGGTATACTGCCATGGTATGAAATGTACTCGAATATTATTTAGAAAAAGGTTATTTCTGCATAAGTTTTTAACAATTAGAGGTCTGCAAGTAATTTAATGTTATTGATGGCGTGTCTTACTAAATCAAATAGATGCTCATTAATCAAAGTGACAATGATATCATAGTTGTAATTATCATTTTATACGATATCAATTTATTCAAAAGTATGTTAGAGTCTATCCATGCTTGTTAAGTTCATCAGAATTAATCATTTTTTCATTGAATAATCATTATATAATAGTTTTAACAGATTTTTAAGGCACTAGTTTGCATAAATATAGGATATAAATAGAATAGCGAATGTAAAATTTTGACTTTTATTAGAAAAGAATTACCATCGAACCCGATAAAACTATAATAAATTAGATAATATGATAAATGTCTAAAACACTGAGTCATCATAAAATCAGTTTTAGTATTTGAATTAAAATTTATCAGCAGTGGGTATCGAAAAAATTTTGGTTGCTCCTCTTAACTTGTGTATTTGTCATCAAACTGATATGATCGACAGTTTGTTACGTTATAACAAATGACAAGAGAATATAACTAACTTGTATATAAATGAATAAACCTGTTCACTGGAACGAGAACTCAATCATATATTTTACGCACAGCCTCGACTCTTGTGCGAATAATTTATATTATACAGGCATAAATTAAACGATATTAAATTTATTAAGATCGTAAATCGACCGAACTGCTATAAATCTGAAAATACCTAATCTGGTATTTTGGTCAAGACTAACATCGGATACATGACGTAAACTATACCATACGCATGTATTTAATACATCTTAATGAGCATCAATTTTATATCGTACAATGTTTCATTAAAAATCAGTAACATACACACGTATTTAAAATTAATTTAATTCATTTATTTATTTTTAGTATCCTATATTTACAATAATACTTACTTTTGATTTGTTCCTGATGCCTATAACATAAGATTTTTTTATTATTTTAAAAATCTTAATTCATATTTCATTGGCGTCTGATTTATATTTCAAGACATTTTAGTTAATCTTTCATGATACGCGTAAAGTTATTCGAACGATAAAATAGATAAATTAAACTTTACATAAAAATTTATAATGCTTTTGTAAAAGATACAAATTTATTTTAAATTAGTATTTGTTTCATTAAAATAATACAATTGCTTGATTTTTAATTTCAAATACAAATTCTTTTTCGTGACAAAATAATTGAATAAATGTTCAGTGTAATTAAATGATTCATGATTATATAGGAGATAAATGCAGGATCTCACATAAGGAAATTTTAATACACTATCAAGTAACTAATAACAACGTAATAGCATATCGGTTGTACAAGACCTATTTTTAGTACCTCGGATTGTTAATCCTCCGGTTCATTAAAACAATTCCTAAGATAAGACTTTTACTAATCTTGAAACATTAATGAAAGTTCTATTATAAACTTTAGAAAATTTTATAGAGATGAATATAAGCTTGTAGAGATATATAAATTAAGTGAGCACAAACACTGACGAGTACGTCTGGTTTAATTTTCACTGTGACGACGAAAGCTTTTGGCTAATTGACGCGTAGTCAACTGAAGGCCGCAAGTTTTAGAGGCCGAATACGTGCTTTAGTATGAATAACTGGCCCTACGGAGGATTTGAAAAGACATCGAAGTAGTTTGCCCTTCTAAAAATTGGAACACAGTAAGAGATGGGAGGAAGAAAGGAAAGTGGTTTGAAAGCTATCGCGTTTTTCTCTTTTCTTCGTTTATTTACTAGACGGTTTATTCCATTGAAATTCCACGAGAAACACGTATTAAATTTCCTCTACTTGTTTACACCGAGCGTACAAAGTAAAAAGGACTTTTGATATCCTTTTCAATGTGATAAAAATACTTCCTTTTTTACTAATGTAGCTATAGATATGTGTATCTATAGAGAATTAAATTAACTTATTCCAATGGAAAAATTACGAGTTTATTTTCAAACCAGTACGGCCATTGAAATGATTTTGTTTTACACGAAAAATATATTTTTTATTAAATGAAAGATTTAATACGGCATAACCGAATAATGGCTTTTATTTGATTAAATTCCGATATAACGTTATTTTTATTAATAAGAAGTCAGCCTTTATTGTATTGTATAAGAGAAAGATTAACACAGTTGATATTAAACTGACGTTTAGTATTTTTTCATTTTATTCTGAAATAAATTCTCAATTTCTTAACATTAAAGTTTTATATCAAATCTTTCGCAACTCTGTCAAAAATATATTACTATCTATACAGTCATATGTTATATTCGTCTATTATATTTATTTTTAAAATTAAAAAACAGTGATATTTTACAAAGTATTTTTTTATTTTATTCATTTCAAATTACCTAAAAATTTAATAATATGAGATAAACATTTTTTTATTTTTGTTTAATTTCTATATGTTATTATAATCAATAATGTTTTTTAATTAACTATTAATGGAAGTTGCAGATTTTTATTATACTTATATGTGAAATATTATTTATTTATGTAATATATGGTAAAATGTCTAGATTTATAATTATTTACTATATGAAAAACATGTATAAACATTTTTTGAACAATTTTACAATATAATATTGCTATAAAAATATCTATTTTAAATTAATTCAGTGGTGTATCTACATTTTTGTTCAAAAAGATTCTTTAAGTATAAATAATCAATTGTAATAATTTGCTTTCTTCTTTTAAATAAGTTTTACAACAAAAATTGAACTACTAGTACTCTGTTACTAATTATCAAATATCGAAGGTCGTAACAGAGTTTTGTGAAATTAAATATACATATATTTTAGATCATTAATTTTATATATACATATTTTAATACTTTAATTTTTTTCCTATTATTAAAGGTGGGTTATAGTATTGATATTGTACTTGATCTAATAAGCCTTGAAAGTATAAGTACGAATACAATATATAAGATCAAACTAGACGAAATTTCTTATTAAATTAATTACACATTTTTCCACATGTAACATTGATAAAAAATATCACTTTTACTTAATTAATAGATAACAAATTTTAAATAGAAAGAAGCAGATTTCATTTTTACCGTTTAATTTGAGATACAGATTCCATTATTCTCACTTGGCAATACAGATACTGATCATAATTTAAGGAAAATTATCAAAGTTTAATTTTATAACTTACTGAATAATAGCAATTTATGAAAGCAGTGAATTAGAAATTTTGTAATACACGTAGAGTTCATAATTAAATGAAGATATTAACCACAAAATTGTATTAATTAATCTTTAATTATAACAACTTCACAATTTCCAATTCGTGAGTTAATTTACGCAGCGTTATTGCGTAGCTGTAGATCGAGAAAATGCGCAGATCCCCGTTCGTTGAAGGTCGAGGTAGTTTCGCATATAGGATACAGGTAATTATTAAAAGTGAATTCTTTGCCAACCAAGCAATAGATACATCGGAATCTGAGTGCTTTGAGTAACCCATTAACGGCAACAGAATAATCGAATGTTCAATAAATTAGCGTTGATATCGATTCTCTTCCACGTGCATTGATCTAAGTAAAAAATAAAAATATATAACTTCATCTTGGATGGCACGTGCCACGGTTTGTTGGAAAATCACCGATTTCAAAAGGCTGCACCAGTCCATCCCTGCAATCAGACTGTCTCCACACGCGTGACCTCGCATTCATTTATCTCAGTCGCGTACGGAGTTTCTTTCGTTATTCGTATAAGCTATTGTATTGGCCGATCTCGGTGTAAACTATCACTCGAGTAATGTTTTATCGTGTTTAATAGTGTAACTTATACCTCGGTGAGTTGTTGCGAATAACTGGAAAAATGCAGCAATCGAGAAATTTATTGGTCATTGTTTCATATTACGATTCAGCTCCAGATTACTCTTAAAATACGATGTATTTGTTTCTTAGATAAAATTATCGATGAACAAACTTTATTTATTTCTAAAAATAGATCGACTTCAAATCCTTTTGATAAATTTGTTGCTTCTGTATAGAAGAAACGGAGACTTGTATTTGTACAAACTACTTCTCACTTTTGATCTTCTTTCAAATTATCTTTTTAATCTCAATATTGCATAGGTATTTGATGAATGCAGAACTTTTACATACTTTGTACCTTGTTTTGCATAACAGATAAAACTTATTTGTTGTTGCTTGAACATCAACAATTATGCTGTACTAGTTTTGCTATTATAACTTCGGAGCTTTAAATGGTTAACATTTTTTGTATGTGCTACTTTTATAACTTGCATTTTTTAGTATTTTTCTTCATATAAGTTTAGTTATTATAGTTTAAAAAATTATTATCCATTAAAACATAATACTATTTATTTTATAACAATCTTTATTAAGGAAATATCATAAAAAACATTTTTAAAAATAAACTATTGTTTATATATATATATATATATATATATATAATTTTACTAACTCATATCATAAATTCTACATTTTCAATTGTTCTACATAAATAAATTGTTCTACATTTTAAAAAAGAATTTATTTTCGAATAGAAAATAGTAGGGTATAACAAACTATGCAAAAAAAAAGATTTCTAATTTTAAAATATAACGAATACAAAAAATCATTTCGATTACACTCACATTTTATCTTGAACAAAAATTAAAATATTCCTTTCTCGTAACTTTCCGTAATAGCAATGGGTTTTGGACTACATCTGACAAATATAATATTATTGTTGTCAAAAAAATCTGTAACGTAATCAAATTTACATTAATATTTTTATAATTTACTGCATATTATGACACCGATCAGCTGTGTATGATTATTGCCAATACAAACTAATAATATAACAATACCAACATAAAATAATGTGGATTGGGATCGTGAAATTCCATTGTAAGGACATTAAATTCAAGTTCATCAAAACAGTAAAGAAAAAAAAGAAATAAATCCACATAATATCATGTGACATAGCTATTATTGTAAAGAGACACGTATCTTATCAGCGAAAATATTATATATTTTGTCTTAATTTGATAATTTTTATTAATTTTATAAATTTTTTTATTTTTGCAAAATAATATTCATTTTATTATGACGATGATTATAATATTAAATGTTTTTTAAGTTTAAAGATAGCTTTAGCTCTTCATTGTATCATAATAATTGTTTTTAATATTCTTAGGTTACTCCTTTCAACTTTTTCCTTTTCACTTTTAACTCCAAATTTTGTGTTATTAAATTGGATGTTCTGAAATAATAATGTATTATACTTAACAGTTATTAAAATTTCAATTTAAATAAATAAGTTTAGATTTACATTTGTTAAAGAGGTATTTATCGTTATTTCCAACAATTCACCTCAATACTCTTTAATAGTTCAACTTAATAAATTTTAAAGGCAGTTCAAAGAATGGCTTAACACATGCGGGAGCCTTAATGAAGGTGCGGTCAACAGTAGCCTTATCTAATCTTATTCATTTTATTGATATGTTCACTGCCTGCAATTTTATTGCTTATTAAGTTGTACAAAATATTTACCATAGATTTTGGTTCCATAAATTTATTTTTAAACTCTTGATTTACTGGTCGATTCGCGATTATATTGTTTCCTGATTCACCTGAGTATCAGGGTTCAAAGTAACGTGTTTCAATTATAAAATTACTCGTTTTTGTAGAGAATTTTATATTATACTTTGAAACGTAAAATAGTTATAAAGGTCACCTACAGGCAAACTTTGCTATCGAGAAAGTAAGAGGGAGTGAGAAAGAGAAACGCCTATGTGACTCCCAAAATCTCTTATTTACTACATTGTACATGATAACTACATGTTTACTTTACAAAAAATTGGTATAACAATCATGTGCATTGCAATACCTATTCGATTCTATCGATGGCAGACATAAATTCGCATTTCTATTGCTTTCTGAAAGATATCATAGGTCATCGTCGCCTGGGAAATAATACTCTCAAACTTCACATATCAGCAATAGTTAAATTTATTATTGTATTAAAAAATTATATTATTTTCTAATGCGTAAGTGCTATTTGACTACATCCTTTGATATTACAACTGATTTTAAAAACTTATCACAACGATCAGAAAATTCTTTCTTTACTTTTTTGGTAAAATCAAAAGCTCATTTTAAAAAAAATGTAATTATTAATTTCTAAAATACAGAAAAAAAGAATTTCATGCTTTATTTATTAAATTTAACTGCAACATTTTTTAGTTAACAAACGTTAAATTAAAAAAATTAAAAAAACTAACATTAAATCTCGGTTTCTACAATCTTAAAATTTCAAATATCTATAGTTTTCTTGTGAAAACATTCAACAAATATAATATTTTAAAATTATAATCTGATGTAAGAAATAATTATAATACAATAAATACATGATAATTCCTTATATCTCCAACAAAAATTATTTGTCATATATTCATATACTTACGAGAAAAATATTTTAAAAACTTAAAATTGAGCACAAGTAGTATTTATTTTTATTTTTAAATATTTATTATTCGTTTTTATTTATTCACTTTTTGTTCAGTTTTTATTCAGTTTTTATACAGTTTTTGCGTATGACATATTATCATACTTGACATATTCAAACTTTAATATTCTAATGTACGCAATAATTCTATAGTATACTACATTATATATTATGATGTATAAATATGCTGCTTATATTATGATTAGGAAAGAAATTTATATTCAGAAAAATTATCTGCATTAAAATATTATTTTTTGACATTAAATCAATTATTATTCAATAAGATTAAAAATTTATTTTTAACAAATACAGTTTATTAATTAAGCACGTCCAAGATTATATAAAATTAATTTAGGAAAATTGAATTGAATATATATAAAAATGAAGGATAAAATTTTGTATAATTATAATAAGATTATAATTTTTGGTAATTAATTAAACAAATTTTCAATAAACTGTATCGTCATTCAATATTAAACATTTTTTTTTTAAATATTTTAAAAATAATTTTATAAAAGATAAAATTTTCTAGAATTTCAGATAAATTTATTAAATCAACATTTTATATGCGTTTACTTTTGATTTTTTAAATTTCAGTAATGTAAATGATTAAATACAATTATGGCAATTATCGCCCAACATTAAATTGTTTCCAAGAAAATACAAATCTATGACTTGTTATCAGTCTTATATAAATAAACATGCTTTTAATAATAATGTATACAGCAATATAAGCTTATGTTAATATTTATCATATTTTTTAAAATTAACTTTTTACATGATGTATTATATTTTACTCTTCTATAAGAATAAAAATTGATTATTAAAAAACAATTATTGATGTTATTAAAACATTTATATAAAAATTGATATAAATATTAAAAATTAATTTTTCTACTCAGTATTAATATTTAATAATAAAATGAAAAATAAATTATAAATTTTAATGCAAATACTGAGTCTATAGAAACTCTGAATATATATACATATATATATATATATATATATATATTTAAAATAGCAGAAAATATGTATTAAATCATCACTTTTTAATACTTAAATATTTGTAAAATAATAATTATGTTTGATTTAAAAATATAAAATCAGTTTTTTGCATTGGAATTAATTATATCCTTATGACGTAGATATCATTTAAATTTATAATAAATTAAAATTAAAATTAAAAAAAATTAAAATTAAATATAATGTATTAGATAATATATATAAAATATATTAGAAGCTGTACAAAATAAATGTTGCATTTTTCGAATGCAAGAGGCTTAATGTTATTGTATTTCCCAATAATGTGTACACTGTAAATTAAACACAATTAAATCTGTAACACATCTTAATTTTTAAAATTATTGAATTGTTCTTATAATATTTACTTTGATAACATTGGTTGATTTGATTTATACATGCTAAATATAATTTAAAAAATTGCATTATTTATAAAAAAATCTTTAAATAATGATTTATTTATATTACAATGATAAAAACTTAAATATTTATAAATTGATTTTTTATGATTTATATTAATACAGAAATCAATTAAATTTGCTACAGATACAGAAATATTCATTAAAATCGACGTCATTACTTAACTTAATTTATTTTAATTGAAAATATTATATGTCATTAACTTAAAGTCTTATGAATAAGTAAAACACGATTTTAGAATCTTTGTTTTCAAATTGAAGTGAAGGGTTCCTAACACAATATTAAAATTTAAAAAAATTAAAAGATATGTAATAAAATTATAAAATAAATAATTTTTAGAGGCACAACTTCAATATAAGTCCTCTTACAGGTAGAAACACAATACAGACTATAAACACAAAACATTCGTTTCGGAAGCTGTAGAAACATTGGTGCTGTTTTTTAAGCGAATTTATTTATATAAAATAAAGTGCTTGTAAAATGCAAAAATACATAGTAGCATAAGAAAAACAAATAAGGGGTTACGCTGTTATGAAAATAATGTAAAGAAGTTGCTTTTGCAATTAAGACGAAGGATGTGCGCCTAGATACTCAACGATTATGGATCAAGTCTCTTATTACTCATTGCCTTACGGACATAAGAAAAATGTGTGTATGTATATCAAAAGAGAGAGAGAGAGAGAGAGAGAGAGAGAGAGGGAGAGAGAATCTGTCGAGTTAATAATAGTTTTTAGTAAACTTGACGTTGATCTAATATCAATATAAAAGTTATAGGGAAATCCCGAAGTCCTTGATACCATCACACCATCTAAAAAATAATCTTCTTTTTGACTGAAATAAGTGCTTGTGAAGCTTTGAGAAATTTTATTCTCAAGATCTTGTGCAGTGAAAATTTTCGATAAACTCTCGAGATATTTGCGAATACATACTTATAATTCAATCATCCCGTTTGTGAACCACAAACATTTTTTTCTTATTATCAAAGAAATGTTTTTACCTCGTCCGATAAAATTAGAAATTGTAAATTTTAATTATGTTTTTTTTTATAAAACTCAATCGTAATTATGTAAAATAAATAAAATTAAATTACATTAAAAGATATTTTTTCAAAGAGTAAAATAATGACTAAAGCGAGTAATTGTCAATTATTGCTCATACCTTGTCACTTCATAAATTATATTATTTATTTCCACAAAAAAACTTTTGTATAAAAACAATGTATTAAATTTTCATCGTACAAAAACACTTACTGCAATGATATATTTATAATTAATGAGATATCTTTAATGTGCTTAAACACGTAATTTAAAAAATAATCTTCGAATGTAGCATATCGCAACGACTAGCCTTACATTTGCTGGCCCGCCATAACTGCTTGATGTCCCGATCGATACTCATGAAAAAAAGTATATGGTTCGCGTGTGAGCGTAAACAAACAGATGCCATTTAAAAACTCCCTGCGAATAGTCTGCAGATTCTTTAACAATGAGTTTGCCGTAGTTGCACGAAATGGAATTCAAAATTTTTGAGATGCGCTCGTTCGATCCCCACAAAACAACCAAGCCGTACACCGTACGTATGCATGCAGGAGTATATGTAACGTTGTCGCAGCAACCAACTCTATCGAGCTCCGTATTCGCGTGTTGCCTGAAAGCTTTCCGCACTTATATGCCAAATTTACTTGCAGCGTCAGTTCCGTTTTAGTTTTGTAATCTTATGTAATATCGTTGCTGATTAAGCCTTCCAATGAATAGTAAAGTCCGTGAACGGTCAACAAACAGTAACAGTCTAGTACGGAGCGGATTTTAATGTCCGCATTTGAATTTTAAGAACCTTATATAATGTTCTAAAATAGTGTTGGCGATCATATATATATATATATATATATGTATATACATGGATCAATGTATAAATGCATTTTACAAAGCAGCATAAGCTATTAACTAAATTAATAACAGTCGATATTGTTAATGCAAATCACTATGAGGTACTTAATCTCTAAGGCTTTCCGACTCAATCATATACTAATTTCAAATTTGACTAATTATACTATGAAATACCTCAAACTATATGTTATAATTTAAGAAATTCATATGTAAATTAAAACTACGTTAGTCTTGAATGAATATGCAGTGAAAACGGAAAGAATTAAATATTACAACTTAAGATGACAATTGTTTCGTGTATTAGTACTGATACGTTAAGAATTCGTTTTTGTTACTACAATCACTTGTTTAAAGAAGAATATCAAGTTTTACTTATTACGCATTGTAATAAAACTCTGCAATAATTGAGGGTTGTATGTGTATATTTAAAAATCACTATTAAGTCATGCAAAAGACATCATATTGTTCCAATTTTAGCACTTTTAAAATAAATATTAAAATTTATTATCATGTAAACCACAATAAAAAACAAATACGTATTAAAAAAAATTTTTTTCTGTCAGTTAAATCAAAAGAACATATTTCATAATTATTGTAAAAATAAACCTTAGTAGTATTGCAGATGAAATGTATAATAGCAAGAAATAATGCTGATAATTATAATAAAAAATCATTTACACAAATGCTTCTAATTATGCATTATTTTTTCTCTGTTAATATAGAAATTAGATTGTTACACTCTTTGCTATAATCAATAAATCTTTTTTTGTATAAGATTATATAATCAATGAGCTTGGTTATATCAACGTATAATTATATATTCGATTTTTTATATCAAGCTCGGAATATAAAATTAAAAATCAAGAGACCTAGATTACTTAAAATAGATTCTTCTTAAAACTGGTGTAATTGCAATTGTTAAAAATCTATATAAAAAAGTGAAGCTATTAGGAATACTTAGATTTGGTAAACATATTTTTTTTATCATCGCTACTCTTAAATTTATACGTTTTCATAAATCTTTACAGCAAGTATTATCAAAAATTGGAATATTACGATGTACACATCATAATTTATAAAAACTTACAGAAAAAAATATACTAAAACAATTAATTATTATTATATAGAATTATAGATCTTATATAAAAAACAGAATAGTATTTTAAACATCAATTGGTAAAATGAGTGAAACAGAGAAATCTTAATACACCAACTCAATATTTTGAATATTATTGAATTCATCAAGTGATAAAAAATAAAAAATTCTAATAAGCTATTTTGTTGTAAAAGAATTTTTCGTAAGCTTTCGTATTGTACATCTCTTTAATTTATTCAGGATTACCTAGAATTAAGTTTTAAATACATTTTCACTACTAAATAAAAGTGTTGCATATACCGTTTGATTTGCTTTGTATACTGCAAAATCAAAATTTTCATATTTTAATAAAAATAGAACCTTGATTTTGAACTCATGTATATATTTTACGACTAAATAAAAAATATTTAAGATACTGGTCTTGCCATTGACAGGCAAAGTTCAATAGTGTAATTAATCTGTGTAATTAAATTTTTTGGTTAATATTTAATTTTTACTTATTTTATTTAAAATAATAATTCAACATTAATTAATTGATTAAAATAAACTATTACTTTTAAAAAAAAAAAATCTTCGAATAATTCACTTCTATAGCTAAAATACATTACCCTGAATAAATTTAATTTTTAATAAACTATGAATTTATTAGATATAAAGTTATGAAGATCTTATTTTAATAAGTTGGAAAGTAAAGGATAGTAGTAACAATAGGAAAACACTATTGAAAATAGAGTTTATCATTAAAATAAAAAAATATAATTATATATGTATGTATACTTTAAAAATATTGTATGTTCTATATTATTATTAAATATTTAGTAATAAAAGTAAAATAAAAGCTAGCATATGATATACTAATAACTTTAAATCATTTTTATGCAATAAAATAAATGATACTAGCTGTCATTAGCTTAGATGACTCATAAGAAAATTCCTATGGATTTTAACACAAATTTTATTAGTTCTGAAATATATATAGTAATAGACTTTGAGACTAATAACATGTTTTTTTTTATATGTGTAATATTAAATTATAATTAAAAATTTTGAAACTACTTTTTGAATGCAAGAACTTCGAACATAATTTTTTTTTATGCACAAAAATATTTCTTTAATATAAAAAGTTGAAATTTTCTTATAATAAAACATAGTATTATAAAAAAAACTATATCTTTTAATGAAAAAATTAAAACCCATGTACATTTTTCCCTATATTAATTTTAACGTGTTCACAGAAACACAAACACATAAAAACACATACGCGCCACATACATACACACATATGCACACACAAATTTTTGTACATATAGATTTTCATACTTCATTTACATGCGATGGAAAATTAAAGTATTGTTGTCTTTCATTCTTATTTACGATTTTTATATTAAAATAAAACTATTTAAAAATAGTTTAGCATTATAGAAATCTTTTTTATTAAGAAAATCATATGTATTATTCTTGCAATGTAATGAAACTTTTACAATTGATGTCATTAATAATATTACATTCGTGCGTAATCATAAAACGACTAACAAGAAGATATTTTTTATTATTTAAAAATGTTTAAATCTTTTTATCGTTTTTATGGACATAAGAAAAATGCATGTGATTTAAAAAAAATCAATATTAGGCATCTGAAATATCTTTCTTATTAGTTTCAGCTTGAATTTCGATTGACTTCACTTTATGCAGGATTTTCTGTCTTAAAAAAAATTTTTTTTTGGTTTTTTTCTTGACGTTGCTTATTAAAAAAGTACTTTTATTTTAAATAAAAAATATGTATATTTTATTTTAATTGAAACGATGAAAAAACTTCTAACTGATTATAAAAACTGGATTATATTTAAAATATCTGTGAATATTTAATTATCACTAAGTTATTAAAAAAAAGTATTATTTACATTATATTGAATGCAGTATTATACTTTTCTGTATTTTACTACTTTTATTCTTTGCATAACATATCAATCTTATGCTTAATACGATGTAGACCTAAAAAAACTCTTTTTCGCACAAGGATGTGTACGAATAGACAATTGGATTAACCTTCATCGTATGTCCGAGAGAATCTTTTAGGGATTCATAAGACGGGTGAATGAATTTCAAGCTATAGTTTTCGAAAACCATAATAAAGAGTTTTATTATTGATATAAGCTAGATTCAAATCGTGATCTTCAGGCTGATTCTGATTTCTGCACGTAGTATAATTTAATTATTATTTATTATTATTTATTTATATATTAGAGTATAATTTAATTAAACGTAGTTATTTTTACTTATACGATAAATAAATTTCTAATATTCATTTTCTAAAGTATATATATATGTGTGTATATTAAAAAAATAAATGAAAAAATACAATTATGTGGAACTCATTAATATGAACAAAATCTTACATAAAATATTCAAACATTGTCACCTCTCGAACAACATGACGCAGCAAATCCAATTACACACAATAATACGGCACTTATAAAAAAGAATGTACGGAAGGCACTCATACGACTCTCGGAAGACCTATCCCCTGATAATATTGGGATCAATTGTATCAACATATCAACAGATTTCCTCGCGCACATCAAGTTTATTGAGCGTACGAATCAAGGCACAAATACTATTAACTCCGTGAAATCAAAAACTTTTGGCTCGTAACTTTGATGAAGTAGAAAATCACTCGAGCGATATCGATGATTATTCAATTTCATAGAATTGAAAATTTTCGACGGAGCTTCTTATCACGTTTGCATTCTATTTTAAGAGCGACCTTACGCGTGAACGAGGAAATAATGTGGACTGTGCAACTTCAATAACTAATAGTCATTGAAGACGGGATTAAGAACAGACTTCATCAGCGCCGGTAAAAGCTATGCTCGTAAATAGAGAAGCCAAAAATACACGACTTTTCAAATTTAACCAAAGTTATATTTAGACGAAGTTGTAGTTATGAATGCATATTTCACCTTTTAAAGTCTTGTCTCGCATAAACGGTTATTAAAATTTCACTTTAAAACTTCGTAATTTCCGAGATTTCGTAGCGCTTTTTAACGTTGCTAATTGTAGAGCAAAGGTGAATCTTGAACCAATAAAAGATTCTCTTTCTTTATTCAAGCATTTCATTTTTGTGAAAAGCTACGTGACGCCTGTCGTGAAAATCTTTTAAACGCGCGTTAAAAAAATCACGAAGAGCCAATTTACATCCGATTCATCAAAGTCGGTACATAAATGTATTAGCCGATTTTAAATACATATATATCACAATTCTGAATAAATATAGGGATAAAAGAGTAGGAAAAACTCGCGAATATCAATGTGGAACAATAGAATAGAGGTCGTGTTTCGTATACGTAAGTTTGCATTGGTAGTCGCGGAATTTTAGAATGAGGGCAAAGCGCGAACGTCAAAGTGAAATGAGAAGAAGGGATCACTTTCCCTCGAACACCGTGCAAGCGAAATTCATATAAGAATTCCTTCTGCTTACCAAACGAACGAACTCGGTGAAATACAGATTTTCCCCTTCTTGCTGGAAAATGTCGACCGTAAATAAGTGTACTTTTCGGAGATCAGAAATTGGATTTTTCATCTATAATGGAAAAAGGTCTCAAAAAAGTTTCTCTGTCTTCGTTGTATATATTGAATAATACATGAAAATAAATCAAATAATCAATTTTTTCTAAATTGCTAACAGTATAATTATCGTATACAAGTATTATTTTATTACTTACAAGATAAATTCGTATTTTAAATTATAAACTTTCAAAATTTCGATAAATTTTTACTATACTTAAAAAAGTCGGTTCAGTTAATTAAGCATTGACTCAAAATTACGTATTAATTTTTTTATTTTTATAAAAAGACAATTTTATACGAGCGATTAATTTATAAATTCTGATCTTTTTATCATCAAATTTTTTCGAACCTTACAAATAAAAATATACTATTTTCTGATATTTTATCTGAAATTTATTTATAAACGAACGTTTGTGCATGTGTGTGTATATATCTAATATCGTTAATTAATAAGTACAACGCGTTGAAGTAAATTTTTTGAACGGAAAGTTCATGTTTTCTTTTAAACACATTAATATCCTTCGCGCTCTCATATCACAATTTTTTTAACTTACATTTTCTAGTAATATCTTTTTTATATTTTCTCATTATGAAGATGTAAATATTACTTTATTACGTATAATAAACATACAATAATATATATGAATTATTCAATGACATTCTTTATTTATTTACAAGAAATTTCGTTATTTATTTGCTTAATAATTAAAGTATGAGTTTAAGGATAAAATATGTGCATAATATAAAATTTGGAATTATGAGAAATTATACAAAATAAAAAATATGCAATGTTTAAGAAGTGTTGTCGATAAACTTAATTCTAATTAAAAAATATTTATTAGATATTAAATTTTCATTAATAATTGAACTCAATGTTCCTTTAATTATTAGGTAACGTATTTTACTTATTTTGTGAAATATTTTTATATAAACGAGGAATGTATTTAATGCGATAAATAAGTAACGAGCATATTTTAGTTTCACAATTGATTTAATTAATTGATAAGTACTATATCAAAAGCAAATACGTTTATAAGGTTTCCGAGTTTTTCGTGTTTAATTTCATAATAAGATAAAAAAATAATTTGGGCAATACAGAGTAAAACAAAACATAAATCTATCGAAATAAAATATATTACCAGTCAATTTCAATAATACATTAATAATAAAATTAAAAATACTATTTTCTCATTGTGTTTACTAAGAGAGTTTGTTATTAAATTGAGCAACTAGAATTCGTGTATTCACTTCATATTCCTGCAAATTGTTATAAATTCATAATTTCAAACAAATAAGTTTCATTGTATCAAAAAAATCAGAGTATTTGTCAAAAGATGATTTATTAGATATTCTTTTTAACTTGAATACTCTTTCTGAAATGTTGATTTAATGGTTAATTCAAAAGTAGATTACAAATTTTTTTCGGTATATTAATTCTTTCTCTCTTAAACTTTCACAAATACATTAATAATAATTATATTAGTAAAAACAGTAATGATAACGATAATGATGTTAATTATCGTACCGAAAACGAATGATGCATGTGAAAAAAATATTAGTAAAGAGCAAACGTTTAAAATTGTCTTAAAACTATTAAAATTGCTCACGTGATGCTTATGAGTCCAATAAAATTTTTCAGTCATCTCATCATTTTTACATTCATTTTAAAAATAATTAATCGATATCTTAATAAATTATATAATACTTAACCATTTAAATATTCATTTACAAAATTAGTAATAGTATACACAATAAATTAAGTTGTTTTTATACCTATTGATCAATCTCGCAAACTTCCATTTAACACTTTGATATGTTTTCTTTTTTTTGTCATGAATAGCGAAAATCAAAACACTGTTATTCCAATATAATTTGTCTTTACAAGCTGCCTGACTCATAGTTAGTCGTACGATAAAGCTTCGTGTCTAATGGCTCAAGTAACCTTCTGTCTTTTTCTTCCTCTTTGATTTCTCTTTTCAATCATTTTTATACTTGTATAATTGTGTTATGTATGTTTTTTTAACTTGTTTGATCTTCGTTTTCTGAATAAAATTTTTTTAATTTTATACGGAATAAAAATGAAGTAATAGATTTTTGCAATACTCCTAAATTTGTTTTTATAAGATAAAAAAAATTGTAGTGCAGAATAAGGCCTCCGAAAATATAAGTATTTCAACAAAACTTTTCTACTGTAAATGTAAATAGCATAACCCTCCCGTAGAAAAAAACGCAAGTAGATTTTCTTATTATTTATTTTATTAGACTTATATAAATATTTTTATACCTTAATAAATTTTTTAGAAAAATTCAACAATATTTAAACTTGTCCAATAAAAGATTTAATATTTCCAAAAATTTCAAAAGTAAAAACTTTTTTTTATCGTAATATATTTGTTCAAGGTAAATAAATTATTGATCAAACTAAATTTATACTTTTTGGTTTAAGCAGTAATATATTCATATAGAAATTAGTCTTACAATCCGAGCATTCTAGATTGATTTGGTCAACTATGTATCCATTTTTTTGTATTTACAAAAATTTATTCCTAATGATAATTGAGCATATTCGAGATTGTAGATTTCCACATATTGTTTCGTATCGGTCGCTCTAAATTTAAACATTAGGTCAGTGAACAACTATCGCTCCGATATTGATAATAGTTATACATGCACGTTGAACTACTAGAACGTTATAAAAATAAAAAACTTATACAAACATCAATCAGCATATATATTGGCACAAATACGAAAATAAAAAAGATCTTAAACAATTTAAGATATCAAGATATCAACATTTTATAAGATAATAATATACAGTTTCCAATGTATGGTTTAAATTAACTTCACGTTTTCATAAGTAAAAAAATATTCAAACTATTAAGTCACTCATTTGATAAAAATAAAGACTAATTATAAACACTGTAATAATAAAAATGTTTAGAAGATGGCTAAATTTCTTTTTATGGACTTTTAAATTTTTACGAGTAAAAAGTAGCTAAAAATATCGTATGCATTTTCTTATACAGAGAATTGTCAATTTTTTATTAAAAAACAGTCTACAGTGCACTTACTTAAATCAAATTAACAAAAACTATTAAACTGAATCTGTAATAATATTTCTAATAACATTTATTCCATGACAACCTACAGAATCGATTGTCAACGTTTCATGTATTTTCGCACCACCGGCAATTTCGTTTTCATTCTTTTTTTATCACTATTTTATTCTGTATTATTTGATATTTAAATACTAATATATCGCCATATTTTAAAGCTGACTGGGTAATAAATTTCTGATATTCTGATATGTCTCATTGCGATATGACCATTTATTCATAGAATGTTTTATGTACAATTCTTTACAATGGAGTGAATGAATATTTATTTTTTCCTCTTTTTCTCCTCGTTTATGCTGTATTATTGCAATTATACGGGCTATCGAAGCAACATGATATTTGTTATAGGTTGTCATAGTTAATCATGCAAAAACAGAACCAATATATTACTTACTAATAATTTCATATTGGACTTTTTATATTAGAAATTCTTTTTTTCAACAAAAACTTAAACTTGATTAGTTGAACAAATTCACGATATAATGTAGAATGTTTAGAAACGCGAATTTTTTGAAATTTTACAAGAGAAATAAACATTACTTGCAAGACTAAAAACAAATGCTTAACCACCCATCGGATAATACGTAAATATTTAAAAAATATTATAAATACTTAATATTGTTTTTTACATATATATAATATTATAATCTTTTTGGATATATTTGCATAATCAAATTACATTTATTTTCAAATGTAATAAAGATTTTCATTGAAGAGTTTTCTGAAAATTAGTAATTTTTTTTTAAATTAATTTACAAATCATAAAATGGAAATTAAATTGATTCGTAAATTAAATTAATTTTTTATTAATTCTAACAATTTTTGTGTACATTATTCTATGACGATGTACGGTATAAATATATTACTAAATTTTTAACTGTATTATTTATCAAATTATTTTAAAACCTATGTAAAAGCTTCAAAACAATATTCATCAAGTAATATAAAATATTAATGTTACAAAATATAAATAAAATATACTATGATGTAAATTTTTTTTATAAACGTGCTTGAACCAGTAATAAAATCAGCTATCAAAAACTTTATGAAATGTTCTATTTAAATTTGGTTTTATAAATTAACAAATGTCTACATTCCTCTTACTACATACTCTCATTATTTCAGTTTTCCTATCAAATACCATGTTTTTGTGCACACAATCGTAATCATACCTCTTGTTTATTCATACCGCTAAGATTAACTTAATCAATACTTGTGTTCTGATTTCCTTTTTTAATTTTTTTCTTCAGTACAAATGACGATGCTATTCAAAAATATAACTATTTTTAGACTGCATATGTAAAAAGACAATTCATTTACATTGACGCAAATTTTTTGGTAATCCCTTATTACTGTTTTATTAGTATATTGAAAATTTCTTTTATTCTTCTTAACTTAAAAATCAAATTTTATAATTTATTTTATGATTAAATCTTACAAAAAAATGAGTACTATGATATAAATTATTATTATTATACATTGAATTAAATAAATACTAAATTATGAAATAGTTTACTTTTATTTACATATTAATATATTATTATAACTTACAAATAATTTTTACCAATATTTCCATAAATAATCAAAAATTAATAATTAAATCATTTTAAATGAATCCAATTAATAATATAAATATTAATTTTCAATTTAAAAAAAATTAAATATTTATTACTATCATAAGAGAGGGATATTTAATTATAACGAGAGATAAAGACGTAATATTTAAAAATATGATTTACTTAAGATATAGTATAATACTGTAAAAAGTATAAAAATAACTTTTATTTCACTGTTTAATAATTTTTAAACGATTTCCCAATTTAGTGAAGGTGCATTTATTTGCACAATGCGCGTACACAAACTCACTTATAAAGAAATACACATTCGTCCATTCAAAACGCGCGTGTTACGATTATATCAACGAGAAGTTTACTTACATTGAATTGTCCTACAAATTGATTGTTCATATTAAATAAATGAACTCCGTGCTTCAAATAAATACCAATTCCGATCGCACCTATGTTTCGTTGCTGATTTACAAAGAACAACCAAAACCTATTCCATATTTATGCTTCTTATTACACCATCTTATTCTTTTCAAGAAATTAAAATAGTGTATTTAATATTTAGTTGAAATTTTCTAAAATAAATTAGAATTTAGTAAATAATTCATTTATTTTAGAGATAAACAAATTTCAGAAAAATAAATAAAAGTTCTTATTACAAATAATTCAAATACCTTTATTAAATGTTATTTTACTATAAATTTCTTTACAGTAACATTTTTTTATTGCTTAGATTAAGTTTAAAATTTAATTCAGGGTTATTAATTATTCATAGCTTTAAAACAAATGGTATATTTATACCTAATTTATTCGAAGTTAACAATGTAGTTTTCGTCCTAACTAACTTTCCAGATATTTAAATGTATTTTCTTATAATAACAACTTTATAAATAATTAATATTATAAGTATTAATATATATAACGAATAATACATATAATAAATAATTAATATATATAACGACTTTTATAAATAATTAATATTATAAGTAATAATATTATAGGTAATAATATTATATAAAGCAATATCCTACATTATCCATAATAAGAATAATATATATATATATATAATTGTTGATTCTATTATCACTATTATATTTCAATGTATCATTAAATATTAATTCTCTAACTATTTCTTATTGTTGAATTATAAATCAGAGGGTTTTTTTAAAAAATTATAAGTATATTGATTTAATACTCTTCGCAAAATTGATTTATTTTTATTGATACATATAATACGAATTGCTTAAGATTTATTAAAGAGCAGATTTTACAAAATTGATGATACATTCGAATCAATATAGTTCAATCTTCTTAAAGAAATAAGAGTTTAAAAAAGAACGATTCGAGTAATTTTCAATACAATGTAATGTCAATAAACCTGTTCGCGTGCTTATACAATTTTTTTCTTAAGTAATTATACCAGTTATTAAACTCAATTTTTTAAGTAAAATTAAAAATATATTATCTTATCAATTCGATATATCAAACTTCAAAATTATGAATATTCATAATTTTATGTTCATTTTACTAATATTACTAAGTGATTAAATAGTAACATTTAATTGTTAAATATCAGCTTATTTATCATTGAAATTTTTAAATTTATACATTGTAAAATTATCATTGAGTTTATTAAAAATGGCTAATAATTAACTATAGTTATTTATTTCTTGAATTATTTCATTATGAAAAGATGATATAAATGATATGTTAAATTTATCTTATACGAGTTTAGCAATAAATTAAGGCATTCGATGCAAGGAGATTTAAAATTAAAGATTGGTAAGCATTTAGATTATTTTTAAATTTTCAATACTTAAAGGTAAATGTAAAATAAGTATATTTTTATATTACGTTATTCAATTTATGATTAGTTCAGTTTTAGTCATTTCTACTGAAAGAGCAATGAATTTTTAAGTAATTTAATAAATTTTATTATAAATTGAAAAAAAAATTACAGTGGAATCTGATAATAAACGCATTTTAAAATAAAATAATTAAAATATACAAATCTTTTATTTCAAAATAGATTAATTCACTCAAATCCTTTATTATTTATAAGCATTTCATTTTATATAATAAATAATATTAAAATATTTAAGCATATTACTTAAATGGAATTAAATATTTTATTTACAATATTTAACATATAAAGATTGAAATATCTCTTCGTAAATTTTATAAAATAATGTTTCTTCTCATCTTTTAAATTTTTATGAAATAAATTTATACTTTTTTGAAAATTTGAATTATAACGAAACAATATATCTATTATAATTATGTTTTTATTTGTTATTCATATATCATTTTAAATGTCACTGAAAATTTCAAAAACATAAATAAAATCTTAAGAAATTAATCTAAAAATTTACATAAGTGTCGACAAAAATGAAAAAAATTATAAGTTTTATTTGCATATGACAGTTATTATTTTCGCTTATGTATGCAAAATATTCGTACATGTGCTTGAAGTAAAAGTCGAGTATAATCATAAAAAAGAACTGCTTATCTCGAATCAATCTTTCATGTTGAAAATAAGCTATTATGAGTATTAGACCTCGAAAAAGCAAACAAAATATAAAAGGAACAATTCCTTGAGCACCAAAAAAAAGGAATGAATTGATAGGTGCTACTTCCACTGCCGTGGTGGTCGTACGAATCCGTTTGCAAGCTCATAAAATAATAAGAATAAGTAATCCACGACGGAGATGAAAACAAACATCAAGTACTACGCCCACGAGACAATAAGCACATAAAACCGGAGCTTTCGCTTGTCTCCTACATAACCAGGAAAAACGAGATAAGGGTATTAAATAACGGCAATACATAAAAACATTTGGAAATTTAAAAAAACAGCAGGATCGTGTCGTGCAATCGACTACGGACTGATGCGCAATTGCGCAGAATTTCATTCATGTTTTTTTCTCAAGCTAAATGCTTATACTCAATAATCAAACAGAAAAGAGAAACATATTTTAATGTAAACTAAACTAATGTATTTTCATGTTTATCGATACTCTTTTTAGAACGCATATTGAGTGAAAAGTTATCGTAATTGGTTTTGTCCGTGACAAGTCATTGATAACGAAAACTTGTTTGTATAAATATAGCTCAACAAAATTAGATACGTAATTATCTATCAAGTACATAAGGTATTGGATTACTCATTAAGAAAGCATTTTTTAATCCTACGTATTATTTTATAACTAATTTTGTTAGTAATGTTGGAAATTGTGATAATAATTTTTGAAGAAACAAAACGAAAGTTTCTCATGTTTTAAAGTAATCATTATTACCATAATTACTGATTACGCGTATTCATTTTTCTTAATTTTTCATGAATATTACTATAAGACTTTACAAGAATTTATGACATTAAAAAATGTTTAAACTCTAAATTCAATAACATGTACGATTCTAATTAATAATTCAGAATACGTGTCAAAATTTCAATCGTAGACTAAAACAAAAAGCACAAAATATTCGCCGCAATGATGTAAACGCATAGCGCTCATTAACATTGTTTCTATAAGAATACAATGTTTATTGCATAACTGTTTATTTCATTAAAAGTCATTTTTCTTGTTCATTCTTTCTTCTTTCTGTTTCATCTTGCTAAAATAAAGTCAAGGGAGTTCATAACTGATGGCCTTACTATTGAAATTCTCTGCATAATGCATAATGAAAGGCAAAGAGTTGTTTCACCTTTATATTGTAGTACCTATATAATCACACTTGCTACAACAATCATCATAAGTAAACGCATTTTACGAGGCTCTTAATTTGAAACGATTGCATTATAATGAAGTTGAGTTTAAAGAAGTAGAATTTCTACTGTACCATCAATAATCGTTTAAATTTGATATTTCTTGATTATTTTACGTTCTTTTATTACAGATTGTTTTCTTAGTATATGTTCGGGTTAGTTTTGTGAAAATATATTATCTTTTTCATGGATTCCAGTTGACTCTTCAATCTCAAAGAAATACATTCTAAAAGCCACATGAATTTCAATTATTTATCGTACTGTTGGTTTCAAAAGAATCAGATACATAATTAATATTATAATTAATTATTTGACAGAATATTTTTATAGTTCAAAAATTACTCGTGCCATTAAACGAAAAATATACACGAATTATTAATATTCTATAAATATATTTCCATACCTTAATATTTGATATTTTAACAACTTTTAATATATCAAACATTGCTACGTTTTAGTACTCGTATAGAATCGTACATTATGTCTAGAAAGAAGAATTAGACAATCGTGTGTCTGTTGTCTCATATAAGTTTTTATTATAAGACCTCTCCTATTCCTAAAATTTCATAAATTTAAAACAATTTCTTGACGGTTTATTTTTAAATAATAATAATTATTAATCATTCTTATACTATTTCAATAAAAAATCATTTTAAGAAACAATTACTTATGTCTCTTTTGAAAATTTATCAAAAGATTCTTTTCTTATACTTTATTTCCAATTTATAAAATGCAAGCTAAAGTCTTCGAATAAGAAAAAAAAAAGTACATGAAACTGAAAAGATATTTAATTACTTTTTTTAAAGATGAATTAAAAAAATTCTTAATAATTTAAAATATTATTTAAATAATATTTCTGATGACAATTTCTATCCTCTTTTTACGCAATTTCAACTTAATAATATTTTTCATAATTTTTCATTTAAATTACTCTTGTACCTTACGTCATAAATTTATATTTTATTAAATCGAAATTATGCAAACCTTAATTTAATTGTGATTACAAATAAAGTTAGTTTTATTCGAATGATCATCGATAAATAAAAAAGACGTTTACAATGAAATCCCTAAAATTTCGTTGAAAGCATTGAATTTTTTTCAGGTAATAACCTCGAGAGAAAAAAATTTTTTAAATACGTAATTTCCTTTCATTGCCTTTTCAAATCATGTTACGTGACTTACAAAACTTTCTGACAAATCACAAAAGCTTGGTTTATGTATGTACTTTCCGCTTCACTCATACTATGCTACCTTCGACTTGTATTCTCTTTCTCTTTCATTCGATTTATTTTCTCTTTTTCTTTTTGTACTTTCCTACTTATTCAACAGCTTTAATAAATATAAAATTAAATATGATGTATTTAAATAATCACCCGTTTCTCTTTTTTTCTCAGCATTCATATCTTTCACGAACCTACGCAAATAGCACTTGGTTAAATTTTTCAATCAAGACTGTAAACTATATTATAATTTGTTGCAATGCTAATACTTCTATTGAATATAAAGTATATAGATGAAATCTATTATGTATTTCTAAAGAGTTACATGAACATTTAGTCATAATAATAATAGTATTAAATTTAAAATCATTTGCGAAATATAATGCAAGAATAATTTTCTTTTTCTATAAATTTTTAATATGTAATTTTAAATTCGGAATTTATATAGTAGGTATTATCCTTGATTTCATAAAATTGCTTTAATGCCTGTACCGATATAAAATAAAAAAATACTGAATCTTAATCTAAACGATATATTGTTTGTGTAAAAATAACGAATTTATGATTTTGATATCAATGGAAAATGTATAACTTTTTATTTTTATTTTAACCTTTTGTAATATGTTTGATGTTTCTAATTTTAACATAAATCTAAACCTTAATAGGTTGGAAAACTTGGAGGTAATAGAAATAAATATTATATATTTAAAATTTTCAAAAGTCAAAAAATATACATGATCAAGTATTCTCTTAATAATTTCAATGATAAACAGCAATTGAAAATTTTCTTATATACTTAACCATCATTGGCGCATAGAAACACATAAATTCAAATATTTTTATTCGATAAAATTGTTTACATATATAAAGGTGCAAATAATAAGAGTCGCAGTAAAAATCCGTTACACTCAGTGATAAATAACAAAAATTTCATATAAATTATATTTGTAGTAGTTTTATAAAAAGTAAATATAATAACGTCCAACGCAGCGCATCAAATCCGTGAAAGCACGGAACAAACAATGATTTACAACCATTTTTTCGTTTTTGTACGTTTTAGGCTCCGCCTCGATTGAGCAAAAAAACGAAAATGGTGGCAGCAAGGGTAACAAGACGAACAATAATGGGGCCGAAGTCAATAGGAATGATGGGCAAAACGATTCATTCGACAAGTCGCAAGCCAAAAAAAAGCCAATCGTCCCAGGTGGCGGGCCTCTCCTACAACAGACGTAAGTAACCCAATGTTTCCTGAATCTGGCTGCTCCCTCAACACAATTTTTCCACTTCCGTGCACCTCATCAAGTCTGAGTCTCAGCAATGAAACACGATTACGAGCGTAGACTTCTACTTTCGGTTGCGAGACAATTCGGAGAGAGGGAGGAGGAAATGACACGACACGAAAGCAATTCAAATCATAAAAATCAGCTATAAGGCTAGTTGTGTTGCGGAACGTGTTCTTATTTAAAGTACTTATAAATTATAGACGCGTATTACACTTTAATGTTTACGAGGAGAAAATTTCTTGCCATCAAGCACCAGAGATCATTCAAAAGCTATGCACTTTCGTTTAGCGTCCAAGTTTATCTTTGCAAATACAAAAAATACATAAACACGCGACGCAGATCGCTAATTATATCTTTATATCGTTTAAATTTCAGGACATAATTTTTGTTGAAATAAGCCTTCTCGACCAAAGAATAATGAAATATCAAATTACTGCAACTAATATGGTACCTTATGACGTGAATAGTAAACTCTTATAAATTTTTGAGATTATTTAGTAGGTCATTTAAAAATTTAAGAAAATAATTGATGGACGAATTTAAATAATTTATTATAAACAAAAACAATTAATGATTCACGATGCAAAAATATACCAAAGAATTAATATAATAAAAAATTAATTTTATAAAAAATATACATTATATTTTGTTCAAAGCTTGTTACTTTCCCGCTTGCGAATTTTCGTTTTTGAATCCGCAAAAGCTTTTTAAATTTTAAATGAGGAATGAAAATTATACATATTTCAAACGAGAATAATTTTTCGCGCGGATAACAATATTACCTCTCAGTTTGCGGAGCAACAAATTTTAGACAAAAGGAACTTCGCTCGAAGCAATAATAATAGAAAAAAGATAAATGAAAATAGGTGCGGATTTTTACTATTATAAATTGATCCTTCTTTTGTCACACGTACAGGTTCACACTAAGTGAGAAAAAGCGTCGAACTCGGGGTAAAGACACTTTCCTGCCTTCAACATCTTCGGTGATTTTATAAGGGGCCAACGGTCGACTTCCCCCTCCTTCTTCGCACTATCGATTTCTCCTCTGCCTTTACATACACATCGTCAAACATTGTCAAAAGCCAAGAAGTTGAAATTTTCCACGCGACTTATTTTCTTTTTTCATTTCCAATATTGTTACATGCATTTGTAAATTCACACATATTTATGGACTCGCGATTCGATTCTTGTCATTGAACCGTCTTCGACTTTAGTTTCTACGGGGTGGTTCAAAGGCATAAATTGTGTTTCTTTGTTTTTTCTATATAGTTGATAGCACCATACTGCCCTTTCTATTTTATATAAAATTCAATTTTATGGTTTTATTTCTAGCCAACATGAATTAATCTCAGTTTTATAGTTTTACGAAATGTTTAGTAAATTACTTCGTGGTTGACTTTCATTCCTCAACATTGATAAAATAAAAATCAGTTGCGTATAGTATATTACATAAGCAAATTCACGAACTCTGAGCTTTCGTATGTCTAAAAATTTTTTTTCCCTATGAATACAACCAATAAGAAAAAAGTATTAGTTCGTCAACGTTTACAAGTTTCTTGAACTAAAATTTTTTGTGTCCATCCGATCTTTTCACATATCCTTCTCCATTTCACCATTACGCGCAACTACAGTCTCGGAGTCTTTGAACCCACGAGATTTTCTGTTGGTATGTGTCTGTGTAATTGATTACTTCCCATCTTATGAAGGTACCTGAGGTCTGGATCAGAATGATTGCTTTCGATAAAAATATAACTTAGGTGGTTCGCCTTCTATCTCAGAGAAGTTTCAGAAATACGATGAAACTTTCGTTCAATAGAAGAAAGTGGATGATATACCAAAAGAAACGTCACTTGCACTATTTTATTTTACAAATTTTAACAAAATATTTTTTCAAATTGCTAAAAAATTTACAGGAACAAAAATTGTTCCTCAAACCTCCGCGCATTTTGGTTGTAATTCTTTTTTCTATCATATATTTAAAACATTTACTGTTTCATGTGAAGAATATTAGCGAAGGCTTAAATACGATGAGGTTCTAGGTAATTCACATTTTAAACCGAAGTATTAACATTACGTGGAATTAATCAAACACAAATTGTTAACCTACTTTTTCGCGTTGTTTTTAAATGTGCAACTACTCCAAGCCTTCTATTGATCCTTCGATACACTTGTAGGGATTCGTTTCAAATATAAAAGAGATGCCAACATAACAAAAAGTTCTTGGATGTTTGTTTGCGTATTAATGATAATAAGAAAAAACATAATTTAAAATAAGTGTAATTTTAATTTTTTTCCGTTTTTTTCAGAGAGATATCAACCAGTCAATTGGATTTCTTCAGAATGCTCGACGAAAAAATCGAAAACGTAAGTTTCTTTGCACGTATCCTAGTATACACTTACGCATACACGTTGGTATCTTATTTTATTCATTAGGACAGAATAACAAGTCACTTATCGACGTATAAACTAGGGACAGATGAAGACGCCACATTTAATCGTAAATTTGTTGAAAGTCTCAGAAGCAAATTGTTAATCGTGAATTTTAATGATGTCATTATAAGTAACTTAATTAACAGGTACTAAGAGAATGATCATTTTCGCAATAATGCGAATTATTGGTAATTTGCAGTTACAAGGCATTTATGGAGCCAGTACACACATAGTCAATAATTACTTGAAAGATTCATTACCACAAGCAACGTACATAAGTTCTTATATTAGAGTATAGACACGAGTATACGTATGACGGCGTATTTTATTCTTTGCTATATTTAATGGATTTTCACTTGTTGAGTTTGCATATATAATGCATATTATTAATATTTGACAATAAATGATGTATGCCTCTATATATGCCTCTATATATTAGATTTTATAGATCATATATAATTATATCTTATAAAAAAATATTTATAAAAATACTAGCATATTGTTCACATTATAAATTTTATACGTAATTTCAGTGAATCATTTACGTAATCAAATAAATTGTGTATTAATTTCCGTTATGTACCTGTATTTCGAAAATATTTTAAATCATTAGAATCTTCTAAAATAAAGAACTATAAATAGTAGCTTATATTACACTCTATATCGCTATAAAACTGCTTACGCTTATAAAAATTATACGTTGGAAATTATAGGATAAATTTTGAATTAATTCAGTATAATCGGTTTTTAAAATCAACTTATCGGCACTGCTACATCACTATTTTAATCCTTTTAATATTTCTTGGGACGTTATTCGATGTTCGCTGACATGAAATGTATTGTTTAACCTATTTTCTCCTTTCTATCATCGAACGTATAGGTACTTGTTAAAATAACTCATTTTCGAAATGTAAAAAACATAAAATATAAACATCAGCATTAGAAGGTTAACAAAAACGATCCGCTTTTTATGAATTGAAATAAATTATTGTGTAGAAATTTAATACCCTAATACTCATAGGTTTTTTATAAAATATGCTAAAAATTTGTTTTTTTCGTGGTATATTATACTTAATTTCCCTTAAGAACATATTTTAATAGTAAATAACCACGGTTTTAAATTAACCGATAATCACAATTTTTGGAACGATATAATCAATCATTAAAAGTTAATAATTAAATGTTACTGCTATATGAAAAATTTACTAGTACAAAGTCAACAGAAGAATATTAAGAATAAATTTTTAAAACATAAGAAAATTAATAAGAAATTTTCCTTTTTTAAAAGAAAATTTAATTAGTTTTGAAAATTGACGTTTAATAATTAAATAATCATTATAAAATATTATACGAACAGCTTATAAATATTATATGACTCACTTTTTAGATATTTAAAAAATATTTTATTAATTATTATCGTATAAGTGACAGTCGCTAATTTAGATCTATATATTCTAACTAGAATATTTGAGTTGCCTTTTTTATGAAGATAAGAAGATGAATGTAATTTATTAAATAATATTTTTACAATACATTACATAACATGAAAAAATAAAAATTTTGTCAATAACAACTTTTAGTCTTGAATATTAAATTTTTTACTATACTTTTCGTAAATAACTAAAAAATTTAATTGTTCAGAAATTATATAATAACTGAAACTAATAGAAAAATGAATTTTCTGACAAATTTCTTCAAAAGTAATAAAAAACAATCTTTTCAAATTATAAAAATGTATCACATTAGTTATTTTTCATTTTTTCTAATATAATTCCCAAATATTAAATTCAAATACGTACAAACATTTTCCCTTAATTACATTTTCTATAATAGCTTTTCGCCCAGGTATGGTCAGTTAAAGACTAATTATTCACAGGATTACCAATTGTAATAGTTTCGTATAATTGAGATTCATGATCATAAGAAGAAAACTGAGACTTTCATCTATTTTTAAATAATGAGATATTAACGCACAATATATTTAGTAACAATTTAATCTTTAAAATTAAAAATATTTTTTATTTAAAATCCAGCATAACGAGAAATGTAATTTATTAGATTTTTACGATAAAAAATTTAGTTGTAAACTTTTTCTCACCCAATATACATGTAAAATAAGTAAATAAAATGAACATTAATATTATTATTAGCCACTTTTGAACTACATTTGCACAATGTGAGTACTTTTACAATGTGTTATTACCATGGAAAAACTATTCAATAGTACATTATTGTGTAAAATTGTGTATTTAAATGAATTGTAAAAACAATAATATTGTGCGTGTTATCAAATATGGTAAAGAATAATACATTTTTTCTGATTCAATATTCAGACACCCAGCACAGCTCGGGTGAGTCAATGAAAATATATATAACGACCTCCAAAATTCTAGGGTCCAGACTACGACGAGAACGCTGATGCTCCATCGCAAGCTGAGCATGCATCGTGCCTCTTGCGACATTGGGAGCTTAGTAGTGTACCTTGGTCGAACGTTAGTGACTTTGGAGGAAACAGTGCCATTAATCTGAAGAATTCTTACCAGCAGCAATTACTTCAACAGCAGCATATGTGCCATCCTAGCAGTCCTCCGTCAATGAGCGTACAAGGCCAGCGTAGTTACGGGCCCAGTGCTAAGGATCGCGAAGGAATGCGCAACATTGTCGGTGGCCGACCCGAAAGTGCTCCTATATACGTACAGCGTATGAACTGTGCCAAACGCGTGGACGGCCTTCAAGACGTGGGCTATCACCACCTCCACCATCAGCACGAAATACAAAAGCATTACCCCTCTCCCAGTATGCCGCGACACGTTCTCGAATCCATTAGTCAGAGTCCCACCCAGAGTCTAAAGACGCCCCCGGGGATGTCATCACCAACCCTCATCCGTTACCCCAATTATCAGCATCCAGATTTTCAGCAACAACAGTCCATCAAGTCGACCAGAGTGCAGCTCGTGCAGCCCAACCACTTGAATGACGACTACATGATGGTTCAGCAACATAGCCTCTATGCGGACAGGAACTATGCTCGACACCAGCAGTATGACAGCTCACCTGGGCCAAACTCACTATTGAGAAACTCGCCGAACAACCCTTACGTTCAGCAGTTTCAGATCACCCCCAGCTCGTCATCCCAGTCGCCCAATCAGCAATACACTGGGTCAAGGAGACGCGGCACTGGTAGTGGGGGCTTTAACGCCGCCCAGATGACGTGACCACTTCAGGATCAACCAGACATGTATGATGATTCCTGGACCACACAATAAGACTGATAATTGACTACTAGAGCACTAGAGGCAACGATGCTCTCTCTCTCTCCCTCCCTCTCTCTGCTCTTTTCCTATCGTACTTATGTCTACTTGATCGTACAACCCCTAGGTTGTTGTATTTTCCTCTTTAATTTTCCCTACATCTGTTTATCTCCTCCTTTTTCGATCTCTCTTTTCTTTTTTTTATTTCTTATCTCAAAAAAGATAAAGGATAAGAACAGAAAATAATGTAGTTAAAAATCAAGAACAAGAATAAGAAGCACAATTAAATTTTGTAGATTCTAATAGTTTTTGAAAACAAGAACCAAAGATACGCAGCAGCAAAATCAAATAGCATCCGGATAACAACGTAGACGGGCGATATTATATAAATATAATCTGTCTGCTCTTTCAAACTGTCAAGTCTAAAATTCATCAAAACATTTACTGATTTTGTTTTTCTTGTACAATGAAAAAAACTGTCTACTTATCTACTATCATTCGTCGACTCTATCATTTTCATGCTAACGTTATTCAAATATGAAATAAATGTTATATGTAACTAAGGAATCTAATATCAATTGTAATAATTCAAATCTGAATTAGTTCAAATTCTAATTTTCGAAAGCTTTATCATTACTTGATAATAAGTCTTAATTACAGTTTTTATTATGCAGTAATTAGAAAATAATATTTTTTAATATTTTCTCTATTCAAAAGAATAATCACTATCTTACAGAAATATTTGAATTTTAAATATTACTAGACATTATAATACCTATATTTTGTTGTATAATGAAGTTATAATATATACATAGATTAGTAAAAGAATTATAATTTATCTTTGTAAATTATGGTTTTTACGATTACCCTAAAATAATTCAAAAATTATTAAATTCATATTAATATATGTAGAATATTTAAAAATCTAATTGTATGATAAAGTATATGGAAAAACTTAAATAAATGTTACAAATACAAAAATTAATTTTATATTTTGAAACAAAATTTCTGTATAAATGTGATTTCATAAAACGATGTTCAAATAAAAAATTCTTAATTACATATCGAACCCTATAAATAAACCTAATCAACACTTTAAATTCCTTATTGATAACTCTCAAAGAACAAGTTGTTAAAATAAATAGAAAGAAGTCTAATCAAACAAAACATCTGAAATGGATCTTTTGTGTTATATAAATAGATAAATAAGCAACTCTGCGAAAAATTTATTTTCAAACCTTTGAAAATGCACTTATCAACTTGAAAGAGAATGTCTAAAAAACGGAATATAAACAGAAAATGAAAAAAGAATTTTTCAAAACAGTTTAATATCTAGTTGCAGTGTAACGTGTAAAAAAATAGTGTGTGGAATCCATTAACGTATATTATGGTTTATGCGAACATGTGTGATTCTTAATAGATATTCGACAGTTTTTCATTTTATTCCATATCAAGAAAGAAAGAGAGAGTGCGAGAGATTGCGAGAGAATGCGAGAGAGAGAAGAATATATGATTATAACTTCCAACAATTTTCAAGATTATATTGTACATTATGTTTACTTTTACTTTAAATAGAAACATTGTTCATTTATGTTTATAATTAATTGAAAAATTGTTAAATGTAATATAAAGTTTTATTTATTTATTAGAATATATAGAATAATTTGCGTACACCAAATACAAATTTGTTTTTGTTTTTCCTTTAAAATAAGGATTTTTTATCAAGCAGATCATGTTTTTTACTTTGAATGGAAATTTTTAATTAGTAATTTAAATATCTACATTTGATATTTCATATTATATTTTGGTAGTAATTTTTTTCATCAGAAATTAAATTGCTCTTTAGTAAATCAATAAACGATACCAGTTACTAAAATACTCTATAGAATCTCTACACTGGGTCAATTCATTTTCACGTAAAATTATTTATTAATTATTTTTATTATATTATTTGAATTTTTATTATCTTTATATCAAAAAATTTATCAAAAATTTTTAATTTATTTAACTAATGAAGAGTAAATACGTGTAAAATGAAAATAAAATACTATAAATATTTTAAAACGATTTCTATTGTATCAAAATATTCTGTAAAAATTATATGTTAGTATATAAATTTACAATTTTAATACATATACTAAAATGTAATAAAATATATAATTTTTATACTTTGCATAACATTTTACTCGTCTTAATTTTAATTTTTATCACATTATAGTTTGAACGTGAAATTTAACCTAGAATAAGTTAAATAATTTTTAAGTCATTGCAAAAATCATAATTTGAGAACATTTTGAAATTTAATGTATCTTTCAACAATTAAATGTTATAAAGCTCTTTATTTTACTTTTTAAAAAAATCTAAAATTTATAAAAACTAGATAAAAAATACTATTTAAAAATGAAATACTTTGTAAATTTCTGAAAAGCTATTAAATATATTGAAAAATTTTTAAGATTGACAAAAGCTCTTGATAAAAAAATCTTATAATATTAAAGTATAACAGACATAAATCTTAAGAACTTAATATCAGTATAATCTGTAAAAATGATTTACAAAATTTTAAATAAAAGTTCTTTATTAAAAAAATTGAAAAAACTCAAAATAATAAATTTTAAAAGGATCTATCCCAGTTTCTTTACAAGTTTAGATTTGAATATTCTTAATCAAGTTCAGTGAATTTTTATATTTTATATAAATTTTAATACGACCATTTCTATAATTTTTGCATTTCTAATGGACTTACGTCAATAATCAATCAAAACAATAGTGTAAAGTAAAAAAAGATAGAAGTATAATCAAACTATACAGTCAGTGTCCTGTTTGCTACGGACATATAAAATAAAGATCCTTTATTATAAGTGCCAAGAGTTAAGAATAAAGCGAAAGGAATTTAAAGTAAAAGACCTTTAAATTTGAATACAAATGTTTAAGGTATGTACAATAGTTACAAGATCTTGTAACATCCGTTACTTATTGGTGATGACAGTTGTTATATAAGAGCTCTCAATTCAGAATTGTATAAATGTATTAGAGATATTTCAATGAGAATTGTAAAGAGGAGAGAGTAAAAGATATTACGTGTATATACATAGTTTATGTACATATATATGTAGAAAAAATGCTGCGCTTTATATATATGTATATACATATATGTATAAAAAATAAATAAAAACATTAAGAATATAATAATAAGTCATGATATGCAATATGGAAAGTATGAAAGACAAATGTAGCTGTAGAAAAATCGTAATATTGTGTATAGATTCATTGTATGTAATAAATTTTAAGTATTTTAAAAAAGTCAACGTGATAACTGTATAGATTATGTTAACTATGCTTTAAAATTATTTAAACAAACTGAAAATTTGAAGAAATAAAATAACAAAAGTAAAATTATATATTTAATATATAATTTCGGCTAAAACAAATTTTATATTTCACATTACAATACAAAATGTAAAATAAATTTCTTATTATGAGATAAATTAATTCATATTTACAAATAATTTCGGTCATTCGACGCAATTATTGTACTTTGCAATAAAACTAATTATTTATAAATTTTCACCTTTTCCTGGTTAGTTCAATCTCTTTTTCATAAATAAATTCATAATTTCTCTTGTGATATTGTATTTTATTAATTTTACCACTATTATAACTATAATACATAAAATAATAAAAGTATTTAATTTAACAAATAAATAGAAGTATATATTTATTATGATTATTCACATTTAGTTGAAAAGTAGTAGAGCTTGATTGCAGTTGCATATGAACAACGTATACCGAAAAAGCTTTTTAAAAATATTAATTATTAGAATATCAAAGATTAAAATAAGTATTGATCAATATTTTATACTAAAACATAAAATTTTTATGATTTAGCAATATATTAATAAAAATATATTATTTATCAAATTAATAAATAAATTTTGTCTGTCACATGTAAGAATTTTATTAAAAGTTTTTAAAATATTTAGATTATTTTCTCAGAGTAAATCTTAAAAGCTTGCAAGGTATTTTAGAATAATAATTACTTTTTAAAAGATTAGAAAATATTTTTTAATAATAATAGAATTTTGATATTTATATTACAAGGAACCAAAGATAAATTTGAAATATGGAATATAGAAGATATAAACACAATAATGTTCAGCCCCTTCTTCATGATAGATGTCATTCCTGAAGACTGCGATAATTTTTTTATTCTGTTTCTTTACTTCTATTTATGCTATCTCATATTTACAAGTTTAAAGATATGTTCATTGCACATAAATTTTTAACTAATATAACAATATTATAATTATTTTAGAAATTAATTTATTTAATAAAAGTTAAATTAAAGAAAATATCATGAATGCGTGAAACAAGTTTTATTTTTTTTTTTTATTTCGAATTTTTTGTATACCAATGAAAATTTTTAAATAAAATAAATGAAACATTTGTTAAACAAATTAACTTTACAATAAAAATGTTTTCTTTTTGACGTGAAAATATAATTTCGTTTAAAAGACATATTTCATATACTTATTTTTAACTCATCTTTCAATATGTTCAAATATGTTGATTTTAGTTATTAATTACATGAAGTAAATTTTTAATAGGAATTATTAGAGAAAAATAAAGAAAAATAAATGAAATTTCATATAAATTCATGTCCTAGTTTTAATTTTTAACCTGTACTGGCTTATTTTGAAAAACGCATACGATATAAATTCTATTTGAAGACTCAAAATTATCATTTTTATATAACAAGATATTGTTAGTCGGAGAATTACAATACTTAAATAATATTATGAAAAAACTTTGCAAATTTTTTATAAATTGTGAAGGGAATGACGACTGTTTAATTATGGAATATGCGAATTCAAACACGTCGCAAATGCATAACGAAAGACTTGTTGACAACTTTTTGCATCAAAATAAGACAGTATTAAATAAAATGGCTCAAAATTTTCTAATAATTGGTATTGATATTTTCTTGGATTTGCTAAAATTAATCATTAACTTTACTTAAGTTTTCTTTGGCGAATTTTCATTAATTCTCGTTATATTAACTAATTTTAATTTCTACATCTACTTACCAGTTATTTTCACGAAAAAATGGTTAAATGTTACTTTTCTATATAAAATTGAAGTGATTTAATTTTTATTGATATCAAAGATATGCTTTTTTTATAATATAATTGTATTTGTATAAATGTATACGTATATAGTGTATTAAACACTTATAAATAGGTAAATAACAAAATATTTTAAATAATAATACGTTTAAAGTTTTGAAACGTTTATTACATGTAGATATAATAGATGATATTTATCGATTTATTTTAAATATTATTTTAAATAATAAGATATTAAAGTATAACCGTTAATTAATAGTATAATTTAGGTATATAGCGTTTTTAAATATCTGAAAAAATATTGTTATACAAAAGATTTAAGTTAGTAGATAAATTATAATTGTTCAAAAGATTTAAAATCTATGTGTTTAATTTATCTTGATTATTTTTATTTAATCAATTAAAAATTTAATTAGAAGTTATTTTTTAGATTTGATCAAAAAATTTCTTCACGTCAAATAGGAAACTACCTAATTACTTGAAATAATTATATCAATCTTTGAAGCAAAATTTCTAACTGAATTTTAAATCATTATAGTACATTAGTTCAGCAAATTGTATGGACAGTTGTACTATTTTTTCCATAAAATGAAGAAATGTATTTCATAAAATATATTGGAAATCATTGGCATATTTTAATAAAATATATTTTAATTTTAATCAATATGATAACTCTTTAAAAATACGTTTTATAAATTGATAATAAATACAATTTTTCAAGTGATACACAAAATAGAAGATAACAGTCATATTTAATTCTTTTACTAAATATAAAATATGGTAAAAAAAATACTTTCTTCACCACTGAAGAGAATTTAGAAAAATTTTAATATTATTATAACATACATGGTTGAAAATTTTTTAAAATACATTTAAATATACTAGAAATTTTAGTATCGGAAAAAATCAAAGAAGAAATGTACAATAATTTAAATCGTTAAAATTCATGTATTTGTTGATAATAATTATGTCCGTCTACGATTAAAAAATTAAAATTAGGGATTCATATTAAAATTTTTAGAAATTTATCATATTTTTAAAATTACTCATATATAAGTTTTTAATAAAGCATAGGTTGTAAATATAGATTTTGTACAGATATAATTAATTTTATCTATTAAAAAATAACAATTATATAAATGAATTTGTGCAAAAAAGAATAATAATTATTTATAGAATTATTTATCAAGAAAATTTAAGAAAACAATGTAATTATATTATTTAATTATAATTTTTTGGATAAAATTAATATTTATATAAAATTACTATTTTCTATTTTTAATTATCAACTTAATTATTTTAATTACAAAATTAAAAAAGATTTGAAAAATTTTAAATATTTTATTTTTCAATTTAAAGAATAAAAAATAATAAAGTAAAATGAAAATTTGAAATTTTTCGTAATAATATTTTAAAAAGTTCTTAAATTTAATTTAAGCTTATGTTTTGAATAGCAATTATTTATTTAAAAACTATATTTCATATTTAGAATTTTAAATATAAAATATCTTTGTTAGAAATTAAAAAGAATAAATTTTCCTTATACATATATAAATTTTATAGAAAACATAGTAATATAAACGAAGCTATAAAGAGCTAGTAATGAATTTATTGTGCCATTTGATAAACTAAACTTTTTGAAATTGCTCATTAAATAAAAAATTTAAAGTTTGAAGTTTAATCTAGCACTTGTAGAAATCGATTTTTATTATTAAATAATAAAATCAATTTTTGAAATATTTGATCTATATATTTTTTAAGGTACTATTATATGGGTATCTTATTCATATTTAACTATACCACTAATTCCTTCTTTTAACTTTTAAATATTTATACATTATAACACTAATCACAATATAGTTTTTTTATTGTTTAAAATACTAAAACATGTGTTTTTAATTACAAATTTTGAATTTTATAATTTATTATAATACGTTTTCACTAATCAGAAAACTATAATATACGATTTGTAATTGCATTTTAAAATGATCTTGTGCGACATTCTTTAAGTATAGTATTTTGATATATTAGAGAAATTTTTTTTTTTTTGGATAATTATTAAAGTTGCAAAAGATTTTGTAAAATAAAACAATGGCTTAATCTTAGAAGTTTATAACCAGTTTAGAAATCAAGGAGTTAGTCGATTTAAACTAAAATGAACTGCTTGTAGAATATTTTTGTATATTTTATCCGTTTACCAGCAGTTAAAAAATATATATCCAAGTGATGGCAGCACACGCAACATTCATGGTAAACCATATGGTTGAGATTGTATTTTCTTCAAGTTTTTAAATTCGTGCCGCCATCTGCCAGCGCGCTTTGCGAGAGTGTGCAAAATGCGGCTGCACCTGTCAAATACAAGTCGACTTGACAGAAGTATTTTAAATAACGAATTTCTTCTATCTACTTTTATCAGAGGTTTGTTAATTGTACACTATTTTGTTGCAATTAAGTTTCAATATGTCGATTTCCTGACTTTTTTTATTCTAAACATTTTGTGGGCGTGGCACATTAATTGTAGACTTACTAATTTACTTATCAAGAATTTCAGTTTTTCGTAATTTACTTTATCAGAATTGTTATTCAAGGTTTTTATTTTACAAATTTTGCTCAAAAAGTTTACATTATTATATCTAATTTTAATACGTCTAAACTGAATATTAAAGTAGAATATTTTAGATGCATTAAATTTTTTAAGGTTAGACTTTCAATAAATTGGAAATATTTAAGACAAATCTTGATTCATTTACTAATCATTATTGATAAATTTATATGGTTTGTTATTGGTATTTAATATAATTTTTATATTGTTTTGAATTTGCATTATTTATTTATAAAAAAACTAAAAAAAAATTAATGTAAGATAAAAATGATTTTTCATTGTAATCAAAGTATAATAGATTTAGTCAAAAATAATTTTTAATTATTTGTTGGAACTATTATATGTTTGCTTGAAATTTTTACAGATTAAGATAAATAAATATATCAACTGCAGTTTATAATGCCACTATTAAAAAGATAAGGATTAGTCAAAAGTTACAACTGTCAGCATGGAGAAAAGAGGAAGTGCGGAACTTTTAAATAATGAACAAAATAATTCTAAAAATGCCAGTTCTGATTCACTTAACTCAGATAGCAAAAGCAGTTCACTCAACTCTAAAATAGAACAAGAATCGGTAAATATTGTTTATATATTCGTCTTCTTAATATCTATAATGAGAATCATTGATTTTAATAGATAGAAAATTATGAAACTTATGTACTTAAACATTACTTATATATGCAAACTTTAGGAAAGTTGGGAAAAGGCATCTCATTCAAAGAGTTTTTCAACAAGCTCAACTTCAACAGATAATAATATCATTTCTGCTCTAGAAACTAAAAAAGAGAATCAAGAGAAAGAGGATTTGGTAAAATCGTTAACAGAATACCAATTGAGAATTTCTATTTTGTCTTAATAGTCAAAGTTATTTTTAAATTAATTTTTATATTGATATTTGATTTTATTTTATAATTATAAAATAGATATAAATTATTATGCATGAAATATTATTAAGTAGGTTGATATAGAATGCTAATTTTAAGATATTTTATGTTGCTACCTGATTTTTAAACTATACACTTAAATACAACATAAAAACTATGAAAATATAATTAATTTATGTTTTACGACATTGTTTAAAAATTAAATTTTATTATTTATAATGAAATTTGTTACATGTAATAAAGTAATATAATTATTTTTTATTTAGAATTTAACTGGAAATGAAACTGGACCACCACTCCTCAATGGTGAACGTGTTCAAGGTGTTGCTCGTGATGTTACGTATTTATGCCCCTATTCAGGACCAGCTCGAGGTGTACTTAGTGTTACAAACTACAAACTGCATTTTCGCAGTATTGATAGAGAAACCCCTTATATAGTTGAAATGCCATTAGGAGTTGTTAGTAGAATTGAAAAAGTTGGCGGTGCATTAAGTAGAGGTGAAAATTCCTATGGAATAGAAATCTTTTGTAAAGATATGAGAAATCTTAGATTTGCCCATAAACAAGAAAATCATTCCAGACGAAATGTTTTCGAAAAATTACAGCAGTATTCTTTTCCTTTATCACATAATATGCTTCTATTTGCTTTTGAGTATTCTGAAACATTTCCTGAAAATGGTTGGAATGTATATGAACCCATAGCTGAACTAAAACGTATGGTAAGAAATATTCTTAATTAATATATAGGACTATATTATATTATATACATGTGTGAATCATAGAATCAAAAAGTAACCACAATTATTTTTTAATTTTAGGGAATAAATAATGATATGTGGAAGATATCAAAGATAAATGATTTGTACTCTATATGTGACAGTTATCCTGCAGTTTGGGCAATTCCAACTGCTGCAACTGATGAAGATCTTCAGTCCTCGGCATCTTTTCGAAGTAGAGGAAGGCTTCCTGTTCTTTCATGGATTCATCCAGAAAGTCAAGCGACAATAACTCGTTGTGCTCAGCCTCTTGTTGGAGTGGGAGGGAAAAGAAGCCGTGAAGATGAAAGGTATATACAGTTAATAATGGATGCCAATGCTCAAAGTCATAAACTCTTTATTATGGATGCACGACCTATGGCTAATGCTGTAGCAAATAAAGCTAAAGGTGGAGGATATGAAAGTGAAGATGCTTATCAAAATAGTGAAGTTGTTTTTCTTGACATTCATAATATTCATGTAATGAGAGAAAGTCTTAGAAAATTAAAAGGTATATTTGTTATTATATAAAAAGAAAATTTACATTAAATTTAGGTTTAATATAAACGACCTAATAAATTTAAATAATTTTACTTTATAGAATTGTGCTTTCCAACAATCGATGAAACAAGATGGCTATCAGGTTTAGAGTCAACAATGTGGCTAAAACATATAAAATGTATACTAACTGGAGCAGTCAAAATTGTTGCCAAAGTTGAAACTCATAAAACTTCGGTATTAGTTCATTGTTCCGATGGTTGGGATAGAACTGCACAGGTTAATATACTTAAATTCATTAATTTAAATTAAAAAAATTTCAATTAAAAAAAAATATTTTTGTTTTTTATAGCTAACTGCTTTAGCAATGTTATTATTAGATCCATATTATAGAACCATTAAAGGTTTTGAAGTTCTAATTGAAAAAGAATGGCTTAGCTTTGGGCACAAATTTCAACAGGTAATTAAGTAATATTAAGTTTTTCATAATTATTATTTTTTTTAATTGTATTACTTATTTTAATACTAATTATATTCAGAGAATTGTCCATGGTGATGAACATCACAGTGATGCGGATAGATCTCCAGTATTTGTTCAGTTTATAGACTGCGTTTGGCAAATAAGCCAACAATTCCCAAATGCCTTCCAGTTCAATGAACATTTTCTGACAACTATATTAGATCACTTATATTCTTGCCGATTCGGCACATTTCTGTGTAGTAGGTATGTTTCAATTAATTATATACTAGATTCAAAATATTTATTCAAATACATGAAAAATTATTAAAATATAAATAAATTATAGTGAAAGAGAAAGGGTACAAGAAAGACTAAAAGAAAGAACAGTATCACTCTGGTCGTATATTAATAATCAAATACCATTTTATCAAAATCCACTTTATTGGGATGGTCCAAATCACCAACTAGTTTTAATTCCTATTGCTAGTATGCGATATATCAAGCCTTGGAAAAGCTTCTACTGTAGGTGGAATCCTAGTATGCGACAACAGGTAAATAATGAATTTGAATTGGTTTCCCTTTGAATTTTTATTTTCCTTTGTATGATTTATAAGAGCATAATTCTTTGTATACTTTTATAAAATTTTATTGTTAACCAATTTTCAAATCAAAATATTCAGATTTTTAGTCTTTTTTAGATTATTGACTCAGACTAGAATTTAACTATTTTATTTGTTTCGTGATATATTACAACAATTTTATTGTCTTTAAAATACCAATTATCAAAAGTAAATGAATTAAGTATGTTATAAATTATTAAAAATACTTTTTTTCTGTTAATCACATAAATTAAAAGTACTGAATGTACTTGTAAATAGATTCCTGTAACAAGGAAAAATATATAAACGACAATATACATTGACGTACTCTTGCAGGATCCTGTGTATCAACGAACACGCGAACTTCTAGTCCAGAAGGAGCAATTAAAGAAGAAAGCAGAGGAGTGTCGCCGTGAACAAGCGATGCGTACTAATCGTTCACTCAACTCATCGGCGCCACCTCGATTGCATTCACCAGTGCATTCTTAGCAGTGCCCCGTTGACCAGCCACGTCTCCTTCTCACCTGTAGCTTTGTAAATGAGCCTTAATCCTTTTAACCATACCGTAAAGAGCAACCTTAAGCACATTATGGGCACGCGTATACATACCCAAGCACATCTTAAACTTTGTACGATTATCGTGATGTAATTTTATCGCGGAAAGTGACGTTTATTCTTCAACTGAATCAACATAACTGTTGTACAAAACACTATTGTAATTTGTATAATTAATGAAAGAAAGTTATGACTGAAAGGACGAAAGAGAAGTTAAGCACATTTTTGTGAATCTTTAACATATGTATATATTACAATCTTAACGATAAAAAAACAAACAATTTTACATTTATACACGTAGTGAGCAGTATAAAAAAAAATTGAAAAATATATGCAATGAAAAATTTTCGATGGAAAAGAATCTTGTGAATTTACTCAGAAATGAATTTCAAAAATATATAAATTGACTAAATAGTTTTAAAGCATGTTTCACAAGCATTCAAATAGTTAATTTAATTTATCAATCCATAAGCAATAATCAGTAAATTAGTTGAAAAATTTTTTTAAATGTCATGACTAATATGCCAATAAGCTTTTCATTTACATATTTTTTCTTTTATTTTAAGAGTAAGTTCAGAGGTTGATTTTTCATCGAGTACAAAGAAGAGGGAGTAGATTCCTGTTTTTTTTTTATCAAAGGCCATTTTGCGTGAGCTTTGTGTTAGCTTCAAGGAATATCTTCGTATTATCGCTTATTTTCGTTGTTTTAATTGAAGCAAAAAGAAACCGCGTATCATCGCCTTCGGACGTTGATGAATGAGCGCATCATCAGAACTGTTGGCGTCTCCAACATGAGAGATAACACGTATGCACACAGATACGTCATCATTAGATTTCCCATGAATAGAGCACCCTATAGAAATATAAAAATTTTTTATCAAAAGTGATCGAATTAACATGTACTATTTTAATTAGTTGAACAATAAAATATTTAAAATAATAGAAAATGAACTGTGTGTAATAATAAGCTTACGTTTGGCAAGGTATCAACGTGGACAGCCGATTCGCTTTGCAGGTAAATTGAATTAATTAAAAATGGATTCAGTAGATAAGCGCAGTATGTTAATCTGCTTAGCGGAATCCAGACCTTAAAACAAAGCACTTTGTTTGCGATTCCTGAAATTTGTTTGCGATATTAATTGACATAAAAAGAAGTTTTATCGTTTAAATTGAATTCTTAGGAATTCGAATTGTTTTTGTAATAAACAACATAATTCGATTTAAATGCTCTAGTTTATTAAAAGTTTATATATTATTATTAATTAAAGTGTATTAAAATACTTTAAAATTTAAGTTTTAATATTTCTAAATAAATTTTTAAATTTGAACAAATTTTTTAACGAACAAAATGTGATTAGTGATTAAACTTTTCTATAATTTTTGACGTCAATGAAAATGATATGCTACAGTAATTGTATATCACATAGTTTCGAATTTTGTATAAAATTTTAATGTAAGGTGATTACATTTTTAAACTATCGCTAATATTGATTAATTAGATGTAAGGATAAATTTGTGGAATAAAGTTTGATTCTATCTAATAATATGTTACTTTGTATTAATTACGATTCTGTTTAAATGAAATATATGCATTAAATAAATTTAAAATATTTAACAATAAAAATACAATGAAATTAATAATAATAATGTTTACAACGAAGTGATGGAAATCATTAAACTTTTACAAGTATTTTTAATTATAATTTGTTTTATAATAAATTAATTTAGATAGTTAACAATTATACGCGCAAACGCACAATACAAAAAATTTAAATAATAAATTTGATTCATTAAAGAAATGTGTTTTAAACTTCTACTACTGATGATTTATCACTGATTATTTCATATACTTTAATAAATATTTACGTAATATAATTTTATAAGCTGTTTTGTTTTTTATTGTGATTCAACAAAATTTTTTATATAAAAATAAAATTTATGATTTTATTTTTTAAATGTTTAACTCGTAATAAATAAGGTTAAATAAGTTGTTAAAAATAATTAAATACAATAAGTGCATTAAATTCGATACCAATAAATAATAATAATAAACCAATAACAATAATTTAGTATTCTTGTGTGAAATATATTAAACAATCAATTGCCAATATTTATACAAATATTTAACTTCATGGGTTAGAAACTAAACTAGATTTATAAAATAGGGAAGTTTTAAATACTATCTATTTCGTATAGTATTATAAAGAGTTTGTAATTTTCAATTAAATCTTATCGCCAATATCATAGTAGAAATCATACCTTGTAACATGTATTTGTAAAAAAAAAAGTTTGCTTAATCGTATTAATTATATCATTCATTTGTTTTATTCATTTGAGTGACTAAAATTTCTTCCTTCAGTGTCTTCACAATTTTTTTTATGTTTATCGAAACAAGACAGGAAGTATATGAAACTTGGGATTGTATATTATACTTTTACAAGTTGAGCAAATAATGTGTATGTAAATGATTTGTTTTACGCTGGTACAATATCAATATTTCCGTTTTAATTTTCAATGCCAATCGTTTTTTTGAATATCAGTAAATTTATTACAATTGAAAATTATGTTCGTAAGATCATTCAAATAACAAAAACTGATTATTATACCTCCATGTTTGGTGCAGCAAGCAATAAGAAGCCAAGCTAGACCGATCGCCCAGATCGTTCTACTTAAGGCGACATAGAATGCAGAAAGAAGAACGGATATTTGTTTTTCGAAGAGCCCAAAAAGCGTAATTAAGTTGCAGGAACTACCAAGCAACCAACCGAGTACAACTGTCCTCTGAAACGCGTAAGAAACATTTTATTAGGTTCTTGTTTCAGAAGCCTTGCTAAATCAAATAATAAAAGAAGCAGGAAAACTCGAAACTGACACAAATATTATTTTTAAACAATTATTAACATTACGCACATTAGGATATTCATTATAAAATTTTTCACGTATACAAATTAATTTTTTAAGTTATTATTATATACTAATATATAATTAAACGCATAAATGATCTAGGAATTCTAAATTATCAGAACAAAAATTTTCCACATTGGAAATATTCAATAAAAACACAATTGACTTCTTTAAAAAGAAACTATAATATTCTATGAAAAGGTGTTAATATAAATTAATATAAAATTAATATGAAATTGATTGTTCTTTGCTTTAACTTCATTTCAATTTGTATATTTTTTGAAAGATTATAAATCTAAAAATATAAAAGAATTATACAAAAAAAATTATTGAGTTTTTTAAATCTTCTATTTTACTGCATTTGTTGTCCGTTACATTTATAATTTTTGCATCAAAGAATAAAAGATCAAAGTGGTACGTACCTTTCTCAAAGTTAATTTGTTATTCAGTCTTGTGATAATATAAGCAGTTATCATTCCTATAAGATATGGACCGATTCTAGTCCAAGGAGGATCATACAATACGTCTAACATATGATATTGCTGATCCATTCTACAAATTTAACGATAATAATGTTGAATTTTTATATTAATTAATACATTATGAATGATGAACTATAATTAAAAATAAAAAATCAAAATTCAAAATCGGCCAAATTTTTTTACATTATGGTTAGGATTAAAATTTTTTTAAAATGTCAACAAATATTTATTACATATATACATATAATTGTATTTATTTATTTATTTACAAATAAAATTTGTGAGAAACAACATAAACATACAAATTAATTAAAATATATGAATGCTTAAAATAAAGACTATTACGGAGGCTATTATTAAGATGGCTTTACACATAACTTATTTATAATATTTCTGTTTATTTTACAAAAAGAAAAATTTGCATTAAATATGTTTAAATGAGATGTTGATTCTATATATAGAATAATTTTACCTATAAATGAAATTAGATCATTATTAAATAAAAAGCTGAAATCTATTTTTGAAATCTACTAAATATTTAATTAAAAATAAGTATTATAGAACTCATTTTAATAAAAATATTACATTTATGAAGTTTCAATTTCATTTCCAATAAATAAAATTCAATTATACATAATACATCGTATAATAATGTGATTTTTTACACTTTTGAACGATGGCTTCTTAATTAATGTACTTACGTTGGTACATAATTGTTAATATAGGAAATATAACCAGTAATAATGATTGAACCAATCAACAACAACAGAGCTATCGTAACTGCTGTATAGAATAATCTAAAAAAATTAAGAATTTAAATTTTTGATTCTTAGAAAGTTAAATATCATAAAGTCAATAATAAAACTTACATAGATGAAAGGATCAATAGAAATGTGCCAATTATGAAAAACTGCATGTCATTTGATAAATACCAACTCCATGACATGCACTTTTAGTAACAAAAATTGAAAAGTATTTATTACTTAACATCATATTGTGTACGCTTTGTTATGTATGCTTTTTATTTTTATATAAATTGAAGAATAATAATGAACAAAAAATTTTTTATAATAATTCAAGACGTATCTCAAAAAAGATCAATTACAATACGTAAATTGACATAACGAAAAATAGAAAATAGACAAAAACATAACGAATTATTACTATTATAACACACTTTTTTGGATGTTTTTATGCATATTTTAAAGTCTTTTTTTGTAAAATTAACTTACATAAGCGTTTTTCAATAAATAATATGCATATATATAAATAAATTACAAATTATTCTTCAAAAATTAAATTTTTCAAGCATTGCATAATATCTTTAAACCTAAATACGTCATGCTCAAATAAAATGTAAAGATAACCATACAATCATTGATAAATAATTGAGTTAATAGTTGTTTACCATTGTATCTCTACCAAAGAGGTTATTGATATAAAGAATATTTCTCCACCAGTATTTTGCACAAGTTTCATGAGGTCGTTCAGTCATATAAAACTGTGATTTCTTCCCATACCAAAATGTATTGACTTGAATAAATCCAACTACCATCATATATGATGGAGTCAAACTATAAATTAATAAAGAAAACAATAAAGATTTGAATAAAATATTTTATTTCTATAAACGAAATATGTTTAATACAATATTCATTGTAATATATATTGTATTGATTATTTAAAAAAATGCTTTTCTATTGTTTTGAATGACTTATTTTTTTAAATCTTCATGAAAATAATATTACTTGACATGTAATTAAATAAGTTTATTATTATATAGTAATTCAAATATGCTATACTTTATATATTTGATAATTATTTAAGTAATTATTAATTACTTAAATATACATACGATTAATGTAAGTATAAAATTTTTTTATCAAATATTTTAATTGTAAAGTTTTAATAAAAAATTATTCTCTTCGTTTGAAATATTTAATATACTTAAACAATAAACGTAAGTCGCGAAATAAAAATTTTATATTTTTAAATATTTTTAAATGCTATTAATAACTGATAGTAATAATTCAAATTATTTAAATTTATTAAAATTATTTATTTTACCATAGCACTTAATTTAATTTTCTGTTTCGGTACTTTTAGAGAATTATTGAATAAATATTTATAGTACACGACTTAGGTACTTACAATATTATTCAAATATTATTGTAACTAATTATAAATATTCAAAATGTATTTATTGTACCGTATGAAACGTCGAGTTACAGTAACAAGAAGTTCTAGAATTTTATATCCAATATTTGGCTTCGTTTGTCGATCATTTATATGTGCAATAAAATACATGTAAGCGAGCAAAAAGCCACTTAAAAAGAAAAATGTATCGACAGAAAGTGTCGAATTGCTTATCACTTGTACGATAAATCCTTCTGCCATTCGCCAAGACCAAGTTTTATTATCTAAAAAATAATGGATAAATTCTTATTGGTATGATTATAATTTTTCCTTTAATTATGTGAATAAAGTAATCACTAGGTCTATTTATCTTTAATTTTATAATATTTTAAATAAATATTTAATAATGAGGAAGTAATTTAATTAATTATTTTATACTAAATAATACTCACCAGCATAATCACTCATATAAAAAACTGTGTGTATCATAATTATCCAAACCATACCCAAAAATCTTAATCCATGGATTGGTGCTACAGAATCATTGCTCAATTTTGTGCTAAATATCAATTTTGTATTTGAATAAATCGAAAAACAGAGTAACATTTTTACCCAAACTCCTGGCTTTGAATTTCTCTCTACTATAGCGACTTCAAGGTTATCATTTAATTTTATTTTTTCTAATAAACAATTATAATTCCATTTTAAAACATTGTAATAATCTGATTTCAGGAGATATTTTAATTAAAGTAATACCAAAAGTACATACCATTTTTATTTTCATAAATTTCTTGATCACTATTTACGTGAAAATGCTTTTGGCTTATCAACAAATCATACGCAGTGCTACTTATCATCAATATCAAAATTAGCACTAGGAAAATTCTAAAAGAAATTTAGTTAGTGAATCGAAAAAAACTGGAAAAAGTTATAGAATTATAAATATTATTCTAAAATGTTATTTTAAAGAAGATATTTAAAAGTTACATTACACCTGTGATTAAAAAAAATGAAATCTATATTTAATAATTTCTCTAATTTAGGCTCTATTGCAATAATGAGTAATTACAAAGAATTTCTAAATAATAATAATATAAACAACATCTTTAAAAATATAGAAAGACAAATTTTATGTTGACTACAATAATTAATAATACTTTTAATAAACACATTCATATAAAAAATATCTTCGTTTGGATTTGATACATTCATTATTTACTTTGTTTGCTGAATTATTAAAAATTTATTAAATTTATGCATGTACTATAATTTAGTTAAGGTATTTTTAAATTAATTCATACGAGTTAAAGTATTTGAGTATCCTGTGCATAAGGGTCAGGGTTGAAAAATAACTCACTCCCTAATTAGTTAATAAAACATTTATTACTATTAACTTCTTGCACGAGATGCTATGGTATGTATGGGTTATAGTCATTCTTCATTAATTTTATGTGTAATCAACAATTGTGCAAATAATTACAAAATAATCTAAAACCAAATGTTAATCAAGACTAATAAGCAACGATTAGAGTGTAATAGAGTTAAAACGAAAAATGTCAAAAGATCCGATAATTAAGAATTAAACTTCACTATAAATAACTCCACTTTCTCAACAGTTTTTCGTTTTAATATGTTAGTGAATCTATTCTATTCCATTATTGATTCTGCATTTTGATTTTTCTAGCTTGTTCAAATTTTTCTCATTTCCTTTTCAGATATAAGTCCACATTTTTTAATTTGTGGGTAGACTATAACTATTTATAGCTATCACATTCGAAATCTAAATTCGATTTAGCATATACGTTTCAATTTTTTACACTAGCCTTATCTCCTCTTCATACGTGTCAAAATACAATAAAAAATATTCAAGTTCATTAACTAATCTTAAAACAAAATATTCACTGATTCTACAATTTATATATATAAGGTTCTTACTGAATAATATAAAAAATACAGTCATAAATAAATTATTTTCTTACAAAATTTTAATACTCTGACTTTACTAATAGAAATTTACAAATTTTTTGCAAACTCTTTCAGCGAATTAATTTTATTTTATGTAATCTAAAGTGCAACGTGATATTCAATAAAATATAGTAATCGACTAATAATTTCTGTAAACGTACTTAACGAGAATAATTCTTCCACTGAGCATCCAATAATAATCGTCTTGTAAATCTCTGACTTGGATCAGATGAAAATCAGCGGAGAAAAGTTGACCGATGATTAAACTCTTCTCGCGAAACATTGCGCTCAAAATTGTTCCTAATTCACTTGTCGAGCACGAAGCTGGCATACAAAGCCCCAAGCTTACGAGATCCTATAATTTATTTTTAATTTAAAAAAATATATTATTTAAAATATTGATAGGATTACAATTATTACGCACATTTACAAACTTGAAATTTTTATAAGTGTTTTTTCTATAAAACGATGTGTATGATTTATATAAGCAATATTTTTTCACACTAGAAAAAAATTTAGTACGGATAAAAATATCTAGTTGATCTCTTGATAAATGTTAATGGATATTCGAAATTTTAGTATTCAGGCATGTTACTTACAGATTAAAAAAGCGCGTTCGAGAATAATAAACAAATAAACAAAAACAAATACAGACATATAAGCACATGATTATTCTATACATTTGATAATTTTAATAACAATAAGTAAAACTAATGATTTTTACTGAAAAATATAAATGTGTGAATCTGATTAACAATTTGATTTTATCCTGGTGCTTTTTTAAGTAGAATGAGTTAGAGTTTGTAAGACATTACTGTGCCTATGACAATTTACTCATCAAACTCTATAATTTTAAGAGAGTAGAATAAAAGAAATAAACAGATATTGCATTACTGGACAAAAAACATAATTTTTCATACTTTTGATTTTATTGACTATAAAATAAAGAAATATTTTACCTGATTTTTATCATTATTTTTTATAAAAAAGCAAACTATTCTAAAATCATGCGAATAAAAAATGTATTACGCTTTTGAAACAAAGTATAATATACGTAGCATTTTTGTAATTATTGATAAACCTAAGACTATATTGCATTTTAAAAGACAAAAAGTTTTATAAAAAAGAAATGATTTTAAACTCAATTGATTAGCTATTGTTAATTATTTTAAATTAGGTATAAATCATTCAGTGCAAGGTAAATTTTTATTAATTTTGTTAATATTAATATTATATGTTAATAAGTAATAACCATGAGATTACAGAGAATGAGCACAATTAATTTATCAATAAGAATAAAGTTTCGACAAAGCATAAGAATGTAACCTAATATTGTTTGGAGTCACGAAACTCTGTTATTCAAACAAAAGCAAATTTTACACGACATAATCATTCACAGACTTTAAAAGATCGCTTCATAGTATTAACCACTCTAATATTACTCCTACTCTGTAAACTCGAAAAGTATTAAACCTCGTTAGGGAGTCTGACGTGATATTGAATCGTGCTGTTGTGTCGAAAATGTGCGACGAAGTAGTTGACCCTGTACGGAGGGAATTCCTCGCGGACATTGCGGTACTGCGAATTGTTTTTCATGACTTTTTCTTGCAGAATTAAGGGCAATCTATTGCTGATATCCAAACACTGGCTTCGACTGCCCAACCAGTAATTGTTGCCGTAAACGAAACCGGGCTTCGGCTCACCGCTGGAGTCAAGCACTGAAAATAAATGGGACGTGTTCATCGATCACTTATTTACGAGATTTTTGAACTCTAGTGCTATGTCTTTGCCATTTACGTAACTATCATTAAGTAGATTTGACAAATGAAGTGCCTGGTCAACGGGAACATTATTTTAATGAAAATAATACTGTTAATAATAATAATTAGTCCGTAAATCACGAAACTTGTTTTACTCAAATTTCACGTTCAATTCTGCAATAGTTCATTCTAACTCTGAAAATTATTTTAATTATTTTAACAAATAAAAATTGCAGAAATTAATTTTACCGAATATTTGTTTTCTCTTTTTCGTATTTTTCTTTTATCAGTAAAGATATAAAATGTATCATAAGAGTTTAACTTCCTTTTTCATTGATAACATTTTATAAATTATTAATTTAATATATATACTTTTATAAATTTCTTCACATTATATTAAAGATATAATGAATTTTTATATTTTTTTTATATAATTAATATCATTGTATGATGACTCTTTTTCTTTTAATATATTTTCTCATTCTATTTCATTTAATTTGTTGTTGAGTTTTTTTAATTTAAAAATTATTGTATAATATTCGAATTCTAGGGATCATTGAAATAAAAAATATTTTTATCAATTGATAGTACAAATAATTATTAATACAAAATTTATTACAAAAAATAAACATTATTTCGATTACAAAAAATCTACCTCTGTACGAATAAATTTTTAGTAAATAACGATTTTATAATTAATATTAAAAATATTTACAAACTTTATTTCTCAGATTAAATAGGTTTATTCTAAGTATAATTTAAGAATTATAAGTGATCTAAATGTAATATATATTCAATTTCTATTACTTGTATCAATTTATTATTATAAAAAGATTCATATTAAATTTAAAAACTGTATTTTTTATTTTTATTATTTAAAAATTTTTTGTAAGAATTAAAACAAGCTTTTCTTATTATTATTATATTAATAATTCTATCAAAATATGAGTAATAAAATTTAAAGTTTTCATTATTATAAAAAAATGTAATACTACAATCTTTTTTAAGTATGTATACATAATTTAATATTTTATATTTTTATGTAAATAAATTTTTATGTAAGTAAATGTAAATAATATGATATAGCTAAATATATATAGTTTTGTAATAATAAAAGCAAATCGTATAGGAATTTTTAATTAGAACAGTTATTATACTGCTTTATTTAATTAACAACGAAACAGTTGCAGAGATAAATACGAAAAGAGGGGTAAGATAAAGATATCCGTTAAGTTCAATTCTATTCAACATCAGGATATCGGATTTAGAAGATGAGCTCAAAAAAGCTAGAAGTTCGGGGATAAAAATTGAGAAAGTAAAGATAAGATCATTACTTATGCCAACGATGTAGTTTTATAAATGTTGGGAATATTTTAGCATTATTTATTGAGAAAATGGTTAGAACTGAAGGCTGATAAAACCAAAATTATGAGTTTAGTAAAGCTAAAGGATACATAAAAAAAACAGTATTCAAATGGAACAATAAAAATATAGAAACACAATTTGCTTGTCAATAATACACATTTGCCCAAAATAATAGCGATGACGTACATAAAAAAGTACTAGGGAAAGTGTAAATTTGGTACTAGATTTATATAGCGCATACTATTTATATACTACTACTAATACTACTACTAATACTACTACTACTACTACTACTACTACTACTACTACTACTACTACTACTACTACTACTACTACTCGTAAAATGGCTGTTCGATTCTTCTAGTAATAATTAAAAGATATTAGTCAAAACATTATCTTTTAATGTTTAAAAAAATCTTCAAAGTATTTTAACTCGCTTCATAAATCATTGGAAAGTAAAATAATTTCTGTGCGGAATTTGACATGCATATTACTTAAAAGTTGTGCAATACTCAACAGATTCTTGCTAAGTTTTGTAAAAAAGAAAACGAAATATCTTTCTTTGAACTACGAACGATTTATGAAACTTTGCATACGTAATCCTATTTTTTGCTGTTACGTGTTTTTAAATTTTATTAAATGTTTTTAAATAAAGATACAACGATGTATATCAACGATAGCTTTATCAAATTTTTTTTAACGAAAAATAAAGAAAAAATAATCGTTAAACAATAGATAAAACATGTACATGTTGAATATCTTATGAAAATAGACCCCTAGAGTTCTTTAGCAAAAGGCAAAGTTTCTTTTTTTTTTAAATGCATATATTATTGATTCATTGATGACAATTGGAGAAGCAATTGAATCTTTAATGTTGCAGTACGGAAATTAGGAGATTCAGAGGAAGGAAGATATGACGGTGTAAAATGAGTCGCAAACTAGTTTCTTGTATAACGTACAGCATTCGCTGACTCGCGCGAAAGTCTAACGAATAACGCGCGGGCATACGCTTCGCGGGTAAGTCCGGTGAGTGTGTACATTATATATACACAAAAATTCGTGTACACGCGTTTTTACTGTCACCATATAATAGATACATGGACTATTCCACGCTGTGCGTAACTACATAAACATAAAACGTTTATAACATATCTTTACACTACTACAATATTGCTCATTACAGGAAGACATAAAAGTTTATAGCTATCTGTTACTATTTTCGAGAAGTATCAATATTGTATCATAGACAATAAATAATATACTTTTATTTTAAAAATTTGTATAAATTTAAAACCTGTATTAGTTTAAACTTCTATTTTTATAGATTAATATCTATTACAAATTAAGAATTTCTATTAATTTATTCCAATAATTTATTATTTACGTATTTGCGGTATAATACTCCTAATTGTACTTTATTATTCTATTATTATCTACTATAATACTACTGATAATCTTGAAAAATTTTTTTTTAATAATATTTTTAAAAGTTAGATTTATTTCTGGTATTCGTAATTGTCGGAGGAAAAATTTAAAAAAACTCAAGATTTAACACAGAAAGATAATGTATCTAAAAAGATCATTTTTCAATATATATGTATAAAAATAACGTTAATAAACTTATTTTTTTAAACTTAATATTTTCTTTTGTTATAAAGGTTAGACTCTAGCATTTAAAAAAATTTTCTTATCGTTAAAATTAAAGAATTACATTATAAATAATACTTAAAATAAAATTTATATAATAACATTCATTCTTCATGCTAAAATACCTATAATTGATTTTGATTTTATACGATAAAGGTCTCGATACTTTTAAAATCTAACCGAATCAATAATATTAATGTAATTATAATTAATATGAATTGTTCCTCTTCTGTGCTAATAGTTAATAAAATCAATTAAGTAATCTCTCCAAAAAAGTTAAGTTAAGTTAAAGCTTAAGAAACTCTGGTAGAATAACAGAAACTCATACAAATTTCTAGAAATTTATTCCACATTTTGGAAATTTAACGTATAATGACAACACTGTGAAAATGCAATGTGCAAATTATTTAAAATAAAAAAGAAATAAACAATCAATTTATGTAAGTCTTCGAAATCTTTTTTAGAATTACAACATATCTTCCTCGATATTAAATTATATTTTATTGTCAAAGGTGTAATTATTTAATGTTATTAATTAATTATTTAATTATTTAAAATTATTAATACGATTATGATTGCAAACTTAAAAAAATAATAATGGAAAAGAGAGATAACACGTTAAAACATGTTTTCATTGTGAGTATTTGTTAATTATATATTTACTTATACAAATTTAAAAAATAATGTTGAATATAGAATATCCATGATTATAATGTATATTTTTAGTATAATAAATAAATGGTTATATTAGAATAATACTATGAATCATTTTAAAATAATTATTTAAAAATTTTTATATTTATAATCTGCATTCGTATTTAGTTTATAAATAATTATTAATAATTATTATTATTAATTTATTATTTATTATTATTAATACTATTTAAACTCAAATTATTAATTAGTGAATAATATTTGGTAATAATTGCATATTATTATACAGTATTATATATTTTATACCATTTAAAGATTATTTTAATTACATTGGAATTTTTAATGTTACTTAAAATTTTGTTTTAGTTATTTAAACTTTTAATGATTACTAATTATTAAAATGTCGCTATTATTATATGTTTAATTGTTTTGCTAATTTAAAGAGCATAAAGTTAAAAAATTTTAAATAATTAAATTAAAAATCAAACGTTTAAAATTTTTAAATTAAAAAAGATTTACAAATATTGAATTATAAAAGCTTTGTAATTTATAGTTATTTACTTAAACAGTATCAATCATGACATTAAGTTCAATTTTATCCAAAATAATTGTTAGAATCATCAATTACAATAAAATTAATTAATGTTGTGGCATTTAAAAAATTATTATGATTTATTATTTTAATATTTAATTTAAATATTAAAAATTATATTACATATTTTTAGTGTATAGTCATGTAATTTTTGTATATAGTTATAATAATGTCTGAAAAGCAATGTTCCTTCAACTTTTATGTCTAAAAGAAGTATTTCCAAAATAATGGAAGACACTAATGTTTTTTTAAAACAAACACGTAATTAAAAGTATCGGTAAAGAAGATTTTTATTTGTTCTTACGATATAATGTATTTGCTTATTGTCAAAGAATAAAAAATAATTTATTTCGTTAGTCACTTCAAGTATCTGCAACTTCACGATACATTTTGTCAAAATAAATATGAAATTTTATTCTAATTTATATAATTATAAATTCAGATATTTTATGTTAACTGCATATGCTATTAAATAGGCATAATAGAAAATATTATTTTTATATAGGTGAGCCTAGTTAGTACATGTTTATAATTATACTCGATAAGAAGCTAAAAGGGTATAATATTAGTGCATTGAAAAAAATCAGTGATAGTCTAAAAATATTTTTAAAATCTATATGTTATAAGTCTTAAGACAAAATTATTTATATAATTTGTTCATTTTATTAAAAAATTTAACTATAATAAAAATTAAATGTCTATTTTAGCACTGTTGTCTTAATTTTATTCTTATTATTTCTGTAAAATACTAAAATAAATATTTTAATTGTAGTCAGATACTTTTATTAAAAATTTACTAATTTCTAGAACATTTATACACAATATTAGTCTTCTGTAAGATTTAATAAATTTTTTTCTTGTAATGATTATTTTTGATCGGGATTCTAATGAAAGCGTCAATTATTTCATCTTAATTTTCATGTATTTTGATTTATAAAGTATAGTACATAACAATTAATATACAATTATTTTTAATACTATATTACTTGTATCTATTCAAATTTTTCGTACTTTTAATACAATCTATTATTTAAAATTTATATAATATTCTGACACGAAAATAAAAATAGTTTTATTTGTTTTTAATTTTAATATAATGCACGTGTGCGCGCGCGAATGTAAACACGCATGATCATATATTTATTTATAATTATATTAAAATATTGGAAACATTTTTCTCGACACCTTACAAAAAGAAAAAATTGAAAATTAAGTTCCAAGATATATATTATATAGATGTTTAAAATCACAGATATTAAAAATTTATATAAAAAATGATAATAAATTCAAAAGCAATATTATATATGAAAGATTCATTCAATTCATTCAATTCAACTGATCATAAAAATGTTGTGACAGGTCCTAAATAAAAATTTGATGCCTAGTAGTGAAAAAATAGAATTTAAACGCCATTAGAAAGTACACGACTGAAATAATTCTATTTAATAAAATGTTGGGCAGCATTTTATATGACAGATTCAAAATTATTTTGCCTTATCCAAAACGTGACAACCATCAATTTACTTTAAAGTATTTAAACTATAAGATGAAACACTATAAGAGTCATTTTCAAAAGATTCGGCAAAACCATTCTCAACTTCAAGGTTGTACTCCACGAGTGTAGATCTATTTTGGATACGAACTTTTGATAGCCCAAAGTGTCCTCTCGTTCACGGCTGTGCGAAACAGGTCCAGATCGGCCCGACAGACGGATTCTTCAGGTCCCAAGGCACTCGCGCTTGCGACCGCCAGTCCATATGCGGGCAGCGCACCCCTTAGAACGACATCGTCGCAGGTGACCCCGAGCAGTGCCTGGACCGCCAGAAATGCGAGGGTCGTACAACCTGGCCTCGGCATCGTCCAGTTCAATACCGCACCACTTATTCACGGATCCCACGACGTGATCACAAGGGGACTGTCTTTGGGGACCGACAGCGGACCCCGCATGACGGGACTCACGTCGCCCCACCGCACGTGCAGCGCCAATCGAACGCAAGATTACGCGAGCGAAGGGCTGCGCTTGCTTTCAACATTCGAACGTTAATTGGATTCTCGCTGTAACCAAACGTACAGATTTACAGCACTTTGCTAATACTCATAAGCATACAAAAGTAAAAAATTTCTTATTCTTATACAGTAATTGTTGTATTAATTACACTCATCTTTTCTAGTGCCAAATGTACTTTACGATTATTTTTAAGAGATTATAAGGTAAAACGTTAGTTAAAATATAAAAAGTCAATATGCTCTTTTTTTAATGCATAAGCGTATTATATCTTTATTTTAAAAAACTATAAAGTAAAGAGATAATTCAAATATTAAAAATCAATGTTTTCATAAAAAGGTTTTGCATTGAAAGGATTCTAAAATTCAAAAACTTGAGTAGGTTTCAAGTTTTAAGCTACCATTTATAAATAGTCGTTTAATAATTAGTTTTATAATTTTATCAGCATAATTATCACACGTACGACTTTGTTAAAACATTTTATTAAAAATTGTATCAAAAATTAAGCTTTATATAAGCAAATAATAAAAGTCTGCATTAACATATTTCAAAGATACCAAAAATAAAGATAAGACAGCGTTGGTACAGTAAAATACAAATAAATATATAAATAAAGTACATGTCTCCATAATCAAATTGTCCGTGCTTACTGGAGTGAATTATATTTTATTTCTATATCTTATTACAGTTAATCTAAAAAAATTAATGTAAAACACAGATAAAATTTGCTATTTTCTAAATATAGATCGATAATGCACTACATATAATTCGAATAAAAAATTACATATTTTATTATTAAAATGTTATCTGTTTTATAATTTTATAAAATAAATGCTCCTCAACCATTGTTTTTCAGTCAACTTATGTATCATATCTATGTTTTTATATCTATTATGCATTTACAGTTTGAGTAAAAATTCTAAACTAATGAAATTAAGCTCAAAAAGTATCAACTTCACAGGATAACACTTTCGATAAGAAATAAATATTTGTTGTACTTTGATGAAATGCATCAAAGTTTTTTTATGTCATACAATACGTATATATAATATTGATGGCACAATATAACTTATATTATTGAATACTTCTAACAGTCATATTAGATTGGTAAATACTAATAATAAAAAGTAGTACTGAATAGATACTGAAATACTAAGCATGATTTTGCATTCCACTATTGAGTGAACGATTAATATAAATTACGTAACATATATGATAATTAGACAATTTCTAAAACGTCTGGTACTTATCATGTTTAATTCAACATTAATAATTATTGATTGAAAATTCATTTATTCTAATCTCGACATTAAGCTTTTAAAAAAAATATAGATGTTATAAAAAATGAATTTTAAATTATCATAAGGAAACACTCACCATTTTCGCACTGTATAGTAAGCAATTGCTATCAATTTTTAATCTATATGATTAAATACTTACATAAGAATAAAATATAGGTAAGTTAAATATTATGAACCATAAGCCTTCGCAACCGAATGTTTTAACAAAATTTTCTATTTATTAGTAATCGTGGTTCTTATATAATATTTTAAATAATAAGTATTGGCAAATTACGTTAATCGACACTAAAACATTTGGGAATTCTAAACTTGTTTCTTGTACATTGTTGATACTGATAACGATTATTCTTAAAATTAACCATCGAATCAAATTTTTTTAAATCAAGCTTAAAACTTTTAATTTATATAACAAGTACGAAACAATTTAAAAGATTAATACAAAAATTAAATCTGAGAAATTATTAATTATATCATAAGGTTGAAAATATTTTTTGCGCCTTATTAAAAGTCACAACTTTAAATGTTTTATATATTTTTTTAAATAGATTATTTTTAATTGCGATTTAATTTAATAGTTTTAAATTTTCAGACCACTTTTTGCTTTAGATTTTTATACCTATTCGAAAAAATAAATAATTAAACGATTGTTTAAAAGATAACTTTGAAAAAAGGTCAGTATAATGTCTGTCAACTTCATTAAAATGTATAGATAACTAAACATATATTATTACCGTAAATGCGAGTAAGTTTCATTAAAAGTCTTTCTGACAAATATTATAGATGTATATTTATATTAAATTTATTGTTATGTTTAAAATTTAGGATTTATAAAATTAATAAGATGCTCGGCGTAGTTTTTGGTACTATTAAACTTATGTGTGTTAAAGTGTAATACGATAACCACTATTTACGTATAGCTTCATTAACATTTGGAAATGTATCAAAATCAATTATGCAAAAATGTATACAAATTTATAAAATAACGTTAGAAGTCATTTTTCCTCTGTTAATATCTTTAATATCATACCTATTTATGAAAACGATTTATTGATCATTTCAAAATAAGTGCAAAATTATTACTAATTTATACTCTATATTTATAAAATTTTACGTATAATAGAAAATATTATATTAAAAAAGTGAAACATAAATAAATTAAATATTTTATTTCAATAAGTTTTTATCAATTCCACTAACTTTTAATGATTTATTTAATATTATTAATAATTTTCTAATTCATTTATTATACTAACTGTATCTAAACTTCAAATTAAAACATTATTTTTTCATATAATTGGATTCCTGATTGACACCATTATAGAATATATAATATATGTATAATTACACTAATATTAGATATATTTTATAATTATGATTGAATATTTTCTTGAAATATTTATAAAAAATGTATAAAAAAAATAAATATCTGTTCATAGTTAGTACACTGAAGTAAAAATTCTATAAATGTTATTTTCATTTTAACGTAGCAAGTATCTATAAACTGTTAAAAATATAATGAAAAAATAAGAAATTTAAATTATTAAATAAATATTCTAAAATTTTAAAATTGCAATAAAAATTAATTTTTAATAAGAAAATTAAAAAATTTTTTATTTCATATTTTTTTACAAATAAATAAAATAAATGTTTAAAACACATCCTTGTTAGATTGTAATAAATTCTATATAAATATGTTCGAAATTAATTATTGATATAAAAATTAAATTTTTTAATTGTATATTTGTGGTTTTATAAGAGAAACAACGTTGTTCTTCCTGCGTGTGTCTATTCTCTTATAAATGTTAAGAATTGAATAGAGATATGACTAGTATATTGATAACAATAGAATTTACATGATTGCAATTATTTACATCAATCACATGATAATTGAATATTTTTAGAAATTTTCATCAATGAAAAATGTATATTTTTATGTAGTTATTATGAATTTAAATACAAATCTGGTTTTAAGGACTATAGTAGCTTACAATATTAAAGAGTATGAACTATTATTACAAAATTCAAAATATTATTTAATAAAAAAAATTATTAGCCATTGATGTAATTTTTCATGTTTATTAAATAAAATTTTATTATAAGAATATCAATATTCTTCTTATATTTTTCTTTACTTAAAACGTTTCTTTAATTACATTCCAAAACGATTTTATAAAATAGAATGGAAATGAAATATTGGCGTAAAACCATCCTAGGATAACTAAAAATTCATCAAAAAAATGAAAAATAAATTTTTTAATAAAATATTGCCAACATATGAATAAAATACAAATAACCATTTTAAATACATTGCATCATTAAATAAGGGAAAATGTAATTAACCTAGTATTGTATACTGTAATATGTAATTATTTAGCCATTCACTATTCCTCCCTATAATTGTCGTTGTTTTCACAATTTCGTGGATTCATGGATTACTTCAATTCATCGATGAACACATGCCTGCCATTGAGTAAATTTTTCATAAAATATGATATTGTAGAATATGCTTTATAAAAAATTTAAGAACTGTATTAAATAATTAAATATTCCGATTAAGAATGAATAGTAAATTCTATTTTACACATTTTCGTAAATAAGATCATATTTTCCAAACAATAATGGTTTCAAATGATTTTAGTCGTGCATAAAAAACAGTTTTTGTATATAGAACCATACATAATGTAATACATTATCAGTTTAGGTCGAATGTTACGTCAACCTTTTTTTTATCACGTGACGACGACTATCTATGAAAGAGAAAGTAAACGTTTCCACTTTCCGGCTTTCAAATACTATTTTACAAAGTCAATATTTTCAACTTCAAAACCAATTAATCTTCTTTTTTAGTTTTTTTAAAAATTTGTGTTTATTTTAATTGGCCCCTTAATTTATAGTCTATGAAATTCAAAAAATTAAATATATTGTTTAATTAAACTACGTATATATACCTTAATATGGATATTTTCTAACTTTATTCAATCATAAATATATATTTAAAATCAAAAGTAAAGAAAACAGTAGTCGATTTTTTATACCCGTTGTGAATCAAAAAAATAAAAAAAAAAATATTTTTTGTTACATATTATTTTATCTTTTATTTTTACTTTTTTATAAATTTAATAAGCAATAAAATATTTTATTTTTATATAAGTAAAGTATAATACATTGAATTTTTTAATTTAGCCGTAATTGATAACTTCTACAATCATTATATACTGATTACACACGGTAATAAATTCTTTATAAATTTCATGTTTCACAAAAATATGTCAATAAAAATTTAATACTCATAGTAAATGTTTATATTTTTGTTTTTCTAGTACATGCAATTAAAAAATAAATTAAATAATTAATAATGAAAATCTATTAGAACAACAAAAATAAGCAGTTATTTATAAAAAGTATTTCACTTTTTATGACATGAGAATGGTAATTACAAACGATAAATTATAAATTTAATTTAAAAGCACAACAAAATTTTTTTTAATGATTTCTTAATTATTCATATTTACTTAATTTTAAAAATTTATTGTACATACATTATATTATTAGAAATTTAAGGGAAAAAAATCAAGTTTTTTAAATGCTCTTCATTTATTATTGTCTGTTTCAGCATATTTCAAAAATGCATTCAAACGGGTATTTAACAAAAAGAAACTGTACCTATCGTACATTATCTAATATTGGCGCAAATTCTGTCCAAATGCACAATAAAATTTATAAATAATCAAAACAATGCTTTATATATGTGGCCAGAATAGCTGAAAAATAATTTCAAAAAAGCAAACTATAGGTTATATTGATTTGAATTATTTGAAAAGAAAAAAAAGAATAAGTCGATGAAGAACATCCCTTTGTCCGAAAAACGAGAAATAATATTTAAATTTGTCGTTATCAATGATATTCACTAAGCTTCATTTTTTTGTTTGATAATTTATTTAATAATAAATTTATTCAAAGTTCACTCTCTATTATAGATTCAAATTTACTACTTTTGAATATAATCACATTTTAAAGTGTTTATATTATAAATAAAAACAAAATATCGGTTAGCAATATTTTTAAAGATTTTAATTTAATATTTGAATTAATAGCGCATTAAAAATATTCAATTTGGAAATTTAAGTACATTTTCACGAGGCAAAAATTTATATTGACCAATCCAAATAAAATTTAAAAAAATACTATATAATATTTTTGACACTGATATAAACCAATGACACTCGTTGTAAAAAACGCTTTTAAATATTTTAAAAATAACTTGAAAATAACAAAACATTTTTTATGTTCATGAAAGCCATAAATAATGTTTTCTTTAATTTCTTCATACTTCGTATTCATAGAATATGAAAATACTATTAGTATTAATAGTTAAAGAAATAATTTTCAGTTTCAAATATGAAATATTTTTTTATTATTTGTTTTTCGCATTACGTTACAAAGAATGTAACTAGCCATAACTATTGTGCTAGATACAAAAACATTTTCTATCAAACGTTTAGATATAGTTCATAAAACCAAGTATGTACTAAGCACATAATTATTGACATTTTAAAGTAAGTTAATTCATATTTCGTTTATTTTCATTTAAAATACATTTTATTACTTTTTAAATATACCAGATATATTTAAAACCCTCGTAAATTCTGAAAACATTAATGAGCTAAATACTAAAGTGTCCTTGGTAAATTTTTTCGTTTAATACTTACTATTTTTATGAAAACATTAAAATATTTTTAAAGCTTGTACTAACGTCAATTTCTTGGCGTACATTACATAAATAAAATACTATATATTATTGTACCATGCGGAATAAAATTTTTGTATATAGTGCACAATGTAGCTACATTGAGATTTGTTAATATACAAATGTAAAATAAATTCTGCATGTATCAAAATTTATATTTAAATTATGTTGTTCATATTTCTTCAATAAATGAAAATAATAAAGAATCCATTAAAACACTAATATAATATTATAGTAATTTTTGTTTTATTTTAAAAAAAAGATGTTACTGTTGAAAATTAAAAATTAAAAATTTAAATAACATATCGATAAAATGTAAACAGAGAAACATTTTAAACATTGTTTTAAATACTTTAATTAAATTTAAAAATATTAAAAAATCATTTATATAAAAATATAAAAAATCATCACTGTTATAAATTGTTCATGTATTTATTTAAAATTAAATGAGTAATTAAAATATTAAAATAAAATGTACAATGTATTGTTTTAAAAACATTAAATTTTAAAAGGATAACTAAATCACGAAAATATTTAAAAAAAAAAGGAAAATTAACAGGTAGATTGTATCATTTATTTAATTTTCTATTTCTTATTCTTTACGTTTGTTATAAATTAAATATTTAAAAATAAGAGATACAATGTTATAAAATACATAAATAATAGTGCATTTACCAATATAATTCTAAAAATAAATGAATAAAAGTCTTACCATAAAAAATATTGAGTACTATATTTACATGTATTAATATTTTACTCATATCAGCTCGTAGTATAAATAAAATGTATTATTATTCCCACGCTGAAAAATTATATTAATTTCTATAAAATTATAAAAATTTATATTGTTAATAATATTAATTTTTAATTCCAATAAATGTTTAAAATATAAATAAAAAATGAGGGTTACAAAAATAATCAAATTTTTTAGTTCTTCAAAACGTTATTATTAGCACATGGAGGTTTGCATCTTTTGTCATAATTAGATAAAGACGAATAGTCAACGACAGCAATTTATATAGAAATCAATAAAATATGCTTTGCAATTCGTAGCCGCATTCGTTCTGCGTTTTGGAGTACTTCTCTAACCAAAAATAAACATTATAATACAATCGGTAATACAGGTAATAACGGGTATTATTATATTGTAAAATATCACAACTGACGCTAGCTATATCGAGATTAGGGATATGCGTTATTATAAGAGTTTCATGTTTTAATATATTTTGTTTTAGTGTTATTTACTTGTTATCGCTGTGCATTCTATGCAATTTATTTGATATATTTCATAATAAGTTTTATTATTTTAATACATTGCGAAAAACAATAAATAATTTTCTATTCGCCATAAGTTTAAATCAAAGCTAAATTGAACACTAAATTGGAATACATTGTAATTATATTATAAATGGCTGGATAGAATACAAATTGTTGGTATGATATTTTTCTATGAATTTAGTGCAATTTTTTTTTTAATTTAGAAACAATTATGAATTATGAATTTTCGAAGTTTATTCAACATTAAGTTAACAAATACTCATAGAAAAGCTAAAATAAAATATGTATCTATTTTGCAAAATGAGAAGATTTTATCAATAATGAAATTAAAGTAATAATTCATAATATTTGCAAGTAAGTAAGACTTGTTAATTAAGAAACTCGTTCTAAATCAACATAAGTTTTAAATCTATAATACGTTAAAAAGTTAATCCGCGTAATCCTCATTATTTTGTTGATCTGAGGGAGCACGAAAAAGAAAATGATTATAGTTACTTGATATCTACTTTTCTCATATTTTATTTTTTATTTCGTAGTTGTAACGAATATTTATTTTGCAACTAAACTAAATAATTACAGAACTCCGGAGAATTTTCATTATTGCGCATTATACTGATTATGTTTATAAACTATTATAATATTTAACCTTCAAAAACGTTTGTCGTAAAATATCGTTATCGCGTCAAAAGCAATATTTCGATAACTGAATCTAATAAAAACAAATTTTTACTAATCGCAAATACATATATTCTAATAAAGCCAAATAATGCAACAGTAGCTGCAATCCGACAATTTCTGGAAAAATTTTACTTTTATAAAACTGCAATCATTATTTATAATACCTGCTACAGTTGTATTTAAATATTTTTAATTCAGAACTTCTTCATCATACCATAATTTCGAATTAAAATTCAAACTACAAATTTGAATATTATTACACTTTTAAAAAATATAATGATAAATACCATGAAATCAATTGAAAACAAGTATATTTGATATTTAAATGCCGTTTTTTATCATTGATGAGAACAAGCGCTGATGAAATCCGAACTCTGTAACTTTTTTGAGCTATTCATTATTAAAGTAAGTACTTATTTATTGGTCTATGCTACTAGAAATATAGTCAGGAAGGCAATGACAGATTATATAATGAATCAGAGACAAATTGTGAATATTATTGAATAAGTATTAGTCAACCTAAATTAATGATATTGCGAGAAGAAGTAACACGGATGACACTGTACTGATTACTAATTTATATACTTATACTTTAATGAAAGGAGTTGATAAAAATATTCGTATGGAAACCTATAACTCGACATAAACTGATATAAGTATATTTAAGTCTCATTTTACATTAATATTGTATACCATTTCTTAAAAGTAATCGTTAATAGTTATATTAAATATGACGTACAAAATGTAATAACGTTTGATCTAAAAAGTTTTATGAACTAGAAAGGTAGTAAAAAAAGTAAATACAAAGAAAAGAATTCAACACTTATGTGTGTGACATACAATAATAACATATTCACGATAACGAACAGGAGTAATAAAAATCAAAACATAGAGTGCAGACCTGCTTGATGAAGCAAAAAGTTCGACTTGGAATGATTTTATACGGATTTTATCAACTTACATCGACTACATAATCATTTTTACATAAAACTTAACATTTCATGAACAGAACTTAGACACTCGATTTAGTTGCAGTCAATTCTAAAATTAAACTCTTACTTAGTTACAGTGTAATACTGTTCTCAAGCTCAACAAAGAAATAAATTATTAAACGTTTTAAAAGTTATATTACTCTCTTTCTATTCCATTTAATGTTTGGAACACTGAAAATAGCATTGAAGGCACCAGCGATAACGTAGGCTTAAAAAACCATCTGTTATAATGAATTATTTTGTACAAAAAAAGACAAAAATTAATGCGATTTAAAAATACACATGAAACATTAATTAATTCGCATTCAAAAAACTAAAATTTAAATTTTTTTATAAACCTTCGTAATTTTTAAGAATTTTTATCAGAATTCTTATTAAAGGAAAAATATAGCTCAACCCAAGTTATATCTTCTTTTTAAAATTATTTATTTGCAACATGCAAATAAACAGTTTATACACTGAGCGAAAAATCCTTGTAATAACTTTGATATATGTATGGGTTTTGTTTTTTTATTGTAATATACAAAAACGAAGAATCATTCTATGCTCATTCGAGAATATAAAAACAGGGAGATGCTAAATCTCTTGTTTAATATGAAATAAATAAAAAATTCTTCGCCATATATATATAAATCAAAATTTAGAATTACTTAAGATACTATGTAGTACAATAGAAAAAACAACTGTACATTTTAAGCTCGTTTTCGCATAAACTTACAAACGCGAGTATACTAATTTTGTAACTTTATCATTTGTTTTCTTGACACTTTCTTTACTACTGATAATTAATAATTTATATAGTCTTTTAATATGTGTTTATTTTAACATGATATATTATATATCTATAATAGAAAAAATATTGTCTAAATAAAAACAACGTCTAATTAATTAGGTTGCTTGTATCAAAAAGGGATAAAAGAAAAAGTTCTTATTTACAATTCTTATTATGAAAAATTGTGTAGATTTATTATTTTAAATTATCTGTCAAATAAAATATTAGCTACGTTTATGAATTTCAATTTCAATTTAAATATAAATTTCAGAATTAATTTAATATTCATTTTACATTATACAAATAGTTATATTTATAAAGAATATATTTATAAGATACAAGAAAATATTGTATGCTACTGCGTCAGTCGATTGGCAGTACTTTTGTATTTCGATGACATTCGATCTGAGAATTTTTCCAAACCTGATTATTTTGAACTCAATATTTTAATATTTTCAAAATCAAATGTTTCAAGATTATAAGTCGTATAAGGTTATCTATTTATAAATGTGTAATTTAAATTATAAATAAACACAAATCAAATTGAATCTACTGAAATTATAATTCGATATTAATAAAATACATTAAACGATCTGATACAGTGTCAAGTTGTCATTAAAATATTAAAGATTACATAAAAAATTTCGATAATATAATTTGAAGGAAGATTCTTGTAATTGAATTTTAATTATATTTTTCTTCTTTATATACTGGACAAAGTTTGGAAGTAGTCGCAGAATCACGCGACAATCAGTTCAACGAGCAGTATTATAAAATTACATGTTTTATTTAACATGGAAACTTTCAAATCAATACTTTTATTATTATTATTATATATATACATATATATGTATTATATTAAAACTGTTTTATTTAAGTATGCAGCTTCAAGATCAAATAAAAATTGTAATTTAAATTAACCAATAATTGATTTTATATTTTCATTTTTTCATTTATAAATAAAAACCTTATCCATCGCCACATTTATTCACAACTTGCATCTTGGAAAATATGTATCAGTTCGATACAATAATACAAGTTTTATCCTTAAATTATGGAGTAAATGTATATAACATCAGCCATTTAGCTACATAACAGTTACCAAGCTATATTTACAAATCGCTATTGAATTCACGGATTGCAGCAATCGATCATTTAAGACTTACTAAAAGTCATAAAATTAATCTCGAGTTAATACAAATACAAACATACCGTAAATTCCCTTTTCTTCATAATTAAACACTCAAATTATTATATTTATAAGTATGTATTCTTTCTTTATCTTAAAAAGAATTCTTTTTTAATCCGATAAGTTTCTAAAAAATGAAAGAAAGAAAATTACATAACATTAAAGTTAAAAATTCTGGAATTAGTTTGGCATTAGTCATCTAATAATAATTAACCTTAAAATTAGTTTTAAAATACGCATAAATTTATACATTTTTTAGATCTGAAAAACCTTTAGACTTAAAAAGAATAAATAAAATATATTTTCAAAATGAATTTGCATTCATTTTTTATCAATTTTTTATTTGACAAAATATTGACAATGAAATATATTTTTCAAGCCTTAATAACGAATAAAATGAGATTAATAATAAATCACTGGGTTAGAAAGAATGTCTTTGGAGCATTAACTAATAAAAATGAATGAATTTACAAAAAAACAAAAATTGAAAGCATTGGTAAAATCTGTTTTACTAAGTATCGCGTACAAAATAAAAAATGTATAAGTAAAGTTAATACTGTATATGAGACCGAAACTATCAATAATTCTGCAAGATTATTATTAAAAATATAAAAGAAATGGAAAACGAAAAAATAACTTATATATAAAAAAACAATCATTTTTCGCAAACGAGCAGATAAAGAAATAATTCGTGCATCCGCAACATCGATATTAGTTAACATTTATAAGTTTTCGTCTCACGGCTTTTGTTTTTCTTGTCATCTCATAATATAGATAGTTTACTTTATTTACATAGCTATTTCTCCCTTCGACTTTATTGACTAATGCTCCATTTTACAGAAGCATCGCGACAAGTCTTGTGCTTTATTTTATTTTCTTACGGAAGAAAGTAGATGTGTACATATACATACACATTGCGCTCACTTGCACACATACCACACATAACACATAGGCACACCTACACAAATGTTTAATTAAAATTATGTACGTGTCGAATGCTCGCTTTGAGTTATCGTATTACTTTTTAAGCACTTTCTTGCTTATACTTTGGAATTTTATACTATAATTTTTGTATCTTACACTTTTTTTGTCTTCATTCTAGCGAACTTATAAATTTACTTTTTATCCACGTGCATATAGTTTAATAATCAACTTAATTTTTATATTTTTTCTCTCGCTCAACCTGTCAATCACTTGTAAATGGCTTTGTTAAAGTTTCTTTAACTCTGATTTAACATCGATAAAAGCGATCTTTTGATACGTACTACGTTTTTAAATTTATACTCATTTATATTCAAAAAATACTTTAACATTCGATATAAACTAATTTTAAAAAAGTCTTACAATTTCCTCTTACGTCCGTCACCAATAATGCAATTCATCAACCTCATATTGGAAAAAATAGATGGATATTTCATGTGTATCGACAAAATTATTATTAAAGTTTTTGATTTATTTTTAATGCTTCGAGCGATCAAATACGTGGCGAAAAAGCAAATAACCAAGACGGACGGACAAACGGTCTTTGCTCTGCTAGCAGCGCTCCATACAACTCATCAACAGTGTGCAAAGTACGCAAGACTGTAAGACTCTTTTCAACAATTAGTAGGTGCACGCACTTGGTAATCTGAATAGACTATTGAAACATTTTGATTGAGCCTCGCCGCACTTTACTCCTTTTGCTTCCGAGGCGGAAAAATAACACTCGGAATCGAAGACTGAGCGCGTTAAATGCAATTACGGCGCCAATCATAGCCTGGACATTGAGTGAAAAGCGACGGCGTCCCCGTAGTCGCGAGTGGCCTCGTACGAAAGCTCGGGCACGAGGGCCAAGCTTAAGGTAAGTCCGCCACTTGGCTGGCGATGAAATCGGCCCCGAGCTCGAGAGCCGGCTTCGTGTTACCTGCTGTTTTCCTCCATGACCACCTGTTTGAATACACCTGCGGGCATCTGGGACTTGACCCTTCGTGCGAACCCAGAGCCGTTGTGCCGTCCTTAGCTATAAAGAGCTGCAGACCAGTAGCTGCGAAAAAAACAAACGAGAATCACTAATGAGCCGCTGCTGATTCTTTTACAATACTTAATTTTTTTAAACCCTCTAGGCTTCTACCACGTGACTGGATTTTCCCGTCATATGATCTGTTACCGAATCAGTAAAAAGCTCATTTATGATTTCAGTTTCAAAATAATCTGAATAATTTGTTTTAATGTACTTTTGAAAACTTTTTTACCTTAGTACACGAGAAATTACCATAACTTTAAATGACTTTATATCATATAATGCTTCTAAAGTTTGTGCCTGTCTTTTTTAACCAAAAATCTTGAAAAACCATTTTTATTTTCAATCTTGATTCATAAACGTAAATTATATTGCGTGTAGTAGTTCAGAATAAAATATTTTATAAAGTACATCTTTATTCCTTATGAAATGCTATAAAAATAAAAACGCTTAGTTTTTGTTATATCGTAAATTTTAAGATATTTTGAACCAGAATTAAGTTAAAAATATAATAATTTTACACAGGACTAGTAGTAATATGAATGTATTTTATTCGCGAGATCACCTGTAAGGGGTACGACGCAACAATCCAGAACATATACAAAAGAGAATAAAAATTAAGAAGGAATTGATCGACTTCTGTCTCCCATGCCGATTGTATTCCATGACGTAAAGTACAAGTACATCACAGTTCGGATATGTTCACGTGTACTTCAAAAATATATATACAGCTGAATCAGTGAAGCTATAATTTTTGATAATGATTATTATGTACACTGTACAATAGTTTTAGAAGTAGATTGCTTAAAATTTAATTTCAGTTTAATATACAGCTTATGTACACAGGATGTTTCAGCATAATAACATAAATATTTCCATGATTTCAGTTGCCAAAATGAATCTAAAATTAAATTCTAAACTATAACTTCGGTTTTTATTCAAGCATTTTTACTAAACAAGACCAGAATAAACTATTGAATGATAATTGATAAATTATTTAAAGATTCTAGCTTACATGTAAGTACAGGTCTTTAATTTGAATTTTTCGCGATTGATTAATTTTGTAGAGTTGGTTTCGATAAAATTTTACAAATATAGTACATAACTTTAAATCAAACTTTTACAACTACAGTACATAATAAAAGCTTAAGATCTTGTACCAAGTATATTGAATTATAAAAAATGATATATAAAGTAGCGATTTGAAACAATAAGAAATAAATTAAACTCCAGTTTAAAATCATTCATCTACGGAAACAACAGAAGAACTTGTCGTACACTGCTGCGAATATTTCACCTCAAGCTGCCTCGAGAATGAATTTAAACTTGCACATTCGGTATACTCCAAACGACCCTTCTACCAGTCGCATTAGCAATCGTTTTTCGAAACTGATATGGCAGTTAGGCGTTAAGTTAGAATGATAGATGCGACAGATATACTCACTTTCGGCGCTTTCCAGAACGGACTGATCGAGATTCGTCGCTTTGATAAGTTCGTCGATAAGGGAATCGGGGTTTGGCCTCGTGACCTCAACCCTGCAGAGGGCCGGGTTTCCTGCGCCATCCTCAGCTTTCTTCCTACGCTCCAACGCTGCCTTCGCTCGATCCAGCGATCCGGTTTCGCTGAGGCCTGAGCCACCCGATGGGTTCCTGCAAAATGGACGCACACACGTTCATTAGCTATCGTCGCACATCCTCGCGTGGGGTTGCTATTGCTCCTTGCTCCCCACGAAGACTTTTGAATTTTAAATTCACGCCAAGCTCCCGCGAACTCGGACGAGTTTTTTAAGCTCGTACCGCCGGAACTCGACAGGAAATCAGAGTAAAACTTGTCACTCCACTACATCTTGTGCCGCCTTCAATAGTAGATCCACATTTTGTTGGCGTATATCGTAACCACAAGTCAAAACAAAATCACTCTCGCCATCGGTAGAGGTGATCACTTCTAATTACCTTTCACACTGTTCCGGCGGAACAAAACTTAAATTCTTTACGATTCGATCAAATATTTAGATCATCATTTTAATAATCAAATTTAGATATGACATAGAAGAGAGCAACGACGATCGATTTGTTCAAAATACAATGATAGAACAAGATCTCTATCGGATTTTTTTATTCGCGTGAGCTAAATAATAATTGATAGTTGGTTAATTCAATCATTTTAATGTATCACGATCAGCGTGGACTCTCTTTATTAATATCATACTCAAATAATCATAAACTATGGGATATAAGAAAACTTTGGCAACGAAAAAGCATGCATTACAAAAATGACACAAACATTAAATGATATTCGAAAATAAATGCTGAAGCGCTATATTAGCAATATAAATAAGAAACAATTTTCAAGCAAGCAGTGATAAATAAAATAGAAGCTAGTTCAAGCTCATTTGTAAGCAAGCATTTACAAAACAATTACCTTCAATCGTAAATTCCATTTCTTAATTTCTACCCCAGCACTACTTAATAAAATTGAAATTTTTTTATTTAGCTAATGTTGAATAAAAAGCGTACATAAATATATACAGAAGTAAAGAACAGGGGAAATATTCTTGGTGCAAATTCGTTGTTATTAACTAATTAATAATAATTTGTATAATTTTTTCAATTATTCATGAATTTCCATCAATTCGACATTGAAATATTAGAGTTAAAATAAAAGTTATTTCTCGTTTTAGATTTTTACTATTCATATTAAAATAAACTAAACTTTATTAATATAAACTATTATTTTATTTTCATAATTTTAAAGTTTCTTTATCTAAAATATATAAGTAATACTAACACCAACATTAATCTTGACACCATACATTTATTAAAATATTTGTTATTATTGAATATATCTTTTCTTATTATTCACAAACGTAATCACGCACTAGTCTGTCTTTAAAGTTTTCAAATTTTACAAATACACAATATATACACAGTTAAATTTTTTTAAACTATCAAAAATATTATTAATTAATGATATTTTCATATAATATGAATAGAAACAAAAATCTAATCTTTGAAATATGCTTATTTCAATTTCAACGATAGAATTTAAAAAAAATTCAGCATGGCGAATATATATTTTTTAAACTACAATTTGAAACCATAAATAAGAAATACCATTAATTTAATTGTTTAAATAATATTTAATTGAAGTTTTTATCTTCCTGAATAATTGAAATTTGATGCAAATGAAAATGAAAATACTGAGTAACTTAAGATTTGAACAATAGAATAAGTACGATCTGACATCAGATTGAAAATGAATCTAATTTCAATCTTCAACAAATACTATTTTATATATTAATTATTTTAGGTAAAAACTAAAACTTAAAAAAAATATAAGAATAATATTTTTATATGTTATTTTAATTTGCTGTTAAAAGTTTTTAATGCAAATATTTGGCTTAATATTCGGATGTAACCAATTCTCGTAATAAATTTATCCATCAACTTTTTGGGATGTTATATACATTCTGATGCAGGATGTATTTATTATTATTAAAAATGCAATACATATAGAAAAATTTGAAGATGCCAATATTCATTAGCAAAAATGCACCTCTTGTAACATTTTGAATTTGATATAAACAATAAAGGTAACATGTGAAGAAAATAAAGTTTTATTTTTCTATATCAAATTCTAAATTTTTATTATAAAATGTATTTAGCTTAAATATTCTTTTTAAAATCATCGGTTTTATTTAAATTAAACTCTATTTTATAGACAATACAAGGCTTTTTACATTTGATTATAAATATTTTATAAATTATAAATTATAAATTGTAAATTATAAATACTTTATATATGATATTATTTTAATCATTTAAATTAAGATAATATCGATTATAATTATTTCAAGTACTAGATTCTGTATCGGAAAAATATTGTAGTTGTAAATATATTTTCATCTGAAAAATTCGTATCTTTTTTATAATTTTTAAATATTTAAGAAATAACAATTGGACAATTACAAATAATTTATATGTACATATACTAAATAAATAAATTATTTTGTATCATACAAAAGAAAAACTTTATACTTTAAGTTTTGTTGCAACTACTAATTTAAAAATTACAACTTTGCAAATTATTAAATTAAAATAACTATAGTATAGCGTGTAAAGTACTATACCAAACAAATAATTTTTAAATATTTTACCGTCATCGGTATAAACTGTAAGAACATTTTATTATGTTACAATAGTGTGAACACTGTAAGATCAATTAGACATTCCAATATTTACTTTTTTAAGAAACATATTGAATGCCTGTGGGGATTATATAAATAATGCATTGGCATCTTCTTGAATAAAAAGTAGTTTTTCGATTATTAGTCTATTAACTAGTGTTTAACAACTTAAATCAGATCACACATAAACATTATAAGGATCATGCATTATGGTGATGTAAGAAAAGAAGAAAAGGTGAACGAGAGACAGACTGACGGTGGGGTAATGCTGTTTCGGTGCTGGACAACCGTGAGCAGTTCGGATATGGCCAGTGAGGACTCCTCGGAGTCTGGGCTTGTGGTGACGGTTGCAAGCTTACCCCCCGCACCGTCCAGCAGCTTGCGGTGACATCCAACGCCGATGCCCCTGCAACGTTGTTAATCAAGGCCCCTGAACTAAATACTCTTTTATATGACCTAAATCCCCAGTCCACATCATTGCATTATTTTTGTAAATATTTTCACTTGCTACGCGCAAAGTTAATGTATTTGTATGTTGTTAGAGTTTTTGTCGCTGAATAGATAGTTAAGCACCAAAGTCTTGACCTTTCGAATGCGGAATAAAAAAGTTCAAAATTCTGCAATAAACTATCTTTATTAATTAGTGTATGTGTAATTTGATAAGTTGTGATATTATAAACTCACTCGGTTATTAGGCCGATCAGAAAATTTTAAAAATTCCAAATCTATTAGACTCTTCCGTTTTCGCCAATTGAGGGACAAAGTAAATTACAAGCTTCACATGTTATTTACAATGAAAAACATAAAATATTATTGTATATAAAGGGATTTATTTTCTTACGATCAAGTATTTAAAATATATTTTTCCTAAAATATTTTGTTTAGGATTTTTTTTTTTAATATAGACATGATAAAACTTTCATAATCAAAGATTATATCTATAATTTTTATCTTAGAAAGAAATTATTATTGAAAAGAAATAATAAAAATGTAGCTGTATGTTTTTAATTGCAATATATTTAATATGTTATAGTACATTTAATTCTATTATAAATATTCAGAAAATAGTATTCTATAATAATGATTACATTTGTTTCAAGTCCATTTTTTCCGCTAACTTTTTTTTCTAATGTACTACGCGATTCATTAGTTATTAAATTAATTTATTTAGCTAGTTTTTTTCATTTACCCAGTTTAAATAAGTACATTTCATTTTTTCGCTTACAAAACTAGAAATTTATTTTAAAATTAAATAAGCTAATTTATTCAACCGAACATACATTTCAGTTGTAGAACATTGTTAATTAAGCACAAAAAGTATGAGATATAAGTTTTAACTTTAATAAATTTGATTAATTCAGAAATGTGTATAATTAAACTTAATAAGTAAAACATTTTCTCAAAAAATGAATTTATTTTTAATATATTCTTGTGTTTCTGCAAGTATAAATTAGTTATAAATTATTTAAAGATATAAAATATTTTATTCCATTCTTAATTTTACTAATATTTTAAAAATTAATTCTAAAAACAGGAATTTAAATGCTTGTTTTGTATTTACCAAAAGATTCTTCCTAATCTGAACATATTTAAATTAGAATAATACAAAATAATCTTTAGATAATGAGCAACTGTGAATTGTACGAAAACAGTTTTTTATATTTGTATTTTAACTTTGGAACAAAATCTTATTTAAATATTAAAATGCTTTAATTTTATTCTAAATTCAATTATATTTCACTTCTCGTAAGATATGAATTAATATAATCTAGTTTTCAAAGATTAGTAGTTATTACAATAATATATTAAATACAATTTTTGTACATAAAACGTTGAAGTAGAAGGTTAAGTGTTAAAATATTTATGATTTTATGTATAACTTTTATTGACAAATGAAAATTTAATTATAAAGCAATTAGGCTAGAGTAAGTTATTTAGTTTCATGAATGAGAATGAATGATAATTTATTTTCGTGTTCATTTTGTTTAAGTGTTTTAAGTTGGCGATAATTTAATGAATAAGGAAAGGCTTTTAGGAAAAGGAAATTGATTGAGTCAATATATTTTAAAGAAATAATAAACGAAACTTTTTTTATCAAAAAATTAAAAAAAAAAAAATAATTTGATATTTTCAATAATTAAAAAATGTAAATTAAGCATGATTTTGTTCAACTACAATAAAGTAGTATGACTTATTATCGATTTGTTTTCAGTTTTAAATTGGTATTCATTTATAGACGTAATCTACTCATTCATTAGTAAAAATAATAACAATGAATATGTATTTTCATTTCAGAGAGTTATTTTTATAAAGAATGAAAACATAAATTTGAGTAAAATATATGTTAACATCTATATCAGACATTATAAAATTTCCGCTTATATACTAGAATTAATACTTTTAATTATTGACGAAATAAAGGTGTATATTTTTATCTGTATTCAATAAATTTTTATGTTAACTTTTGCATTGATAATAAATTTATATAAGTAATTTTATAACATTATTAAAATTGAATTGTATTATTTATTATTTTTATCTATTTTTAACAAATTATCTGCGGTACTTTTTTGCTTATGAAGTATTTAAAAATTACAATTGAATCAGTTTTTTAAAGAGTTATATTTTTTTTTTAAATTATGTTTTTTCAATTTTCCTTAATTTTCCTTAATCTTTGCTATTGGGATATAATTTAATCAATTATTATTAAATAATATAAATAATAAATTAAATAAATATAAAATAAATACAATTTTTTACTTTATTTTATTGTTTTTTTTTTAATTCAAAATTTTATAATGTATAAATGAAATAAATATCAATATTTTTTACTAAACATTATAGTATTAATTATATTTCATAAAATGATGAGACTTAAATCTCAGACAAAGATCTGTTGGCACGGAATAGAAATTATTTAACATAACAAACACTTACATGTGACGATAAATACTTGTGTTCAATAATTGCTAAAAATTAATATTAATGAAATTAATTATTATTGTTATTATACTAAATTGTAATACAATATTAAAAAATTAAATCTAATTAGAATGATCTTTATTTAAATAATATGAAAATTATTTATTCTTGCTATTTGTATGCAATATGCAAAATATTATAAAAATTTCCATCGCATCGAATATAATTTATCATGGATTATTCATCACAACCTACACAATACGCATACGCCTGGTCATTTCAATTTTTCAAAACTAACCTTCGGAATGCAAATTTGCACATTAATAAATTGCTATTTTGTAGAATATAGTCGTTAAATAAATATAAATATATGCATGCGCGTGCGCGCATACCTGCATACACACACAATGCCTCCCATATTCATGTAAACGTAGTTATGAGGAAAGAAGCCATTTGCTTAAAATTTGAGAGCACGATGTATCGTCTAAAAAGAAACTCATCATACTATTATTACTGTAAATTATCGTTAAAATTCTCTAGTCACCTTGTCTTCTTATACGCATTAAATTCAAAATTACACATTAAATATTATTTTTTTTTATTAAATATATATTTTAAAAAATTGCATGGTATTTTTATACATAAGTTTATATCTTTATTTAAATCTTTATACATAAGTTTTCTTCTTTTTTATATTCTTTAAAATACTAATATTTCAATTCTAACATTTAATAACGAATCACCGCCAATTATGACTAATAAAAAGTATAAAAACATCATAAATATGAAAAAAGTAAATTTGCAACTATTCTCCCAAAAAACAAACGCAGGATTAAAGAAACAAAAGAAGATATAATAAAATTTATTTATCAACGAAAAATTTTTAAATATGTTCAAAAATAAAATTATAACTGTTTAATTTTTATTTCAGAATTAAATTAAAAAAAAAAAAACTGTAAAAATAATGAAAAATAATTTTTCAATTCTGGTTACCTTTCAAGTGTGTCATTAATGAGTCAGAAAAATAAAATAATTTAATAATTTGACATAAAATCATTGTTAGTAATTAATAAAAAAAGTAACAAATTAAGATTAATCTTTCTAAATTGATAGAATCTTCACAATTTGATAGAAGTAGTAACAAGGACAATCTGTTAGAAACGGTTTTTATATATTTAAAAACTTATAAAACTTAGATGATGTAAGATAATATTTACGATTTACCTGAAAAATATAGTCGTATACTGACATTACATAACTATAGATAGCTAAATGTTGATAAATTCCAGACGTTTAGAGTAAATTAAAAAAATTAATATTATTAAACACGAATGACTAGTTGGGATAAATATTAAATTTTAGTTATGATATATACATTAGTCGTCAAAAAATATAACACAAGCATATATGTAAAAATATTATAGCAATCATCTAATTGATTTCAGTAATAATTTTATCTAATATTTAATGATTGATAAGTATTTTTAGGTAATTTACATATGCTTTTCAAACAGTTAATATTCCAAAACTAATAAAGGCATTTAATATTAACTTAATAAAGTATTTTTTACTGTAAGTTATTTATTTAATTTAGTATAATCAATTATTGTTAAGCTTATTGTTTAAAAAAAAAACTGCAAATGTTTTCGTACATTATTAATTGACATATAATTTTATAGTAAATTAAAAGACGAATTAATAGTTAAAATTAATTAATTCATATAAACATCAAATGATTTTTTGTCTAATTAAAATAAAATTTTATTATTAAATCTTTTGAAAACTATAACGATATTTTCAATAATATCATTAAAAAATCAGGTATAGTAAATTAAAGGAACATTAAATTATTAAAACGTTAAAAAACAGAATATTCCCAATAATGACTTTAAATCAAAAACTTGAATCTTTTTTTAAAAATGTAAATGCTATCTGAATTCCGTAAATTAATTAATTTCACTAAATTTTTAATATTGTAAACATTTTAATGGAAGAATAATTGGAAAGAACAAATTTTATTTTCCAATTGGTTTTTACATATTATTGCAGCCAAACACATAATCTTTTCACCTTTGCTTTAAATGTATTTTTTAGTCAACTGTGCGAAAAATGAAATATGTAAGCTAAATATCCTGAGAAAAACTTAAATCTAATTTTGTTAATGACTTGTGAATTGACAGGTTTAGATAGTGGGTTAAATTCATATCGTATAGGTTTAAGTAACGTATTCTTAAAATTCCATACTTTCAATTGCTTTTATTAATTGTAAACTAATACTTGGATGAAACTGAATAGTCATAATAAGTGATCTTCCGAACAATAGCAGCGACTCTGTTGAATATCGACGATCAGAGACAACAACTACGCTGTTTGCTATCTTTAGTACACTCCAGGCATGATAACTTTAAATTTCTTTGAGAAAAATCTTTTCATGCACAGAAATTAAATATATTGGAAGAAATATTATAGGTAATAACGTGAAATCATGATTTCATTTATAATCTATACTCATTTTTGAGTATTATGCCCTACACGCTTGGAAGACTTTAATTACGCTGTTATTAAATAAAAAATATAATAAAATTGAAACATAATCATATATTTTTAATTGTGCAAAATGAGTTCCCAATTTTTGAATAGTTTCTTTTATCATATATATTTTTATTTAGCATGTAGTATAATACTAAATGACTATAAATTTATTTACATTATTAGAATGAAAAAATATGTAATGTAACAACAGGTAAAATATATGTATGTACATTATGTATAGGGTAGTTATATTTCAAATTATATCAGAGCAGTGCAGTGTTGTATTATAAGTGTCGAAGGAGAGTACTTGTACACCAACCACTACTACTATTATTTTTCAGTAACGGTAGTAGCGTAAACTCCGTAAAAATGCAATTTTCAAATACGCGCAAATACAAACAAATTTTATTCTAGGCTAATAACCTGAATTAAGTGTTATATTACTATCATATCAAATAGATAATCACAGATAGTAATATAGGTCATAAGAACAGGACTAAGCAAATCCCGATTAAGGCATTCAGAACATTGGACAACGAAACATCAAATCAAGGTTAATGATGGCAGAAGACAAGCAAATAGAAAAGCAATCAGAGGCTGTGTCAGAGTCTAGAACTTCCAACACATGTGTTACAGAATTTAGGTAGGATTAAAAAATTAAGATATTATTGGCACATGCAGAAAAATTAATGTGACTTTTTAATGTTTTTGATGTTTTGTACAAGTATTTTTTATATTATCTAACTTCAACGTAATTGTATAAAGGTTTTTTATCAATATTCTATTTTTTAATTATAATTGTATAATTATAATTTGTGCTAGAGTTTATTTAATATTAGAATTTAGTGAGGATTTTTGAAAATAGTTATAAGTGATATAAATTTTAATCTTTTTTTCATATACTTAATTTTACTTATCTAGCGATTATAATTATTATCTATTATGCGAGAAATTTATTATTCTAGAATTTATGTCGCTGCACGATAAGAGAATATTCATTGTTTGGTATTTATTTAATAAAATATCTAGCCTACAATGAACTGAAATTTTGAAATTCAAGCCATTCTTAAAATATAATTAATAAATTCAAACACGAAAAACAATGCGATAGGATAGTTAGAAAATTAAAACGTTGAAAAATGCAGCATACTAAAGCAGGCGAAAATAAATAGAAGAAAGAAACCGTTGTAAAAATTAGTAATTCAAAATTATCAAAGTCAGTATTATCGATCTCGAGCTTCCGATTCTTCTAAAAATATCAATTATTGATTCATTGGAATTCAATTATTTTTTAATACGTTAAATTAAATTCATTTTAATAACATAGACAATTTTAGCTGGTAACTTTATAATAAGACTTTATATATTATATATATATACCTGTTATATTTTATATGTATAAATAATTAAACAATGAAATGAATTCGAAGAAGCATTTCTCGTTATATAAAATGTTTTTTCTTCGCAAATGTACGGAAACTTGATAATATCGAGACACAGTTGACAAACATGCTAAAAGTATATCACACGTAAGGTTTCTAAAAGCATTTCATTAAAAAAGCGAGTAAGCAAAAGTTCATTTACAATACAATCGCATTCGAGTAAGCTATGAACTTGATTGCAATTATTCATGCATAAATACTTCTACAGTTCAGCTGTATAGGAGTTGAACTTCATTAACTACATAAATAACTGTTTTAATCAACCAAGATAAAAAAGTTACATAATTTTTTGGAGCCGATTAAAAGATGATTTAGCAAAAACTCGATCGGTAAAGCAAATACTTCAAATCAACCAAAATCAAGCCATTACTCTCGCACACTCAGAAAATAATCATCTGACTTGACCATCGTTGCTCGTCTGTAAGAGAAATCAGTCTCACCGGAGAGAGATTTCCCTGCGAGATAGAATAAAAACATTCTTTCAACCGAGTCACGGGTATATTTTGTTTTTAAAAGAACGCCTTTTCTGAGTGCACCTTCGTAGTCAATATCAAAGAGCCCGCAATCCTCACTCTCCCGCAGTCAAAAAGAGCAGCGCGCATCCCAAAAGAAAGAATCTCGCGAAGGGGTCAGTTGCTAGGTGTCGTAGAGAAAACGGGGAAATCCTCGTCGTCCTCCCAGTACCTACCTGCTGCTCTTAGTAGCGCTCATAGCAGCGATAAAAGAGGCCCTGGCGGTGTCGGGCCTATGCAGGGGATCGGGCGAGGATACGGCCCTCGCCTGATCGGCCAACTTCAACACGGGGCTCGTTTTGCCGCCGCGTTCGATGCAGTCGCACGTTTTGGAGATGCCGCGCCAGCTCGACTGACCGATGCGTGGATGCCCGTTGCGAGCCGCGATGGGCTTTTTGGGCGCCACGACATCGGGCAGGCGGAACTGCGGGGTCGCCTCCTTTCTAAGGCGAGTGTCCTCGACCTTGAAACTGGAGGGGACGCCGTTGCGCTTTGGCGTGTCTCCGCTGGCCGCAGGACTTGCTTGGGACTTCCTGAGGCCACAGCGCGACGAGAGCGGCGTCGAGGAGGCTGGACAGAAGCGCGTGCGGGGCACGACGAGGCATAGGGGCGACGGCGGGGAGAGCGTCAAGTGATCGTTTGGGATGTCAACTTTCAAGTGCTGGAGACGAGGGCCTTTGCCCTTGCCATTCTCGCTGGCGCCGTTGCTTGTGCTTTGGGAGAGGGTCGGAAGTCGCGGTGCCCAAACCGGCCAAGAGGGCGACCTATAATGAAGTAAAGAGACGGTAGGCTGGTAGGTGTATTTGTTTTTTGCCAATATGCTGCCGCACCCGGCTCCTGGACATTCGTTCTTTTCTTTTGCTGCGCTGCCATTATGCAGAAGCTGTGTATCAACTTTCGGAAGATAGAAATGAAAGCATCTTCGTTGTTCTCGATAATGAGCTTGGCTACGAGGTTAACAAACGCTTTACTTTTCCTTTAGGAATCCTAAATTTCATTCCTAAAAATTAAGTTTGTAATTTGTAATACTGTAGTCTTATATTTACAGTGTAACAGTCGTAAAAATTATTAATCCGCGATAATCCTCACTAATTCCTCGTATATTTTTTTCATCGCATATTAAAACTGTTAAGGTTAATGAAAAACAATAGAATTCCTAAATTAAAAATAATGCGTTCGTTGTAACGAAAATATATAAAAAATCTGCACATCTAAACGTAATAACAATAAAAATTAATACAATAAAACTAGACATATCGCGCTAAGTCGTGAAAGCCTATGTACAACATAAATAATAGGATATCTACACAAAAAAACATCAGGCAGTATCACTTGTTTCGAAGATTATAAGCAGCATAATTAGTGCCAATAAAAAAGTGCAAAAATCAATAGATAACGTATAAAATTTAAGTGTACTGACAGAAAGCAGTAGTTTTTAAAGTACTCATGGTATATAATATTCACTAACATTTATTATTGCATTAGTAATTAATTTTTTTTTTAAATGAATTCAGGTATACGTAAGTCAGAAGGAAGTATTAATGAAGGAATCGCCGACGTAGGTTAGTGATGAAGTTTTGACTTGAATGTCGTTATAGATGCGCGTGTGTAATGTATTTATGTACAATGAAAATATAAGATAATATTTTGTTAGTGAAAATTTGTAAAAATATAAGAGGCAATATTTCGTAGTATTTCAAAGTTTTTAAAATATTCGACGTGAAATTCCTAGCGTGTAAAATATAAAAAGGAAATCACTAAGCGTTCATAACAATAAAAGAGAACAAATTGTATTAGAAAAACTGGTATTTTGTGTCATATAATATATTTCTGCAAATGGATTATTAAATTATTATTAAATCAAAATATTATTTGTTCGGCATTTATATAAATTAAAATTCCTTTTTTCTCGTATAATTTAAACAAATCAAGATAAAAATTTATTTGATTTAATTAAAAAAGTTATGTATTTCTTGACCTTTGGGGTAAAAATTACACACTATTTTTTTAAAATATTACAATTTGAAAACGAATAACAATTATATATAAATTTATACACCATTTATGTTTAATATATTTTAACGAAGTTAATTTATTTTTAAATAGTTAATCTTTAATTTGGTAGATCGACTTTTACTATTTTCGATGAATTATTATATCTTCTTAATTGCGATATTAAATTTGTTTATCTGTTAAGTGGAAAATTGTATACGATTTAAAAAATTTACCCTTGAAATTACAAGCATAAACTTTAGAAGATCTGAAAAGAAGTAACGTTTGAAACAAGCTCTTTAAAATACTTAATACACCATTTTTTTAAATTAATGATTCGTTATGGATAATAAAAATTATTTCGCACTTGTTCCGCAGAGTAAATTGAACATCGGTACAGTTACTTTGTTTAAATATAAAAGGTCTTATAAGTGTTGTACTCACCGCTGGATTACTTTTCACATTTAATAAAGAATATTATTAAATAATAAAAAAGAAATTTTCATCCAGATAAAATTTAATGTGTTTAAAACAGACCAGCGGTAAGTGCAACTTTTAACTTCGACTCAGATTTTAATTTGACACGTTTTGATCGCGCTGTGTACCCAAACACCACCAAGAAGTAACATGACAATGTGGTTTACCTGATATGACCGCTGTCACCACTGCTGCTCTGCCTGCTGTGTTGACTGTGAGAGTTGAGGGATCCATAGCCCGAACCCTTGCTCAGCTGACTTGTATTGCTGCTGTTTCGGGAGTGGCCGGACTCGGTGTGGACTTCATTGAGTGTCTCCACCGGTACCAAGGACGGTACGATCTCACTCAATGTCATTGGATCGTACGATTCCGTGCCACTCAAGAGCTCTGCCGTTGTCGTCGAGCACATAGAACAATTTATTTATTGTCATCTCAATTTTAGGGGTGATGTGTATTGTATTGTTGTATTTCGAAGTTCCAAGGACCCATTATTCACATTTAACGTGTAAAAAATTTTGGCGTTGGGGAATTTTTTCTTTATTACGTTCAAATTATTTTAAATGGGTAAAATTGTTGATAAGCTGTTATCCAGAAGTCAAACTCTTACACGACTAACTCTACAACACATTTATATATAATTGTTCATATTGAACACTTTTATAGCAATTAGTGTTAGTATATATTACTATTTACTGATGTATAGTTAATAGTTTAAAGAATATGTTGAGAGGTGCATTTTATAACCAATTTTTAAAAAAATAAATAATATTTCGAAAACAAAAATATCAATAATTTTATATGCTTAAATATTATCTTCCTTCTTATTATTAAAAAAAAAGATATTTCAATATTGTCACGTATTTTGTTGAGACTCCATCTAACAGACACCTCACCGCGCAGACGAAATGTGCCGTGGTCATCTAAAGTTGAAATCGGCAATTTTTAAATTTGCGTGTATGAATACTGAATATGAAAACGTAGTTAATTCACTGACCACGCACAACCGGAGTTGAAAAGACCAAACGAGTTAAAAGACGATAGGAAGGAAAGTAAGCCGGTTCCTCCAACAAAAGCCGAAAAGTCAATTATTGCAATAACGAAGACCATCTTAGTCAACGCATCGCTTCTAAAATTAATCATGAAAACTGTCACAAATCGTCTGCTTGGAAGATGGAGGTCAATCAATTATAAGTTAAATATTCAAAATTGCGAACCTATACCGATAACGGTAATAACGAAAAATCGATAAAATTCATTTCATTCAAAAATTCAGAAATTTATTTGTATAAATACGTAAAAAGCAATCTTTTAGTATTATTTATAATTCGTGTCCACCTTTTATTCGGCATCCTATGCGTAATGATATATATTGTGTTTTTGCCTAATTCTCGTATTTTGAACGTTTGTGGTATAGATAATGAAGTAATGCAATGACTGCAGCTAAATAATGGTTGTTAACTGAATCTCCCACATTATTCTCATCTCATATTTACCTGAATATTTATGCTAAACTTAAGAAGAAGCGACCGCTTTTTTTATATTCTAATGGTTAAACTAAATATGTATTTACGTTATTATGTCATATTTGATTATTCATACGCACATACATAAATAAAATCAATTACTTTTACAAATAAACGTTTTTTAAAAACATCACTTAGATATATTATCAAAGCAGAATCATCTAAACTTTTATACAAGTAATAACTCCATTAATATAGTCAAAATTAAGTTTTACAACATTATAGAATCATATTCGTCTTATATAATTTAAAAAATATATATTCAAGAACATGTATTATTACTAAAATATTTTTTGAATTTTTCATATAATAGAAAATTAATGCGGGCCCTTCACGAAAAATCAAAATTTTAAATCAATGAAAATTTCTTAGAATAGAAAAGAAAAATTTGGAAAAAATTTAAAACTCAGCTAAGATTTAAATTAATATTCAAATCTTTAAATATATAAAATTCTGAAACATATAATATATAGAAAAATAAAATACACGCTTCTTTGTTTGAACATTTTTATTTTTAAATATTTTTTAATTATTCAAAATATATACTGATAAAAAAATTGAGAACATTTTTGCATGGATTAAATTATTACATTTAACTTATTTAAATCTTTCGTAATTCTGGGATAAAATTATCAAATAGACAGTACTTTAACGGGATTATAGAAAATAAATTTATTGATTGCTCATTTCTAAAAATATAAAAATAAATTAAAAACATTTCTAGTAATACGTTTTCTCCGACTTTTGTAGCTTTGTGATAAAAGAAAAACTTTCACGAGAAGTTGCTAAATTAAAATAAGGAAAAATAGCATACCATGTTGCTTAAGTAAAAACTTATAAAACAATAATTGATATTGAAAAAATTTTTATACTACTTGTTATTAAGACAACTAACGGGTTTGAATTTACTCAAACTTAGACGCACAAATTACCCACAGATGAATTTAAAGGTATTAGTGGGCCAATTTTCTGCCTCATAGCCAACGTCTATGTGCTGTTCGTTAATGACTCTGCATAAGAAAGAGAAAAAATGCAACGGAATTACCGGAGGCAAAAAGGGCTGGCCTCTTTTTGGGAAGACTGCCGAATCCGCTGCTGGTGCTGGCTATGCTGCCAGCGAGAGACCCAGTCGAGACGTAATCCTCACGATTGCTACATCGTTCGGGCCCCGTCACCTCATCTGCCGCTTCGACGGGAACGACTCCTGGGACACCGGGTACTGCCAACTGTGTCTGCTTCAGCGACGGCGAAGGTCTGAGAAATTTATTTGATAAATTTAATTTGACAAATTTATTTGATGGAAGCTTTTGCATAAACATCTAATCTAAAAAGTTTACCAATCGTTCTATAAATATTTTTTTGTTCGTAATTTTTTACTTTGACTCCTTCTATTCGAAGTTGTATAAAAATAATGAATCACCGTTTAACTTGAACTTATCTAAGGATTTTGACTTTGAATCATACAAATCGTTTTACTTTCAGTTACTGTAAAGAAATATAGACGTTCTAAACTCATTAATAAATTTAAAAGTTGTATGAAACCATCATCTAATCGGAATTTTTGCGCAACTCTTAATTTTACATTAATAAACTTTTCAATAAAAATCGTGTTAAATGTTTTGAGATAGAATATATTATCAGAATATTGTGCCTGTCATTCTACATCAAAAGCACACTGTCGCAATACAAAGATAATGATATGCACGAGACTAAATAACAAATAAAGTAATCTCATTAATTCTCAAATTAATCAACAAAAGCTATTTCGTTCATTAATCGGCATTAATACAGCATAACCTCCCTAACAGCATAACATAAATATTTCAATGCAGTTTCAATATTGACAAAAAGATTAACATTCATTTCTTTATTATATACTGGTATGTAATATCTAATTCCAGTACTTACATTCGTTATAGATCTAGAAGTTTACTTAAGTTCACTGTCACTGAAAATGATCTATGTAATTGCCGAACGACTAAAAAGCTAACCTCATTTCTTTACGTGTTCATAATTTATTTATAATTCAAACACGGTAGATAGGCATGCACACAAACATAAATAATCCTAAGTAAAGTCGGGAGTGCTTTATATTTTATCATTAAAGTGTAAACTGTAATAATGAGGTCGATTTGAACGGGATAAATTATAAAGATAATATACACTTACACTTTAAAGAGAATATCGCCGGAGAGCATATTCATTTTTATGGCAACCCTGAGCATGGAGTTGTCCTGTCGATGCCTTGCATCATAGCCTTCTAGGAGACATCTTCTTTGACAGAGACCAGCTCCGGCGAATTCGGCTAAGTTTAGGTCACTGAAGCCAAGCTTTTGGAAGGACCTGCCTCCCTTCGATTCCTGCAATTATAGTTTAGTATTGCTTTGTATGACCTTCATATTTTAATTGCATAAATTCGAAGAAACTTTTGAGAAAGATTCATTCATTTATTTTTAGTGATTGAACCAGGGTTAACGAGAGCTATAAACCACTTGGTTACAATTACGTATTATCGAAACTAATGATAAAAACCTTGTTGCTATTATAAATAAAACCAATAATTGTTTTATTGAATATTTTATTTGAATCGACCAATATAAAGTATGTATGTTAATAAAACAAGAATAAAAATGAATTGGTAATGTTTTAAAAAAATTTTATAAAACGTAAATATTTCAAAGGTATTTTTCACTCACTTAATAAATAAATATTTTCCATTATTTAATTACCTTCCGCACTGATATCCTTAATATGCATGGGTCTAGTACACCAGTCGATGCATTGGCACTCATTTTGCAGAGAAATTTGAAAGAAGCGTTCCATCTGACTGTATGTTCTTGCACTTCTTCTCTGTAACATAGAAATGAGGTCCATCGTTATTTACGTTACTTACATTAATTAATTAAATCTTAAAATCAATATGTTAAATTTTTATTTAGAAAAATCTCGTTTTGTTGTAAATAAATGGAGCCTGAAAAGTGATCCAAATTGTTTTTGAAAGTTCTTAAAAGTAATTCTATTATATTTTAGAAAGAAAATGTATTTATTAATATTGGTAACGGGTAGAAATTAAATCCAAGCGAATGCATTTAAATTTAACTAATTAGAAGAAAACTTCAGCAATGTCTATAACCATCCTGAAATTATTTTTATTAATGTCAGTGTTGAATTTGTGTCTAGAGCATATCCGAGAAACACCTGCGTTGTAAAATTTTCGATCATGTCTTCTCACCGAGCATAAACGTAAACAGTTTAGCACGTTGTGTTGTACGAACCTAACTCACGTGACTTCAAAGTAATGCCTAGGTGTATGTAGCTCAAACAGATAATATAAGCAGTACATACATTCGTGCAGCTACTAATGAGATCAACGATTGACCCACGGTAATCCAGTTCTCGGATAAACCTTAGTTCGTGCCTTATTTGTAAGGTTGACGGAGCGCAATTAAACTGACGTGCAAAAGCCAACAACTGTTGAGACTTCTGTTGGAACTCTGACTTACATGGTTTCTAGATTCTCTGACTTGTTTTCTCTTTATTTTCTTGTTTCGATTACACTCCGGCAATTTGTCATGCAATGATGAAGGGCTAGTCTCAATTTTAAAAGTTTTTTTCAGTAAAAAATTACATATTTTCCAATCTTGAATAATATAATAACTGAATTTATTAATATGTATGTTCACTTCTTAATAAATCATGGCATTAACGCTACTCCCTTGAATAATTAAGAACTTAAATTATCTACGTCCCATAAGTATTTATTTTGACCTCTCTTAGTATTATAAATAATTACACTAAATTTATTATTATTTTTTTATTATATAAATTTATATGCAGGTATTCCATATACCATGACGCGTAGATATTTATTATGAAATGTTTGAGCTTGTATCTGAATTGATTTTAGAAGATTTAATTAGAAACATTGTAATTACCGATTTAATAACACTCAAAAAATAATTTCGATAAATAAAACAACGTTTTAATGTTGATTTATTAAGATTATATAACTTAATAATATATTGATATTGACGTACCTAAATAACTGAATCATTTTTATTTATTATTTTTATTTTTCGCTAAATACTTTCTATTATTATGCATTCATTGTAAAAATGAATATATATATATTGATCAAAACACAATATTAGCTTCACAATTTATAATAATCGTGAAATTTCGTATTGAAATATAATTACTGCAATTAAATAATTGTTGAAATATAAACTGGAGAAAAATATAGTCAGTTCCTTAACAGAATATTAAACAATTTAAAAGCTAATATAAAAATAAGTAATACGTTACATGAAATTGATTGTTTAAATAATAATTTTCAAACGAATACACTAATAGTATATATATATAGTATACTAATAGTTATTAGTTCTAAAGAAGAAAATTTTATTTAAAATATATTTTTAAAATATAGGAGATATTGCGAAAAATATTTGAATTTTAATTTTTTGTTGATTGTAATAAATTTTTATTAGATAATGAGAAAGTAAATGTTAAAATACTGTAGTATTATGAAAAATAGAGATATGAAATAAAAACGCGCATATTTTTAAACTTAATTAAAAAGTAATAAAAAAAAATAACAATATTTTCAAACACGCTGATTTACATTCTATTAAAATACGAGCAGCTTATAATTTATAAATTTATAATTGATGTTTGTTCTCAAGCGATTCTTCTTTTTGTAAAGATTAATAAATATTTTTCTTATTATTGTACAAGGTTGCAAAAAATCTCACTTTTAATATAACAGTTTAACAACTGCTAAGATAACAACATACATTTAATAAAAGAGAGCATAGAGATGTAATTTAATATTAAAACATGAATAGAACCCCATGCACATGGTGTAAAGAACTGTACCTGTCAGTACATAAAATAAAATCTTAATAACTGAACAACGCTTGCATGAATTCGAATGAAATGCTCTACTATCAAATTATTGTAATTTTTTTTTGGTTGTCATTTAATTACGACGGTATATAAAAACTAAAGTTTAAAGAGTCGAAAAGGTAAAACTAAAAGTTTAACATACGCTGCAACTTCTACAAAGTCGTGCAAAATGATAATTGCAACCGAAGCAAATGTGTGTATATACGTAATTTTATTTTATATTATTACACCATGATGTATTCATGCATGAACTTTTTTCCTGATATGTGTTTTCGTAGTTACACGTGCATGGTTTTATCAACGCAATAAATTTTCTACTCTGTAACTGCGCAAAAGTGTACCGACCATATTTGTTTTAATTTTAATGGAAAATTGAATTAAAAAATTATATTTGACGCGCCTGATGATAATTTAATAATACGTGTATAATCAACTAACAATTACAAAAATTTTAAATAATTAATACGAGGATAATAAAAAAGTCCATTATATTTAATAGACGTAATAGTATCGAAAATAGAAATTTTTTATTTCATTGGAAACAAATATAATTAAGTGGAAGTTTTGTCATATTAAAAAGATAAGATATATAATTGACGCTTTAAACAATTTCTGTCAAATGAACAATGTAAAATATTGTTCAATAAAGACTACTAATACTATTACTACTACTACTACTACTACACTACTACATAAAACAAAAAATATAAAAAATTGTGTTTATAAATCTTTCTAGTTTCGATAAAATTTATTAATATATAAGGTTACAATAGTTTTCTTTAACAAGTTTTAAAAAGTTCACCGACAAATGTATAAATAAAATTTTTAATTTATATTAAGTAATATAGTTTATATTAAATACAATTTTTATTAATTAATTTTTTATGACGATCATTAAAAAAATAATGATAAGCTATTACTATTTATAATAATAAAAATTGTATTTTATAAAAAATTTCATTTAATTTTCTAATTGGCTTAAAAATTTGATTTAAATCTCTTCGGACATTAGCACATATGGAGTTAACAAAAAATTAAAAATGGTGACGTAAAAGCCTTCATACTTCATACAGTATTTTGTATCAATATGAAATAATTGATTTTAATTCTGCTAAGCAATTATTTAATAAACAAGCATTACAATATCAATTTTATATTTAATTCCTTAATTATCTTATAATTAATAAGTGAAATGTAACTAGAATTTACAAAGCATTTATAACATTCTGATAATTATCTCAGCCTTTATTTTAATTGCTTCCTTGTGTAACAACATTATAATAATTGTGCTGATGGACATTTTTAAACAATTATTGGTGTTACCTAAAAATGAAAATTAAAAGTTATAAAATTCCAACTATAACTATCTAATCAAATTATTTTAATGTCTGATATAATATTTTTCACGTATGTAACGTATGTCACGTATGCTTTGCCATTTTATTTAAAAAAAAAAAAAATATTTGAATATTTTTTCAATGAAAGTCGAAATAAAATTCTCGATAATATTAATATATATGTACATATATAATCCTAACACAGTCAATGATATTTATTGAATTCCGATAAAAAAGACCAATCAAGAAAAGTAAGAAATAAGAAACTAAAAATATACACAAAAAATTAATATTTGATCAGAAAAATGTCTCAGAAATAGTCTGAAAGAGGTGAAGAAATTGGAATATAGCAGTTTCAAAGGATACACATACTCTTTTACTTATAATCTTATCTCACACAGAAAATTGACATCTTTGATGAAAAATGACGCAAATAAAATATGTAGTTCTTTTAGAAGCGCACTAAGTTTTTCAACGAAAATACACAAGATATTGCATCGTAAACATCAAATTTTATCAAAGAAGATTAAACAAATTAAAAATCCAACATATTTATTCAAAGAAAATATTAAATATTGAAACTTGTTTATACAAAATTCTGTCTCAGTAAAAAATATAAAAATTACTTGTAAATTTTTTATAAAATATATTGTCAAAATTTACAGAATTATTAAATTTTATTGCAGAAAATTTTAAACGCATAATTGCAACTTTAGTTTTCATTATTTTTACATCTCCAACTGTGAATAAAAGCGTAGATCGAGTTAAAATACACATATATACACTCAAATGGAAAAACGTATAATATGTAATGATCTAATTAATCTGCATTTTTTTATTAAAAAATGTATTCTTTTGAAATATTTAAAGATTTGTCTACAAGATTTCAATTTTAATTAAAAAATGACCATTTTTACTCCAATTTTAGTTGTATTTATTTAAAATTTTGTTTTGTATGTAAAGTATAAAAAATTAAGTGAAAAATTTTAAATCTTCCTATTTATAAATTCTGCTATAATATATTGTGTCAAAAAATAATTTAAATGAATATCAATAAAAATTAGTTCTGAAAGAAAACAATTAGAAAAGAGCTAAAGAAATACAAGAGGGTATTTTATAAAGTTATAACAACTACTTTTCTATTAAATTGACACTGATACCTAGGCATTGCGCTATTCTCTCATCAAAGGAAACTTGATGTTATAAATTATTCCAGCAATGAAGTTAAAGTAGTTAAAATTAGAGTTATAATACCTATCAGCACTTCAGCATAAATTAATGGCATAAACTAAAATCTATTATCAGGATAATTATGTCCTCACAATTGCTACTGAATTAAAATGTTTCTTCATTAGTCATATAAAAAGGTAAATATGTAGTGATAATGATATATATCAGTGTAAATTGGAAAGGCAATATGTGGAAAATACACTAAAAAAAAAATAGAATATGTACCAAAGGCTCTTATCAGTGTAACCAGTAGCAACAAAATCATTTCAACCGAATCAGTCACAATGTTTATTTAGTATCTATATCTGTGGAACTTGACCAAAGCCTAGTTGAGATAAGAATAAATAATAACTTAGATAAAAATTGAGTTTAACATTGGAGGTAACAAAATAAAGAGGGGCTTACAGTCATATTCCCAAATTTTTAAAGCAGCAAAAATTATATAATAAATATCGACGAAGTTAGTTATATCACTTCTAGGCTTGTAACATTCAGAGATATCAAAAAGTATTACGACATTTAAATTAAATTTAAAGAATTTAATTTTTAAGAATAACAATTAAAATAATTTTTATGAATTATATAATAACATAATAACAAAATAAGATATAATAATTTATAAAATGTGAAAATATAAAAACATAAAAAACTTTTGGACTTAAAATTTAAATTAATTAATAATTCTCTTATTTAATACTCTGTACATATTCAATTATCAATAATCAAATTTTTTTAAGAACATTATTTTTTATATGAAATACCTCGACTAACGGATCAATCACATAAATACACACTTAAAAGGAACTCAAAGGATTGTTAATAACAATTAAGATATTGAAATTATGTAAAAATCTAAACCGGTTAAAAATTGTCACTGTACTTATAATGACATGTGTACAAAATTCATATCTAAAATCGTAATGGAAAAATTAGTAATAACTACTATTTTTGGAATTATGTAATTTTTCTCAACTAATTCTGTTTCGTATACAATAAATCACGAAAATAAAGTTGTTATAAATTTGTGTTACATTAGATACTAATTGTAAATTAGCCAATATTATAATATAAAATAAAAATCTTTCATTATATGGATGTAGGTAAGAATAGAAAGTTGAGCAATTTTAAATAAAAGAAACCGAATTCAAACTAGATTCAATTTTTTTTTTAATTGATAACAATATTGAAAAAAAAAGAGACACATGGAGAGACATAGCAAAAGTGAGTCACTCGTAATAAATCCTTCTGTTCGCGTGCTTCACTGCTCGAAGCTCATCTGGCTCAATTTGGGTCAACAAGTAAAATAATACTAATTTTTAGATTTGATATTTTCTTAAAGCCATAAAGGGGGGAGAGGTCAGTTACAATCGGAGCTGGAAGAAAATTCGGATTCTAAGCGATCCTCGAATCTAAGCAAACATCTTCTCGTATTCGGGTCATTCCATATTGCAACGGATTCCGAAAACTCGACCGCAATTCCAAACGAATGGGCCCCTGTATATTTTTCATTGAAGTGCGTTGTCTCTATCTTATTCATCCTTAGAGCTTTCTCAGGGATCCGAACTCCAAATTTCAGCTGGGCTAGTAGACCTCTCATACTAGTCGACTCAACGTCAACCTTAAAGATGTACTCAGCTGCGACCCCAGTACTCCTCCACTCGACTAACCTACTCGGGTGCATTTAGTGCGCCCACAAAGCCCGTCGACACGGCACATCAGCAAGTAGGTGTAGAGCGCAAAAGCTTCGTAAAGGGAGTAACAAGACCTTTGCGCAGCAGAGAATTGTAAATAAATTTAAATTGCACAATTGTTTACGCCATCAGCAATTATGCGCGTCGTTACGACTTTCTCCTTCTGCGTACGAGTTGAGTTTTTATGTCTCGCAGTAAATAAACATTACTTGATACAAAGTGATTAAAGTTTAATTCTACCAATTTCTTTTTTCGCTATTAAGAATTTACGTTAATTATTATTTGTTTTTCAACAATTGTTATTATTACATTTCATGTTCGATGACATACCGAAAGAGCTTCGTTGGTATATAATGAATGATGTAGAGTAACGAAAACTTAAAATATAAGAATACGAAATACGAATTTAGTTTTAAAGAAATCGTCTCGAATGGGAGAATGCTTAGGTTGCCATTAGCAACTACACGTTTAAAATGTTCACGTCTCACTATATTGAGTGAGCATACGTTTACGCTATGTGGAATCGAGAAAACCTCGCAAGTTAAAACAATGCCTTTCATAGAGCTTCGGTTGGTGAACACGAAGTTGGATCATAAATTTTAATAATCTTCAACTAATATTGAATTGCAAAAACGTTATTCGGATGAAAATATAAAAACAGGCGACTATAATACGCGTAATTTCTAATTAGAACTATTCAGAAGAGCTTTGTTCAGATGCGGAAACTTCTCTGAACCGAGCGTATGGTTTGGCACTGGCGAGAGATGGTGAGAATATGTTACCACGTGTATTTACGCTTCGTTAATCTCGTTTGGCCTACGTACATTCGTGAGGCTTCCTTACACTTAATAATTAACCTTAATATATACATTTTAAACATTCAAAAATATACTTGGTTAGTTTACCATTAGATATATTATAGCGATCCCGTAATGTTCTGTATTATGTAAATATGTTAATGACAATAAATTAACTGTAAACATGCATGAGCTGTTATCAAAATGACGATGAACCAACGCAAGGAGAGTAATAAATAACGAAATAAAACAGTGATTATAAAATAAATTATTTATATCATCTACAATTTTGATCAGTTCATGCTTCTCACCTATATTAGGACATTTAAGCTTTTATTCAAGTCGTTTATAGAAACTTGAATAAAAAATCAAGTTTTATAACTAATATTTTTATGCTTAAGGTGATAATTTTATCTTACAATATAGCATATATATTTAAATAATTATTAACTTTAACATTGTTTTAAAATTAAGCTTGACATTGATATTTTTAAACATTATTACTATTTATGTATAATAAATAAATCTAGAGCTTGTAACACTTCACAAAACAAAAATAAAAAATTTTTAGATAATAAAAAATTTTCTAATAAAATGAGTTAGACGTTATTGAAATTGAAAGAATTATTAAAACAAACATTTAACTACTACTAAAGCGAAGTACCAACAAATTTTATATTCTGTTTTTATTATCTCATATGTAAGCGTCAAAGTCAATAGTTGCAAATAACAATACACTAATCCGTCCGTTACAGTTTATGAGAGAAAAACCCAACCGTATAGTATTCACGTCACGACCCAGCTGCACTCCCGATGTACTTTACTGGTTCCTAGAATAAAACACGCCCAGCTGAAAAGGATTAAGCGCCAAGGCATGTTCCCTAATTACTTGACGAACTGACTTTTGGAAGAAAAGCTAAGCAACAAGTACCTTCCAATATCGCGACTACTGGAGAAAGGTGCTTAGAAATTGTATATTAAGAAACAAATTCATATTATTAGTCTCCAACATAATTTGTATATATACTTATTCATTATCTTTCTTATAATTATTTTTCTCTTCAGACGATCGGACATAAAATTTTATTATCTAATTATAATACTACATAAACATTAAAAAGACATGGAAATTTATGACGTCTGACTAGAAGCCTATTTGAATATTAAATATCACCCTTATCATTTTAAAAGTATGTAAATATATATCTACATAGCATCAATAAATTGTTAATAACAAAGATAGTGGTAGGATTATCCATCTTCTGTATTAGTTTAACTTTCTGTTATCTCGTATTCAACTACAGAGAGAGGTTATGGAACGATTATTCATAAATATTGTTTAAAAATCTATAAGTCAACATAAACTTCACTGTCGTGGATATCTTATTCAATTGTTAAAAAATATTAAATTATATATATAATTTTGATAACACGCGTTCAATCCTTGTATTTAAATTTGACCTTCTTGAACTTAATCTATAAAAAGAATCGAGTGAAGTTACGATTTTGGAAAGATAATTAGAAATAATTTTGACGAATTTAGCGTTATCTTGAACTCTAATAGGCTATTGTGTTATTTTATAGAAAATAATCGGTGTACATCTATATTAAATAAAATTTTCCTTAAACATTAATCATCATTAAAGAAGCTTCTCTTTTCCCCTATAAATCTTTTAATATTTTGTTGTTTAATTTATCGTGATATATGAAAAGAATATAATCGAAAAAAATATTTGTAAGTAAAGAAAGTTTATAAAGTTATAAAAATTACTTAATATTTTTATAGTTTGATTAGGTAATAACAATGCATTAAGTAATAAAAATTTAAGCACCCATTATAGATAGTTTTTCAGTTATGAGTTTTTTAAAAAAAATCTTTCATATTATGTGAAAATATGTTGGCTCGCTTAGCTTTTTACGAAAAATTTGTATTTATTAAAAAACTTGAATTTTCATCACACGAAATGAAGTGAATAATGTGATCCGACTATTTTTTAATCGATTTAATACTTTATCTAGTAATTAAAGCTTTATATTAACACCTGTAGAGAATACTTTCATTGTTTGTTATATATATTTTCAAGAAATGCCATCAAAATAACTGCCGCATTTTTTAAGTGTTCACAAATATTGAAAATTACGTCAAACGATATAAAGTCAGAATTTCAGTTAATTTACTCCAAAAATAATTCAAAAAATTCAGGATAAATTTAAATTTCATAACTTAATACATTATAACGTTCTTTGTGTAAATAACAAAGATATAAAATATAAATAGAAGAACGCAGAGATATTAGGGATAAAAAAGATGAACGATGAAGATGTTATGTGTCGATACATGAAGTTAAAATTTGTGTGTCGTTTACCAATTACAAGTTATCTCATGCTCAAAGGTTTGTGTTTAGAAAAATCATTATAAGATAATGTTGTGCTTAAATATAATGTCTGTGTATACTTGATAAATGTTTTCTTTTGTAAAAACACAATAAAAAACTTACACATCTAAAACATACGATGATCTCATAATCTCAGAATTTATATGATTGAATTTTTATGGAAACGTGAAAAGAGTAAACAAGGAAAATAAGTATATTTATGTAATTATTTAATAGAATTATTCAGCGCCAGGAAACATTTTTATTAATTTAGAAATATGAATTCTTATTCTTTAAACTACTACTTAGAAATTCAATATTAAATACCGGAAAGTAGTTTTTGTTTTTGTTACTAAGCATAATCCTTTTCATTCACTCCGATATCTTTAAAGAGAGATTGTTTAGAAATGAGTTTCGTAAATGTTTATGCATGCGTGCGTGCGTACGTGCGTATGCCTAGATGCGGCATGAGTCTAACAATAATAATAATCAAGTACTTAATTAACAATAATTATGATTTAAAAGGTACAAATAGTTAATATATATCTCATCAATTTCCGAAAATGTTTTCTATTCAAGTTGTCTTTCTATTAATGTTAAAAAAGTTATTATATATTTATGAATAAAAAATGAATGTGAATCAAAGACAAAATATAATTGAACAAAAAACAATTGGAGTAATTGTTTGGATAATTATAAAAACTTAAAAAAACGATAATATAAATAATGTCTACTTAAAAAATTGAACAAAGAAAACATGTAATTAGTTTGGAAATCGATGTAATTGAGATATGAAATACTCGCGCTTATAAATTAGTCTCACTTGTCACAAATGTGCATTTTGCTAAAAATGAATGAAGCGTTTCATTTTTCACGACTACTGTCTTCTATCCAATGAAAAAGACTAAGCACCGTATCTTCGACGTCATAGTTGCTCTCTCCGACGACCGAATAAAAATATAAACCTGGAGAAATGCTTTGCGCATCGATTAATGAAAGCTCTAACACGATGTATACGTCACTTCATGCAACGTCTATGTACATTAAGAAAAGGAATTACCGTTCATGGTTTCGCTAGAAAAAGAGGGAAAACGTAAGAATGGGTGGCGAATGAAAAGCGCTTCCAAAGCTATGACGTCGGTACAGTTCGGCGAAAGTAAAAGTTACCCTGGGAGGACAGAACTACTTCATCCGTGAAACTACTGTGCCGACCTTCGGATCAATTATCGTCGAATACAGAAATCGGACCACAGGCAATTATTAACTAGTGGTTGCGTGGATTCTCTCTCTTGCTTCGTGTCTGAGTGGCCCACTTTTCAGAATTTATTTTTCCCAAAGGAACATTCAATAATTCATGTTTTGTATATTTTTAAACACGTATGGAATTTATTGCCAACAACTCTATAGATTAAGAAATTTTTTAATACAACATTAAAAACTGCATAATTTTATTAAATTTGATATATTAGCCGAACGTTATGAATTTTATAATTAAAATATTTTTTTCATTCCTTGTTCTACTTAAAAATACTTAAAGATGTAATGATGAAAAGTCGTCTAAAAACCTGCAAGACTTAAAAATTAATCGTGCAAAAATATTGCAAAAAGAACATTTAGGCTCAATTGTTTGCATATATAAAAATGAATGTAATAATGTAGCGTTTTTATTAAATCAAATTTATTATATTAAAACTAAACTTCATTTATGCACTTTTTTGTTTTTATTATTTTATCAAAACGTATAAAATCATAAAAAAATTCATAAAAATATATTTTAATATTTTTATTAAAATTAATTTATTATACTTTGAAATATATTATTGAACACAAAATTTTATAAAACACACAAAGTACAAGAATTATTTACATAAATTAATGTCCTACATATTTAACAAAATTAGTAGTAATTTATCTGCCAATTAAATATAAAAAATTAAAAAGAAGCTAAATTATACTAAATTAAGAAAATTCAAGTTCAATTTTTAGCAAAATTACATTTACTGTAACAATTTGAATATCATTAATACGAAATAAGGACCGTATGATAAATATTTATTTTTAAATATTAATAGTTACTTTAATTATAACGTAAAATGAATTTATTTGAAGATAAAAATAAATAATACATAAAAGTATACACGCGGAAAAGAAAAGAATCTATTGATAATGCATGTGCGCGTTAATGCATTAATAGGATCACTGATTAATAGACATAAAAAATAAAATAAAAAATTGTTATATATAAATTTTAATTTAATACACTTTTACAAATACGTAAAATGAAGCAAATAATGTGTTTACTACACCTTTTCTTCATATTTTTGTCTTGTAAATTTTATAGAATTTGATTTATAGCAGTTTAAATAGATCCTTCATAATACAAAAAATTGTGTTCGGTAATTGTATTGTTATTAATTTTTTATTTACCTACTGTAGATTCATTAACAGATGCACGCTGAGAAATCATTAAAATCATTCAAATTTATAAATAAATATATAATGATATAATAAAAAATTGATCACATTTTCCACTTAACCTTAACATATCAGTTCAATTTTATCTAAGCTCTTTACATAAATTACGTTTACTGCTATTAGTTACTAGTTGTACATTATCAACTTTCAATTATTAACTATTATATTATTATCGACATTCGAATCCAATAAAAGAGATTTTAATAAATATAGAGACCAATAACAACGAGAGTATTTTAACCATTTAATGTTTATTTACAAATAAATACAAATTAAAAATTAACCACAAAATTTGCCTTGTTCAGTTGAGAGATTCAACTAGATTGGCGTAGTAACAATAAGCCAGAACAAGTATTTGATAAATAAAGAAGGGAATAAAGTGGAAAGAATATGCACGCGCATGAGTATTAAGTTCATGCACGTGTACGGCGATGCAACTCCGAGGCTCTCTATTACCATAAATAAATACGATCGCGTGAATTTAAATGTTTTTCTCCAATTCCCTCGATGACGTGCAACCCCTGATTTATATTTACTTTTTTCATCATATTTTTCTTTCCTCAAAATCAGTCAATTATCGCCGTCTTACGAGTAAGCGCTTAATAATGCAGTTCCACCATGTTTTATCGACTGGCGTATTGTATTTGGTATTACTGAAAAATTAAGCATTTCGCGTTTAATTTTGAAGCACGCGAAGACGAATGTCACGCGAACTGTGATATTATTACAATATACGAAGTAACTTCTACTGGCGATGTGGAGGGATTTCACGTCCATTTTACACGACAGAATCATCAATCTTCGATAAATGCCATTTTCTATGGGTTATTTTAAGGTTGTATATTAACAACTGATAAATTAAAAAGTTTTTTTATTGATTTGCGAGTTCGTATAGTAATAAATATGATTTTTCGGTTAGTTTTTATTCTTCTATTTTCCAAATACTATTTTATTTATTTACTCAAGAATATGGTTATAAAAAATCATTTTGTTTATATCATTGAAAGAACGTAGATATATTTATTTGCGCGCACGCTTGTTTGTGTACAAGAGAAAGAGAGAGAGCATATAGGCAAAAATATACCCTTTTTCTTGTTAAAGCAATGAAGATTCTACGCAGATTTCTGTACTCGATATTTTCACAATCAAATTTCATTCTTAACTGCGCGCTTTTTAAAAATCTATTTTATTTTATTTAACATTATATTTCATAAAATGTATACTAAGTGAAAGTGCATTTTCAAATTGAAGATAATCGATTGTGCGAACAAAATGTCAGCCAAAAATCTTACAAATGATTCGTATATTTTAAAATAATTTAAGTACGATTGTGAAATATGTAAGAAAAACGTTTTACAGGCTAATAATCACTCAAGATGCAATATTACATTCTTATTCCAAAATATTAATTAGGCGTATTCTCCATGGAACGAATTACGGATCATGTGAAAGGCCAAACGACAACCAAGGATTCAAGCTATATTATAAACATTCGTGTGTAAATGTGAGATGAAAAAGAGGCTAAGGAAGAGATAAGGTTAACGAATGAAGCAACAAAGCAGAACGAGAAGGTAGTCTTCGCTCCTCTGTTCATACGTTACGATGTCCGACCACAATTGAGATCGTTTCGCTGCTTTGGAACTGCACGATATTTGTTCTTGCAGCGTTGATTTTATTACGCCGCAAGTTTTCGAGAAATTTAAGAAAACTTAAGTACGATGATGCAAAAATCAGTTTTCAATTGTTCAATTCAATATATATCTATGTACATACATGGTGCTTATTCATTTTTTTTTTCAATTTTGATTTGTTGGTAATCATTAAGAATAGTTATTAATAATAAAATTAGAATAACATTTAAAGTTTTAATATGGAATGGTTTTTATCACATGATCCTAAATAAACTTAAGCATGACATTTTTATAAACGAATTTTTAGTAGTTAAAGTAATTAAGGTAATAAAATAATTTATACATTATTCATAATAAATTAAATTTAAAAAACAAAATTTTTTGCGAATGATAGTATCTGTGAATAATTAAAATTAGTAATTTTTAATATTAAGAAATATGCGAGTTTAATATAGGTGTCAAGAAAAAGTAATTCTTCTCATTAAAAGATTTATGTTCTATTTTGTAAATTTTCACGATATAAATAATTCATTTCAAAGTCATTTTTATAATTGTTTTTCTATAATCACTATTCTATATATTTTTTTAATACTTACTTTTATACCACACTTGCCTTTCATCTATGTTTAGTATTTCAGTATGTACGCTAACAAGAAATTTTCTGTAACTCTAATAACAAACTTTAAACGTACAACTGTAAACCATTAACAAAAGAACTAAAGTATTTAGAAAATTATATTTCTTTACTAACAACCGTAATTACTTATTCACTTATTTTATAAATTATATTTAATGTAAAAAAATAAATAAAACGTGTCATAGTTTAGAGATTTTACATAGCAACAATAAATAAATAGTATATTAAAAAATGAAATAGTTAATTGTGGTTTTTAAAGAAAACTTTATTCTATACCTGTATTTTATATTTCTGTATACGGTATATTTTTATGACATATTATCTTCGAAAATATTGTTTAATACTAAAAGTTAATTACTCATTCGAAAGGATCTCACTGTATATTAGCAAATATAAGATAACGCAAACAATATTAGCATATAGTACAAGATAATATTATTATAAAGTAAAATATGACAATCTGAAATTAATAGAAAAGACTATTCACGGTATGCAGTAAAAGATCCGACAAAATTCGTACTTGAATTGTCTCTGTATTATTGCTGTGTATCAGTAGTGCAAGATGTAGAACAAGCTACTTTAGGTATGTACTACTTGTGCTCTAAAACAAAAATTCTCTGCTACCAATGACAACAAATTGCACAAAACACATGTCCAATTTCCATTAATATAATTATTGTACATGGGAATTGCATTTCATGCACACATATTGATCATTATTTAAATTATTACTAAGGCATTGATGATCACTCGATTTCTGTTTGTATACAATAAATGACTAATGAAATTTGCGAATTTTTTTTAGTTATATCCCGTATATGCTGCGTAATATTATAAAGTATATTAATACTTCTTATTGTAGGAAAGAATATCGAAGTAAAAAGTAACCGCCTAGAAGTTGTCTGGATTCAATATAAGCCAATTATTTTTTTGAGCTTGAATACGAATTTTTTTATTTTGTATTTATGTGTAGAAAATAAATTAAATATTAAAATTGTTTTTAAACTTAATTAGATTAATAAGAGCATTAGAATAAGTAAAAATCTGTGTCGAGAAAATATTTGGAACAAACAACTTTGAATTATCTCAATAATTACTAGAGCTCACAGCCACCACACAATCAACGTGTATAGCGCTATATTTTTTGCAAGTTCATCGTTGTAAGGTAAGCAACTACTGGCAAATTAGCGAAAACTGCGAAGTTTTTAATTCAGAACAAGTAATAGCATAAGAAAAGATAGGTTATATTTTTTAATTAACTTATACAAAATTTTTTACAACTTTTATAAAAGCAGTTCTTATATCTTGTAAACGACCATAATTATTTACCTACAATAACTTATAGAAAATATTTTATATTTAAAAACTCGTAGTAAATATTTGTTGATAAATCTTGTTGCAACACAAATAAAAAATGTTTTTTGCCTATTATATCTCTTCTATATTTTTAAATTTATGAATAAACCACATTCTCTATTAATATAACAATTTCTATTTACATTCTATTTTTTATAGGACGTAAAAAACAAACCTTAAATTAAACTTTCATTAATTTAGTCAATAAAAACTTTTAACACTTATAAAAAAAAGTATTATATAGAAAATTAATAGTGATAAAATAAAAAGATTAATTATCGTTTAAGCCGATTATATTTTATAATTTTTTAATTACGATACACACCCTCCTTTATATTTATAGTAACATTGACGAACCGTTAATTAAACATATCAGAAACGCGAGAAAATTATTTATTTTGAACCGCAATTTTAATTAGATTTTAGTATTAATAAGACTAATAATAATAAAATATGGCTTACCAATCAATAAAGCATATTTAATACAATAATGTATAATAGTAATAATGATGATGGTAATAAAGAAAGCAAGCATTAATAATATACGAATAAATTTTTTTTATATTTCTAAACTATATATGTTATTTAATAAAGAAAACTTACTGAACTAAATAATGTTAAATTAGATTTATATACAAATATTTAATAAAATTAATTATTCTAAATAGGTTAGATAAACATAACCTTTTATTTTGAATGCAGTTATAGAAATATATATCGTATATAGCGATTTCAGTTCAAAAGGTTTGCAGTTTTTCATAAATTCAAATATAAGTATACTTTTTAATTTTTTCATGTGACTAGTATATATGTATATATATATATATATATATATATATATATATATACATGTAATAAGTGTAAGGCAATTTAATATGTAATCCAGAAAAAAAAACATATTACTTTGGATTTTATTAAATATGTTATATGATTATATTAATATTTTATTAATAAGAAAAAAACATGTGGTATCAATAAAATATAAATCAACATTAAAATTTATAGTTCTTTTTTGTTTATGGAGAACAAAATTCTCATTAGTTTTTATACTTGAATGATTCAAATTTAATCACGATAGTAATTTCTGAATTAACATACAGTACCTCGCCTCGGAGTGTATGATCATATTCGTATACTAACTCTTTATAAATACCTTTTTTTTGTTTAATTTCGTACATGTCAAATATAATGTCACTGATTAATTATAAATTTTAATTTATTTAATATATAATCTTAAGTTTGAGGAAGGAAAACATATGTAGTTCGTATGTGCAAAAATAATAAAGATAATTGTTATTGTTATAATTGCGTCTTTTTCTTTATTTAATATTTAATTTTCTTCCTTTTTCCATCCACCATATTTGAAATATTACGTAATTACGTCTAATATCATTGTTGAAGCTGTCAATTCAAATATTGATTTTTATTAAAGACATAAATTACAAAGATTCGGTTGTAAATTTGTAACATGATTGTTATCAGAAAACTCCTAAAATGAGAGACTACCACGCGGACATCATCAATGCAACGCCAACTACGGATTTACATGTTACTTGCAGTTGATGAGCATAATAATGCTTTCGAGAGAATCGATAAAACCGATGATAATTGTAATTATTAAACAGTACATTTCTATTATATCATTAAAAAAATATTGCATTGTGTATAAATTTGCCAGGAAGCTTAGAAACTTAACTTTAGTTCGTTTACGTGATCTTTTTTTAACATTCCTTTAAAAGATAGAAATAGTTTTCAAACAAATCATGTTACAAAAATCCCTGCTATATTTTGGCTTATATATAGATAGATATAGATAGATAATAGATATATATATAATTGACTTATATTAGCATCGAATTTTTATAAAAATAAAAATTAAAAACTGCCAACATTGATTTAATTAAATATTTGATATTTATATATATATATATATATATATATATTTAAAATTATTAGAAATTTCATATATTTTTATTAAATTATTATATAATTAGTAGTATTACATAAGAACAAGTTGCATAGATAATTAAAGCGAAATATGCGTTATGTGAAGTAGTATAATTTGAAGGACTAATGCAAAAAACTTATATAATTTCTCTAAAAAAATCTTATCGTCTTTTTAAATTTACGTGAAAGTTTCTTGAGAGTAACTAGTATTGCGACATTAAATGTAAATTTAAGCGCAAACAAAATAAAATGTAAAATCATTGAAAGGGTTCAAATCAACGCCAAATTTAACGTCATAATAAAACATCGACTACCATGAGTTTTGTAAATTATTATATTTACTTATCATACTAATACACGACCTTGGCTATTTAACGAGTGCGTTAAGACATTGTTTATTCACTCGAAAATCTTAAAATAAGAAAAAAATCGTTCAAATTAATTTATCAAGAAGCCTAAGATGTATCATGCAAAGATAAGTAAAAAAATTAATTTCTACCGTAATGATTGAAATTAAATTATTAAGAATTCAGCAAAAAAAAAAAGTTATACATGGTACGAAAGAATTTTCATTTATTTAAATTTTAATTACGATTTTTTGCTATATTCTCTTGTCTCATTTATAAATTTAAAGAAATTTCGTTAATTGCTTGAATGTGCTAAAATGAGTGAGTTATGGACAAACTGACAACTGATAAATCTACTAATATCTTGGAATCATTGTGGTAATACAGTTAATCACTGATACCCACTCGATTAATTTTACAATTCATAAATAAATAAAACATCAAATTATTACTTATTTCTTTTAAATACTTGCTTAATTAATTCTTGTTGAACGTGCAAACTGAAATGGGCTAATTAAATTTAATTAAGATACAAGCTTTCACCCGCGAGGATATCAATCAATCTCTTCCGATTCTCTTAAAAGTCAGTAACAATTTATTTTGACTACCACAAAAGTTATACTTCATATCTTGACGCATTTATTAATGTAAACCGTGATATGAGGAGTTATTCGCGCATACATATGAACATCAATGTAATTGACAATGATATACGTGAATTCTGAATGCCCTCGTATTCAACCAGTCAAATTTACTTTTTCTTTCTACACACCTGCAGACTGATCTTATCGATCAACTGACTTCATACATATAGCGCGGTGTACCGAATTCTCAAGGTCGGCAGAGTGCCACGAAAATGGCGATGCAATGACGAAGACAACATGCATGCACAATTGTTCTAAGTGTGTGCGCTCGGAAAACGGCGACGAAACTTTCCACACACGCTTCATTGATCAATGTACGTCCTTTTATATGCACCACCAGTGTTATTCTTAGCCCGTACGACCTTTTACTTATATTTTTTTCTGACTGCTTTAGAAACGCTTTACAATGATTACCCGATAAATGACCGGTTAAATTCTAATAATCTTATTAGCTGATATTTCTATTACTTTTTTCTATTACTTCCTTCAAAAACATAGCACTTTTGCTAAACTAATAAAAACATTGAAACCAATTGAAATTACTTTGAAACCAATTGAAAACTGGGTTATCTTCAATTTATAGCTGTGAGTGCCTTCCTATGACCGGTATTTACATTACTTCAAATGCTAATCGTGTAATTCAGTAATATCTATCATTTTTATCAGAAGAATCTAAAATCATCGCTGTAGTTCTATAGTTATGATCAAAAAAATATAACACACAATTTAATCTTTCGGCACGCTATTGTTAAAATCAAATAGCTTGGTATTTTATGCATATTCATTTTTAGCATTTTTAATTATTCTTCAGCCAATCAATGACCCAGAACACATTTTTCTATAAATATTTTAATAAAGCAAACATTTTAATTTATCTTAAAAAGTACACCTTTTACGTAATTATTTCAATACTATTACAATAAAGTTATTTACTTACGCAAGAATTTATGTAATTATTTTAATTGAATTTTTAAGTTAAAATATCGTAAGCCTTTCAAAATTTATAATTTTATTCTTAATTCTGTGTTACGCACGTTATTTATTCTCATTGAATATAATATTTCACGAAAAAAAACTTCCTACAAATCTATATAACAACATGATTTTGTTTTTATAAGAAGATCTTACCTTTAAGCGTTTAAATGTAAAAATAAAAAAAAAATAATGGCACAAAAGGCTAAACTTTATAATATAATATCAGAATTTTGTTTTATTTAGTAATATTCACATGCAAGCACAGCCGTGGGTTTCCGTCTTGCAAAAAAGTACAACAATCATTGTTGCGTAATTTGCCGTTATGCAAAAATAAAATTAAACGTAATATGAGCGAAAATCGAAAACAGCATCGAAAGTTTCAACTATAACATACAATAATGGTAAACGCCATTATTAGAAAGTCTCAAGAGTTGCGAATCGACATCATCGGAGGACACGAGGCTGTCTCAAGGCTGTCGAGACTTCTCGAATTACAAGTTTCTTTCTCTTTCTCTGCCGAACTTCTTGAGTAAAAATTAAATTCTTTTTCTTATACGATTCGATAATAATATAAAATTTGTCATTCCAGTAAAACACTTATGCAATGGAGTATGCCAATGAGTACGATCATTATACATTTCTTCGTTATCTTTTTGTTTTCCAGAGAAAACTTGAATGTTAAATAACACAAATCAATATTCGTTTTTTGGTTTATTTAGTTTATAAAAACTCGCTTAACGACTTATCCTTTTACAACTTATTTAAAAAATATACTTCTGATTTTCAAATTTCTTACTTACTCAATTATCTTTTTTTCGTAATCTAAATGAAATGACACGTACTTGCTATACCATATTTTATACATTATATTCTATACATTATTTTCTTTATAATTTTTTCATATATGATATTCTATAAGTTCAAATCAAGTTGTACATCATAAATATCTTTAAGTTAATACGAAACTTTATATTGTGTATCTATTATTTATGAATATTTATAAGATTGTATGCCAGAATTAACTGACATTATAAGACTTAGTTATACATTCTAAATTAATAAAATAAATAATAAGTTGAGAACTTTCATGATAAGTCTTTTTTCAGTTGTAAATAATTTTATAATAGTGTATAATAAAATCTAATCTTATATAATTAATAATTTAAAGAAAATGAGAAGAAAATAGTTTAAATTAAATAATTAAAACATCTATAATTGAAGACCCAAATGTTAATATACATTAAGATAAATATTTATTTATCTTAATTTACTTTTTTCATAAATCTGTTGAAATTTATAATAAATTTTATATTAAACATTTTTTTAATTCACATTTTTTAAATCGTAGAAAAAATAAAATTTGTAAGAATAAATAAATGACGACTTTTTTTATATTAGACAGAAACGACAGAAATCTGAATTTGGATTATTTAGAAAAATCCGTGAAATGACAAATTTTAATAATAAATCGTAACTTTTTTTATTTATACTTCCAAAGATTTCATTTTTATTAAGATATGGATTCAAAAAATTATCAACAACATACAAATAATTATTTACTATAAATAATTAAGAAAGAAGTTAGAATTATTGCAAATTATTTCATTTATCAATAACTATAGTTAATTAATTAATACATTTTTAAGCTCTTTTTTATGTTCACTATATTTTATTATAAAATAATTATAATTGGCTTCAACTGCTGATTTTTCAAATAACAAAATTATTTTAATATTCTGCTTGTTAACGTTATCGCTTTCACCTTTTCATGTAATCTCAAAATTTGCAATAAACATATTAAAAATACAAATAGTATTAATTAATCAATTTATTTATATCAAAAGCTGAGAAGTATAAATATTACGTGTAGAATTAAACGAATAATATATAATATATTAATTTATATAACTAATATATCTATACTACGAAATCTGTATACCATTTTATCGAATAAATTCACTTGAATACAAATATTATTTTATATTATATGTGAGAATAAATAAAATTAATTTAACATAATAACAATTGATTATTATACATATTAAATTTTATTTAAAATATTAGAAAGATGTAATTTTCAATGTAGACTACATGAAAAATCTATTAGCACTTTTTTACAAATATGTTTTAAAAACGTATAAAATATTAAATTTACGTATGATTTCTTGTCATAAAGCTTATGAATTGCTTCGTAAGTGATAAAAAAAGAATATAAATTCTTTGAAAAGATTATAAATTCATTTATTATGTTGTAATTTTTAATTGAAAATTTAAATACTTAATTATATATCATAAATGGTAAACGAAATTTTCATACATTAAATAAAAAATATTTTTTAAGGCGAAATCGTTATCTTAGCTATGCTTATGGTAAACCAATTAATTTGGTACTACTTTGACATTTAGCAAGACATATATGCTTATAATATTTTCAGTAAATTGAACAAGAAATATTAAGGGAATTATAATATTTTATTAATCATATAAAACTTTTTGAAAATCATAAAAATCGTAATGAATAAATTTAGCTTATATATAAAAATTAAAACGTTTAATTATTGTACATTATTGTAAAAGTATCATTATATCAAGGTGTATTTAAAATTATAGCAGAAATTCTGGTTTACAACTCATTGTTACAAGTAAATTCGATTCGAAATTTTGATAATGAAAGAAAAAGAACCGTTCACTTCTCGAAGATATAGAAAGCAATAAATTATCTTTTCAAAAGGTATACAATTTTCTAAAATTATACGCAGCAATGCTCTAGTGGAAGAAAGTATTGAAAGTCGATTCTAAAGTGAGAACGAGGTGACAATGAACATATAGAATGTGTGGCGAAGTCGATCAATGACACGTGTGTTTCAACCTCACTATCATAAAAGTGTCAGAAGAGCTGACATTTTAAATACTGACACTCCGTGTTTTTGTCAAATTGGTTATCTTAAGTCGCAGGTGCTTACTATTGTTTTCGATTTCGTATGAATTGAAGTAAATAATTAAGAAACAACTACGCAAATTTAGTATTTTGTGTATACAATTTATCTTTTCTATATAGTGTTACGATTTTCTGGATTCGGCCCGTCACTTTTGTGAATAAAGCTTAATACGTTTTGTTCAAATAATAAGCATTGCATCAATAAACTAATACAAAATTTCAGTTAATATGATTATATATTTTTCTTCTTCAATGATTTCGTGTATTTATTAATATTATTTGAAAACTCATTTATAAATCTGTATAGAAATTTATATAAAATTAATAATTCGTATCTGTTTTAAAAGATCTTAAATTTAATGATCATAATCATTATTCTTTTTAAAATTAGTATTGATTTTTTTATATCGAAAAATTACGAAATTATTTAGCTTTTATTCCTTACAACACCTAAAATTAGTATTTTTATAAATTCATTGATATTTTTGCATAAATATGTTTCCAAATATTTTTTACTAACAACTCAATGAAGGATTGATATTAATTTTATGTAAAGTAGCCAGTAGATTATACACATTGGAACCATTTTGCAACAATAAAATATTACTACAGCGATTAACAAATGTAAGCCCAAAACATCTTATCATATCAAAAATTTATTGCTATTTGTTTTATACGTGTCAAAAAGAAAAAGATACAATACGTAAGAAGGGAGAGTCTGATGAAATAGTGAGAGTATAGGTGTCTTGAATAAAAAGTACATAGATAATAAGTTATTATTTCAAAAATGGAGCACACGTGAGTTTTACTCAATAACTTATTTTTATTATCAGATTTATCTCCGTTCAATCATTTTTTTTATAACCTGAATTTTTTTCTTTTTTTATTTCATTCTTTCGCAATAGTAAGAAAGGTGTAAAGATTTTCTGACCTGCACAAAAGCTGTCACAATTATACATCTTATTTCGAGAATAATTTTTTTCTTTCCCTTATCATAAATTTTTTATGTATTTGCACCATTAAAAAAAGTTAGCTATTACGGACGCTTTTTTTAAACTCTTTTAATTAAATTTCTTTCACATTTATTATATTGTTAATATTCTTTTTTTTATGAAATTGAAATATAAAAATATCCATTCCCTTGTTTACAACATTAACTTATTTAATTACAAATTGATAACTTGTAATTAAATATATATTACACTATTATTAGTAAATATTTTGTTTATTGCTTTTTTTAATTCTTAATTTTATTGTATGTAAATTCAAAAAATTACAGTGGAAAATATATATCAAACAAATTTAAATAAAAAATAACTAAAATAAGAACAACAATTCAATGATAAATCATAAATTATAATTTACTATTTTCTAAAGTATTCTAAAGAAATATGTATATTATAAAATAAGATTAGTTGAACTCATTTTACTTTATTTATAATACAAATATTATAAGAATATGATTTTTTTACAAAATTTTAATTAATTTTTCTTATTTAAATTTTTTAACTATAGACTGAATTCCAAATATAAATATTCTATAGCGATGCAAGTTTTCTTTTTAAAATAACTAAAAGCATAAACGTAGTATGGAACATTGCTATTTATCAAATAAGTTTTCTAAATGGTTTTATATGATTTAAATAAGATTAATATTAGGAATAAATAATTTGTAAATTAAAATAAATAAAATTTAAAAGGAAAAACAAGAAAATTCGTGTTTTAAACTACACACGCGAAATATACGTAAAAATTTTGCTGCTTTCAAAACTAGGATATGGATAACTCTATGAATCACCATTCAAATATTTAAATTAATGCAATGAAATGTAACGGGATTAATTCTATATAAGAAAGTTGTAAAGGGTTAGCATGATTTCATTTTAAAAAGGGTTAATGTAAATCAATCACGTTTCGAAAAGGCCCAATAATAAATCGTTAGCAAGACATTTTGTCATTTACTATTTAAAAATAGTATTACGGTTATAACGGTGTGTAATAGACGATGCATAGAGTAGAAAATTTTAAACTTGTTTTATTACGTTCAAAATAGTCTTACTTCGATAAATAATCTAATATATTTTATAAATAAAATCAATTTTCTAGTTTTTTCAATGTTAGTAAAAGTCGACGAACTTGAGAGCATGATAGACAATATTGGCATAAAAAATCTAATTTTAAAGAATCGTGATGAATGAAAAGTTTCTATTACCATTAATGTTTAACAAAATTAAAAAAATAAAATACATAACCTACAAATTTATTAAAATGCACGCAATAGTTTAATAAAAATATCGACTCAATGTGGCTATTGTTTTGTATGCAGTATTTTAAATCTTCGTATATTATGTTTTCAGTTCTTAAAGAATATTAAGATATTCTTATTTAACCTTTAATTTATTAAGATAATACATTTAAATGATAAATATACAGTCTGTATTAAGCATTAAACAATTGAAATATAAATTAATGACCATTCACTAAAGACTGGATTTAAAATGATTCCGTTGTGATTACTTATTACATACTCAATTTTATTGCTGCTATGAGTTACAGTAAATTATTTTTATTTTAGAATAAAAGAAGAATAACAGTTACTATCTATAAAATAGAATTCTAAACGAGAAAAAAATAAATATAAGATCATTATGGTACGTGTACGTCAACATTTAACTAAAAACATTGCAATTTTTTGTCGAAATACTTTTATTCCACATGATCAGGTGTACGAAAGCGAGCGATAAAATATAATATATACAAGCCGTACTTCTATCTTTTGTAATATATCAAATTAGTGTAATTATTAAATGTATATTCTAACACGATCATATTAAAATGAATACAAGATTATAATTATGAATTCTGGAAGTTTTAAATATGTGTAATAAAAAAACACGAAATATAGTGCTAATTATTAAGAATATGATGCAATAATTCAAAATATGTCCATTATGGACACACCATTTTTGTTAAATACTTTACGTTGATCTAGTATTTTATAAAAAATTCAGCTTTTCATATTTTTATAAATGTAATTCTAAGCAAGTTAGTTTTAGAATTTTATATCAATTTACAAGTAAATTAAATGATTCCATAGAAGGAAAGGTTGTAATATAATTTCTAGTATATTACAGAAAAATATATTTTATTTTTTAAAACACATTTGTGGAAACAAAATTTTTGGAAAATATTTTATATAAAAGGAAAACAATGGTTAATTGAAGAACATGTATTTTTAAATACTATTAATCATAATGACATCGGAAATCGTAAATCGCAATTATCAAATTTTACCTGTATAATAATACAATGTCATTTATTGCAAGAGCTGTGAAAATCAGATAAAAAAGGAAAATCTATTATAAGATAAATACGAATCCTTCACAAAAATTCTAAAATAAAACTGAAAACCATTGAATTATTAAACAACAACACGTTTTGTTTTTTTAGAGACATGCTGTTGCAATAAATTTAAAAATTTTGTTTCGAATCCATAAATCACATCTTTAAACTGTTTTATAAGTATCTTTCAATTTTTCAAAATTAACGAATAATATAAAATTTATTTAATATGAAAAATTATTTTTAATAATTATATTTTACTACTTCCTTCTTTGTTAATTATTGTACACTATATATATATATGTATATATATATTAGACATTCTGTGACTCACTTCTTATGGAAGCGTTAAACACCTTAATAAAAAATCTAATTGAATCGTCGCATTGTTAATTTGGATATTAAATTAAATGCATTTAACTGTTAAATACCAGCATAATTTCAGTATACTCATAATTGCACGAATGTAATTTTCTTTACACTAATTTAGTTTCATGACAAACCATTTTTTTTTATTAACGTTTCAAATTATTTTAATTTGATACAAAAAACATAAAAAACGAACACTAGAAGTTATAAAAATCAGAACGCGAAAGAGGTGTAGATGCGGTAATGAAACGGTACATTGATTTTCAATCACTAGACACAACTTGAAAAAGTACGTTAGAGTAGAAAGAACATTACTAAAGGTAAAAAAGATTCTACAAGCCTACATACGTTTATATATATTATATATTTACTTATATATTTGCACCATTCACAATACGTATGGAATATTCTGATTTCAATTTTCTTACACTACATTCATTAAAGGCTTAAATTAAAACTAATATAATTACAAGCTACACGATCATATATCCATGTAACACCTACAGTTAAGTTTTACTACTAACTACCTGGAATCACACTTAATCGATATTTTCGTAAAGTTTAAGAATTAGCCAGTAATCTATGGATAATAACAATATTGAACTGTACATATCGAAAATTATTTTACCTTTCAACATTCGAGTAAGAATAATAAACATCAGCATCTTGAAATTTTCATCGGTATATCTCAATTTTCAAATTTCTCACGAAAATTACTCTTGTAAATAGAAAAAAAATAGTAAATTAAGATATAATAGAATGATATTAAATAATAAATAAAATGCGAAATCAAAGAGACAATACTGCCAGATATCATGGGTTTACGAGTACATAAAAACAAGTCTCGTTACGTTTAAACGGCGTACGCACTTACATGTACAATAGTGTGCACAGAGGCGAGAATTAGGATCAGTATCATTCTGTTCTTCAGGTGAACACAATAAGTGAGGATGATGTGACTTAAACGAGTCTCATTATCGAGTTGTTCTTAATGAAGACCTACATACTCGTGCCTCCTGCAAGCGTATATATAGTGTCAAACAGAACAAATTTGAAAAAAATGAGTAGTAAAAAAGGTGAGTAGGAAATTGCGAAATAATAAGAAATACACTAGAATAAAGCGGAAACTTTAATTAGATGATAATGCCTGACTAACCAGCGTACACGAAGTGATTATTATAGTGAAAGTCATTGATTAATTTTAAAATAGTTTCTAACCATTAATATATGTCCATCATATTATCAAAGGCAATAATTACTATTTTTTAAATTATATCACTCTATTATGATCAAATAAAAAATATAATACTTCTATAGGGCTAATATAGGAAATAAACACTACGTGCAAATTTAATTAAGTAAATAGGAAACAAAATTCTGTAATATTTCTTTTTAAAAGTATGTGTAATAAAAAAATATTTAACTTAATTATCTTTTACATGAATTATTATTAAATAAGATTTTTTTTGGAGGACATAATTATTATATTTATAGAGACTTTTATGGTGCAGAATTTACGTATAGTGTATTATGAAGATAATGTGTCGTAACAGTTTATTTTGTTAATAGTTACTTAATTATATAATTCGGTAATAATAATAGCTTCATATTCTACAAAAAAAGTAAAAATTCAATATTCTATTTCATATATTATTCTTAACATATTTAATATTGTAATAAATTTTAATAAATTTTTGATCAAATAATCAACATAATAAAAATAAAAAATTATAAAATAGTTTTTAAACTAATTACTAAAAAAATTTAACTTAATAATAAGAAATAAATCATCAAAACAAATTTTTATAAATAAATTAATTATCTTTTAAAATATAATTTGATCTGTTATTGATATCATATCAAATTTTATCTAAATTCATTTTTTATCTAAAAATTTATGATCTTGCATTCTTTTCTCACCAAATCGAATAAAATAACTAATGTTACATACCCAAGAATAATAGGAAAAATATTATTCATCTTATAATTTTTTTAAATTAAAAATTTTAACTTAACAAAAACAAAAAATATTTTATTTTTTCTGTTAACTTTAACGATGAAAAAGAATTTTTTCATTTTTCTAATACCAAGTACTTATTTAATTATTTTATTATATACAAGTGTAATTAAATTAATGTGTAATCATAGTCACAAAAATATAATTAAAAATAGGAGAAAAATTTGTATTTTTCAAAAACACTTTATTTATACAAATAATGTATTCGCTAAGTAATATATTCATTGAATAATTTCAATAATAAAATATTCAAACTTGATTTTACTTATTTAAAAAAAACTCTTTACTTAGTTGTAAAATAATTATTTATATTCAAATAACGCTGAAGAAATACGATAAAAAATGATAAATTATTTTTTCACTCTGAAAAAGGAAGATAACTTTGATAAAATTAATCCTGAAATAAACTATTCAATAGTTTTTCATTAAAAAGCACAAATATTTATTAAATTAATGTAAAATAAAAATAAATAAAATAAAAAATTATATATGAGTTTTCATCAGTACATTTCTGTATTCAAACAGTAATGATTACAAATATAATTAACATTTTTTAATATCCGCATATTCACTTTAAAGAAAAAAAATGAATTTTAGACAAGCCTGAAGAACGAGAATTCCTTCTAAAAAGGCACAATTAATATTTAAAGTATACGTTCATATTGCAGATTAGTTTTTAATAATTATTGTCAATCATAAAAGTAATATTTGATTACGTATTTTGTATTGAATTTAAGAAATAATAAAATATAATTACGTTTAAACGTTTGGATTAACGATTATAATACATAGTCACCGTGCATATTAATTTTTTGGACGTGATGTATCAATAATCTTAAAAAAATATACGTTAAAATAAAAGAAAGGCAGTCACTGTATCGAGTCAACTGATCATGTAATATCGGTTTTTAATATAAATAGAAATAAGAAATATATACACCTTTTGGTCTTACTACATTTATAGACTTCATTTCATTATATTCAATAAACTAAATAGCTTTTTATTGCCAAATAATTAATAGATACATAATTTCTTTAATGATCGTCCATAAACATCAGTTTGAAACAATAAACTTTTCTAACACTTTACTTGTAGTTTTGGAAAATTTGCACACTCTCTTTGCCCAAAAGTTGCTAAGAGTGCATTGTAATTTATTGGGAGAAGGTACGAATATTGTTACATATTTTCTCTTTGAAAATTATCAAAGGAATATTTATTAATTATTAATTAGTAGGAATGAATCAGATCTCATTGATTGTTTGGGCCTCTCATTGAAGCAATAAAATTTTATGGAATTAATGCAGAGGCCATTTCGAAAGCTCGGAACCTGCATAGAAGCTTCAAATGCACCAATCGAAAAGAGAAGTGAACTTATTTATATTGTAAGTAATTAGGGTGAATAAGTAACTTAAGTTCTAACGTAAATTTTATTGTAAAAATAATAGCTTAAGCTCAATATTTTATATAAATTTTTATAATAATAAAAATGATTGCAAGCAAACTCTGTTAAAGCAGATTAAATAATAAAAAAGCTGATGTTTACTCAAATTTTTAACTCAACTTTAATTCTTTGAGCGGCCCTCGTGCTTCGTATTTTGGACCAGTCTTTCAGTTCCTGACACAAAGACAAACCAATCAAGAGATCCAGGCATGCAGACACGTACGTACGACAGACATAGAAAACATAAAAAAGTCTGCCGAGTATTGGATCACGAAGGTCATTCACTTTTTATATCTCTGTCTGTCCGTCTCTCTCTTTCTCTCTATCTATTTCTCCCCTTCATGTTCGCGATTAAATTCATGCTGTAAGTCGTCAATGACATAACCTCGTACACGCTCGGTCAATGCGACGATAAATCACTCGAGCGCGAGCATTATGAGTATCTTCTCTGTTTTTCCTCGGCGATGCTAAGGACTGGAAACAGCTGCAACGTGCGACTACAAATTACTGCCAAAGAACACGTAGGCCGAACGACTGGTCGAGCCTGGATTAAAGATTGTAATTTATTGTATTCTAATGCAGATAGCATTATTCGAATATAACTTGCTTGATAAGCTTTCAATAATTAGAAAAAAGTTAATTGTTACTGAAATTAAAGAGATTGCGTTTCTCCTACCCAATAAGACAATATTTTTACGAGTTGATAGCATTTCAGGGTTAGTGGATAATAATCAAGGCTGTGATTTTTATAAAACAAAGCAGTATCTTTTTATATTTCTAATTGCATGGACTGTCGATTTTAATAGCGTACTGTACTTTCTTGTTCTAATTTTCCACAATTGCAAAATACATTTTCGCTCTTGCTGTTTTTAGAAATATAATGTATTTTGTATCGCACTAATCTACATTTTTTTTAAATTAACGCTTATAACGAAATCCACATATTATGTACTTTTTAAGCTAGCACGTCACTCTGTAACTACTTATTTAAGTAAATATTTATGTACTTAAAGAGGGACGATAAGCAATTACTAATTGCTAAAAAAGTTTGGTGATAATTACTTGATATTGACCCAACTGATAACTGATCTTTCAATGAAATAAATAAATTTTCTTGTTCAATCATAATAATATAACTCTTCAATTAATTAAATATCTTTATCTTATTTTTTAAAAATAATATTTAAAATCTTACAAATAAGAAGATTTTTTAAATAATTATTCCAGTTTTCATTTAAAATATAGAATCTTATTAAACTAATAATTAAATTACAATTAATAATAAAATACAACTAAAATTATAAAATTCAATCCATCTTCAAGAAGAATACATTAAAGTGCAAAACATTAAACATATTAGTGTGTGCAAATGTCATGTATTCGCTGTCTTCAGGACAATTCCATCTTGTTATTAGTAAAATTGAGAGGAGCTAACTTACAAAGTGCGTAATAGCGCAGTACTTTCTTTCATTTTTAATCAAGAGTAATGAATCCATACACGGTTATTATAAAAAAATGAAATAGATCTTCGTAGAAGCTTGTTACCATGTAAGTTTAATTTTTAACATTCCTACTTATCTTCAAATCATACCATTTTCCAATATCGAGAATTTTATTTGAAAAAATCTTCATCTGCACATGTAAGGGATACAGGTCACGGCTTTCTGGAACCGTACAGTACGTGGGAGGAAAATGAGATGAGCGCCGAATGCATAATTTCATACATATAAGTGTAGTGCTGTATTTTTTGCCATAGAATCCTACCGTATAGAAGAAATTGCCATTCCATTTTATTTACATTTACATATATGAATAGTAGTGTCCTAATTCCGAATAAAATCAATAGTTATATTTAAATTAAGTATTTATAATTTATTTGTTTAAATTAAAACGTAAATTAGAATATAATAGTATGATTTTATTAAAATTAAAGAGGAAAAAATTGGAATAAAAGTTTTACGAATTAAAATTTTTTTATTTAATCTGTTGTTTTTCATAGTAAAAATCGTATCCATTCTCTACTTCAGTACATTAAATAAAAGCGTGACTAGCATCAGTCACAGGCGGTGAAAATTGTACTTTCAACACTCGTATAAACTGGCAAAGAACGTATTTTCTCTAAATGCTTTGTTGAGAAGATCTTCTTTATCGAAGTTTAGACTTACAAGGATATTTTATTTAGTTTTCTTTACGAAAAGTTTTCAAGTAGTACTTTCATACTTGAAAACTGTTTCTACAAATATCTAATCAATAATAACCAATTAAAATTTTATACTAAATAAACTAAATAAATAGATTATCATAGAATGAAAATAATTACACAGTAATTAAATGTAAGAATTCATAAAATAACACTAAAATAAAATGAACATTAGTTTAAAATATTCATTTAGCAATTTTAGAAAGACGAGCCCCATAGAATTAACAATAACGATACATGCTTGAATGTCTTATGACGTCGTTAAATATAAACACTGTACTTATAGCGTAAAGTAGCAGAGTACAACAAAAAAACTAGTATTCAATTAAAAACATATAAACACATAAAAGAAAACTAGATCGAGTACAGAAGAATATTGATCAAGATTGTGTCGGCGAAATTTTCATAAAATTTCTTTTTGCACTAAGTAACATTTAACAAACTAGATTTCTGTTTACTAAAGCATACAAACTTAACTTTTTAAACTTATCTCGAGAATTAAAGATTCGATATTTTTTACTTCTTCACAGCTTTAAGAATTTCAAGATCTTAAAAATATACATTAAACATGATTGTTTAGTAGAAATAGAATTTATTACTGATGACTTTCATTGCTTCTGCACATCATCTATTCTAATTCTTACTACAGGTTTCCACCTGCCTGGTCTAAAAAGTGGAACTTTAAGAAAATTATCTTAATACTATTGATTGATGAGATTCTTTATATACTTAAAAATCACTTTCTTTAACAAATTGAAAAAATTATTGAGACAAACTGTTTACAGACTTTCTTCGCTAATTTCTTCGTTTTCTCTGAAACGTTATTAATGGAAGCAAATCAAATTTTTTCAATTATAAAATTCACTGTAAAAAGAATATAATGAATTTGATGAAATCGTCAATTGCGTAGTTTGTGTGATGTGTCGTATTAGGAAGCGATTCTTCTGTTTTCGAAACTTACGTAACGATTACTAGTATGAATGTGTAGTATAATCTAGATAACATTTTACTATGCAAAACACGAAGGATAATTAATAATATTATTTAAAAATATTTTATACTTTTTAATTTTCTTCTTCAACACACTAAGATAACTGTTATTTAGGTTTTAGTCGATTACATATATCTAATTTGAATTTTTTGATTTCCTTGATTTTAACAGTAGTCGATATAATTAATTTATATTTATTATAAATTAACTTAATATGATTTGTATATTTGAATATAATTCACATAATATCGCTTTGCTAAACTATATATCATATTTTTCAATAAGTCATACCATAATTCGATTAAAATGATTTATAAAAAGCTATATTCTCATTATCAACACAATGTTATCCTTCGACGTATCAACGTTAAATTAAATCATCTTGCTTGAAGTGAAACAAATTAAACAATACATTTATGGTTTAGTAATTACATAGTAGAAGCATTATATTTTTCTAAATAATTGATATTAGCAAAGTTATAAAGTCATAAAACTGTACACGAATTCTAACTGCAACCTTTCAAAAACACTCGTTGGACAGTAAGTGGTGAATCTAAAAAAAATTATATTGCAATGCCTTTATGTACAGTATCATACGTATGCATGGCTTATGTTAATCGTAAGGTAAAATTCTTAAAATTCGTAAAATAATTCTTTATTTTACAATAAAAAAATACAATCGAATATTTAAGTAAACTATAACGTAAATATGAAAAATGAAGATATTTTTTTCGAAATCAATTTGTACATATTTATAAATCATTGTAAAACACTCGTACAATTAAAATAATACGCTAAAATGACACATGTTTATAAAAATAGTAAAAAAATTATTATTTATTCGAAAAATATTAATTAAAATAATCACTAAAATTGCTAATACGTTTTTAAACTATATTTTTATATACTTTTAGTTTTTTTAATTTTATTTTAAAGTTAAGATATATTTAAGTGCAGATATATTTAATCTCTTATTCAATGTAAATACTCTAAAAATACAAAAACTGATGTACACATAATTAAATTTATTTTTAATCAAATATTTACATACAATAAATACAATGTCTTTATAATAATTTAAGTTGTAGTAGACTATTAATAATTTTTATACTTTTATGTTTATATATTCCATTGTTAACGTACATTATGAAACTATTCAAACAATTATTTTGTTAGTATGACTCATTATTACGGGTATATTTTAGTGGCTTATGATTATGAATTGTGATGTATAATTAGAAAAGATAAAGGAGTATATAATTTTAAGATAAAAATGCAAAAAATTAACTTTCAATATTATCAAACAATACTATTTACTTCTCATTCTCTTTTTTTATGAAATACATTTATAAATTGTACATTTTATATAATCATAAAAACACGTGAAAAACAACGTTTCATTTTACACTTTGACTTTTTCATAATTTTTATCTTTGCTCTTAATATTGAAAATCAGTTTTATTAATATTTGGTTCACTGACTACTTCGTAATATTTTCGAAAATACCATTATGAGTTCCATAAAATACTTGCACAATTTTAACCTTTGATATTTTATCACTATTTACGTGTGCACACCAGCGCTGTCTTTCGTTGCTTAATATAAGTTAAGATGTATATTTCTCTTGTAGAAGTAGAAGGAGATGAAAACGTACTCGTGATCATATATTTATTTAAGGATTGTAATTTTTCCGTGCAAATAGAAATTCTTCATTTTTAATACACACGATTAGTTTAATAAAACTTATTTCTAAGATTTGTTCAAAATATATTCTTCCAAAATTATTAAATTATTACATCAATTTACTTATTAAAATTAAAAAAATTACACAAGTAAATGTGTATTAATATATATTCAGTAAATAATCGAATAATGTAAATGATGTAATTGAGAGAACATTTCTAAAATAGAAATTATGAAGTTTATATTATAAAAAATTATTAATATAATAAAAATTTAGCAGTTCAGAAATTCACTATGAAATCAATAAAATTAATAAAACAATATTTTATAAATAAGATTAAATTGTCATAATTTCATTTATTTTTCAATTTATATTTTATACAAAATATGTTTTCTCTAATTGTATTATAATTTTATATTATAAGAGTATTTTCTAACACGCTTACGTAAAAGTTTAATTTTCATTATAATATCCTAATAGGGATGACGTATTAATAAATTTAATATTTTATCTCCGAATTTTGTTGCAAAGAATTAAAGTAACAATAAAACATTTTTTGCTTAACAATAAAAAATTTATTATCAAATCTCAATAAAATGTTCGTTTATATTTTCATTGCATGAATGCGAATTTCACTTTTAGTTTTTCACTATTAACAATTAAACATGTATGATAAGTAGAATCATTAAGAGTACAATTTTGATTGCTTAGCTTGAATAAACAATGTTGGTAATTTAATAAGTCACTCTATTTATAAACTTTATAATGTATTTTTATAATTTATTTTAATTTATTGTATTTTGATATTTAATTCAAATTATATACGTTCTTAAAATCTTAATGAAAACAAATTCTGGTACTGGGACATGACTATATTTTATAATCGGAGAAGAGTCAATTAAAATAATCGAATATTAACTAATGAAAATGTAATTAATTTAGGTGAAAATAGTTTTGTTCAAAAAATCCTTTGTAATTTCAAAACCTCAATCTCTCATATATAAACGTCGAACTAAGCATATATTGATTTAATCGAGTTAAAACAATAGCGATAATGTTCAGCAAGCAAAGAAAAAAAAACGTCTTAAATGAATTTTGAAAACTTAAAAAAATTCGTGTATATAATATTCGTATATGTAATTCAATGTATGAGCAGAAAAAATGAAAAATTGGCATCATTGATAGCAATTTGTTCTACGAACTACCAAAAAAATTAATTTTTACGACTGCATTGATGAAAAGATTTTAGTTAACTTTTTATGTAGCAGTTATAGCGCATTGTAATATCTTATTTGACATTTAAAACGACTAATTTATTAACGATTTGCAAGATATTTTTCATTGACATTTTCACCAGAGTAAACAATAATTTTTAATATTTATTACTATTATTATATTATTATTATTATTATTATTATTATTATTATTATTATTAATTGTGAATAATTGTAATAAAATGTAAGTCTACTAGTCTAATGAATCGATGTAAATATAGTATTGAAAATGATAATTTTATTAATTTTATAATTATTATTTATCTAGTAGTACTTTAGTATTATTTATATTCTTCATTACATATATATTATCAATGATTTTTTAATGAACGTCGTAGTTCTATATTTCTTAATAGATGTATTGTATTTTATTATACTTTTTTTACAAAATTTCTTCAATTTGTTACAGATTTAATAAATTTTCAATTTAGTATTTAATGTTAATAATTTGTTGGACTAGGTATTATTATTATTATTATTATTATTATTATTATATTATTACTACTTTTATTATTTATGACTTGCCAGTTATGAGGAAGTACTTTTCATAATTGCAACGTACATAATATTTATTTCATTAGTTCTAAGCACTTACACTTCTAACTTCAAAATACTAAAAAACTTAACTTATGAATTGTATTTAAGAATATTTACAATTTGCATATTAATCAATTTAATGAAACTATTTGAAAAAATAAAATATACATATTTATATTTACTAAAAAAATACACCCTAATTTAAATTAAAAATAGATTTTTAACGTGTAAAATGAAATTTGATGAATTGATGAATCATCTATCATGTAATTAAACCATTTATTGCGTTTGAAAGCTGTAATCATATGATATTTTGTTGATTACAAAACTTTAAAATATTTTGTTTTTCATATTTTATTTCATTGAATACAATAAATACGTAACAAGTTAATCACGATCGAATATTTATTTTAATTTCTTTTTTGTATTTTCACCAAATGATAGTCAATTATATTTATTTGCATGTAATATAAACAAGCCCATTTTCTTTGAAACTTAATCACTAAGGACTATTGAAATTGAGCGATGATTAAATATTAGTTTTTGTTTGTCGAAGGTAAAACTTTCACCAGTGTTCGGAAATAATTTAGTTACGTATCTGTGTTTTACCTTTATTTATTTGTATGGGTTTCTTTTGAATCTTAAGATATAATATTATTTGGTAGATAAAAAAAGAATATATTCAACGACTACTCGTAAATTATAATCGTGTATTTCAGTTGGAAATAAAAATTTGACGAAATGATAAGAAAAATGATTAAAAAATATTTGATCATTTATTCTGTTGATGTTAAAATGTTTTTTTCATATGCATATTAGTTATATCTATTATTATATTGAAAATATTAACTCAATAATTATAAATGATTAGGTAAACAAAATAAAATTGTATTAATTTATAAATTAACTAAAAATATCGATGATTATCATAAATGATTATTTTAAAACTATTAATATTATACAGAATAATTCATATTGAAATAGTGAAACGTATAAATTTGTTAATGTCTGAAAAGAGAAACCTTGACGAGAATAGGTGTTCACTTAATCTTCGAAATCAATTATTCGCATGCCATATACAATTATGAATATTGTCTCATTCAATTAAATATATAAATAATGATATTGAAAATGAATTCATATTTGATGAAAAAATAATATTAAGTACAAGACTATACATATTAAAATAATCATATAACTTAAACAATCGTATTTTTCTTATATTGTAAAAAAATGATATATTAGAAGAAATTAGAATTGTGCTCAAAAAGTACAATCTTCTTTTAATATATTATCATCTTATTTTTATATATGTATATATATTGTTAACTAATAAAATATTCAATATTTATTGATGATATTTTGTACTTGTCTGGGGAAAAACCTTGCAATATCAAACAACTCCTAACACATAAAATTGTTACTGCTCGTGTAAAAATTACCCTAATTAAATTTTTTTATGCACATAGCAAGTTTACAATGATTTAAATCTAAAAAATTATCTTTTTTTATTAAAAATATTATCTTATAAAATTTTTTATAAAAAATATTAATTTATAAAAAAATATATAAATTTAAAAAAAATATTATCTAGAGTCGTAAAAATTTTAACACCATTAAATACGATGATACAAAATTTTTTTCTATACTTAAATAGTATTCGATAGAAACATTACACAGTATATGCAGTTAAAAATTGTAAAAAAAAATTAAGATTTTGCTGCTATGCTCATGTCACTATCGAGTATATTCTTTTCTTGCGATCAATGAAAAATCCGATACAATAGGATATTCTTTGGATTTACTTGAAAATGCTCTTATCAGCATTACTTAATATATATGATAAAAGTTTTGTCACGTAAGCTATAAACATGCGTCTGGCGTAAACAGAATATCAACAGAAGTTTTCTCGTCTTCCTACACCTGGGAATTTATTTTAATTGAACTTATGTTTTATTTCGTGCTATCTTATTATGGATACACGACTACTTGTACTGATTATAATTGAAAATGATTATTTTTTTATGAAATGATTTGATACTAATTTATTTCTGGTCTACGCAAAGTATGAAAATTAATTTGTAACAAAATTTTCAGTAAATGAGAAATAGATTATAGACTTACCATAACTGTAATTTTTACCATTTCTTAATCAAATTATTAAAACAAGCAAAATAAAATATTATACTTGCACATTATATTAATATCAATTTATCAAATCATAATTAAACATTTACGATTTATTGGGTAGATTTAGTTATTTTAAAACATCTTGCAAATGATGAAATTAGTTACTAAACTACTCCTTATAAAAAAGTAAAGTTCTCAAATGTTAATTAAAATAAGAAGTAAATAATATTTTAATTATTAAACTACAATGATTGGTGGAATGCATTAAATATTATACTTGGAAAGCTAAATTTTATTTGTTAAATTCTTATAAATTAACACTTAATATTTTTTAAAGATCACTCGTTACAATTAAGATAATAAAAAATTAATTTTCAACTTTATTCATCGTGTTTTCATTAAGAATAATTATATCCATTTACTATGAGATCCTGTTATTTAAAACATGAATACAGTGGCTTTGTCTAAAAATACTTGTTTATATGCGTAATTCAATCATACAAATGTGTTTCCTTTCATATATCGGTACCTCCAATAACAACATTGCCTCTGTTTGAGAACTCCTATATATGAACATGTGTTCTATCACGTGGTTGGCAAAAACTTGTCTTTGACGGGTCAATTTTTCTCTTCGTATCTTATATTTGTACGTTTGCACAATTTATAAATTACACGTGGAAATGAATGTATTATAAACACATAGTAATTAAACTATTACTATAAGTATAACAAGAATACAGTTGTATCAATTAGTAATTTTAAGTTTTATAACGAAATTTTTATCTACAACGTAATGTAATCATAATATTAATTAATTTTCTGCTTTTTTATTAAAAATTTAAAAAAAACAAACAATCATTTTTATTGTTGAATAGTTTTATCGTTGGTTAAACAAACAAATTTTTGCATTTTTTTAAAATTATGACTGTTTATATTAATAATAATAATAATAATAATAATAATAGATTTTTATAAAACGAAAATTGACTAGAAATTGTAAATAAAATACTTTTTTTTACGTCTTGCGCATCTAATATAGTTATTAAATATAAAAATGAGATTTTTTATAATTTTTACAAATATTAAATATTAAATTATTAATAAAAATAAAATAGTTGAATTCTTTTCAGATATTTGATTTCTATCTTAAATTTAAATATTGTAAAATGTATATTCTTATAATGCTTAAAAAATTTGTAATATTTAATACTTGTTATATGATTTTAACGTAAACATTCGAAACATTTAAGAATATTATCAAATTCTGATTAGTTAATTTAAATCATTCTATTTTAAATCCTCTACTACCCATAGAAATATGTTGCTAAAAGTATTCTACATATATTTAAACACATTTATATTTAGAAGTACGTAATGATAAGTACGTTATGAAAGAGTTTGAATTTTGTAGAATAATTTCAAATCACTTATTCAAACATATAAATCTGTTATTTTTATCTTTTAACTTGTACATATCGCATGGTAATTTTTCATATAATAATAAAATGAATTTGAAATCAACTTATCAGATAAGATATTATTTTGTAGAATCAAATAAAAATGTCTATCCCAGTTTTTGATTAAGTAAAAAACTTATAAAATAATAAAAATTTTTTTTTGATAATTCATTAAACAATCCATCTTCTATTTATATAAATAATAGTAGACTGATGATAATACGATTGTGTATGTCGTTAATGCAAGATTTTTAAATTCTATTTAGTCAGAGGCTATATCAACACCAACCGTCCATGTATCAGTGATAAAAAGCGGTTATACAAAACCCAAGCAATATTTAACTCGATTATAAACCCCAAATGCGATGTGTGAGAACCAGATGCGCCTTAAAAAACTGAGCATAAAACACAATATGGTAATTTTATTTTAATGCTGGTAAACTGTAAAAAATTAGTCATCTTTCGAGTATACACTTTTTTCTCGATCGTTACTTTACTTATATGAATTATGTATTTTTCCAGATGATAAACGAGATATATATATGAATGATTGCGCAAATGAGAAAAGTGAGAATGTATTACATCATCGTCAGAGTCTCATATTTTATCGGTGCTTTTATTATTATATGATTGCAATGATTAAGCCAGTGCAAATGATGCATAAAAATTAACAGTTATGAACTACCAACCTTGTGTTTAAATGTCTCATATCTTAGAATCATTATTTTAAAATATATATGCAAGCAATTATTAATTACAAAATATTTATATCGTTAAATTTTAACGTAGGTTATAATAACGTTGCCATTACTTTGACCAAAATGCGCGTTGTACAACAGTGCGTCTATTATTTATATATTGTGCTGAAAGCAAATTTTATTGTATCTTACGTAATAAATAACATTCTGGTACGACGAAAAAATGTGTTCTTAATAACATGAAAATATAAAGAAGCTATTATTATATTATTCAACAGTATTCAATTAGTAGAAGATATTTATATTTGTAATATCTTGAAATACTTATGAAAATGTTAAAGCTGTTTACTAAAAATGTACGTAATATAAATTTTTGAAATATTTTTAATCTGCTTGAAAATATTCTATATTATTTTTGCTCTTCCTTCCAAGCAAAAACTTAAAAATTAATATTATCATGCATAACGTGCTCTAATATAACTCTATAGATAAAATTTCATTTATATAAAAAATAACATCGTTTCTCAAGCTCTAACGTAATAGAAATTATCTCAAAACAGAACTTTCTCCATTTACCCGAATAAGATATAACGCTCGTTTTATTATTTTCTGATTACGATCGATTACATTTTCTTTCTTGAAATATATATATATATGCATACATATATATAATGTTCAATATATACAACTTTTATTGATCGTGAAAAGTCTATACAAGTTTTTCTAATGGCGATACAGTTACATGCAACTGCATACAAGCTTAAAACAAATAAGAAACGCACAATTCTCATTAATCTTCGAATATAAGTGTAAATAATTATTAGAACGAAGAAATATTTATGAAAGTTCTCTTTGGGTACGATCACAGATTTTTGATTATATAAAAATGACGTTTATTTTTAAGTCGAATAAAGGAGGACTCCTCGACTAAGGGGGAAAACCGGGAATCACTCATTGATCAACCACGCAACTATTTCGTAATCCTCGATGGTGACTCAAAACAGTTTGTATAATAAATAAGGCAAATGTCTCGATTAATTTATCTGATACTATTATTGCCATTTTTTCTTCGGAGCTTCCAAAGATTTTTAATAATTGAATCAGTTTTGGTTTTTAAAATTAATTTTATACTTTAGGACATGACGAAAGCTGTGTTTTATAAAATTTCTTCTAGACTCAAATTTTTGCTATAAATAATATTTAAGATAGTTTTGTAAATGAAATTGATATGTGAAATTGAAAATTATAATATATCATCACAATTTCTCAAATTTGACTAACTAATATTACTTTATTATTAATTTAGAGTAATATTGTTATCTTATTATTTATTTAGATAACAGTAAATTTATTTGCTTTGTACATATTATCAGAAGTATGGCATTGATATAAAAATATATCTCAGATTATAATATACAATAGAAGTACATTTAAAGTGCAAAAAAATAATTAATAAGACTGGTTTTTATAGTCTTTTTGTCATACATATTAAAAGAAAAAAAAGAAATTCAAACTTACTTTTTATGCTTATTATAAAGTTCTGCTAATAATGAAAAATTAAAAATACAGGCACATCATATTTTTAATAAGGATAATCAAGCAACTTTTCTTTTAAAATTAAATATTTATCTTAAAAATGCAATGATTTTGAACCTAAAATTGATCGATTTACCACACAATACGTATTTTACAAACGAAAAAAGTTATCGAACTACATTGTATTCTGTAGCCATTCATACGTTCTATTTTAAAACATTCTATAATTAGCTGAAGTGCCAGAAAAACTATTATTTTATTTAAAAGAGAAAAGTAACGGCTGATTCCTATGGTAGGTGCATTTTTAGACTTAATGAAATATAACCATGTGCTGTAGGTACTCCAGTTTCGTTACAATCTTATTATTTTTCGAGCTAATATAAAATAAAAAGGAAAAGGTATTTTAATTACGCGTATCAGGCATATGAACTATTTTCATAAACATAATGCATTGGTAATTCGTAATAGCGTCATAATATCAAACAATAATTGCCTGTTGTGTTAAGGATTTTGTGTGAAATATATTCTGTTAGCACACTAGCACTCCAATAAGGAAAATACGTACTTCAATATCTCATTCCAGTCAGATGCACTTGCAAGAAATCCACATCTATAAGACACAAAAAATTATTGTACGGATAGGAATGTATTGAGAAATATTACATGGTTTTGGCGTCCGGTTGACTTCCTCCTTAATTTGCTGGAATCACTTCACCAACCACATCGAACTCGAACTCCATCATGTCTACCGAAATACGTCATCGATTTCTGTTTATCATTCAACAATCGATCAACTGATTTTAAACTGTTTAAAAAAACGCCTTACTTTTCCGAAGTCCTGCACAATTCGGGAGCATAATAAAAACTTTTGGTTTCCCTTGCGTGATCTAAGCGACGCATGATGCGCGCGCGCATTGAACGATCATTGAACGTGAAAAAGCAAAAGCGTGCCTGGTTGACGATCGAGCATTTAATTGGCCATCACCAGTTCCACTCGAACTTATTTTCTATTGGTGTCTGGAGACTCGTGAGCGATTTTCCAAATGACCGCGCTCGCAAATTCAACAGAGAGAGAGAGAGAGAGAGAGAGAGAGAGAGAGAGAGAAAGTAACTGCTCATCACGTATTCTTCACTTTCACTCTTCCTTTCTTCTTGTAATACATTAATGTGTATTTAATGTTAAAGATATGACATGTAACGTCGACATTGAATTTTTATAAGATATAATGAATTATTAAATACTTCGTTTAATATAATATTTCAACCTATGAAGCTCTTGATTATTGATATATAACAATTATTATCACAAATCAAATCTCTGAATCACACTAAAACGTACTTAAACAACCCGATCTCAATTTATATTTTCTTATTCAGTTGTAATAAAAACAAATCCCTAAATTCTAATATAAGAAACGTGAAATTACATTTTTTATTTTTAAGTCTGGTAAAACCATTTCTTAACGCTCCCTGGGTATGTTAAAAGCAGCGCCTGCTATGATGCTTAGTGAATGAATCGTGAGTGTAAAGAGCAATCAATAAGTCAATGTGCTCATCGCACTATCTCCCTCCTTCTAACCCACGTCTTTATGCTCTTCCTTTCTTACATTGCTTCGAACTCCGGTCTAACAGTATCGAATGCGAATCTCTTGGGGTCTACGATTGGTTAAAACACCCCTTTTTTCTTTATATAGTTTGCGTAGTCAAGTTTTGAGCTCCACATTCTATCCACAGTACAAATTTTTTATTTCTTAAGTGGTTTATCGATGGACTGTACTCTGACTAAAATAAATGCAAACTATAGAAAATTTTGAGTTTACTAATGTAAAAGCAGCCATATCCATGATAAAAAATAATTATATAAGCTGATAATTTAATTTAAATGTTATAATAATCATAAAAATTATAAATAATAATAAAAAAACTAGTGAGTCGAAAAGTTCGTTTAACGCGAGTACCTTTAATTACAAAAAACAATTTAAAGTATTGTTTTTTTCAAAGATCATTTAAGAAATTATACTTTATTCTAAGTTTTTTGTTTCTTATCACGTTTAACAATACGTAAAATAAATGTATTTTTATTTCATTAAATCATTCACTCTGATTTAAATTCTAATTCTTAAAATTGAAAAAATATTGCTTATCCTCATTTCGGCCAAGTATAGTTTTTGAATGCTTTTTATTTTTTACAGTTTTAAAATAAAATAAAATAAAGTATATTAGTGTAAGTGATTACAGTATCGTTTAAAATTAAAAAAACGATCCTTTATTTCCTTATTATCAAACCAAGCAAGAAATTAGATTAAGTAAAAAAAATATCCGCATTAAATTATAAAATAAAAACACGTAGTTAAGGTTTTTTACATTCAATTATATTTAATAATTTTTTACATTAATACAAAATATATCATTAAAAATTTAAATAAATTTTGATCCACATTTTATCTATAGTACAAATATTTTTTTAAATTAAGTGTATCTTTGTTTTATTATTATGTTGCGTATTTATAAAAAATAATTTTATTCTTAATATAGAGTTTTTTATTTCATAATGATGCAAGCACACGTAACTTTAACTAAAAATTATAATTTAAATATTAAGAATACTAAAATTACTTCTTTTTCAAGGAAAACAATTAAATAGTCAAGCTTAAGGGGGCAGTATGTAAATGAAAAACGCTAACCTAATGTTCAAGTAATTATTTTAACACCCCAAGTATTGTTTATAAAAAATGGCAACGAAAATGTATATTATCTTTCTCGTTACGAGAAATAAACACGACCGTCTTATTCATAAAAAAACTGTATTATACATTACTGCACAATACGATTTAATTTAAAGAGCTACAAATTTAAGAAATTAATTTTTTAACTAGAGCAAATAAAGTCCGAAAACCCGTGCATTGCATTGGTACCCGAATGAAATGTAAGTAGGAGCCGCAAGATGCTCCAAAATTTGTCTATAATCGAATTAAGCGGAAATGGCTCTCCAAAGGAGCAGAAAATTCGAAACGAAAGCGTGCACATTCGAAAAAGATATGAAGAATTGAGGTCAAGGCCACAGAATTTGGCTACGCCAAGGGAAATTAATAAGATAGAGAATTGGCAACGCGCCCAGAAGGCGTCAGTTATTTGTCCTTAGTACGTAGCACGAGATGATTTCCGTACTCCCCTGCTCTCTACGCTCATTTTCTTTTTCGCGTAAAGTTCTTCCTTCTGCCAACGTTCGGTTCATCTTTTCGTTCTATTATTCATTGGCTCGATCTCACGACCTCAGCAAGTCTAGTGTGCAGAGCCGGTCGCGCTTAAAATCATGATATTGGCGAGTCTTCGATGAGGGACTCGACGAGTTCTTGTAATTTTGTTAAGAATCGTGTCGACGACACCAACTCACCGTCAATCGCTCAGCTATCGAATTCGAGCTTCATAAAGTCCCATTGAAAGCAAACTATTCATCGATGCGCCTACATGTCTGGCTTTACGACCGCCCTCGCATGAATGTAGCCATTGTGAGAAAAGCTGAGGCAGCAACAGCAGCAGCAACAAGAGTGCGACTCGTGCGCGCCTGAGGGTCTCTGTACTCGTGTACTTGATACGGTGACGCGCAAGATCTGTAGGAGGACTGCCGGGTGGGGGTTACAAAAATGACGCCACGAAAGAGAGATAGAATGCATTCTGCGCATGACTTCCTCGTGCCAAGCCTTGAATGGGGTCGAGGTTTGATGTTCTCTGTGCCATAGACGGAAAGGGATTGGGTGGTTGGGTTTGAGCAAAACATCAGCCAACCGCAGTGTTTTCGTTGAATAATGCGTCAAGGTCGCTATAAACTACGAGATATTATTAACGAGCTCCTATCTTCACGAATCTTGCTTTTCTTCGTATTTCATTCATGCGCTTTAAAACGCAAGTGTTACAAGATAAAATAACCTGTTTTTTCTTATAAGGATTCTTCAGTTGTTTTCTTTATTCGCATGAAGCCATTTTTACGGAATAAAGGAACACGGAATACAATTGACTGTGCATTCGGCGTCATTAATAGATATATACGTGCTGTACTCTTGAAGTTGATAATTCCGTCTTGTAAATAGAATTATTAACATATCGAATCCAAACAGCTCCTCCAAATATGAAAGTAAATTGTTAAATATTTTTTAAAAAATACACTCTCCCCCTACATTTCTTTTACCGTCGAGTAAAACATGTTGGATTATATTAACTTAACTAACAAATACCTACATTGAGTTACAACGAACAACAAAATAATAGCACTCGACACCCATACTATTTTTTATTTCTAATCAAACTTCATAAATTTCATGTTAAATACATATCTTAAAGAAATTTAGAGTCAGTCATGTAAGTCACTGATTTTTAAAGAATCAAAAAGCAATTTTACTAGTCGAAATTCAAGAACTATTCACAATAAGTACATAGAATGAAATACAATAAAAGAAAAAGGAAAGATAATAAATTCCACGTGAAATTCATTTTTACTTGTTAAAAAAACTATTTATACAAGTTAAAATTCGTAGAATGAATAAAAAAAATATTTTGAATAAGAAAATCATTAATTCAGAATGTGGTTTTATTACTAATTTTTATAATATTCATTTATTTCAATAAATAATTATTTGCATATGATATTGTTATTTTTATTTCAAAATTATCATTATAAAGTGTGTTTTTCTAAAGATGAGATTTTCTATTATTACACAAAATTTTAATTATTTTACTGAAATACCAATAATTCATTCTGTCAATCTTTACTAAAAGACCAATATACTCAAAACTTATTTATTTTTAACGAGAAAATAGATCCTCAAGTGTTATCTAAATCCAGGCTCGACAATAGATACATTTTTTATTAAGTTATTTTTCGCACGTACCAAGATATAACTTGATCTGAATTATTACATTTAAAACGTATATTAAATTTAAAAAATATGTAAATCATGAAGAAAAAAATTATTATCGCTTTCTTTATTGTAAAAATTAATATATAATTTTTATTATTTTTTTGCGAAAACAAGCATAAATTTTAAAAACTATCCCAGAAATCTTGTTTCAAGTGAAGTTCTCTTCTCAGATCATCGTAACTTATTTATGTATGTTTTTAAAATAAAAAACTCTCTTTGTACAATAAGATTAAAATAAAAATGTATTTAAAGAGGGAACGTCGAATACATTATCCATGAAGACGTTCAACTTTTGCTTTGGAATATATATAACTTAATTAGGTTTAGGATGGGAAATAAAATTAGAGCAATCAAACCCTGGCTTTCGGTATAAAAAAAGCGTGTAGACTAGGTAAAGAAAAGAAAGAGGCATTAAGACACATCGTAGAAGAATTTAAAGAAATAAAAATCAAGACAAATAACTGGGCAAATTGCTTGAAAACGAGCAAAAAGGATATTAGTCTGGTGTACAAAATACATTAGAAGGGAGAGAGAGAGAGAAGAAAAAGAGAACAAAACAAACAGAAAGTATAAAATATTTATATTTGCAATTTAAATGCGTATGAAGAATTAACATAAAACTCGATGTGAAACAAGTGTAGTGCAACTTTAAGTATAAATAATGTGTAAGTAGAAAAAATATATATAAGAATTATAAATAATAATTTATGGTCAAATATTAAATATAGATTAAAGAAATAAAAAATTTGTAAATATAAGAATTTAAGATTAAATATTAAATATAAGTTAAAGAAATAAAATTACAATGTGAAAAGTATAAAATCTTTATATGCATAATATGTAAAATGATATTAAATTAAATAAGTATTCATATGTAAAAAAAATATAAGTGTTCAAATGTGCAAATTAATTGTGCAATGTATCATAACAATGTAATATACTATTCAATAAAACAAAAAAGTAATTATAACTTAATTAGGTAAACAACTTTTTTTATGGAGTACAAGGGAAACGGCTATTCAAAAACGAACTTTGAAAAACGGAATTTTTCAAATTTAAACACTAGAAGGGTGTCTCCGGCCCGTCGAAGTGTAAAAACGGATGAGAAAATGTCATCCAAGTTATAATCGAAGTCACACACGCATCATTCTCCAAACTTGTGTTGTAAAAGCTATTGCTGTGCTTCTAGAGCTATCCAAAATCTCATTAATACGCATAGAGAGCTGAAAGGATGACAGTGATGTTACAAAAACCCAACATGTACGGTAGCCCTCTCGTATCGTACGTGAGTCTATTTTCAGAGGAGACAGGGTCGCTTAACAGCTATATACATGCATAGTGTACGCAGCAAAGTCAATCACCGATGATACACGTCACTTCTTTGCACGTCCCTTCCACTTTTCTCTAGGCATATCGAGAAACTAACTGGGAAATTAGGAGAAAAAAATTAACGAGTTGCTAAAGCTCACGGCGCGGATAATTTTAATCCAGAGATTCACATCCGATTACTTCTTTAAATTTTCGTTTTTCTTAAAACCCTGATTCTATTTAGTTAATGATAATTTGTGCAAAGCCGCTGGTCTATTGTTGGTTATCTATATTCGTATCAGCACTGTATAAATGGATTTCAGATATTGTCGAGATTTATTTTATTTGCGATCACCTGTAAGGGGTACGACGCAACAATCCAGAACATATACAAAAGAGAATACAAATTAAGAAGGAATTGATCGACTTCTGTCTACCATGTCGATTGTATTTCATAACGTAGAGTACAAGTACATCACAGTTCGGATATGCTCACATAAACATAACAACTAAAGTTAAAAAAATTATTTTTCGTTGCGTGTCGAAACGAAATCCCAAACTTTCAAGACTTACAACAATTTTTTAATCACGTGGAGATCAATATCACCTCTATCTAAGCAAAAAGAAAAATTCAACTTAACCTAAGTTTTTATAAATATGAAAAAGTTACACTAATAAATGGATTCTTTAACTTCCAATAAGAAACTAGGATTCGTGTGTAAAGAATAATTTTTCCACTTATAAATACTTCCGAATTAAGGTTGCTGACGTTATCACGAGGGCCCATTGAATCAAGTTATGTACATCACTTTAGAAACATGGGAAGATAGTCTCAATAAACTTGTTTGAAATCAAATTAAAATCGTAAAAATTCGGGTCTTAGCAGCTACGCGTTTATGCTACGTCATAAAGGCTATTTTAATAAGCCTAATTTTATTAAATACAGCATAAAAGTTAAAAGCGTAAAATACAACGCGTTAACGGTTTTACTTTCTGTAAAAGTACCAACATCTATTCGAAGCGTATGCTTGCCACAACGAGACATTAAACTCTGGGCAGAGAGGAGTCGAGGAGAACCGCGCGTTACGAATTATTAGCACACTAATGACTTATCCCCTCGTATTCTTCGATATCCGCTGGGGGGAGTCCAGGTCGCCGCCCCGCTGCGGGCAAAACCAGGGGAATGCAGCATCGAGTGCACGTTGGTTTTCGAAGACATCATATGGCGATTGAAATCGTCGAGGCGTGCGCTCGGGTCTAGCGCAAGTGATACGTTAATTGACTGGCGGGCAAGCGTGTGATGAATCTGAAATTCAATTTCTTTGCTTTTAGAGTTACCACGATCAAAAAATAAACAACGTTTATTAAATAACCAAAATGTCGAGCTTTGATGGCATCGACTAGGTTTCCCTTTCTGCTGGGTGGAAAATTTGTTTGTGTTGCTGCTATACAACGCGAGTCCAAAAACAAGATGAACGAACGCGAAACAAACCCGTTGCTACGACCAATAAAATAAACTTATATTGTAAAAAGCTAATTGAAAGTTTATGTATGCAACGTTGAATAATTTAATAGAGTCATTTTCACTGAATAAGGCCTGTCATATTTGAGGGAATACACGTACACAAATCTTCCATTTAACTAATGTGCCCGATTCAATGTGATATACTTAGGTTATTGAAGATTTTACAAGTTATACATGAACTACATGTCGGAGTGTATTCGCACGAATGCCTAAGCTTAACACGCTAGTGCAATCATTTTGAAGATATCAAACTGATTTAGATTCTCTGTACTACATTATGACTGACTCGCGTCCTCGACCAAATTTTTTGAATATCCTCTTGTCGCACGATAATTAAGATTAACATAATTAAGGGAGTCGGTGATATTAAACTGTACGTAATTGCCATTCGATTTAGATAGCTTGAAGCTTCTCTGTCCGTTGAATGACAAATGCATTTGCTTGAGGGTAATGTGAAATTTATTCTAAAGACTCGACACTATATCGACTTCTTTTAATCATGGGTTCACAGAGAGTTGTACGTGTAAGGCTGTGCCTCTTATAATTTATACATATAAAATGGACTATTTAGTAAACTTAAAATTACTTTAGTAATTCGTAAAAAAAACATTTACACAAAATTCTTTACATTTGATGATACTGATAGAAAATGGTAGAAATAACGTGAAAATTAAATAGAAAGAAACGAATATTTTACTTAATTATTTTTATTTTTATTGAGTCCAGCAAAGTTTAAAATCTTTAGAGTATAGTTATTCTAAATACTAACAGATTTTTAAATCGAAAATTATTTCTTAGACATTCATTTAGAAGACATTATTACTTTGACGCCAAAGATTTAACAATTTCATAAATATAACAAGTAGTTAAAAAATAATAAAGTTGGAAATTTTCAAAAAACTATACATACCTTAAAAAACTAATAAAAGTAACTATTAATATTAAATCCTCCACATTTTAATTCTATTAAAGTACTAAATATTTTTTTGAACTTTCAAGTCATCCTTCATTAATAAATAATTCTTTCGTAGTTTATTTCATTTAATTTAAAAATCAATAGATACAAAATTTTATCGAAAATAAATAATTTTGTTTTTTACGTACATACGAAAACCGCGATGAATGTTTCAAGAAACAAAAAAATGAAACAATAGTTTTATATCTTGCCGTCCATCTCACTTTTTGACAAGAACGTGCTGACCAATAATTTTACTTCTAGTTTCACAACTATAACTGCATAATATATGTAGAAAGACAAAAGTGGAAATATAACACGTATTCTCAAACAACAAGCAGGTGTGAAAGTTTGCACTTACTACTTGTAATTCAATATCTTCGTATATTGTAAAGATTCAAAAAATATTTTCTATTTAGCTTATATTATAAGATTTAACTCTTACATCTATTTGCATTATTTAAATAGATCACTATACAAATGTACAGTAAAATCTATAGCATTTTAAAATGGAAAACGTTATTTTAATAATATAAAGACTAGAATCATTTGAAAAATAAAATTATGATGTTCAAGAAAGAAAATTAAAACAAGCTAACTTTTCCTCGAAAATATTAAAATGAAAGATAATTTATTACGTTAAAAAGATAATTCATTAACCTACTTTAAAATTAAATCATTTATTAAAATCGCAAAGGGCTAATTTTTATATTTACTACTACTACTACTACTACTACTACTACTACCACTACTACTACTACTACTAATAATAATATATTAATATATAAAGCATAAAATTAATCTTTCTTTATTACGTAGCTAGATACATATAAATTTCCATTTTTTTATTATATAACATATAATAAAAAATAGTAATATTTTTAAACTTTATCAAGCATTTTATAATTACTTTTAATTTATTTAATATTTATTTGTTATATATATATTTTTAAATATATAATTTAAATATAATATTAAATTAAATACTTATTTAATTTATTTTATATTTATTGAATGAACTTAAAAAACCAGTTACAGTATGTAAAAACAGTTATGTGTAAATTTTTTTATAAAATAAAATTTTAATTGACTATATAATAAATTTGAATAGAATTAGAATAATACTATAATAATTTACTATTTTTATGTTTAGAAATACAACAAATTCTACATTGTGACATTAGTCTTCTCTCTCTCTTTTTAATAAATTATCTATATAAAACCATTAATTAAATAATATTTGAAATTATACATTATGTATTTATAAAAAAAGTATTTAATCCGTATATTTGTAGCTATTAGATATTGTTATTGATCAAAAATACATGAAACTGAATATTATAATAAAATAATACAAAGTACATAACAGAAGATGTCCAATAATAAACTTTCTGTCAATCGTTACATAATGATTAATTGCCCACTTTGGAAACATACTGAAAGACTCAAAATTGAATAACTGTTTACCAGAGTTTCTACAGATGATTAGATATGGTAGTTCTTAATAATAACGCAAAATAATTAATTCGGATTATGAATTCATTAAGACTAGTAATTTTAAAGATTCCAATATATGATATTAATATAATAAAAAATAAAAAACAATGCATTTGTTTTTAAAAGAATTGTATATAAATAAATTATATTAAAATATTGTACATTTTTAGACAGTTTTGTTTTTTAATTTTAAATTATATACATACTCATGTAATTTATATTTTTGTATTATTTACAATAAAAATTGAAAAATATATTTATGGAAAATCAAAGTTTATTAAAAAATAAAATTGATCTAACTTTTATAAAAATACGAAAAAAATTAATAACATTTCTCTTAATAAAAAAATTATTAAATTTATAAAGAGCACAAATAATTAGTAAAGAGAACATCAAATTGAAAAACAAATATTATTCATATGCATAATCACATATATCTGTCTTTACATTATAATTGCTTTTCAGCATACTTTGCAAATATCTTGAATACGTCTGATTAACTAACTCGTTTTTAGTGCGAATATTATTTATTTGAAGTTTAACTATCTATATATCATCTAAGGTAAAAATTTTCGTCATAACAGTAAAAAAGCACAAGCATTGTATTAGTAAAGACTACACTATTATACAAAAAGTAATTTTTAGTCTCATACAAAATAAAATAAATGCATTTAATCATGAGATAGAGTCATAGTAATAATAACTAAATTTTTAAACGATGATCTCAAATTTTTTTCATAGAATAGTTTGAGTCAGTTAATAACATTTTATACTAAACCAATACTTATAAAAAAAACTGGGCAAGTTATTAGTTGATTAAAATTTGCATATTTCACATTTAAACTTCACCCAATAAATTCAATATTAATAAAAACCTGTCAATTCTTGGAATACTTAGATTTCTAATAGACTTGCAATACAAATACATTCAAATTTTTTTAATAATAAGTGCTACATATATTTTTTGTTAAATTTTTATTAAATTAATAATATTTATAATTTTTTCAGACATATCATTATTAATATTCTTTGTACTGATGTTAAAATATAATTTAATTCATTAGTCTTGAAAAATTTTTCTAGAATTTCAAAATTTAATCGTGCATGTGCATTACATAATTTAATTCATGATTTTCAATATTTATTATGAGTAAGAAGATCTACTGCCTCCAGCTTACTGCATTCGTGCTTTACAAGTGTTCAGAAGTCAATTCGACAAATTATCCTCAACGGTTCTCAACGCGAATCCTCTGGCAATAATTATTGTAATCTCGCCTAGATAGTTCTATAATTTCATCTAACAATATAATATATTGTATTCTAAGCTGCTTCATATATTCAAAATATTCTTACTATTGTAATTTGCTATAAAAACACTTTTATGGATATATACAAAACGATCGTAAGGATTGAGGTAATAATTAATTTATATTAATATTAATTTTTATTCCTTAGATTTCATAAAAAAATATTCAATTAAGCACTAACAAATTCTCGCTGCTTTAAAATTTTAACGATTTAATTATCATGTTAGTAAATATTAAATAAGTCGATCGGATTATTTTTATTTTAATAAAATTTAATAACTTCAAACTCTTGCGTCTAGGTGAAATTGAAAACAATTCGTTCAATTGATCGTGAAATAACTTATATTACTGTATGTATATTTAAAAAAAACTTACATTCGTATTTAAAAATCTTTTTAACGATTTCTTTCATAATTTGCTTAAAGAAACATAAATATCAATATAATACATAATTACATGTCCGAGGTTGGATGACTGTGTAACTTACCTGAAACATAAAAAAATTACAAGATGAATACAAATTCGTATCTAAATTTAAAATAATTGATTACTGAAATATGTGTAAGTAAGAGGAAATCTTATCTTATTGTATAAATTTATTATGATATATTTTATATTTTGTAAATCGAGAAATAAACATTTAATAAAAGTTAAAAATACAGAAATTATTTAAATACACAAAGGTGTTTATTAATAATAATAAAGATCTAAATTATTAAAAAAAGTATATGATTATTCATAATACTTAAATTTAGAGAATAAAAATTTAAAAAATTTTACAATTATAATACTGTGAGAAAAACGGCATCTTTAAGGAAATGCAATTTTTAAGGCTTTACCACGAACTGTTTGATATTTAATACATCAAGCATTAATTTACTACATCATTTAAACTCTTCGTAAATTCGAATGAAAAATTTATTTTCTAAACATGTACATATTTGTTTAAATACATAAAATTACTTAATATACAACAAATATTTAATATTTTATGTAATATTTTTCAACCGATTTCTATAGTGAACTACTTTATTATTTTTTTAATCAAACTCTTACAAAAAATTTGAACTTTAACCCAAATTAAAACAAATATATATGTTTAGATTCGTGGAACCGATTCATTTAAAAAAGTACCCTTTTCAAGAAATGATTAAAAACTGAAACGTAAAATTAAAATGCGTTAAATTTTTTATAGGTATTCTAATGCGATACTTTGAGCTTTAAAATATATTGTTTAAATTTAAATTAAGATAAAATTTAATGAGAACTTAATTAAGATGGTTTACAATATTAATACTATTCGTAATTAAAATGGATATTCTTGAAATTATATTCAATATCATTATCGATAATAATAATAATTGTATAAGCAATATAGTAAAACAATTTTAAAGTTTTTCTTCGTCAATGGGTTACTGTCTATTTTTTACAAACGTAGTGTGTATTATGAATTCTTATATTAATGTTGGAAATTTAAAAGCACGTTCATCCGTTTAATTAAATTTTATTGATATATAAATTTTTTATTAAATTTAACTAATATAATTAATTATTTTCGATTTACCCATAAAGAGATAAAACTGTACTCTTATGTCTTTATATTCATTTGTTATATTACAAAAAATATACATTTCTAATTTCTCATAAGATTGTTATTTATTGACAAAATTAAAAATTTTTGTAATAAATATAAGATTAAAAAAAATTCTCATTCAGACAATAAGAATTCACTTTAAAAATGCATAAATTTCAGATACATTTACATGTATTAGTTAATGATTGAAAATTCCTAATGTTTAAATTTCATTGACATAAGTAATTTATAAAAACTTATCTAATAAGCAAAATATAGGAAGAAGAAGTTCATAATTTGAAGAATATGTAATTTTCTTGGCTACCATCGATGTGTAAGACTATGCGTTGACATAAAAAATAATTATAGAATAGAAAATTTGTTCAATTTCCTTCATCTTACGTAAATAAGTAGAAATCGCTTGTTTGGTAATTTCTAATTTATCAATATGTTAATTTTATCAACAGTTCATTACAGTTGTTCAAAAAATTTTTAAATTGTAAATATTTTACAATTCCAACTATAAAATTTATATCATTAAAAGGAATTTTTTAGATCATAGTAACATATACTCTAATTAAGAAATTGTATTTTATGTTTTTTTTAATAATATATTAGACATATATATATAAGAAAAACTATATACAATATTTTGATTCGAAGAAAAAACATTTTTATGAAAATTTATCAATTTCAAAATAAAATAAAATTTATCCTATAGGGACTTTGCCATTCAAAAGTTTATATTTCTTAATAATACACACTAATTTTTATCGTTTTTAATACTCGAATATTCATTAAAGTTAATTAAATTGGATAAACGAATTATTAAAATTATTAAGGTTATTTTGTTTATACCACTTATGCAAAATGTAAACTTGTTCATATTTGTAAAATAATGCACAACATGAGATTGCATGAAAATTTTGAAATTAAAGAAAACAAGTAACAAATTGTCACAGAATTCACCATTTACCACAACTTTAATTCAAATATGAAAAAAATTTTTTTTTAATTGTACAAAGAAAATTTACAAATTTAAATGTCTAAATTTAATAGTTGGCGTACGTTCAAATTTTTTAAATTAAAAATTTTCTATATTTAATATATGTTTCCGTGCGTCAGCTCCTCGAACTCAACTATTGAGGGTGCTTTGACAGGGCTTCAAAGAGTTTATTCGGTAAGTCGAAAAATAAAGATATTTATCTTTCATTGTCTATCTATTGTATGAAATTTCGAAACAAGAAAAACCAAGCGACTAAAACAAGAGAAATAATACAATAGCCATAAAAAAGCTATGTGGTTACAGTACTTAATAAAACATTATTGTTCGTCATTCTTTAATAGTTCTAATTGTGTATACATTTTCCTTTTACGAATTTTTAATAAGTGGTATGCAAAAAACTACTTTTTATTTGTCTAACGTCCAGGCTTATTAATCTTAAATAGATGTTGTTGCATATTTGCCGAATTTAAAAACTAGAATATTTCAAATGCTCTTTTAAAATAATAGTCGTAAAAATTTGAAAGAACAGAAATTATAGAAAGAAGAAATATAAGGTTATGGATTTATTTTCGAATAAACATCTAATAAAGGTGACGAAACTTGAAATTTTGCTTACGTTGAAACACTTTCTTAATTATAGTTTATTACAGTTGATTATTCTTTTTACTCTAGAGTTTTATCACGTATGCATTAAATTATTAAAATATCCACCACGTCTTAATATTTGGAAGTGGCGAATAATCAACCAGGGTTATTCTGTATATAAGTAATTGCCAGCTGATTTTCAGGTGTTTGTTTTGAATAAAACGTTGGTGTTGCCATGCGGGAAAGATGATCAATTATGACGACCGCTATTCATCAAAAGCAAAATGTTGCCGAGTTTAACACCGAGTTCCTCTGTGGCTTATCAGGATTATTGTCTTATTACAGGTGTACGCAGAAATGTGTGGGCAGTGCTCATTTGGTTATTTTTGCATAGTAACCGCAACTACATAAAATTAGAATATTATTTCATAATCTGGATGAAATTTTTTTTTATTTATATTTAGGTATAAATATTTCTAAATTTTTTATGAAATATATTTTTAATACAATATAATTATTTATTAGAAAATGGCCTATGCATATTACATATATAACTGTTTTATAAGTTTAGAGGACGGTATTAAACAAGTATTCGGAGATTATTTTGCCTTCATGTTACAGTTCTAATATACTCGCACAGTACTTGATAATTTCTAATAAAGACAAACTTGGTGTAGCTACTGGCAGAAAATTAGAGAAGTCGGTCATCAATCTGTTATCAGTTAACAACATAATGCATTAAAATTTTATTGAAAACAAACATCTAAAAACCAACAGGTAATCGTAAGAATTTAAAGAGAAAACTATAATATAAAAGTTCATCCATTTAATATCAAACTAATCCTTTGTATTTTTTTACTAGGAAGCGAATTTCGAAGGAATTGAAAAATTATCTAATTACACCCAATCATCAATTCCACATAATCATTATTAAACAAATTTTAGTTTCGTAAAAAAGTATTACAAAAAAAACTCAATATAAAATGCAAATTATATTTGATTAATTTGTAAAAGACATATTTACATGCATAATTAAAAACACTCAATTTCGTAAATATAACATGATTATGAAATTCTGCAAAAATATTAAAAAATTATTTGAAAACATCAGACACTACATTATAAATATGAAATATAAAAATAAATGGATTTTTATTCAAATAAATGCAATATATTATAGAGAGAAGTAATAAGCAAATATAATCAATAACATTTTTGTATTTTTACGAGCAAATATAAAATTTAATACTGTGTACTAGATACTAATATATATATATATATATATATATATATATATATCTTCTTAAAAGAATTAGATACTTTTCTTATTTTTTAATAAAAACATCGGCACTACGTTATTACAGTTTTTATATAAAATCTATAAAAAAAAAAAGAAAACAGTATTTGGTGGATATCTTTTCTACCATTTATAATTAACTAACATGATTTCATGTAATGAATACATCTAACATAAGAAGTGAAATTATTAATAACACATTGCATAAAGATTAATATATTTTTGTTATTAAATTTGCTCTACACATTATTATACATAATGTATATATATATATATATCATCTAATGTGCGTTCAAAATCATTGAATAGAAGTTCTGTGAATAGAACTAATTTTCTAAATTCAACCATAAAATACATTCATCATAAAACTTTGTTAATAATTTTGTACTGAAATATTTGATTTTAAAAAATTCAATGTTTTGTAATTTCATCGTATAATTCAAATATCATAATTATGATATATTTCTATTAATTAAAAAGTAAATTTAAACATTTAAAATATTCGAAACAAAAGGTTTTACAATTTTTTATTCTATCATTAAAATTTATTGAAGCAAGAAATAAAGAAAATTTTTTTATAAATAAATATTCTACTATTTATTTTTACATAATGTTTTCATCCTAATAAAAAAGTTATCTAAATAAATTAATTTTCAAAAAGTAGTCTAAACCATAGTTTTATCGATTTCATCCATTACGTGTATATACTTATTTTTTACAGAAATATTTTACTACTCCACCTAAACTTTAAAAACTATCAAAATTATTCTTAAACCTGTAATAGTAACCTGTAATTACTTAACAATTTTTAAAATTATATACGATAGATAATTTTCCTTAATATAATTAAAATTACAGTTTATAAAATTACGAGTCAAAATTTTGTCAAAAAAAAATTGAGTTCGCAATAAAAATCAACTTTTAAATTTCTTTTATTATAATTAAAAATGATTTCAATAATCAATAAAAAAAAATTATTTTGCGCTTGCAAAATAAAAATTTTAACTTATAATCATTGGTTGCTTAATCAATTCGCAGAAGCATCCGATCTTAGTGTTGCGACTTATAAAACAAGAATTACATTTCACAGCTTAATTATACAGTCGCGTTTGTCATCTTAGGTATCAAATTAATCTATTGCATTGCACTTTCACTAAACAATGCACCATTTGAATCTCATGGTAAAGAATATTATTCATGATTGATCAATACAGTTTATAATTTTAAATATTAATATATAAACCATATCCTTAAATTAAAATATTTTAACATTGAATGCAATTAAGGTAATGTATAATATACATTATAAAAAAATTAGCTTATAATCAATCGTGTATTTACTCAATTTATTAATGCAATGCATAAAGGAATATTAAATGCTGTCCCCGCATATTTCTTAAATTTTTCTATTCAAGCACACGGGTGCACGTGCACTGAATATTAATCTGCGTTTACGTTCTTGTACGATTATGATTAGTGTATGTCAATAATGGCATTGACATTAATTTTCATTAAAGCCATCTTCGTTTATCGTTTTAACTTCAAGTATAGAGGAATGCACTTCTAATGTAAAAGTATTTCTGATAAAAAATATAGTTAACCTTATTTGACAGGATATGGAAAAGTAATAAAAGAGATGAAAACGAGGGAGGAGATCATGAACTTTGGTGCTTTGCTAGAAGTGATAATACAAACTTTGTATGGGAGGCGATGTTAAATGACTGATACATGCTACACACTGTCGAAGAACCAAAGAGTGTTAAGCATCGTTGTAATCAGGCATTTCCTCATCATGATTCTCGAAGCGTTAAACCGTCTCTCTGTCTCTCTGCCTCTCTCTCACTCTTACTCGCACTCTCACTCTCAATCAACAAATCTCCAAAAATTATGGCTCACGAGCGTAATGATAAAATATCATTCACTTTATTTTCGAAGCACAATTTCATATTGTGTGCGTCAAAAACTAACACAACACAACGAGATACGCTGAGATTGAGAATATACAGGATGTTTTTCGAGAACAGGACACACATGATACTCGCGTGATTCTTTTATTGAATGGTAATTTCAATTGTATGACAAACCTTAATACGCTAAAGCTGGGTGGTATTACTGGTATTCGGTTTATTCTGAAGCTCATGAGAAAAAATTATCGAGAAAAGAGAGGAATCAAATAAAAAAAACATAACGGATTTTTAAAATTAAAATAATTGAAACGAAAAATAAGTACCTTCGTCACATTTTATGCAAGAAACTTAGGTCAGCTTATTATTATTATCAAAGAACTTTTCTTAATTAAATTTTCAAATGGAAAATAACCACTTTTTATAATTATTTTCTACATTTTTTAGTAATCTCTATTATTGCATTGTTTCGATGAAACATTTATTGATGAAGGATATACATTATTTGAAAATTTTTATTTTCACTTGCTTAGAGTATTAAAAAAATTTATTTTTAAAACTTTTACAAACAAAAATATCTGTAAAATATTGTTTAAAAATAGTTATAAAATGTATTTTGCAATTTTTTTATTTTTATAGTTATACTTATCAATATAAAATTAGGAAACACAATATTAAGAATTATTAGACAGATGTAACAAATATATAATATAAATAAATCTAAAAGTACTTGATTAATGAGACCAGATATTTTATTTAAAATAATATTTTAAGAAAAAGTTATTTTACAAATAAAAGTATATAGCTAATCATAAAGAAGAAAAAATTCAAAAATAAAACTGTTGCGTGCAATACTTTTATTATATGTATATAGTCTTTCATACTAATGAATGCCAAGGAATAAAGGTCAAGGTTACAGAAAGTACGTTCAAATTTACTGTCGTGGTAGAATAGGTTTACTGCATTTTGTGAAAGAAAAATTTGATTGCCGACAAATTTGTCTGAATTAATAAATTATCATGTATCAATTGGATTTTAATCACACATAATACAATTAATTCTTAATACTTAAAATTAATTATATAGTCTACTTTAAAAATTAAAAAATTGCATAAAAACAAAAATTGCCCATCGGTTGTCATTATAATAGAAAACAGAGTTGTTCACCGACAAAGTGAACAATCTTCCTACAATATTATCTGTACATGAAGCAGCCCACTGATAAGATTATTAATTTTTCATCTTCCAACCGCAATCTTATCATAACACCGCTGGATGTATAAAAATCAGTATGCCTAGTCACTCGGGCTGCAAAACAGGAAGACGAGAGAGAAACAAAGAGAAGAAAAGTATAGCTCTTGTGTTGTACAGAGACTACTGTTTTAAACATTACGATGTCTAGCACTATATATGAGCTTTAATCTGCTGGTAACTAACGTAAACAGCGACGCCGAAACAAGTAGTGCATACGGCGTGTTATCATCTATCAGAGTTCAGACTAACCCGCACTTTGTCTAATGCATGATGTATCGCATAGTCACCATTGCACACAATTACACGTGTCTCTCTTGTATCTGTTCTTTTTAACTTTTACGATCGACAATACATTCGCCTTCTAACATTCTTGAACTCCTCGGTAATGGTGAGCACTTTAAACACTAATTTTCGGTAGATGTTCCAAGAAAATTAAATTTTCGAAAGTGCATCGGTTGTTCAATTATGTTCCTAAAAAAAATAATTTTAACTGATAGACGCGTGGACATAAATCGAAAAAGTCAAAAGAAATTGACATGTCGTGCACTCATAGATTAGAGTTATGGTTAAGAGCAAGTCCACTAAAAAGGAGATGCGTTGACGTTCGTGGAAGGACAAATCGTCATAAATTTTCTATAACATAAATTAACAGCTGGTATAAGATATTATTGTCACTTATGTTTACCTGACTTTCAAATATTAAAGATAAGCACTTTCAATTCATAGGAGATTATATGTGCGAAAGCTGTCACGCAAATGCCATTAAATTTCCTTTGATTTCTTTTCTTTTTATTTTTTCCTTACAAGTTAAAATAATTTGATTTATCAACGACAAGCATGTCACAGTGAAATTTTTATTTTAAGGTGAAAAATTTCCAAAATCATTACTAACATTAGCACATAATGAAATTCAGTAAATGATATACGTGTGTGTGTCACAAATTATATGGTTAGAAGATTCATATTTTTTAGTTTTAATATAATATAATTTGCATTTATCCTTTGTTAAATTATTTTCATTCTGTGATAAACATTATGCTTTAAATGTTTTTTTAACTTAAATATAAACGTTTTGATTTTTAAATTTGAACACTTTACAAGAATATTAAAGGATGGAAAGCGGAGTTTTTCATCTTCGTCAGATGCCGATGAAATATTACCCTAACTTCAGTTGGTCGATTTATCTTATATGTAAAAATATCCTTATATTCACTCAGTCTTTCTCGGAAAGTACCTTTACCTTTGAATATGCTCTAGGTCAGTCAAAACGGCAGATGTTGTCTTTTGTCTCTCTCTCTCTCTCTCTCTCTCTCTCTCTCTCTCTCTCTCTCTCTCTCTCTCTCTCCCTTTCTACATTCTCTCCCCTTCAAGCACTGGTAGTAGCAAACCATTTTCCAATTTTCAAATGCTATAAATTGCTCTTATTCTTGTTTATTTACTTTCTTCGTTTTACTGCTAATTGTATAATCATAAAAGCATTCAAATCGGCACATACTGAAAAATTTGCCTTCGAACTAACCTTAGATACGAAGTAAAAATATAATATCATTTAAATTTTGAATGATTAACTATTTATAAATGTAACATAACATAACTTATAATGTCAAATAACGTAATTGACAAATAGTACGATTGAAATTCATCCTACATGGACTTTGTAATCAGATGAAAAATTTTTATTATAATATAACTTGAAATTTGAATTCTAAAAAAATTAAATATTACTAACGTAAATAAAAAATAGTAGATAACTTTTCATGATATGCATTCTATTTAAATGTATGTTATGTACGTTCAGAAACTGATTTTAAAAAGTTATTCGTGTGCTATTATTAAAATATAGAATATATTTATTGTTTTTAGCTACCTTAAATAACTATACTTCAATAAAAATCAAAATGTTTATTGGTAATCACAAGTTTAAATTTACCATTAAAAATCACATGTATATTTATATTAGAAAAAATAAAAAGTCTTATCAATTCATTAGTTTGTATTCGAAAAATTACTGAAAAATCAGAATATAAAATATTTGTAAACATTATGCACAAACATTATAATTGCATTAAATTTTACTAGATTACATGATGATAACAATAATAAAATATTTTTTAAAAAGTAGAGAATATATAAAATACCAAATCCATTTCACTTGCTATAAACTTGGCTCTAATTGAATAAAAGAAGATTCTTTTAAAACATATCAACATATATTCTAAAATATTAAACTCTAGAAGATGAAGTTTTTAAAATAAATTTATATATTTTTATTTATAATTATTTTTTTTGTATATATTGATTTGAATCATATTTCATTTATAAACTAGTAGATTATTCTTATGAATTAATTTTGTATAAATAATATTTACAACTTATATAATGTTACATACTTAATGGAATATTAAGAAACAGTAAATAAAGAAGCTGTTATATTTATAAAATTGTGTTTTAAAAAAATGAATTTAATTGGTGAAAAAACAATTAATGTTTACAATACGAAAAATAATAACATGAAATTTAAAAAACATCAAAACATCACACAAAATTTACATATTTATCTATTTTAATAGAATATTAAGAATATAAAATAAAAATATGAAATATATTATCAAATATTTGCATTATGTATCAGAATTATAAATGTGGACCATAAGTATAAATTACTATTATTCTTAATTATTTTGAATCAATTTATATATTGATATTTGCAAATTTATATACTTGCAAATAATATACGTTACTTTTTAATTATGTATTGTAATGTATTAGGTTTTGTATTTTATATAACTTTATACATAGTTATATATATATATATATATATATATGCACACATATTTTTCTCTTTATTTCTAACGTTGTTTTTTTACTTTGTATCTTTTTTGTTTTCCTATATCCTTCTGTTTTTATTTCAATGAATATTATATAAAATATTTACATCTCTTTTGTTCCTTTCATTATTTCTTACCACTCATTCTATTAACCTCTGTCATTTTACTCTTCTGTATTGTTTCTATTACTAAGTGTTTAATTTCAAATACATTTTTTTATTTTTCTAATTTATCAATCCATATTTCTTGCTGTTGATTAAATTTTACCATCTTAACCTCTTATCATATTTCTTCCCTTTTATATTTATATTTCCAGTATTAGTTTAACCATTCGTTGCTAGTATTTTATTTCTTTTTCTCTCAGTTTACCACCTTACTTTTCATCTTATTTCTATTTCTATTATGTATATTTCCTTCTTCTATTATCACTTTTACCCATTCTGTTAGTATTATGATATCTCAATTTCCTTGACTTCTATTTCTATTTGCTTGTAACATAATAATTATCCATTCTACAGTGTTTTTATCTGAAATTAGCATTCATTTCACTAATACTTTTTCTATTTCCTTGTAGCTTTTCATTCCCCATAAAAAATTTGAACTATCTTTTTCCTATATTTCACTTTTCTTACTATCATATTTACACTTTTAGTCACAAATTGTATTCCTTGTTTTCATTTTTTTAAATTTATATCTAAGATATGTAAATTAAATAACCGTTTAAAATTTTTTTTTCTATCCTTTTCTTTTTATTTTTGCTGCTTTTCTAAAATTAATTCTTTTTATTTTTTCTCTGTATTTAATTCTAAAGCTTTTCATTTTAGGTAATCCCTAAAAAATCTTAATAGCTCGTTTAATCCTATCACTCTTTGCCAGTATTACTGTGTCATTTATCTGCGCTAATGAACTTATTCTATTTTCTCTATCTTTATTCCTTAGGTTTTGATTATTTTAATCCCTCCATTAAATCTGAATATTGCTATTTTAAATAAGGTTGAGCTCTTCCAATATGCTTGCCTGGTTTCTTTTTTTATTTTCATTTCATCAGTTATCTCAATATTTATTTTAATTTAAAATTTTGTTTTACTATATATTTTATTTATGTAATTAAATAAATACTATTTTATATCTCGACTTGATTAAAGATATCCATTTTACATTTTTCATCTTATGTTTTCTTTTTAGAATATTAGCACAACAATGCCGTTTTTCCACAAGCTACTGGAATTTTTCCTCCCTTTAATAAATTATTTATAATTCATGTCGTACTTTATAATAATTTTTCCCGTTTAGATATTGAAAGAATTAAATTATGCCAACAATATTATCAAATGATTTCCTAACTTAATTATTGACGAGATAATTTTTATAATAAATTATAAGTTAATTTACATGAATAAATTTGTTTAGTTATCTAATACCAAGGTTTTTTAGTAAACTAACACTTTACAGAAAATGCCACTTCAAATTTATGGAAATACAAGTAACATTTATCTTTCTGATTTACAACCTAATACATATCGTAAATTCGTTTATTTTTCAAGGCGAAACCTTCAATGCATAGATATGCACTAGTCGTTGGCGGCAGAAGCTCTTTTGGACAGATAGCGACTGTTTCCAAGGACACTATTGATACCACGTGTAGCTTAACTATCCTACGAGTGCAAAAGTGCATGCCGTGTGTAAGCTTATCCACAATACTCGAGAGAGATCAAACATCCTAAAATCAATTTTAATAGTTCATTTGGAATTATTTTAAAGGTATATTGAGGCTAAATCATTCAAAAATAGCTTCAATGCTAGAGTTAGTTACTTTTGATCAATGAAGTTTAAACTGTAGCACTTTGTGCTTTTATGCTTATTACAATTCGATTCATATTAAGTAACGAAAATATAATAGCAATTCGCTATCTAGTAACTAGTAACTGGGTATGATTTAATCATTTTCTACATCTTTCCGGATAGAATACGAATCTTACAGGGAATCAATCTCACTCCAGATGGAAGCGACGAGGTCGAGTAAGAGAGAGAGAGAGAGAGAGAGAGAGAGAGAGAGAGAGAGTGTCCCGATTTAGAATGTCGATCTTATGCACAGCCTAACAGATTAAGCAATCGTGAAGGAACAAGTCGAGATTTCCGTAGCCACGGTTGTTCTGTAGTACAGTTAGTTCAGGAAGAGTAAATAATACTGCTGCTCGGCATTTACTGTATACTCTTTGAGTAATTCAGAAAAACTTTTCCACGTAAACGTCGATCGCAACTGAGAAACTTTTAATATATATTCCTAGAAAATAAATCAGGACATTGAGCTTGCACAGGGTCTGTTTTGTTTGCTAGCGCGCTTATGCAGGTCTATTCGATCATAAAAATGATCACGTTGCATCCGGTATTGTCGGTTTATGGTTAATTTGAAAGACCGATACCAGACTTCCTTTTCGGGTCTTGTCTACGTGCGCCCAATGCAAACAAAAGAGTAATAGGATGGGGACAGGAAAAGATACTTATTAAACATAATTTATTTTGTCCCTTTTCGCTAACTTGGGAATACTACATTTTCATAGTAAACTTTATGTTCACATGATTGTACTGTTTTTTCCAGACTGCATGTGAAAATGTCTAATGAGCTCACCTTTTTATATGTACAGTAATCATTAAATAATTACATACTTAAATTTGTGCAATGTTTTGATAAAGATAGGGATACTATGTCGATTTTCACATTTATTTCACATTTTATTTCACATTCAAAGTAAAAGGAGAAAGTGTCTGTTTTCAAAAAGTATGTATTTGTGTGTTTCAAGTAAGTTACCATGTATGAGTGAACGCAAATAACTAGTATTTTTAAAAGGATTGGCATGGTCAAAAATAGATTTTTTGAAATAGTTTATAATCGCATATTAATTTCTAATTGTACGGATTTTTCAGTAGAACAATCTATATGATCTACAAAATTTAGGCGTGTATACTAAAAAAAAATATTATTTGAAAATGAAAGGAAAAAATAGGTCAAGATAGCGAATGGACAATAGAAACTATTACGAAAATAATTTAATTTTCGATTAATGTATTATCAATTAATACAAAAAAGTGCATTTGAGACTTGAGATGATCCGAGCGCAAGCAAATTAAATTAGTTCAAAAAAAGCAAAGCATTTTATACTTGCGGCTTATAAAGCGTTACAAACAATACAATTTGTGGCAAATGGTATAACTCGGTGCATTTGCTAAATCGGCGTTTGCCTATTTACGTAAGTGTTAAAAGGGCTAAGAAGAGCCAATATAAACGTCAACCGTAAAACAAGGAAATAAGATGATGACTTTCAAGCTTTTTTCGTTTGTAACTTGTATTTTCACACGCACACTTGGGCATAAATCGGATGCTGGACATATAAGGGAAATTGTTTTTTCAATTGAATTACGTGAGTAAATTTAATCGACTTTTTTTTATTTTGCAAGAATGTAAGGTAGGTGGTCTCTTTCATATCTCACATTCTTTTGTATACATCAAACCAGGTTTATCACAAAAGAAATTTTGTTTTCGGTCTTCTTATGTACTAACCAGTAAGAGGTTCGTGCTACAGCATTTTCTTCATTTTATTATTCTGAAATTGAGTTTTGTTTAATTAAAAATAATTGTAATAATTATACATTTTTCCTTGTTTTTAAATTCAGTTTATAATCATAAGCAACTATAATAACCAAAATAAATTAATTTTCTACTTATTGTTTATTATAGTGAGATGTATGATATTTGGTTTATTAGACTTGCATTATTTATTTTAAAATAAATAAATAATAGTAAATACATTTTTATAACTTAAAAAAAAACTATTAGTATAAAAATGTTTAAGTTATGTATAACCCACGTAATATAACTCATTTAATTTTTTAAATCCAAGAAGCAAAATTGTAATAAAAAATATTGATAGTAAAAGTTACATGGTTTGTCTTCGGTTCTTTATTATTTTATAATCTCTCAACATAAAAATTAACTTAAAACTTTATATTTAACATTTGATTTTCACTTTTTCTTAAAATTCTTATAATATTATTAAAACACATAGTTTGAATTAAATAATTATTTTAATATAGTTAACCAGATTCGAATTTTTTTTAATATCGGATACAAGTTTGTATAATAAGTAGTGCCCAATCTTTTTAAATATAAAATTTTTTCTATTTGTATAAAGCAGTTACAAATTGAATAAATAAAAAATTATTTAATACAATAACTAATAAATACCAATTTACCAATAATATTCTAAGGTTATTATAAATGAGATTTTTTAATAGCTTACATCATTTGAACATTACAGCAATGCGAAAAGTACTAATAGAAACTTTATACTGTGTTGAAATGAGAGAAACAAAAAACTCGACGAATCTATTGTTTTTAAAACGTATTTTAACGAAAAATTTTAATATTTTTATTTTACTAGATTAATTATTAAAATTGCAAACAAATTTTTATATTTCATTAGCAACCATTCTGTACGTATAATCAAATCTGCAAATATTTTCTTATTTTTAATATTATTATATTATTATTATTATTATTATTATTATTATTATTATTATTATTATTATTCTTAATACTCTTACTCTTAATATTCTTTCTTTAATACTTTAATATATCTGTTAAACTAATAAAAAAATTCTGACATTCAAATTAAGTAATCATAAAATCGAGTACATAAGCAAAAAATACATAATATTATCTAATGGTAAATTTCATATTCGTTCATCATATGAATTACAAGCTATTCATCATTATAAAGAGTGAGCTGTTTTATTTGCTTATTTATTAATTTTTTACGTTATTATAGCTAAATTATCAATTCGATCATAACGTAAAAAATAGAGCAAAAAAGTAATGTCACTTATTTGTATATCACGCTCTTATTATTATTATAGAATCATCAGGATGTTTAGATATTCAATACGAGCTAACTTTAGAGTTTTCCTCTAATTCATGAATCTGCTTAATCTCAATAGTAAATTGCTGTAATTCTTATTCTTTAATCAAAATATATTGAATTATTTTTATTATTAAATAATATTTTTTCTTTTATCGATATTTTTAGTAGCAGAAATACTATAATAAAATACGTAGACTTCAATAATATTAATGAAGTAAATAATTAAAAATTTATCGATTGAAAAATTTTCTTGCTGGCGGTTGATTCATAATTTAAAGAAAATAATAAGTTTTTTCTTTAATATTTTTATACATAAAAAAAAAAAATGATTTAAAGGTTAATATTTTATAAATATGTTACTATTTATAAACTCATAGTTAATTTATTATCTACATAATAAGTTATAAAATTGTCTAGTGAATGAATATAGAATTGTCTAGTAAGTGAATGTAATAATATGATACCAAATTTCATCCTATATCTAATTTTTAGTAATTCTTCTATTTACAAATTCCATTACTTACCAACAATTTAAAATCTACTTATTATGTGATAAATTATAAAGTAAATTGGTAGTCATGTTTTATTACTCCTAGAATTCTAGTAATTAATTCCTTTATAAGATATCGTTATTTTTCTTATTTTTAAATTTAAAAGATTCAAATTTATATTCCATAATTGATTAACTTAATTTATTTTTAAATCAATTCAACTAAAAAAAATATTTCTACGTTAATAATAATATAAAATTTATGTAAATAATATTATAAAAACACGTTATTATTATAGTAAATTTATGTATTCTCGATGATGGAATGATGGAAACATGATTATGGAATAAAAAACACGCAACAAAAATTGTGTTCAAAAAATTTGAAGCGTAAATAAAAAATGTATGCATATGATAATATAAAATTTCAAAAGAGTATATTTAAAAAAGCTCAATATAACTTGTATGTCAAATGCATATAAACTTCAGTTTATGTTTATACGCATACAAATATGTAACACATTATAATACATTATTCAGACTTGGGATGCATTCAGAAAATATAAAATGATATACACAAAACATTGAGAAAATTTTGTTTTATCATATAATGTCATTGTTTAATGTTAATAAATAGATTTTTATTAAAATTTAAAAGTTAATCATTTTGATCAATTAGTATTTAAAAAACAAGCTTTTGTTATAATATTTAAAAAACTTTTAATAATAATTATTTGTACAAAATTTTATTATTTTCTTACTATAATATATGGCAATAAATAATAAGCAATGGAAACATTAATATCCACCAATAACGTACATTTCAATTAATTTTTCTCTTTTTGCTTTTAGTCTCATAATCTTAACTTTAAGAATATGATTATAAATAAAACTGTTACATGTAGTTTTCTTAATATTAAATTTGATCTTATTTCGAAATAATTAAATTTAAACATTAAAAATTCAATTTATTAATTGTTACTTAAATACATATTAAAAAAAACATTTTCTACTTTAAAACCCATTAAATATTTCAAAATCACGTATGATAAAAGTTTTTTTTTGATAATTTTTGTAACGGTAGTAATTTAATCAACAATTTTATATTGAGAAAAGAAGTGCTTGATTAGTTTTCAATATTTTGTACCTCGTATGTATAACGGAAAAATGTGTAATATATTTTTATCCTCTCAGAGGAATATGTGGATGAATTTATTTTAGAACATTTTTTTATCTGAATATACTTGTACAATTATGACTCTTGCATCTGTTTAATTTCAAGAGTTATAATAATAGTTGTTAAGGGTTTATTCTTATCTATCTGATATTTCATCCTAAATTTAATTACTGTTTCAACATACTCAAAATATTTTTGAAAAAATGTTTTCGGTTATGAAAAGTCCAAAATTAATATTTCTTATACTTTATAACGAAAAAAAATTTTTTATGCATTGTTTATATAAATTTTCAAATATCTTATAATTTAATATTACTTGACAATTCGTATACAAATATATTCACTAAATCTCTTCTATTATTATTTATATTAAATAATTTTAATATACGAAATACTAAAAGTTATAAACTTTTTACTTATTTAATTCGTTTAAATTTTATAATAATTTAAAATGGGCAAAGAAAAATTCTTGACTTGAGTAAACGTAAAAAACTATATATAGTAAAATAAGATACATTATTGTATAAAAAAGCTAGACTTAAAAGAATACGCTTAAATGCTGGTTGGATTTATTATCATTATTTAAAATTGAACAAAAATAAAAATTTTCTACCTTGCTTATACATAATGCATATTTATTTTTTTTCTTCAGAAAGACGCAGGTAACAATATTCTAGCTCAAAATATAATTAGATTTCTTGTCGGTATACCAAAATCATTATTTCAGATTGTAAGAACTGATCCAATCATAGACGTTGTAATGGAAGCACTGCAATTACAAGTGCTAATTGTAATTATATTATACAGAAGCACATTCATGTCACTGCTGGATACAATTATTTCAATATTTAGTTAATTATATTTAAGCAGTTTATTGTTTAAAATTCAACATCAAAAGATTATTCATTATTATTATTAAATTTACCTTATTTAAATAATGGTTAAAAAAGACATTAAAATTAATAAATTTATAAATTTTGTTTATTGAATGTAATTATAATTTTACAATATAAACATTTAAAATTCTTTCTTTTCAAAGATACATCTTTGAACAAGGCAACACTTAAGTATTTGTTTAAACGCATCACTTTATATCGAATTAAAAAAGAGTAAATAATTTCCGAACGCTATTGGAAATCTTGTGAATAAGCATTGAGTACAATTTTATATTTAACGATAAAATTGTTTCCAAATGTTAATAATAACAAAAATGGTTAAAATAGTAAGAAAATTTGATATGCATAGTATATAAGTTGATTTTAATTATATATGCAAATGTGCATATGTGAGAAAAGATGAGTGCTGAAGTGTACAATGTATATAAATTTTCTTTAAATTTATTTAAATTCAATTTATTTAAATAACAACATACATGTAGAAATTTTGCATGTAATGTATAATAGCAATGTTGTATATTGTTTAATAGACATAATAATTACAATAATTGTTCGTTAAGACTACTTTTAAAGCCCTTGTTCTACTTGTTGTTAATGGATTTTCATTTATTATTCATTTATTTTATGTAATCATGTTGTTTTGCAAAATATGTTATTAGAGACATATGTTCAATTTGGGGTAAAATGACTCGAAACAATTTACTTTTTTAAAAATCGTTATATATTTTCAACGTTTAAAAACCGTTAAAAACATATTTTTAATAAATCGCAACAACAGCACATCTATTATTATAACATGCGTTTAAAAAATTTAGTAATTGTAACATTGAAGTCAAAATATTTTCGTAGAATAGTCGTGAGAAAGTTATTAAAAAATTTAAGATAATATAATCTATTTATAATTTTTATTATTTTTTGTAACTACGTCAACATGAATATCATTTGTAATCATTTGTCAGTATTTAATGCGAATATTTAACATTATACTTATGAGTATTTTTATTTTCACTTGATATTATAAATAAATCATTTCATTATGATACGGCCAATCCATTATTAAACGTATGTGGTATTTTCTCTCTTAAATATGAATAGTTATTTTAAATAAGTGCTTATTATACAGAACAGGAATTATATTAATAAATTTTATTGAATATTTAAATACTATAACTGATCAAAATAATATCAGTAAAATTATTAAGTTAATTATAAATTATATAAAGTTCCAAAATAAATGTCACGTATTTCAAGATTTCTTCTAATGCCAAATATTCATAGGAATAAGCAATATTTTTATTGAAAACGATATCGTCTAAATATGACGTTAATAACAATCTTAAAATTCATTCAAAATTTCAATGATAATTATTCTTTGTGAAAATGTGAACAACGTTATATACTTGGATTTATTGTCGTATCATAATCATCAATTTAATCTTGAATTTCATAGATTTACAGCAGGAAATATTTTTGCTCAGCGAAACTAAGGGAAATGACAAAGAGATAAATAAAAGTAGAGACGAATCTTACCTAGTTGAATGATCAATGAAAGAACCGCCGTCGAGCAGCCTGAGTTTGGCAAAGAGCACAGCACTGACGAAAGGCACGGCGGTCAGCTCCTCGAGACCGACTTCCACCGAGAATTTATATTTCTTTTTCTTCATCATAAAAGCCATATTATAATGTCCACCTCATCAATACCCGGACTTGCCCTAGCGCAAATATCTTGGTGGACTATTACTCCAGCGAATCTAGCTTGCGTTGAATCAACCGAGATAAACAATCACGCACTAATAGTTCGTGACCCTCTTTCACTGGCACGCACTACTTTAGCCACGTAGCCTTCCACAGGGAAGAAAGAAAAATAGAGGACGAGAAGAAGCCAATCCGTGGATTCAAGACTCTTGTCGGCTCTGGCTGTAAATTAGTTAGCGCTGATGTTGCTGACGCTCGAAACAAGAATGGTGTGACAATGGCGATAGCGTTTTCACGACATCGTCCTTGTTGATTGTCTCGGTTTTCGTATAGTTTATCAGAATCAGTAGTATTAACGGCGATCATTTGTGTACTAGTTTTGTCCAAATTGTATGTTCCCGGCAGCTGTCATACTCTTCATTGTGCAAATTGGGTCAGCTGTTCTAGGAATACTGAATGGTCCTAGAATTTAAAAGGATTAGTTCAATTAATGCACGTGGCTTTATTACTTATTATCTTAAGGTTACTTGCAGAAAATGAGGTTTTGTTTGTGATCATTCGATCGATTATTTAAACATATTTTATATAAATAAACTGTAAATAATTCCTAATACGATAATAATATTCGTTGACGTTCGTTTTTGAGTTTTCGATTAATTATAACAAAATAAATATTTACAATATTTAAAAATTATTTTTATGTTCTCGTTACTATAATACTTACTTTATTGATACAATTTAGCTGTATAATATAGAACATAGAGTTATATGTGCATTAAAATATGAACAAAAGCTTGAATTTAATTTATAAAATTAGTCTATCAAACACACACACACACACACACACACACGCGCGCGCGCGCGCGCGCATATTTATAAAGTAATTTATTCAAGAAAATTCAACTATTTCCATACCGTTTTTAAAAACGGTTTTAAAATATTACACTATGATAAAATATAACTAACATTATTTTAACATTATTAAGATTTATACCGTTAAAACTAAATGCAAATACTTAGAATAAAGTATTTTACTTGTAACAAAAATGTTCCAAATATTTCAAAATTTTAAAAGTAGTTTGTTTTTTTAAAAAAATCCCATCTTTTATAATTATAATTTAACTTTAAAAATATTATCTTTATGGTCAAAGACGAATATTAAACCTAAAAAATACAACGTATTAAATGTTTGTTGATTTCAAGTAATTCGATAATTTATCACCGAATATTAAATTACAAAGTAGTTGACTTCAACCATTTTTTCATTTTATGACATTCTTATTAAATTCTTTTCTAATTAATACGTTTTTTAAATACAGCTAACTCCCATAAAAATCTTTATTTAAACTTTCTTAAAAAAAATTCTTATTATATAATAAAGAACTAAAATAAGGGAGTGATATGCGATTAAATTATTTCATTCGATCGATAAATGTAATTGAGTAATAGTTTACGGCATACTTTCATAGTTTATAAAAGTAGTTACATGAAAATAAAAATATAATTTAGTGGGGTCAAGTGTCAATAGTTTCATAAAGCAAATATATGAGCACATGAAGTGTATTATATTCATGAAGCAATTCTGTATAAAGAATGAAATCTGAGCCACTGTTCTTTATGTTACTTGCGGTCAGAAATACATATGGTACACTGAATACTTGAAATTTAACGTAACAAAAGAAAAAAAGCGTTAATGTATGTTCATTCGTAAATTTCAAGAAAATATATAAAATTAAAAATATTTTTTTATGTATTTTGACATTGCATTTTACGTTAAACAGTGAGCGATACATCAAAATAAGGAATATCGATTTTACCAATTTAAAAATATTTTTATGTAGAATATTTATCATAGGATTAAGATGTAAGATATTATATTTTCAACATAACCAAGATTTGTGCTTTCAAATCGAATAACAATATAAGAAACATGTTTTAAAATTATATTATGTATTAAACGTGAATATAGAGCATGTTAAATTGTCAATGACATACTATTTTCAAAATATTAAAACATGTAATGTATCGCAAATTATAGGAAGACTGCACAATTTTTTAAAGTAATTCATGGCACAATCAAAATTAAATTCAGATACCTAATTATAATTATATTATGTATTAAAGATTATAATGCTGAATTTCTTTTAATTATTTTTATAATAAATTGTACAAGCTTTCCCAAAATAATTAAAATCATAGATTAAATTTACCTAAAAAATTAAAGTTATAAGTTTAAATTTAGATTTTAATACACAAATCCGGATAAATCAATTATAGATTACATTTAAGACTAATTTTTTTTTAAAATGTATGAAACTTATTTACATCTAAAACATCTAATACATTATATTATTTAATAAAAAAAAAAAAAATTGAAATGCACTATTTGGTCACTTTTTTATTAAAATGACAATGTGTATCTGTAAGTCTATATTTTATAAACAAAAACGGATTACAATATATCTGCGCACTAATGAAAAACTCTTTAAACTAATAAGATTTTAAAATGCATCATAAAAGTGTATGCATATTGAGAAATTTAGATTACGTTATTAACTTTACAAAATTTTTTTATTACAAATTTCATGAAATAATACAGATTAAAAAAAATAATGATTCTCACGAATAATTGTAAATAATAACCAAAACTTATATACACTAAATATATAAAATATATATTTACGTTTCCTTTATCAAAGTGGCTACAATTGACTTTTTTCAACATTACAATAAATTAATTTTCTTTTCTTGACGTATTTTATTAAAAAATGATAGTAGTCATAATTAATATTTTATTAGAATATTAAAAATTAAAGCATAGATAATTAACTTATTTTTGCAATTTCAATTATTAATTTTATTACATAGAAAATGAAAAATAATAAAATCAATGAAATAAAAATTTTAAAACAAGTATTATAAAATAGTGTCTGATATAATACATATTTGCTTTAAGTTACTTTAATTGGTAACATAAAATCAAGAAAAGGAGTGAGGCAGGGATGTCCTCTGAACCCGATTCTATTTAACATAGACATGTCGGACTTAGAGGAATCTATAGAAATCAAGAACCTCAAGTATTAAAATAAGAAAAGCCAGAATTAGAAGTATTTTGTACGCAAATTAAATAGCGATAGTAGATAAGTGTGGTATTGAACTAAGATAATTGTTAAGACTGTTTGTGAAGAATTTTTAAAGAAAAAAGGTTTAAATATCAATATAGAGAAGACTGAAATAATAAAATTTTAAAAGCAAATAAAACAAGAAACAGAATTAATGAAACATTTACATGCAACAATAAGAAATTAGTAGCAGTGAAACAATATTCTTACTTGGGATACGCAATGTCAGAGAGAAATGATGACATAATTTATAAGAAAAGTTTAGCTGGAAGAGCAAATTTATTGGTAGGGCAATTATAGAGTAGAGGGAAGAGATACTTTAAAAACGACTTCAAGATAAGGATGAGGATTTTTGATACTTTGTTAATTATGCTGTATGGAACGGAGAAATGGGGTTGGGAGGGATTGAAAGAGTTCAGAAAAAATATATCAAGTGGTGTGTGGGGCTAGATAAAAACACTTCAGATAGTGTGTTAATGTTAGAAATTAATAGAGAACAACAAAATAATAAAAAAAAAGATAAAAAATTGGCAATGATTAGGATAAAATTCTGGAAAAATATAGTATGGTCAGGGCTGGTATGGGGGGAGAAAGTACAGAACATGGATCAACTAATAGAGGAAGCGATAGACATAGGGATCTGTCAGGAAAAACAAATTTGGATAAACTACATTCAAGTATCGAAATACACAAGGAGATAAAAAACATAATATTAGAAAATATGGAAAAAGGAGTTTGCATTTATTATAAAAGTGAAGGGAAGAAATTAAGGGAAGGATTAAAAACTTTTGCAAGATTTAGGATGGGCAATGAGAATCACGCCAAGAAATCGTGGATAAAAGCAGAAGAAAAAAAATTGTAGATTATGCGGAGAAAAAGAAGAGACATTAAAACATATATTTGAAGACTGTAAGGTATTAGGAATAAAAGCATGTAATTGGGAATAATGTTTCAATAATAATAAAAATATTTAAGCCGACTGTATAAAATACAATTGACGAGATCAAGACAGAAAAAAGAGAAAGAAAGCAATCCAAGATAAAGTAAAGAAATATTAGAGTTATGAATTAAAAATTTTTAATTTATAAATGAAAGTATAAAAAAAAAGTGTGAGTGTAGTTTTAAACGAAGTGTAAACGTGTGAAAATTAATTATGCTATAAATATGTATAAATGTAAATAGTAAGACATTATGTAAGTTATTCTTTTGAAAAACAATAATAACATACAAACAAGTAAAAATTATATGCGAATATTAGAAGTTACATGAAAAGTTTATGTGTGTGTGTGTGTGTGTATAAATATAAGATAAGAATTAAATTATAAGGTGATAAAGATTAAAAAAATGTAAAAGTATAAATTACAAATTTAAAGTTAAGACAATAGCTTAACTGCAAAATGTAATCATATTGATTTTTAAGATATATGAGTTTAATTATGTAAATCATTATAACAATGTATTATATTGTTCAATAAACTAATAATAATAATAATAATAATAATAAGTTACTTTAATTAAATCACACGCAACAAAATATTAAAGGATGTTATTACTTATGGATAAAAACGTGTAATTTTCGATCGGATAAAAATTATTGCCCAAGACAGTAAATAATTTTATAGCAGCAATATAATGCCATTTAATATAATAAGGTTTATTTAAAAACACAAATGCCTTATAAAAGAAATATTGTCTTGTGTTAAATCACGAAACATAAACTGATCTTTTGAAAACGAGAATAAGTATAGACAAGAAGAAAGCTAGTGTAACTGTGAAAAACAAGCGGCAACCCGATTTGAAAGCAGTCGCGTTCTTTCAATTGCGCATACAAACTTGTGCTTTAGTGACTGTCGACGAGTGTAAGCTGCTGGAAATGAAGTAAGCCGAGCGGTGGGAACCCGACGAGTTTTCGTTCGGCGTAGGTGAGGGAGCGCGTAACGATGGATACCTTGCTTGTAAATAACCTTAAAGGACAAATTGGCGTGGGAGAGGGTCGAGGTAATTTTCATTTAACGGCTAATCGCACCAACAGTCGCATAGCCAGAAAGGCATCGTTTCTCAAAGTCTTCAAAGATGAAGGGAATTTAAAAATTGTGGGATTCTTCCCTGATCTTGATGTTTCAAGTTTTTCAGGCTGTGGTAATATCTATGTGGTCAGAAATTCTGATTTGACTTATTTGTTGAAATAAATTAACGAGTACTGGGAAAACCAATCTCTCATTACTTTCAACTTGTTTTGATATAAGCTTGGTACGGGCTCTCTAATCGATTCTAAAAATTAGAAACTCCTTTTTAATTTTACTTCTGTTTCTCTTTTAAATGTGTCATTTGTTAAAGAGACCATACATTTTCACGTAAAATTAACGAAAAACCGTGAGTAGAAAATTAGAAAATTTAATAAAATAATTAACGTAAATATTTTATGATAAAATATTTCATATAAGTATGAAAAATTATTTAAAACAATGATTAAAATAATAAAAACGTAAAAACAATATATGATATAGTAACATTATTTAGAAGAACTATTGACACTGATACGCGAAAATTTATTAGTTTTTTTCTTTGAGCTCAGCCGTATTAATTTTAAATAAAATTATTCAAAAGTAACGAGATTTCGATTATTTAAATTAAATTTAACGCATCAGTAATAAATTTGTTACTAAATGATTAAATTATTCAATTTCTCTTTAGTATAGACCTAGAAAATTGTCTACACGATAAATTCTGCAGAAACATAATGATTGTTATTGTAAAAAAGAAATCTAGATTCAAACAATTATTTGTAAATTTTGATGAATTTACAGCAAGAAAAGTGCACTTGCATCGTTGAACGTTGATTATCTTTTAAAACAAGCTTTGTCTTACTACAATATTCAATGGAACCACAGGTTACGGTGTCGTAAAGCAAAAAGTAATAAAAAAATTATAGGCGATACGTTGGACAAAAAAGCATTGTGATAAAAAACTGGATGTATCTTAAATTTGATATCGTAGACGAATCTAAATAGTGAATTCTTGTTAATGAACAAGTACTGCTCTCTTTCCACAATCACGTGCTTTAGAACAATTTTTTTTACAAATAATTGTACATTTAGATACCATTTCTACAGATCTTTCTACGAATATGATAAAAGAGAGTTTGAAATAATTGAAACAAGAAAAATATATTTTAGTTGATCTAATAATATTGTGAATAAATTAAATTACACAAGAAATCAATTCTTCAGCGATATGCTCTTGCTTAATGGTATGGAGAATGAAAAATATCTGTTATTTTGTAATTAGTTAACAACAAAATTGAAAAAAACATTAATAAACTGAAATAATGCACAATATCACTTTTCGTAAAATGAAACAAATGTAGCTTCCAAGTTAAAAAAATATTTTAAATTAAAGTTTCACTACGCATTAAAACTATATGTTTAATTTTGTTTAGTTTTAAAATAGTATACATTTAACGCGTAAAACCGAATTTTATTTTAGAATTGAAATTTCGACATTGAGCACCGCTACACTGTTTATTCGACGCTTATTACTATTTTTATATTTGTTAGAAATAACACGAGTATCTCGTAATTAAAACTTCGACTTGAGTTGCTGCACAGCTAGTAATTTTTCACGCTTTCTTAATATGTCGATAATAAATGCCAGCTTTTCAAAAATAAAATATTCGCAAGGTTCTTTCCCAGGTAGCTGGAAATAGTAGCACAGCTCTTGCAAAAAATTATCGTAACGGTATGCGGAAGAAATAATTACAGATAGGACCAGGCATCATAGATTCCTTGCCATTCACTGTTATGCTTTATTCATAAAATAATCCGGGGACACCGTAATTATCGATTTGTTGAAAAACTGCAAGATGCATTAGCGACGTCGTTTTTCTCAATTTAGATTTAGGCCGCGTATTCGTGCGTAAAGGAGTGATCAGCATGTGGGAGGAACAAAACTACAACGTAAACGTGCATGCAAGTTGAATGAACCTGACGTCCACCGCTCACTCATTTAGCGAACGACGAAAATCCCGCAACTCTAAATTTAGAGCGCAAGTGGCGCGCATTCCAGAGTCGCGCGGCCACAAACTAATCGAGTAATTGGTGCGCCATGCAAAAAACAAGTATATGTGCTGCCCATTATCAGAGAATCTAAGTGCACGTGAAAAATTGTTAAAGCGGTCCTCGTCACTTCCTTTAAAATTTTGAAAGAGCATGTAATTCGGATAGTGACTCACCTTTTATTCGGGGAATGTGCACGCCTTTTCTGTCGCAGTCGTAAAAGTGATTACACGGTAAAATGAAAAAAGCGCTCGAGATTACGACTATGAATACCATCGAATTTTCGATAATTACTATTTTAATTTTAAACGGGGAATATTACGTCGATTGAGTAAGCACCAAGTGTGCTATACAAATTAATCGCTAAACCTTCAAGGTGACCCACCCGACTAAATTACAACGTCTACTTTTATTCAAACATACTATTTCTATGCAATTAACATCTCGCATTTTTTGCGTAATGACGTGCGCGAATCCAGTAGAATTTTACCAATTCATTACACGGTGCTGAGAAAATATTTTACATCAGCGAAAAAAAGGAAATCCCACTGTAACCATCGATTCTTAATTAATAACATGTACTTATTGTAAAATTGAATAAATGAATAAAAATAAATCATCATTTACGTATTTCACTCCAATCTTGAATGTACATTGCAAAATTAATTCCTTAAACTTTAAAGATTTAAAAACTTAAGTCGATCAATGCATATTATGAAAAAAATATATGTTTAAAATAATGTTACTTTTTTTGAAACGAAATGTAAATAAATTATATGTTGAAATTGATGTTTCAGTAATAAAATGTTACCTCAAACTATCTAAATGCAAAAACGTGTTAGAAACTACGATATATTTATTTAAACTCACATTAAAAAGTAACTTTGTATAAATTGCGGTTTCACATATTGTGGAACATTCAATCAGCCCTTGTCGCATTTCAAACTTTATAGTCGACCTTTTATAAGCCTCGATGCCGAAAGTACATTTAGGCACAATTAGACGAAAAATGTAATTTTTTAGAATTACTCATGAGATAAAATAAAAATTTAAAACCAAATACTGCAAACAAGTGATGGTTTCTACATATTATTGAGATCGTTTTTATGTAAATAATATGCTAAAGATTCGAAATTTTTATTCTGGAAATAAACAAGACTTCAAGAAGCTATAAACAAAATTATTTGGTGTTTAATAATTAATCTCTATCTGCAACGCTATTGCTTTTTAAAATTGACTTGATTAAATCGAATTCATGAATTTGTAAATAGAAACCTATGACTCTAATAAAAGATAAGCCAAACTGCACTACAATTTTTAAGCGATATTTTCCATGATTTAGTTTACTGACTTAGACTACCATCTTACCTGTATTCATGTTTTTTCCTTAATCACAGGAACACAACAACAATTTTTAAAAGTGAAGTACAAAATGCTTTATAAGTGCAAGGTCGTCGACGAGATCAGCAGTACCGACGACGAGGTCGAAGTTGCCTCAATGACGGTATATCTCTCTTATCTCTCAATGCCAGCACTAGTAGGGCGCGATAGCAACTGTATATCGCGAAAGCGGACGGCACATGCTGGTTTATCTAAGGAATCCCGTGTTCGCGAGTCGAGCCTTGGATGATTCACATTCGCGGTACGAAACCGTCAAAAATATTGACAACACTTTATTTATTATTACTGAATTCATCGAAAAATAAAATTAATTGAAGACAGTTTTTAATCATTTCTTTTCTGAAATTTTTCGAGAGATCTGCTGTTTCTGGAAAATTAAATCTCATAACTTTTATCCCCAGCTCGAGATTCCCATAGTTTCGCTTAATTTTCTTTTCTTGATAGCATTAAGATAATAACGATTTTGAAAAACGTTTTTTTATAATTGAAAACTGTGCAAAAAACAATTGTTTTTTTTTTTAAATAATTCTATTTTTTTCTTATAAAAATTAAATACATTGTCGCATTCAATGGTAATTTACGTTCTAAAAAATAATCATATAGGAAACATTTTCTCATTAATATTTATGATAATCAATGATATTTAATAATGGTTTGTCCTGTATAAACAGAAAAATGTTATGACCTTTCGTAACTCGTTATCACTGATAAGGTAAATTTGATTATATTTTTTATTTATATAGAATTTTTATAATAAATAATTATTTAAGCGAGTGAATGAAAAATGAAAAATCATAAAATATTTTATACTAATGTTCTAATTTAATGTCTTACTTTGCATAAAATTTAACTTGAATTTCAAATGTATTCAAAACTATATATTTTTACAATAATATTTAATTTAGTTTCCTTTATGAATAGCATATGCATTGTTATAATGTACATAACGTTAATGTAAACATAAAATTTCTGCTTGGAAATCTAATTATAAAATTTACACTTGAAAAATGTTATAAAAAATAATCGCACTTTTATTAAAGACTAGACTTTAATAAAAGACAAAGGGTTCATTTTTGTAATAGCCTGATTGCGGTTACTTTTATTCCTTTTTCTCTCATCGAGTGTTTATTACATATTTTTTGTTTTCATCTTCTATTTTGTCGCTTTCGTTCTCTAACCCTTCAAGTATTAAATCATTTATATCTAGTGCAAATTTGGGTTTTTTCCGGTTGCATATCTCGGTTTCCATGTACTGTTTTTTCTTTGTTTTTTCTACGTCGTCCCAAATTCTCTCCTCTCGTTCGAATTTTTCCACCCAGTAACAATGTGAATATTTATACTTTTACAGAATTTTATTCTTCCTCTCTATAGCTATTCTTAATATTGTTCTCTATGTCACTGAAGTGTTCAAAACTCTTTCCGACTTCGAAATCTATGCTTAGGTATTCTTTTAATAAGTCCATGTGTCTTCTATTTTTCAGTTTGTATTCATATGCTACTGCTCTTTCCGATGCTTTAATTTCTGTCTTGCCTCTTTTGATCTGTTCTGGTGTATTTCTGTCAATACTTAGGATCTATTTTGTTCTTTCTTTGATTTTTTTCTATCTCATCATAACTTTTCCATTTTTTTTAATACCACGTTAACTGCTTTTAAACAACTTTACTTGATTTTCTTTTTTTTATCCTTTTTAAATTTGTAGTCTAAGATAAATGAATCTGATTAATATTTCTAGATTATTTCACTTTAAAAAGAACTCCGTTTTCTCTCTCTTAAAACATATGGTTTTTATCTTCTCTGTGCTAATTTCAACTTCTTTCACTTTAGAATTTTTTTTTAAATTTTCTTACTTGTCTCTTGATTTTTTCTAGGATCACTATGTTGTTGGTGTAAAAAATCGATCTTATTTTTTTTAAAGTTGACTCCTGCGGTTCTAGATTTCTTTAGCTCTTCTTCTGGCAGTCGCTATCAATATTAATTAAAAATTTTTTTTGGTACCTTAAATTAACATTTGATCTGCTTTTTTTTAATTTCCTTATTTGTTAATTAGACCGTTTTCCTGGGGACACTTTTTTGCTTTCAGCTTAGTTGTTTGTTACGCGTTTTCACACTTAAATTCTTTATGATTCCTTCCTCATTTGCTTCCTCTCCTCTCTCTTCACTCTAGTTCACTCTCGTCTCTCTTCTCTCTTTTCTTTACAAATTTTCTAGAACTGAGCGAGTCAATCTTTCTTAGAAATGTTCGTTGCTATCTTATGTCTTAATTTTTGCCCCTTTTTAACAAGCCTCCAAAAAGCTAATTTTCTACTTGTACAATTCTATTTCTCTCTTTTTTTTCCTCCCTTTTTTAATTTTCAGTAAATATCTGGATTCCTTTTTTGCGCTAATATTTCTTAATCTGTCTTTTTCTTCGGTGCCCTTTTTGCATCTTTTAACCTTTTTCTTCGGTGATCTTGCTCACTCAACATTCCTCACTCCATCATTTTTTTCCATTTTCCTTTTCTGTTATTCGAATTTTGAAAAAAAATATTTTCTTTTTTTCCCTTTCTCCCTATAAGTTTTCACCAGGTATTTACTAAACTTATTCATACCTATAACCTATTAGATTTTGTTTTTTAGTCTTTAACTAATATAAAAGCTTGTTACACTTTTAGAATGTTTAAATGCTTTAAGTTTCGTTACAAAAATTAAAATGACTTTATTTCGCATAATTTATTAGAATATCTTATTGTTATAAAAATTATATATTAAAAACATCAATTAACATTAAGATATATCATTTTATATTAATTCAAAAAGATCTTTGGAATGGTAAATGTTAATTCATTTACTAATATTATTTAATAGCTTCCTATTTATAGTTATTGTAGGATTAAATTTTTTAATTTATTGGAAATAATGAAACTATGGAATATTTTTTAAAAATTGTATACATAACATATAACATAATATTATTAATAAACTTCACAAATAAGCAGTTATAAAAATAATCTTGTATAGAATTAATTTATATCTAATAAAATTGTGTTTCTAATATGCTTCTATACAATAATATACAATAGTATAATAGTAACGTTATATTCCAATTTACCATATACTACTATCATATATGTTTTACTGTTTATTAATTTGTGCCAAGCATTATTTTTGTGTAAAAGTATCTTGAAAAAGAGCCAAATGCTTTTACAAAAGTGAATTTTTCATAAATATATTTTACTCAATGTCAAATAACTTTTACGGATCATAAGTTTTATTTGTTTTTATAATTTAGTAAGAGGAGATTAATACAAAATGAGTAGACATTTATACTTAAAAGAATGTAATTCCTGTCTTCTTATTCGTACGTTTTTTAAATGAATAATCACAGTGTCGTACTTAAATATGCTTCATGTATGAAAAAATTGAAGGATAAATGATAGAGAAATATGATAAGTAGACACAAGGTTAATCGAATGTAACGTCAGCTTACTAAAAAGATAGTAATGAAGGTGTAAGGTTTAAATCAATACTAACAAACTTAATGACTGTACTTTATTCTATAGCTTCGCTGTAATTCGTTCATACCTTGTATCTTGTATGTCACTTATTCAGCTTTGTACGTAAAAATATAGTAGCTAATAAGTTATAGAAATGATAATTATTACTTTTATGGTTTACCAAATATGATAACTCATTAATCCGATTCTTATCAAACTGTTTTTATTTTATTTCAAATAATTGAAAAGTATTGTAATGTGTATTATTTTTACTATACAATCAAGGAACGATGATGATACGTAATTTTTACAAATTAAAGATATTTGAATTATTGGTTTTTGATATCTTTAACTTGATTCTTATAATCGCCAATTATAATTATAAACAAATTACCTATAAGGTGTTTAATTTAAATTTAAATAATTTTTACGAATATTGCATTGTATTATTTGATCTATTTACTCTACATATTAAAAATACAAATCGCTATAAAAAATTATAAAAACTTTTCACACTGTAAGTGATAAAGTATAAATAATTACGAATTTATATTCACTCTATTGTATTCTGTATACAATTTAAATTTGATAAAAAAAAATTAATCATTCTCACAATTTATTTTTATAGAAATGCAGACATTTCTTTCACTTTTCTCTTTTTATTTTATTTTTAAAACATAGTTTCCTTTGAATTATAAAATTAAACTAATTAAAAAAGTTAAGAATTTTGTTAAACGATGTTTCCTTTGAACACGTGCGTGTATAACGACTACCACCTGGACACATGATCAAGTATTTATTAGCTTTCGAACAATCTATGAAAACTAAGTAGATATTTTTAAATTATATAAAAAATGAAAATATTTTATAATATTTTTAATCGATGAATTTTTTCTGCTACATATTATATAATTGTTAACATGATTATATTAATCATTTACGTGACTGAACATATATTGTGCATATATTTTTTTAAATTACTCTAAGAAGAATCAAAATTATAACATATATGAAAAATATTTCATGTAAAAATAAATCAATACCAATATTATTAGTCTTAAGTAAAAATATGATTTTGTTCCATTGTTTCACGCCACTCCTGTGAAATTGAATTTACTCGAGGTCGTTATGTTCAGACAAGTTTTTATTTATAGTTACTTGAATTATGAACCATCAACACTTTCGAGTTACGTATTTTAATGTTACTCAAAGTGCATTAAGGGAAAATTGCTTAACTGGAGTTAATATATAAATGGATGTAAATTTACAACTTCAATATTTGAAAAATTATAAATTAAAGTATGATCTAAATTATTAAACAACTTTTTAAAATAGCTCTACATCAACTATGCGAAACTTTAATTGTCGCAGCTACTAAAATATACCTCATGAGGTTACGACATCTCAGGTCGTACAATAAATTAGAACAGATTCGATAGTATATAATCAGTATGTAAAAAATGCCAAATTGCAAGTCAATTCAACTTAATTGTATAATAAAGACATAATAATTATTTCATCCTGCTTATCCTGGGCGCTTATACACGTGTATACGAAAGAGAATGAACGTTTGTCTATTTTCAAATGTGTATACTATAACGTATAATTTTTTGAGAAGACAGGTTCCTGTGTAATGTCATAGAAGACGACGTACAATTTCATCCACGTGTAAAGCGTTTATGCATTTCATTCTACACCTCTGACGCTCTGATTTATGAATAAAGTAAAATGTGACATATGCACATTTTGGCTTATTAATTATTATGAAATAACAATCAGCCATTGCTGGTTCAAGCAATAATATGTAATAATGATTCCATTCTTTGTATTTAACCATTGCTTTTCTTTTAATTGCAATTTTAATAAGCACAAATGAATTTTCTCTATTGACCAAGAGGTTTAAGTTTCGATAAATAAGGAATACAAGTCAATCAAAATAGATAAAACAATGTCATGACGATGTTTTAAGAAAGATACATCGGTGTGCAGAATAAAATAAAAATACATTTATTGATAACGAGGTACCTCTTGGTGCCGATAATTTACTAATAGGTGCCTATCTGAATTTACCCCACCTTAATCACGACGTAATACACCTCAGTATTTCTCTACTCGCGTACACTATTAAGATTCTAACTACTACTCTGTTTAGAATATCCACGAGAATATGTATCTATCCAAGTACTAATCACAACTAACATTGCTTAACTTTAATGAATACATATTTATTTAATAGACTCTTTTAGAATAATAGAATATTCACATCAATAACTTTATCAGATAAAATGTTTATCGTTTATTCACAAAAAGCAGTGTTCTTTTGGTAAAAAAATAATAAAAAGTAAAAATAAGATCTCAAAGATAGATATCAAGTTTCATTTTACTTCCGTCTTCCATTTATCGATCATCAACCATCAATTAATAAATAAACAAAATTATTTTTTCCTCCTATATCAATAACAAAATAATCATCATTATTATTTTTATCAAAGTTATTGATTTGAAATTCCTATGTATTCCTTGTATATATTTATTAGATTTTTATTTTGAAATTTGTAAAAAATATCTTGTAACAGATACAGTTAGTTTATTAAACAATATAGTATATTGTTATGGTACCTTACAATATTTATTTATATTTTGTTATTCATATGATCATTTTACTTTATATTTTATCCCAATAAATTTGATTTTCACATAGTTTTCACCTCTTATTTGTATATCTTCTCTCTCTTTCTCTCTCTTCTAGTGCATTTTGTATATTAAATTTATATCTTTTCTATCGCCTTTCAAACTATTTTTCCATCCGCTTGTCTTAAATTATATTGCACTGCAATCAACTACAATGTGTTATTAATTCTCATTAATTATTGCTCTTCTTTATACAACCTAGAGACTTTTACTTCTTCCGTCGTCCAGTGTTAGTTCTCTCTTATCTTGTCTTATTACCCATCCTGAATCTTGCTAAAATTTTCATTCTGAATCTGCTTCTTTCTCCTTCTTTTTTTACATACATACATTCTTTTTCTTTCGAACTTTTTATGATTATATGCTTAAATTCCTTGATATATTTGAATCTTTCTAAACGAATTATCTATAATTGAATTTGCTGTTCTAGTTTTAGTTTTCTCTACCGTATATCACAACATTTATCAATATTTAAAATTATTTTTTTTACTTACACCATGACTAACTCAAACCAAGCCAGAGATTTATTCTTTTAGTTATGTAATTTTCTGTTTCTTTTTTGTCTAATGTTTAATCTAATGTTTTTGCATATTCTTTCTTCTTCTATATTTACTTTTACACTCTGTTATGGTTTCCATGTTTTCACTATTTATTACTTTACTTTCAAATATAATTACTCTTTCTCTTTATACAGATTTTATAATCTCTAATAATAATCTCTATCCTGTTTCTTTTTTGTAATGGATATATTTTACTAATGTTTTCTTGAAAATCAAAAAGTAATAAAAACAAAATTTATGAAAAATATTTAAATGTATTTAAAATTTGTATGAATTTAAATACAATTTCTTTCCATTAAAAAATAATGTTGAATAATTTTTTTTAATTTTAAATAATTAAACTTTAATACTATTTATTATTAAAAAAAATGAGGTTACTAGAATAAAAACATTTCAATAATCCTTTTATCAATAATTAACAAAAATTTGTTGTAAGCTAGAATAAAGATGTTGGACTTTTCTTTATGATCTTTGTATATGCATCAAAATACTAAGGACTAGTTTAATATTTTAAAACTAATTAAATAATTAAATAAATTTATAATTATATAAATATTTACTAAGAATTCATTAGTTGTAACTTACTCTTATTAAAAAGAAATTTTACTTTATATGGAAGACATTTATTGAAATATACAAAAAATATTATACTAACCGTGAAAACTATAAGCGCAAAAATTCACAATAGAATTTAATCATATAATGATAAATACAGATATATAAATACATGTGAAAAAAAATGAAAACTTTACTATTATGTAAATATTGTAACCCAAAGATTCACGGTCTAATGCACATAATAAAGTAATCAGATATTTTTCAATGAAATTAAATTATTAGTTAAAAAAATTTAATTAAAAATTAAAAATTAAATTTAAAATAGGCTCAAAGTTACATTGTGTAATTTTTCGTTTATACGTTGTTTCAAGTAATGCGTTAATGTCAAAAGATTGATTTATCATCTATGTTCATATAATATTTATCACTTATACAATAAAAAACATTGTATGTACAATATTAATAAATATAACGCAAATAGAGATCAATCTTCTAAATTTAGCACAAGGTGTAAAGTAAGTTTTCATGTTTTTGAATAAATTAAATTTCTCAAGTTTACATAATAAAAAAGGTAAAATTGGTCAAATATATTAACAATAACTATCAGTTATTCAATTAAGAAAATGACATTAAAAAATATGAATAAAACTATCAACAAATAAAAATAATAATTAAAACACTGCCTTTACTTCTTTATTCTCAAATATTAATACATTTTTCATCTCTCTTGTAATATGTATCCATTTCAATATACAGAATGGTATATTTTTACAACTATTTAATTACAAATATTGACAATATATTTTATTTTGGATTTATTCTTCAATGCATACTCGTAAAAATATAATTATCTTCCTTTTCTTCTAATTTACAAATATTATTGTGATGTTTTAAAATAATCTTATTTTTACCGAAAATGTGTTCTATAAAAAAATTTACAAATTATATTGAATAAAACTAACAATGCATAGACATATATTTTAAAAAATGTTTAAAAAATCTATTAATATTTCTTTCTACTACTGTACATATTTGAATTTTTTAAAAATTTTTTATACATTTAGATAACTTTCAATATTATATAAACAATAAAAAGATTATTAAAAATTTTATGATTTACACACGAAAAATTTATTAATGGATTTTTGACACGAATCTGACTAGTCCAAAAAGGTAACTTATCAAATAAGCATCGCATAAAAAAAAAAAAAAAAAAAAATAGAAAAATGTGGGCGCACTTTTAAATAAAAAAAACTTCAGATATTCGTAGACAATCGGATAAAAGCATCAATTACTGGAATTTTATTTAAAGATCGAAAAACTACAAAACTTTATAACTAAGTACTCGTATTTTTATTTCAATGACATCTGTTACTTTAAAATTGAGTATACAAATAAAAAGTCAAATTTCTTTATAAAAAAATCTGCTCTCCATTGATATATAAATATTTGTTTAGAATAAACTAATACTTAAAAAAACGGAAAATGTAATGATAATTTTATTATACAATCTGTTAATAAATTACCCGAAAGAATTTGTGTTACAATTAGTGAAATAGCTATAGATAAATTCTCATTCACATAGTAAATACAATTATTAACTTTATTGTTAGTATCTAATGTATGCATATACATGCGTATGATTAAGTAGTAGTAATTTATTTTTAATTTATTAATCGTTACATCAGTTATTTGTTACCATATAGAATAAAATATAAATCGCATATTTGAACTTTGTTTCTTAAGCCAAATATTTATAATATACATTTATAGTACTGTGAAAATTTTAAATATAAATTTTTTAAACATATTAAATACATTCTTTGAATACATTTGTTAAAAATAAATCAACATTTTTATATAAAATAATTACTATTTAGTAAAACGAACTCAAAAGTTATTTAAATTTTAAATGCAGAACTACAGAAATTGAAGCTATTATTATAAAGAATAAGATAAACATATTAGAATTATTTCATAATCCAATATTTACAAAAAAACTATGTAACTATTATGTCGATTAGTTTTTTTTTCATATAAAATGCATACAACGTAAAAATTAAAAAAAAATTTCATGTAATCCGTCATCTTTGAATAAATACCATAATTTTAGAAAATATCCCACCACATGATAAAATTAGCTTACGATCTGCATGTATTAGTTGTTTTAATTTTAATATCGTGTTAATCGAATGTAAAGTATTAATTTTTATCGGCACTTTATCGATATAAGTAGGTTCGCATAGTATGTCTGGTATCGAATTTGAGCCAATTATCGAGCTTCACAATTCTCGCATGTCTCATATGCTCTTGAGCATTTACCGAGACGTTTCTTAGTTCTAAAATAAAAGACGAAAATAAGAAAATTAATTTATAATTCGTTTTAATATTGCGAGATGCAGCATAGCATTGAGTGACGTATCCATTGACGTGATGAAGCGACTGATTGGACTGTTGATGATCATAAAATATATAAGTACTTAAAAAAATCTTTTACCGATAAAAAATTGAAATAACAATTGAATGCTACGAAATAAAAACTTTTATATGCTTTGATTAAAAGTTGTAAGCTACTTATACAATAAAGTGAGCATTAACCAATGCAACGTATTCTGGCAAGTCATCATAGTTAACCAAGAGCTCTAAAATTGATTTTAACTTGTAAAATATTTATATTTAATTATTATTTTATAAATTTTCTTAAAATTTATCGAATGTTGAAATTTATATTATAAATATAGCAAATTTTTCATAAATAAAACAACAAGTTATTTTTTAGAAACCATGTATCTAAAAAATGACATCAACAAGTGTTTTCAAAAATTGATATTAATCCGAAATTTGTGAATCAGAATTTGCAAAGTGATGCAAATAATGTTACATCATAATTTTGCTGTTTCAACAATATAAAGAATCATAATTTACGAAAGAAAGTTTTATTGCAACATTTTAAATTTTTTTAAAAGTTTTGTCACTTCGATTCATTTATTCAAAATACTATTAAGAAAAGACAATCTATTTGGCAAAATATACGCTGTCACTTTTATTTAGATAAATATAATAACTGTTAATCCATATTATCTTTTTGAAATACAATAAATACACCAATAAATTTTCCATTAAAAGTAATTTAAAACCGACGACAAGTATGTTCATTCTATGAACCATTCGTACCCCTCCCTCGGATTTGCATATTCGTGCTTGTGTACGCAAACACACAGAGTAATATTAACTCTATCGTTAATTTAAGTTCAATTCAAATTTAAAGGCATTAGGTATTTCGTAGTTTCGATTTTTCGAGTGCTTGATTTTTAACACATTAAAAGAAATACTTTTTTCTATATATAATCAAGTAGACTTATACAAACATATTGTGTAAGCTCGAGTGTAGAGCTCACGAATGAAGTTTTTTATCTTGTCGAAATACCGAAAAATATTCGTTTTCTTTCAATTCATTATTTCGTGATAAAATGTAGTTATCCTATTTCACTAATTCTAAAGAATATAGCGATGTTTGCGTACTTCATTTCATCATACGGTAAAATATACTTTGCAATGATAATTTCACTTTTCTTTTAAAAAAGAAAACATAATTCTAACCAGGAAAATAGTTTTCAGTGAATGTTATTTACTATCGGATAATATTTTATAGAAAGAAATTCATGCATTTCTCGAGAAATATACCTAAAATGTATTTGCCTAAACAATTAACCTTCTCGGATAAAACACTTGTTTCCAGAAAAAAATATTTGTCGAATCGACAAGGATTAAAATGTGCGTCAAAGCATTTTATAGAAAAAAAATGTATAAATACGACACTTTCTTAAGTTTTGCCGCTTTTAAGCTGATAATTCGGCACGATAAAAAGATGGTATGTATTTCAAGACAAAACAGTAAGGACTGAGAGTTTAGACCGACTAGAACTTTTTTTTTAAAGAGAAAAAAACCTAGCCAAAGCAGCCAATTTAAGAAGTTTGTATTGCGCCAGCACCCGAATATTACCAATAATATTATTTTTTAAATAAATTACTTTTTGTGATATAATAGTAATGTTACCATTGAATTGTATATAAATTTTCCAGAAGAAGCATATTCGGAAAAAAAGTTTAAGGTCATCTCAACCACTATAATAGACATTCATATCGGTGTAAATACTGAGTAAGGGAAATGTACCAAAGCTTTGAAAACTATGTTCCTGTCATTATTCATTCGAATTTCAACGATATAGATACGTCGACAGCAAAGGAAAAATCGTTGGCATCGATCGTTACGTAACTATTTTTTGCGCGACCTCTGCTTATTCCCTGCTGATCTTTGCGTTGCGTTAAAAGACGCAAGCGAGAGGCTGGACAACTTTATTTGGCGTTTTTTTAAAAGCAGAGTCCGCTGCTCTCTTTGATCAGTTCACGCGTTTTGGGAAATTTGGCCTCCTTGACCGACGGCAAATAACCGGACTGTCCTTATAATACTCGATCCCACTCCATTCACTGGTTTTACAGTCATGTTCCTTCTACTGCATTCGTTTGTTTACTCAATGAGTCTTAAATATAACACGCACATCTCTAAAGAAAATGATATCTTTCACCATTTTTTTTTGATCGCTTAATTCATTTATTCAAATTGTAGATTTCGAATTACATAGTCATAGCGAGACACACTATATTATATTATTGAATCCGAAATAAAATTATTTTTTTCAAAATTTTCAACAGCATTATCGATTTTTATATTTATTAAATGTTCATGGAATTGTTTTCTGAAATATATTTACTAATTATGTAATTTATTTATCAACATAAATAGAGTTCAATTAGAATGTTAAAACTAATGGAAATAAAATGCAATATAAAGTAAATAAATGTAAAATTTTTTTTAAATTATATTTCATCAGTGAGTCTTTACGTTATAACTTATAAGATTTAATTTTATAAGATTTTCTAAAAATATATATATTTAAAAGCAATGCATTTTTAAATGCTTGTAAATACAACGACCAGTTTTCTCATGTATCGTAATAATATTTAGTAATATATTAATTTATAAATATTTTTCTGAATTAAGGTAAAAAAAAAATATACAATTTGATTTAATTATTAGAATGAATCTATTTGAAAAATTAATTTCAAGTATGAAACTGAGACGTATAAAGTATTCATGAATTTTATAATAAAATAAAATTTAAACTTAATTTTCAAAATATATAAATATTATTATTAAAAGCTTGAACCTCTTATTGAAGATATATATGACAAATATTTTTCGACAATTATTGAAAATCATATAAATGAATAGCTAAAAATAAAATATTTATCTAAATTTTTTGAATTTTGAAATTTTCTATAAACATTATTAATTAAAAAAAATTTAATTCAATACTACAACGAATAAATATAAATATTAACATTAATTTATGTTAAATAAAAAAAACTATTAGAAGACTTTAGGTAAAACTTCCGAACAGTATGATACAAGCATTGAATCAAATTAATATAAAATTATATTTTATTATTTAGATTTTACTTTAATTCACTGTCTTCAAGATTGCATACATCAAATAAAATACGATTTTTTATCAATTTTAATATCTTTGGCTTCACTTTAAATTAAAAATATATGATATTCAAATATAAGAGTAGAAAAAAATTAGGCTAAAGAAATTTTACAGTTTAGAGTTGTCACAGTTTCTAATAATGTATAAATTAAATATTCAATTATCAGTATTTAAAAGTTTCAAAAGCATACATGGGCACACATACTTTTATTAAAAAAACAAAATGAAAAAAATACTTTTATTCTGTACGACCAAATGATATTAATTTCATACGCAAAACTACAGTGTTACGGCACTGGTTTTTGTTTTTTACTATTATTTACTTTACATTGTATTCTTTTTTCTTTTTTTTTTTTTGAAGCGTTAAATTCAAATTATCCAACTTGTCGTTACATCCGCACATAATGTAAAAAAATTCATCAAACAAACTTATTTCATAAAAATTATTATGCATAATTCTAAAATAATTAATATCACATTAAAATTAATAAAAAAAATTTGGCGTTCTTTTCGAAAATTCAAGTGGTAAATTTTTGCCCCATAAATTCACCCATTTTAGCTAATACAATCTTTAATAAAAAATTAATTTCTCATTTAATAATGAAACATAGAATGTATTGACATTTTACAGCTTGTTCATGAGAAAAAATTGAAAATAATTTAATTTTCTTTATGCAAACGACAAAAACGACAAAAATTATCGATAGCTTTAAAAACAAAATTGAATTTCATATTGCAGTCAAAAATGTAAAATAAAAATAATTTATTTATAAATTATCTCTTTTGGAAGCTGCAAAAAGACAAATAAGATTTAAAAAGAAAAGGGCAATAATAATCCTTTTTTTTTTTAATCTTCAAAATAAGAACGTCAAATATACCCAGACATCAAATTCACTTTTTTGCAATGACTTTCTTTAGCTCTTGTTTTTAATCATTTGTTTTTAGTTTTTACTACGAATAAGACCAGAATTTTTATTATTTCTGATGGCGCGAAAACGCTTTCTAATGCCAAGTAAAAGTTTATAAAAAGTAAAAGATTTGACTAGAAATTAATGTTCTTCTATTATCTTGATGGTATGTTCTTAAAATTTTATTTATTTATGAGTTAGAAAAAAGCCAAGAAAATATTAAAATATACCAAAGTGTTACAGTGGGTCACAATTCGCTTCATTTTGAAGTTTATAGAATTGCATTTGTGCAAAAACTAATTATTTTTTTAATTTTTCTCTTTCACAAGAAACCTCAAACTGCCTTTAAATATTAAAATTATATACTAGAAACGAAGCTTTACAAAAATAATATAATGAATAATTTGTGCAAGTGAAAGGAAAGTTTTTAAAATTTCTTTGTGATTAAATAAAATAAAATAGTTATCAATTTTAAACTCATTGATATTTTGCATTCAAAATATTTCTCAAATGAACTGCAATTTTTAATATAAGATTAAAATTGAAATTTTTTTACAATAGGGTAACCAATTACTGCTATCGTTCCAATACTCAATTTGCAGTGATTAATTATAAGGAAAATGATAAATTAAATATATATATATATATAGTTACAAGAATAATTAAAATAACCATATTAGGTAAAAACGATACTAGTTATTATTCAATGTTTAATAGCAACTCACTGAAAGTATAACAGTAAAAGCTCATAAATATTAATAACTGAGTATTTAATCGTCTATATTTTGTTAAGTTTTTAACAAATGCTAAACCTGAAAGTAACACGAAATTTAAGTGAACAATATTTATTATTATATATCGATAACATTGTTTGTTTAGTATATGATATTTATGAATGTTGATAAAATATCCAGATACTGATCGAGTTGTCAATATAATAACGATAAAAAGATTAAACATGTTTTTACAATTTATTTGTAAACGGATACCTACTTTTGTGATCGATCTATGTTGAATCTTGAATTTAGAGTGTCTATAATTTCTCAATTACCTTGGATGATATTTGTGTCATGTGGTTACAAATCTGACGTAATTACTTCACTAAACACAGATTCTTCGCGACGGAAGGTTCGACTTAATAACGTCGTGTTAGGTAGAATGACAAGTTGAAGGTGGTAGGTATTACATAGCGCATAAAAGGAACCGACACGAAATCCGAGACACTGAAGGACGAAATGAGAATAAAAAGGAAACCCTTTAATATTTAAAAATAGCACAGTTCAGAGTTCTTCTCTTTTATAAAAACATTTAGATAAATGAAAGAAACAAGGCAACGAGCCGCCAGAAAGAGGAAATGAATAATTACGCAGGACGAAGAAAAAGTGTGACGACGACTACTGGAGGGAGGCCGATGGCAGAAAGGCCAATGTATCGACGACAGCGCGAATGATGAGGAACTTGGACATGAACACGCGCGCGCACATATACAGAAAGAGAAAAAGGGAGAAAGCAGTCAGAGAAAACATATACACGCGAGGGCGAGAGGGAAACGAAAAGGATGCTTCATAACCTCTCGAAAGGCTTTCAACCGCCTGACACTAGTCAACTCTTTCATTCTTCCAGCATTCGCATCTTGGCACCGATAGAGTATACAATTACGTCACGCGTCTTCTCGCGTGCACCTAGCACAACGCGGAAGAGTCGTGTTGCGGGCAGGTAAGCGTTAAAGGTTAGGAGCGAGCGAGACGGACAAAAGAACAGATAACTGAGGAGGCTGGCAGCAAAAAACGTACGTGTACGTACATTATCGACGGTTAAAAAAATGTATAGAAAGAAGCGCGCGAGTGTAAGAGATGCCTGAGGAATAAGTCAGAAAGAGCCTCGCGAGCAACTCACCTGTACTCTCTGGATCCTCGTTGTTTTTTTTTTTTATTATTATCTGCCGCTTGTTTACTGGTCTCTTCCTCCGTTACCGCGTAACGAGACGGACGATAAGCACATGTACACACGGGCACGATCGTCACTTTTTTCTCCTGTACTTGCGTCAGTTCTGTCGTAGAAATCCCACACTGTTCGCGGTTGTCACTCTTCTAAATCATCATGCGTCGTCGCTTACCGTAAACTGGCCACATCTAGCGACACTACATTTACCGCGCGCTCCTTCCCTTTCGAGCGATAACTGGATCCAAGCGCCGCAGCGGTGCAGTCGTGCGGTTTAACTAATGAAAACGGGAGGAGCGTCTATGCGAACATGCATGCATATGTCTGGTCTACGGGCTGACGTGAAAAGCGGACGAGTGGAAAAATCGAGCGGGCAAGTACACAACGCACACCAAACGGCGGAACACGGTCTTGTGTGGACTGACGACTCATGAGTTGCAATACAGACTTATATCGTTTACACTCGTATATCGTTGCGTGCTTGGTAGTTGGCACTTGTATCCATGATGTGTTTTTTACTCTCTTCTCCAGCTCGATCTTTCTGTAAAGGCCAAGCTCCGTTGTTTCAGGCACCGCTCATAAGCTCATCAAATTATCAAGTTTTCATTCGAACAAAAATTTAAAGATATTTCTTAAATCTGTTGTGATGCTTTGAAAATATCCAACTTTTCTACATACATTCTAAATACATTCAAAAGTTAAGATCACAGTTTCTTTAAACAAATTTATGCATAAATATTTAGAATAGACTTTTTTATTTTAAAAAAAGGTGTTTTCATTGTGTATACTTTAACAAGTTTATAGGTTATAATCATCTTCCAATGTTATTTATTTTTGAAAATTTTTTTATTTTATAAAATTTATGCCATTGAGTTAAAAATTTGAATGTACTTATTTACTCTCAAAATTTTATTTATAAATTATATTATTTATATCAAATATTATTTTTTTCGAGATTAAATGCAATATTTAGTTTATCATGCATATTGTATAAATGCTATTTGTATATTTTATTTACCATTATTATTTAGTTATCTTAAACTCAAATGAAATAATGTAAATTTGTAAATAATAAGAATTTTAAGTACCATAAACTTATTTGTTACAAATTATCAAAATTTTGGTTTGCTATATGCAATAACTATTTTCAAATTTTTAGATAGACAAACGCATATTTGAAGGCCTCCCATTTTCCAAAAATCATTTCATATAAAAAATAAACTATACTATTATTTACTAATATTTATATTTTCTTTACATAAATTTTTTTATATATTATGAAAATACTTTTAATCTATACTAAAAAATTTTTTAAACAAAATAGTTTCATTAAAAAAATATACAGTATTCATTTTATACATAAAATTTAACAAACAAAATTATCAAAGTCTGAAATTAGTTCCATCATTACAAGATGATAAAGAATAAAAAGTTTATTATTACCTCCATAATATGAACATGAAAATATATAGTACAAATTTAGGTAAATAATTTGATAACAAGTTATTTTGTAAATTATTTATAACATTTAAATGTAAAAATTTATTAGTTTTAATAATTAAAAATTTTTTAATCTATCCATACATCAGAAATAATGTTTTAAAAAAATTAAAAAATTTTAACTTGTTACGTACATATTATTTAGATCAGATATTAATATTTTTTTAATTTTATTGATAATAGTAAATATATTTTAAAAATTGTTAATGAATTCTACAATCAAAATACTTTTTTCACAACAAATCATTTTAAAAAAATATTAAATAATACAGAATATGTTTATTTTGCAAGTACTTATTAATCGCTAGTTTAATTTATATCCTATTAATTTGTTTATAATACAATATTAAATTTTATTTTTTTTCAGCCTAACTAAAATAAACATATGACAAACATTTAAATAATAATATAAATAATATCATAAAAAAATTAAGACGATCACATAATAAATATATGAAAAATGAATAATTATATTTATTAACATATTTTTATCATTTCTTTATTCTATAAAATAATTTATTATTAAAAGTTTTGTTTTATTTTATTTCATCTAATATAAGACTATAGTTTTTAAAGTTAAAGAATTTTTTATATCTTTTAACTTTTATAATAATGTATAAAATTCATGAAAACCAACTTCATAATATTGCGTATTTAAAATAAGCAAAATGTTTTCATTAAGAGATTATTAATAAATTTTTATTATATTTAAATTACTAGTTATTCAAGATATACTTTATTATGTATGAAAAATATTTAATACACTTTATCAGGTTTTATTTGAAATGCAATTGCATAATAATTATTGATAACAAAGTGAAATAAAAGTTAACTACTGATAGCAAAGTGAAATAATAGTTTAATAATGATATTAAGGTATTTCTGAATTGTTCAATTTTGAAATTAAATAATATATTATTTATATGGTATGAAATTTTTACTAATTGGTTTTCGTTTTCAAAAAGATGTTACAGCGAATACATATTATCTAGTTTTTTTATTTAATATTTATTAACTAATAATTTAATTTAATTTAATTAATTTAAAAATTCGAAATAAAAAACTAAATTTATTTTACAGCAATTGTAAAGATTTTTAATATGAATATTTATTAAGCCTTACCATGATTCAGTTTTATTAAAAATTTGTATACATTTTATTATGGTATATGTGAATTTATTGTTAATTAATTAATTTCTATCACTTTATTAATGTGTAAAAATAATAACGTCTGGTGTGAAATTTTGTTTTAGATAAAAAAACTTATTAAATTTACTAATTTATTATTTAGTAAGTTTATTTATTTTGAGATTTACTTTAAAAAAGGAAATTTACGTTGAGTAAGAAAAACGGAAATGTAATATTCCATTTTTCAATGTCTACCGACATTTCAATAAGACTAAATTTGGAGTGTACTGATTCAACTTTAGAAAAAGTTCTTGTTCAAGAATTTTAGTTGTTAAGTGTTATTTTTAATTTAAATATATCTTAATATTTTAAAAATAAAAGTCATATATTATCATTTTGTTATTGAGTACTTTAAAATTATTTTTACATACTATTTAAGTAAAGAAGTTAGCTAAAATTTTTTTTAAATAATGAATTTGATTGAATATGTTATTTTTAAAACTTTACAAAGATAATTGAATTGAAATTTGTTTAGATATAAATGAAATATTAATATTTATTAGAAATTTTTGGAAAAATGATTAAAAAAAAAATTAATTATGTCAATCACCAAAAATTACTATTATTGGATATTATTATAATAAAATTATTTGTTGATATTACTGTATAATCATTAAACTTTTAATTATATTGCCTCTTTGCTATTTATTCGCAATTTACTCTATACTAATTTTTAATGCAAATACTGTACGTTCACCAAACACAAGTTGAATTAAATATTGTTTTGTGAAAAATCAACGCTAAGTTTAGACATAAAGGAGAAAATTCAAAATAATCAAATACTCTGATTTATTTTGTAAAATTTTTATAATTTTAGATTATATAATTAAAAAAAATTAAAACGTATTATATAATACCGAGAATTTATAAATTAATATAAATAAAAAATAGATTAGATGTTTAAAATGAATTAATTTATTATTATGAAAATTATTTTTATTATTTACTTCGTTTTAATTTCATGAATATAAAATTAATATAATGATATTCTTTAGCTTATCACAATTTTTTTATATTTATACACTTAATATCAATATTTATAAAAGAATTAAATTATTGAAACTTACAAAATTTTAATTGAAATGAAATTGTATATTGTAACATTCATCTTAACGTGTAAAATATTATAATTAAATTTATTTTTTCGATATATTGTTACATTATATTTTTTTATTTTTTTTGCCTGAAAGAAAAAAATCAATATCACTATTATAATGCATGTTTTGAATTTAAATATACGAAAAATAAATAAATATACATTTATATCAAATTAATTTTTGTTTATGTTATTATCATTTTCTGCAAATCATAATTTTGCTAATATTTGTTTTGGTCTTTCTTAATATCCATCTAAAGATTTAAAAAACGCACGCATAGATTATAAAAACATCAGGATGCTCGATGCTGCCGCCAAATTCATTGCTAAAGAAGAAAGGGGGGGGAGCGTTCATCTTTATCGACAATGTACAATTCTTGACCAAAACAAGTACGAAATATGAAACATCTAATGAATCTCTAGTTTCTTTCTGCCACACGCATCTGCTGTTTTTTATTCTATTTGTATAATGCACTGCGATTATTAAATTAAAGTAATAGTTAAAAGAGATATGTTGTTGTATAGTCAAGAAAAAGTCTTGATGAAGAATTACAATGTTAGTTAGAACTTTTTCATTTCAATGGGTTTTGATATTATTGTTAATTATAATTATTTTTTATGAAAGTATACGCTTAAATTATTTAGAAGATAGCAGTAAAAAATTAAGTTAGTATATCTTAGTATTTATTTTATCGAATATTAAACAATTTTTTGAAAAATATACTGATTATATATATCTTTGTATATTATATATTTTACAGGAGAAACTCTTTCAAATCATAAAACTGAAATTGTAAAGAGTAAATCTATAACTGACGTTAAACCACAAATACAATCTATACCTAGTAATGACAATTATGTTGTGATATATAATAGGGTCCCTAAAACAGGTTCAACAAGTTTCGTAGGTGTTGTGTATGATTTGTGTAAAAAAAACAAATATCATACACTTCACATAAATATAACAAATAACATGCATACTCTTACACTACCTAATCAAGTGGGTTTTTCATTATTTAAATAAATATATAATAGTTAAATAAATTATTTTACAAAATTTTGTTTTAGATGCAATTTGTTCGTAACATAAGTCAGTGGAATTCTATTAAACCTGCATTGTACCATGGTCATATGGCTTTTTTAAATTTTCAAAAGTTAGTACATATAGTAAATCATTAATTTCTTATAAAATAATGCAATATTAATACTTTTAGATTTGGCCTCAATAATAGTCCATTGTACATAAATTTACTAAGAAAGCCATTGGATAGGTTTGTTTCATACTACTATTTCTTAAGATATGGAGATAATTTTAGACCTCATTTAATTAGAAGAAAACATGGTGATACAAAGACTTTTGACGAATGTATTAATGCAGGACAAGTAGACTGTGATCCTAATAATATGTGGCTTCAAATACCATTCTTGTGTGGACATGATCCAGCTTGTTGGTATATGCAATACTTCATTTATAAATATATTGTATTCAATTATAAAACAAAATATTTATTTTATTTTTATTTAATACATTACTAAAAATGCATTAAAAAATAATTAAATATTCCAAAACTAAAAATAAAACGTTGTGTTTTTATAAAAAAATAATAATTTAAAAAAACAATGATTACAGTTAAATACTTTTCATATTAATAGATATAAGAACACAAAATTGTTGTTTTATTTATCTTTTTTATATATATATATTATTTATTAATTAAAAATTTCTTAATTAGGATAGTTTATAAAGGTTAAAAATATATATGATTGAATATATAGATTCATTATCTCATGTAGATTTTTCTACTTTATAGTTCTTACAATTACCTTTAAAGTTTAATTTTATATAAAAGAATAATTATTTTCATTATAAAAGGAATATTTTTATAATATGCTATTTATTTATATTTTTTTATATAAATCATTGATTTTCATAATTACAAAATGTAATTAATTGATTTTAGGGAAGTGGGTAATGAATGGGCTTTAGAAGAAGCAAAACGTAATTTACAACAACATTACTTAATGGTAGGAGTCACTGAGGAGCTGGCAGATTTTATATTAATTCTTCAAGCTATTTTACCTCGATTTTTTAAAGGGGCGCACGATCTTTTCATGCATAGTGAGTAAATTAGAGAACTATTATAATATTTTATAAATAAACCACATTTTTTTAATTTTTATTTTATTCTTTACAGATAATAAATCACATTTGCGGCAAACTACACAAAAAATTGATCCTCTTCCAGAAACAATTAAGAAAATTCAAAAAACAACTGTATGGAAAATGGAAAATAATCTTTATAACTATGCTCTATCTCAATTTCACGCTATAAAAAAACGTCTTATTAATGCTTCCATTCAAGATGGTAATCAACGTTTTTTTTATGAAAAAATAAGACCAAAATAAACTAATTTTTAATTTGATAATTTTATAAATTTTATTCACGTATTAAAACTAATATAAAGTTATATACTAATATAATATATGTTGTAAGTATATAATATACAATTTGAAAGTTGGTTTTTATCAAATGATATTTATTTGCGATTGATATGTTTGTTTGAAAATGTATATAAAGTGACTATCAAGTGTAATTATTGTATATCAAAATGTATTACTTAATTTTATGTACAGTTTAATATTAAAAAGCATTTTAGGATTAAATATCAAATATAAATGTAATTTAATTTGAAAATTATCTATTTATCAATAGTTTAAAATAAAACTTTTTAAACTATTAGATTTGACTTCTAGTAATCACAAGGTTTTATTGCAAACATATAGACAGGATAAAGTCCATCTGGCATATGATACTGTCTTTCTTGTTTAATACATTTATATCCTGACTTTTCAAATATTTTTAGCAAATCTGAATAAGGCCGAGTAATGGAAGAATCTTCTTTATCAACTTCTACATCATTAGAACTTGTAACATTTTCTTTGACAACTAGAATACCAGGGTTTTTTAATGCTTGCCTTTATAAAAAATTATGATTTAGTATTTTTTTCTTTATGATAGATATTTAAAATTTGTAAAATATTTTCCAACTTACCGACAGTTTTTAAAGAATTTTATAAGATCATTATTATTTAAATGACCTAACACCCATTGACACCATATGATATCATACTTTTCTGGTTCTGGACAAAAATCTTGTAAACCTTTATAAAATTTAAACAGATTTTTATTTATTTAGATATAACAGATGTTAAATAAATATAAAAATTTTTTCATAAAATTATATGTAATTGAAACAAATTAAAATTTCAAATTTTAAACCAATAGTGAAATAAATTTTTTGCTTTATTAATTTTTATATTTATATAATAATAAATAGTAATTAATAATCAACAGAAAATGGGGTAAATATCAATTTAATAGCAGTTTATTATATTTGATATCTAAATAATTGTGAAACTTAAATATGAGTAAATATTCATGTTACAAAATCAATTTTTTAGTTGATTCAATAAATTGTAATTCTTTATAATTTAATTTTATTAGTAGAATTTCTTAAAATTAATTATTATTTACATCTAATTATTTTATAATTGTTTTTATTTAAAAAAAAATATATTTATATAATAAAAACAAAAAGTATATTAAAAAGTAAAAAGTTTTACTTAGAATATAATATTAATTAAAATATTATAAAAAATGTTATTTACCTATAGAATAAAGCTGTCCTATTTTCTTTAAAGAATTTTTTAAATAAAATTTAGCTTGTTCTAAAAATTTTGGATTCTGTTCTACTAGATCAACTGTTTCAAAATATTTTATAAGTAGGTTTCCAGTTATTCTACCAATACCTGCACCACAATCTAGAGCATATGTTCTTTTTGGTAGTAAATTTGGTATCTGAGATCATTTATTGTGTACACATCATAAATAAATACATATTAAAATAAGAATTAAATATTTAAATTAAAAATATATCTGCAATTGGTTACAATGACCTACCTGAAAAAGTGACTTTAAGAATCGCTTAGATCCAATGATATCTGTTTGTGAAATAAATCCAAATCCTCCTAGCATTCCATCTACTGTTGCCGGTATTTTTTCCCAATATCTTGCTGCATCTTCATAAAATTCTTTCTGTTGTAGAATTAATTGTGTTTCGCAGACTTGCTGCTCCATTTTTTAATACACTACATAAAACTTAATAATTTTTATAAATATTAAGAATGATATATGCTTTTCTTGCTTTCAGGTCTTATAAATATTATATTTAAAAAAAATGTTTTAATAAGGGGAAAATCTACTGTGAATATTGTAATGAAAACAATTTGTGAATTCTATCAAAATAATTTATTTTAAAAAAATGTGTCTTGTGATAAACATAACCTTGTTATTCAATTAGTGCTTATAACAGAACTATTATCATAATAAAACTTGGTTCAATTCGAGTTAATACTCTATTTCTTATATGAATTTATTTCATGTTTTTTATATGTATGCTTGTGAAAGGGTCATTATATTATCTGATTGTTTTAGTACTAAAATAATAAGTGATCGTACTAGTAGTATTATAGATTTATCCAATATTTAATTATATTGTTCAAACATTGTGTTTGTATAAAAACAAAGAATGGCCACATCAGTAACGCCAGCACCATTAAAAAATATTCAACCTTATTTAAAAACAGCAACAGAACATGATCAACGAGATCTTGTTATTAGTTATTGGTGTATGTGTCAAATTCAATACCTTTATGAAATATTTACTAATTTATAGTTTAAATTTTATAATTTGATATATTACAATTATAATAGTTATTAAAATTTTTAGGTCGATTGTACGCTTTACAAACTGGTCTTAAGTTATTAACTAAGAGTAGCGAAGAAACAAATTTTCTTGTGAAATTAATGGATTGGTTAGAAGCTACAAAAAAAACACATCATGAAAATGAAGCAATTACAAATGACATTGCAGCTCAAGCTCATATAGAAAATTGGGCATTGAAACTCTTCCTCTATGCAGATAAAAATGATAGAGCTTCTAATTTTGGTAAAAATGTGGTTCAAAGTTTTTATACTGCAGGTCTTTTATATGATGTTCTCACAATTTTTGGTGAATTGAGTGAAGAAGCTGGACAAAATAGAAAATATGCAAAATGGAAAGCAGCTTATATTCATAATTGTTTAAAAAATGGAGAGACACCTGTACCAGGTCCTCTTAAAGATGAAAATGATGATTTAATGGAAAATGATAACTCAAATGAAAATGATGGCAATAATATGGGTAAATTAAAATCATTATTTTATGCAGTTATTTAGATAAATTGAAATAACAATAAAAAAAATAAAATATAAATCTTCAGTTTATAAAAAAATTATGTTTTTAATTTCAATTTCTGACATAGTATTGTATTTTAATATTAAAAAGAGTAAAAGTAATAAAATATAAATTACTAAATATTTTTAATTTAAATAACTGAAAATAAAGATTTTGGGAACCCTGAAAAAAAGACAATTTTGGTAATGTCAATAAAATTATTAAAAATTTCAAGCTTAATATGCATATAATTTTTTTTTTTTTGTTAAACACTCTTTGAGCTTTAATTTCAAAAATTAATAAATACTTTTTTTTAATTTTATGTATTCATTTATATATTTTTAATATTTATTTTAGATCCTAGTGTGCACTCTATTGCACATATAAGTCCAAAACCATCTATTAATACGAGTTTATTTGATTTTCCATCTGTACCAGGTATGAAACTCTTTGAATAATTAAAATTTTTTACTACATTTAAAAAAATATATTAATAGTAAATCAATTAAAAATAACATTATAATTGATGATTTTTACTGTAATAATTTCAATAAATGATATTTTTTTGTTGTATTCAAATAATAATAAATTTAAATGTACTCAACTTTAATGAGATGGAAATATTTTTAATTTTTGAAATATTAAAATATTTGAATTTAGTATTTTATTATACAGCTAAAAATGAGGCTAATGAAAATAATAAGTATGATAAGTAAAAGGAAAAGTGTATTAATATATAATGTATATATAATATATATATAATATAATATATAATATAAAACAAACATTTTTAAACTTTAAATGATAGTATTTTACTGAATAATCAACTTGACATTTTCTTAAATGAACTATAACTTATATACAGAACAAGTTAAAAAACTTTTCTTTAAAATTCATATTTTACCATTTAGAAATCTACAATTATTTAATTTTTGCTAAATAAATCGAACGACAAACCTATAATTTTTTTATACATTTTGTAATCATTTCAGTAATAAAGGGATTAATGAATTAATAATTTTCAATTAGTTAAACTGCTTTGAAATTCTGAAATTTTTTTTACACATTATTACATGTAATACATAACATAGAAGGTAAAAAATCTTATATTTAATATTTTTAGCAGTTGAAAAGGATGATAATGAAGATAATGTGAAAAATGAAGAATCTGGTAATTTAAAATAAATTTATAAAAATTTATTTATAACCAATCTCACAAAGCTTTTTATTTTTTAAAGGCATCATATGGCTTTAATCATTAATTTTTATATTATTAACAAAATTAATTAATTATTTTTTGCAAATTTTATAGCATTTATAAAATTTAATTTTTAATTCCATTATTTATAAAATAAATATTTTTTGCAAATAGAACCACATACATATAATCCAGCACCAACACCAACTAATCCAGGAAGTAATAATAAAGTCTTTAATGAAGATAAGATTCCTTTAAAATCTGAAGGTATATTCTTACTTTATAATATTTTGTGTAGAATTATTCTTTTATTAATTTTTTATAGTAAGATATTATAAATATTTTTTAGGAGGTGCAGAAATAAGTGCTGAACAGTCAGGAAAAGCTCAGAAATATATTAAATGGGCTGGCAGTGCTTTAAATTACGACGATGTGCCTACTGCAATTCTAAATTTAAGAAAGGCTCTACATCTTCTTACAACTGGTGAAGACCCTGTTTGAAAACATTTATGATTATTAGGAATACTTTTATTCTCATAAATAACTTTAAGTGAAAAAAATTAATTAATGCTTTATTTGTTTGTAAAAATTTTTATTTTATAATTTTAAAACATATTTTTAAATATATATATAATAAAATACTTCTCATAATATTTGTATATACAAATATAGGTATGTTAGACTTAATAAGCTTAATCAGAGAAATAAAATTAATACTTTACAAAAATTTTTTTATACATTATACGTCAGGTAAATAAATAATTAATAATTAGCACAAATTTTAAATCCTAAATTGTTTTATTGATTAAACACGTACAATCTTAAACAAATTTCCATGAATAATTATAATTTCGTTAAGAAATGAATGTTTTTCATGTTGAAAAATAGTGATCAAAATAAAATATACGTTATGTGAAAACTTTGTTTTATGTATAACAAAATAATCGAGATTGATGTGTACATATATTTAGTTTCTAATTTCTTTTACGATGTTCATATAAAGTGTAAATATGAAAATGAATTTATTAATATCCAAAAATTAAACAAATTTATTGATGATTTTGATTGCAAACAAATTAATTTACCAATCTAATTATGTTTTTGAAAACTCTAAAGAATATAGTATGCTACTAAAATATTTTTACAAGAAAATTTAATTATACTTATATATTTAAAATATTATATATTGTTCCTATTTAGGTTTCTTTATGTATACAAATGTGTGCTATATGTTTTCATTTACTTGCTTGTAGATAAAAATTACAATAGCACCTAATTGAATATGATTTTTAAGGAACATATCTATATTGATTGTTGTTACTTTATTTTGATGAGAAATGCTTTTTTAATTCTCTTTAGTAAAGTTAAATTCTATTTTTTTTTTAGTAATATAGTACTGACGCATAAACTCAAATTTATTTATATATATATATATATATACACACACTATATGAAACGTTAAATTTTTAATTATTTGTAAATTATCAAACGATGTACACACTTTCCATATAATTGTAATAAAACAATCGTTATTTTTTTAATTTACAGTGCATTCATAAAAGTAAGTATCATACAATTTTTTTTGTATTAAAATCGCAACGTATAAACGTTAATGACTAGACTAATTTTTCGTTTTATTCATTTAGCAATGACTATTAATTTTCATAAAAAGCCTACAATTAACTATATTGGTCACATATTCATAAACCGTATTAGGAATCTTTTAGATCTTATAAATATATAAATTTAAAATAAAAAATATATAATGGCAAGGTTTACTTTTCGTTTTCTCCATAGGCAAGGTTTAACTAAGTGACTACATTTGTTTACTTTATTTTTATTTTTCCTCGTGTTTTTTAATGAGTTATATTAGTAAAATTATCACTTTTAATGCACTTAAAAATCGTAAAAAGTACTCTTTTTACGTAATTTACTCGTTAAATTGGTTTAAAAGTATTTTTTTTCTTGAAGTAACAACAACTTTAGTCTTGCTTTTTTGCTTTATCATCTACTCCATTGGCTGTTGCAACTAAATTATTTTTTCGTCTCAGTTGCCAATCTATTACTAAACGTCCTGTCAGCATGAAGAAAAATACCTAGAAATTTATAAAATATAAAAGTTATTTAATATTTTTTCTTTTTAAAAAATAAGATATAATATAAATAATTTGTATAATAAAAAGTACAGGTAACGTTAATATCATTATAAATAAACAGAGTTATTTTATCATTTTTTTATTATTGTTATTTTTTTTTTAATCGTATTTTAGTACTCAAATAATGTAATTGAATTTTACAAATTCAAGGTAAATAACAAATATTAAATATTCTTATATTTTATTAAAATTATATGATTATAATATATACATAATATTTAAATTCTATTAGAAAAAAATTAGTTTCATTTTTAACTTTCTTCTTGCAGATAGAAAATAATTGAATAATTCTTACCAAAGCAGGTGCAATCTTCTCAAATTTATTGTTAACCATATAATGAGAATAAACAGCCATTAACATAAGAAAAAGAAGAACTCCATTACAAGCATTTTTTATTTTATCTAAAAAAAATTAAATGATAGATAGTAAGCATTAGCACGTTAAAAATTTTGTGATAAAAATGTGGTTTTTAATAATTCATATATTGGGATTATTTCATTATGTAAATTATGTGTTTGTTTATAGGTGAATGTGTTCACATTTGTAAACATATGTAAAGTGACAAATATTTGAATTATTGTTAATTAAATAACAATATAATTATTTGCAAAAGTTTAATGGTGAAAAATAGATATCATTATTATATTCAAACTGCAGTCTTTACGTAATACTATAATTCGTTAAAATCTTAATGAATTTTAATTAAAAATAATTATTTTGTAACACAAATGTATTGTTTTTATTCTTCTTTAGATCATCACGAATCTTGTAGTATTTTCAATATCAAATTTAAAAGAAATATTATTAAATCAATTGTTTATTAATAATCGTAAATATTCTCGTGATTATTTTTTATTTAAGACAATTAATTAAAAGTTTTTGTTAAAAATCTATTTTACTTTCAAATTGTACTTACTCAGACAAAATTTTTATTAATAACGAGATTCATATTAAATATTAAAACAAAATAAAACATATTATCTAACAGTCTAATTTTAATTTTTTTTAGAATGGGCAACTCGTACCTTCATACCGCCATTGCCGATATTTGCTTTCAAATACTTTGATTTAATTAAGTACGATTCTGTATAAGCGAAAAATATACAATGCTATTTTCAAAGTGAAGGTTGCTTTGAATTTAGATGATTATTAAGAATACTTAATGGTTAATCATTATGTGAAGATTAATCATGTGTACGAAGGTGAGGATTCGCATGCGGAATACTTAACATAAAAATTTATAATGCTATTCTATACGGGTTCAGCGCAACTACCCGAAGAATAGCAATAGCAATAGGGTCCGTACTCCGGAGGCCACATTAAAATTGAAGGAAAGCGTTTATTTAAAGAAACAGAGTTAACGTTCGACCGGCCGAGAACTCGTGCGGACGCTTGCAAACCGCCTAGCCCTCGAAATCGAAGTCTCAAGAAACTTGGCCGCGGCTATTTTCTACGAGTCCCCCCTGGGAATTAGAGTAAATTCAGCGGTTCGTCATGCACGCGACACTTACAGCTTGGTATCAGGGCCATGGCCAATCCACAGACGATTTCCAACGAGCCAACGACCCGTCTGTACCACTTGCTCGGTACCTTGAAATCCAGGGTTGCCGCCAGTGGGAAAACCTTCGCGTACTTCACGTAGTCCTTTCTCTACGAAGGGAAAAACAGAATTTATTAGAAATGGGCACAGAAATTAAAAGGAGGGAAGAAAGGAGGCCGCCCCAAAAGACGAGGGAATGTTGGACACCGACCAAGTTATTGGACGTAGGACACGCGGTTAGTTGCGAGTATAGCAATGGGAAGCAGAAATAGCTTCTGGTGCGCACCGAGAACAACAATTTTACGCAGTGTATAGTTATGCGAAGATATACAAGGTGCCCAATAGGCTATTCTGTACTAGAGTCTACTAATTACTTTCTACCTCAAGAGAATATATAAATCCTACCTTAGACTAATTTACCGATCGAATAATGGGTGATAACGCTATCATTTTTCAAAAGATCTTCTTTTAAACATAGAGTTTTTAAATGTAAGCCCTAGAGTTTAGACTTTAAAGGTATATTCTTGAGAAAAAAGATTTTTTTAAATTCCATCCTGCATTTTTGAAAGTTCATCATTGTTCCGTAATTTTATAATCAGATTTTTAAAATTACATATTTTAGAATTGAACGAATTAATTATTGATTATTTAGTTTGTACAATAGTACTATATTTTAATATTAAAGACAAAATAACTTCTCAGAGATTGCGTATGTATTGTAGATTTATATATTTAACGTATTTCTGAGATATATATATATATAAACACAGATATATATTTCTTTAATTTCTTTTGATAATCAATCCATTCCAATAAGTTTAAATTCTAGAATTAAAGAATGCGTCAATTATAGTGCTAACAACTCACCCGGTGTATCTATTCAACACAAAATCTTAATATCTACCCAATATAATTTTTTGTACAAATACATACAATTTGCAAAATTTTTATTAAAACAACTCTTTAAATATTTAAATAAATATTTGTTACTTATATATAAAAAAAATCAAGAATTTTATATTAAAAATATTTTTATTTATATTAAAAATTTACCGCTATTCCTGACTAATATTTTATAAATGACAACAAATCATTTAAAATGAAAGATTTATTTCATTATTTATTTGAATTAAATGAATCTAAAAAAAAAATTTTATTAACACAATAGATGTAGATATGTTTGATATCTTTTATGTTATTTTCTTTTCTTATTGTTTTGCCACATATTATTTTATATTTATAATCAAAATATAAAATTAAAATAGCAATGGCTTCAAAAATATAATATTTATTAACATGAAATTTAATTGTGTAATTGAAAATTGTTCAAACTTTAATTTTAATAAAGTAATTATTATCAATAAGCATTTTTAATTAGATATTCGAATTAGACAATTTGTAGAGGTTTAAAGTGATTATCATTATTATTACAACCATATTATCATATTTTTAAAAATATCAAATATTTTACAATAATATTTCAAAATGCAAGATAAAATAAGAAATTCAAACGTTACATTTACTTTACATTATATATCTATATATGAAATTTATGAATCAGTACGAATTTAAAAAAAAATTTTAACCAGATGAAATGATTAATTCATTGAAAATTAAAATAAAATTACAAAAATAAAAATTTTCCGGATATTTTTCGAATAAATAAATGTTCTTAATGTAATAATAAATTTTATTCCAGATTTAAATCATTTTTTTTCAATTTAACTCAAATAAGAAAACATTATCTAATTATATTAATAGATATACATTTTAAACATCAGATTTTAAATATTTAAAACTATTTTTAACATATTTACAAAGTTTATACCGTCTTCTCGAGTTCTTCGATATTTTTCGTGTTTCATGAAAAATAATTGTAAGAAATTTAATTATTCAAAAATCAACCTGAATTATAAATATATAATTTTTTATATATCCTTTTAATGCACTTTTGATCAAATGCTTGTGTTAACAACACTAATAATTTTATCTTTTAAATTATACGTCATTTTTCAGAACGAGTAACGTGAGTAATAATTTTTAATGTTTTGAATTCAAAATGTTTTTAAATACAATTAATTATCTAAGTAAAAATATATATTTTTCAAAATACATATTTTAAATAGCAGTGTTGATTAAGGTTTTATAATATTTTACTATAGAATTATAAATTAAGCATGATAGAGTAATTATAGTAATTATAATTATATATAAAACAATGTTCAAGCAAATACGTCATTATGAATCATTTAAAAACAATATTGTGCATAATTGTACAAACTGCAAAAAAGCTTAGGAAGACGTGTTGACAAACGCGTATTTCACGTCAAAAACATAAACGACTGTAAACAATTTTTTCTCAATAGCTTAAACAAATGTGGGATGAAAACAAAAATATATAAAATAAAAGAGATCACTTATATTTTACGATTTTTATTCACATACAACAATTAATTTTTCATTCTATTATTTTAGAATGTGAGAAAGTTACATAATTAATCCCTAGATATGAGTATTTCTCGCTTCTCGTAATTGGAAATGCGCACGCGTTTTTTATACTAAAATGTACCTATTCATTATCGGGATTTTAATTTTTAATTCAAAATTATGAATTAAACATTTTAAATATGAATATAGTTAATAATTAAATAAATTAATTTTTCATTATCTTGAAACTTTATGATAAGATATTTTATTAATACACTTTGATTTAATTTAGACAATACAATAAAAAAATTTTTGTTTTATATAATATTAAAAAAAAATAGTCATATATTTTATTTTAATAAAACATTTTAATCATATACTACTATTTTTCATTTTCTTTTCTAAGTGTAGAACTACTACAATACTATAAATACAATATTATGAATAGAAATTGAAACTAATTTTTAAACAAAAATAAAAACAATTTGTGACAAAAATTTTAACTTATAATTATGGTATATTTTAAAAAATTAAAGCAGACTTTAGTATTTTACTTTTTTAATGCATATTTAAACATGATTTTTATAATCCTTTCGTATGCTACAAGTAGTTGCAAATAATAATAATAGTAATAATATACATATACGAATATACATTTTGAGTTTTGATTTTTAGAAAAATTTGTTTATCTTCAAATTTTACATTAGTTTTATAAATAAAATTGCTCAAATTAAAGAAATAATTTACAATAATAAAAAATAGAAATAAGTACTTCAATTACGCCAAAAAGGGATTTATTTATTTGAAAAAACTATATTAATAAAGTGATAAATAATTAATTTTATATTTTATTTAATAAATAAATGAACCTATGCTACGAAATAATACTAAATAATTTTAATCTTTTTTAAAAAAATTATGAAAATTTATAAAAGTGTAAAAATCTAATTAAAAAGGAAATATTTAAACTATTGATAAAAAGTATATGAATTGCATAAAAAATATCTAAACTTGTGTAGAATTTGAAATTCTTACTTATTATTATCTTGGGCACATGGGGATAAATATAATTTTAATTTATATTTTGTATAACTTTTTAACTAAGAGTATTCAAAATATATTGAAAAATATGTACACATCAAATAGTAAAAGTATTTTCAAACTAAGAAAAAGAATTAGCAAGTATATGTATTCATGTACACATTTAAAGATCGTAGGTACTCCGAAATTACATAATGTAATCTTCTAACCGAGGGTTGCATCGACTATTTATATTAAAAAGTTGAGATGAAGTAAATTTATAAACTCTGTTATATTATTACGTGTAATTTCAAAAAGTGATGTAATGATAATAAAACTATTTTTCTTTTAGCCGAATGAATTTATAATTCATTCATACATTTAGTCTACTTATTTTGTTTAATAAGAATGATTACTTTTCATATTTTACGAGTCCTCAGAAAACTTTTTAAAAATAGAATATATAATACAAAATTCTTTATTTTAACGTTTGATTATTTTTTTTCAACTAATTATTTTGTATAACCATTTAATGGTGTTTATTGTACAATATAAATGAATATTAAATTGATGATCTAGAAAAAATCAATGTTTATAGATGTATAAATATAAATAGTTACATTTATAAATAAATATATTTTCTTATTTTTTTATTTTTCTTTGAGTATTTCAGTTCAAGAGTCATTTAGAATTTTAAATAAAAAATGTAAGGGCTATTTTCATTCTAAAATTTAATTTTGTACCCTTGTTTTATAAAACCAGAGATAATAGGGATAAATTGTGAATCTATGATAAAAAAATAATATGTAAGCCTACTCAACAGTTTTAAGAAACTAATTTACTATTTTCATATTTATTAAAATTAGAAGTGAAAATATGTACCAGATTGTTATTCAAGTGCTAAAAATAATAATTGAGCAAGTATTTTTAAATTAATTTATTATTGACAAATTCCTTTTTAAAATTGCGCGTTATTTCTAAAAAGAAGTTTAAAAAAGGAATAAACAATACGAAAGCCAAAAGGGTAGGGGGTAACCTCGACGCGTTCAAAAACAATACGAAGATTTCCAATTTGAACTCACTAAGTCCTTGTGGAGGTCCTTGCTTATATGGGAGGTTAGCTTCATAGTACCGACAAAAACAAAAAAAATCCCCAAAAGGATGGAGAGCGACTTGAGCACCAGTGAGCCCATCTTCTCGACCCTTGTCCTTTTTCTTTCTCTCTCAACACACGATTATGCCAACACGCGACACAAGAGAACAAGCTAAGAAGCCAAAGAAGCTGTAGCGTCCTCTATTTTCTTGACAAACGTCAACAAGGAAACGCAAAAACTTCAAAGCACTAGCACCTTCGATTCGCGAAACACCAATCAAACATTGTCCTTGCTTTTTTATAACAACACTCGAAGACGTAACAATGATGACAGCGACGACGACGATGAGGTAGACCACGGCGACGACGACGATAACCGCGCATCACTGTTCTTGACGCGCATCATCGTGCCGCTTTCCCTCCTTCGAGAGAACGTGCGTACACGCCGTAAGTCTTTCATCCAACGTCGGAAAAAGATCGGGCCGCTTTTTCCGCGGAGCGAAGAGAGAAAGATGGTAAGGACGCTCTTGGTCTTTTCTCTGATAGACGGAGCAGAGGTAATGCTTGCTGCCACCGGCGGACAACTCTTCTACGAATGTGCGCGCGCGTCTGTCGAAGGGGGATGTCATTTGCTCGATGCCGTAAGCGAGAGAACCACAAGCACCCAAGAACTCCCCAGAGCGGGGTTTGGTTGCCTGTTTTTAGATCTTTCTCCCAGCCCCGACTCTGAAGGCTTTCTATCTTGTTCTCTTCCTTTCTCTCTCTTTCTTTAAACATAATATTTCGCGGACTCTCGTGGCTCCCCCACTGATTCGCATCTTCTTCCCTTGTGGAAGCTTTCCCCCTCTCACTTTCGAGGAAAATCGTTACTACACACGTCTCCGCTGGTGCCACTTGACAGCTGTTCACCGCTTTCAACTATGTTTACATTCCCGTGCTTATACACGTGTACGTATATAACGGTTTGAACACCGCGCGTTAACTTCGCTGCTCTCTTTTCCCTTCGCGTGTAATATGCTTTGCTGTCGTTGTTCATCGATGATACTGGCCTTTAGTGACTCGGGCTTTTTTTGAAGAAAGAAAAAAGAGCATCTTTAGATGCATTAAGCGCGTGTACTAAATATGTCAATTTACACTTCGCATACGTATTGAATCATCAAGTGGCAGGGGTGACGACGGAAATTTTGCGTACCACTGAACAGTTAAACCAATGGACACGTCGACTATACGCAGTCTTGCCTTTTAATCTTTTTGTCACCCACGTGACGACGTAAAACAAGGAAACGCGATGGGAATGGAGTCAAGACTAAATTCTTGAATTTTGTATTGAATCGTGTCTATTGTCCTGCTGAGAATGTGCTTTCCTGTTGAGAATACTGCATTCTGTGACTAGAATAAGTTGAGTACATAATAGTATATTTGAAATAACTAATCTGGATTATATTGTGAATTCAAAAGCTTTATAGAGCATTTTCAAATACATATTTTCGTTCTATTGCTGAGTTTGATGTATTAGTTATATAGTAGATGTTAAGATAAATAAAAACATTTTTTTCAATTCCAATATAAATACTCTATTTATTAAAAAATTATACTTAATGGTATTTCTACATGAAAAAATATTTTATATTAAAACCATTCTTTCAACAGTGTGTTTTATTATTTGATTAATTTGATTAATAATAATTATACAAGCTATATCAGTGGTTAAAAAAAAAAATAAATATTATCTACAGACTGAGGTAAAGAAATTTATTATTGATATATTGTTTAATTTATTGAATTTTTTAAATAAAATATAAAACAATAAATCTTTTTTGCAGTTATTTAAAATATAAATAATGTATGTATTGGAAATAGTAATTCAGTAAATTTTTTAAAAGATGACAAATTTTCAAGGAGGACAAAAGTCCTCCGAACCTTATCAGGAATTAGATGAAGTTCAAGGTGCTGAACTTAACCGTGTGATTAATACTACAGTTAGAAATAACATCCCAAGTGATATTAATATCGATAGATCTTTAGAACTCACATCTGTTACTGTTATTCCAGATGGTATGAAATGTATTTAATAAATTTGTACAATTATTAATTAAAACAGTTTGTTACTAATTTTTTTATTAATTCAAATGGTTCTTGGGGTAATAGAAATGATTAACTTATTATTTTAACAAATTATTAATGTTTATAATAAGAAGTTATTTTGAAAGTAATTATAGTTAAAACTAACTAGTTTTCATAAGGTAACCATATTGTATATACACACATTATATTTATTTCTGTATTCTTATAATACTTACCATACTTTTTTCTTATTTATAGTTAAAAGGTAAATGGGATATTCCTAATATATATTATTAAAATTATTGTACATAAATTTATTAAGAAAATGAAAAAAATTTTTATTAACTCATTAATACCATTAATTTAATATTTGAAAAAAAAATTTTTTTTAAAAACTTTATCTAATTCAAATTAAACTATCTGTCTACTGAATCTATTAAAGGATATGGCTAACACAATGGTTACTTGGTATCAGAGAACTTGATCTCTACAATGAAGTTTTGAAGAAAATATAGTTAATGTCGCAGTGTACGCATGAAAATGATATTCTTACTTCAACACTACCTAGTTTCTTTTTATGGTGAGCTAAAATAATCAAATGTTTTTAAATATACTAAACACTTCTCAACATATATGGGCATTTTTATTTGTAAATAAAATATTAAATTTGTAATGTATATATTAATTCTATTTCAATCTCATATGTTAATATTAATGACTATATGTATTTATAATTTTTATTTATAAAATGAAAAGCTAATCTTAAAAAAATATATAGTCAGTTATTTGGTTTATTAGTATTATATAATTTTACTTTTATAATTTATTTTTAATTATTAACTTGAATATCTATGTATTATATTTCTATCATATTAATTTATTCATTAAATTTGCATTAATTTAGCAAATTTTCATTAGATACATTTACAGTGAGCCAAGCCATTAATTTGTTAGGTTTTGGAAGGTTTCAAGTTAAGCTATCATTATTTACGGGACTTTGGTGGATGGCAGATAGTATGGAAATGACAATACTCAGTATTCTCAGTCCCACTTTGCATTGTGATTGGGGAATTTCTAGGTATCAACAAGCACTCACAACTACGGTGAATAACATATAAATAAAAATGAATTTTAACTTATTAAAATAATAAAGGTTCAGTTTTAATCAGTGCCTATAATTTTAGGTAGTTTTTTTGGGTATGATGCTTAGTTCAACATTTTGGAGTAATTTAAGTGAACGTTATGGTAGGAAAAAAGCTTTAACCTTGTGTGGAGTACTTTTATTTTATTATGGCTTTTTAAGCTCCTTTGCCCCGAATTTTCTATGGATTTTGCTACTTCGTGGACTTGTAGGATTTGCTATTGGTTGTGTACCTCAATCGTAAGAATTACGGTTGAATTTATGAATATTTTACAAAATAATTAGATTTTTAAATAATAATGTATTACTTGATTTTAGTGTGACTTTATATGCCGAATTTTTACCTGTGGAACAAAGAGCTAAATGCGTGATTCTATTAGACGTAAGCTAACTCATAATATTAATAATTAAAAATTTATTTTAAAAAAATAATTATTATTATTTGTTTTTATAGTGCTTTTGGGCCCTAGGTGCTTGTTTTGAAGTCGCTCTGGCACTTGTAGTAATGCCAAACCTTGGATGGCGATGGCTATTAGCCTTTTCCACCATTCCTCTTTTTTTATTCTCAATAATTACACCAGTAATTAATTAATTTTGTATTTTAGTAATTATGTTTTATGTACTTAAAAAATATTTGAAATAAACCTAATTTTCTAGTGGTTACCAGAATCAGCTTCATTTAACATGATGAGAGGACATACAAATAAAGCATTATCGACATTAGAAAGAGTAGCGCGAGAAAATGGAAAGCCTATGCCTTTAGGCCGTTTGGTCATGGATCGAGTATATCCGACTTCCAGGGGTAGACTCTTAGATCTGTTAAATAAAGACATGTACAAAACATCAGTTTTACTTTGGCTTGTGTGGTAACTATATGAAATTGACTTATTACATTTTAGGAGGCTGTTTCTAACAAAGCTTATTCCACAATTAGAAAAATAATAAAATCGATATGAAAAATTGTTTATTACATAAAAAAAAATATTTTTTTTAAGATATCAATTATCACTAAAATAATCTCAATAGCATTGCTAAAATTCTATTAGATTTAAATAGGTGCAGAATATTACTATAAAATTTTCTATTTCGTTGTAAAAATTCATGTATAAGAAAATGTTTATTTTAACAATGTACAGACTTAATTTTCATCTTTTAAATTACATATTCTATTTAATGATAAAATACATAATTTAAAGATAAGGTGTACACATTTCAATTTCTGTGGGATTTCGTGTTAACATTAGTCATCAAATGAGTAACAATTGCTTATAATAAGTGTTAATGAATTTAAATTTCTTCTAGGATGGCAAGTGCATTCTGCTATTACGGTGTGGTGCTTATGACGACGGAACTTTTTGACACGTCGGCAGACCAATGCGGTGAACAAGCTGAGGAACGCATCCAGGAGCGTCAATGCTTGATAAATTGCCAATTAAGTCGAGGTGACTACATAGACTTGCTGTGGACGACTCTTGCCGAGTTTCCAGGCATCTTCTCGACTATCTACGTAATCGAGAAGGTTGGTCGCAAACGCACGATGGCCTTCCAGCTGGTTATGTTCGCGGGTATCGTGTGCTTCTTAGGGCGCGCTTGCCAACTTAGTCGACTCATGCTTACCCTAGGCTTGTTTTTGGCCAGGGGCCTTATCGCTGGCGTCTTTCAGGCAGCTTACGTGTACACGCCTGAACTCTATCCAACATATCTTAGGAGCACTGGCGTGAGTGCATGCAGTGCTATGGCTAGACTTGGCGCTATGGTCACACCTTATATCGCCCAGATTCTGCTCAGATGGTCAGTGCCAACGGCAATGGGCACATACGCGCTTACGGCTCTGTGCGCAGCATTTGCCATTATTGCCCTACCAGCGGAAATAAGGAAACCCTAAAGTCAAGATTTCGTTTCAATTTATTATTCAGAGATTATATAGTGTATTCTCTGAAAACGTGATTGTAATTTTACCTATTTAGGTGCTACACATCCTTTTATTAGTTAAGGAGAATTAATTTGTTTAAAAGTTATTTATACAAATATCATTTTAGATAACAGTATAAGTATTAAATAATATCAGAAAAAAAGCAGCATCATTTCAATTGATAATTTCACAATTGATGCATCAAATGTCTTTTCTGTTTTTTGGTAAAGATCAAATTTTAGTTAGTCTTGATATTAAACTTCTACATACATTTTATCTTTAAAATCATATTTTATAAACAATTTATTTATTTATTAAAGAGGCTACCATGTTATATTATGGTAGCTACCATGTTGTATTATGATAGCTTTAAAGCTCTTAAGTGAATCTGATTATACACGTAATATTTTAACATAATCAACATTCTTTTAAGAATTAATATTGGTGCTTTTTGAAAAAATCTATATCTTATATTAAAGAAAATTTTAGTTTCATAATTTATAATTTACTTGTATAAATAATATTCTAAGAATTAAAATAAATATTACAACATTTGTTATTATTATAAAGAATGCTTTATTTAAATTAAATATGTTTGATTAGCAATATATTGTTACATCAATTATTTAAAAAAAATAATAAATTATAATGGTTGGCCATTGTAATATTGTACATATAATTATTAGTTTTGTATTTACAAATATGGTTAAAAATTTTAAAGCACAGACAATATTTATTAATTTACATAAATTGGCATAGTATAAATCGAAAATAAATTGTGATTTTACAATGATATTAATAGACTTTTATTTTTCTACATTATTAATAGCAACATTCCGGATCTAAATAAACTATTAATACAAACTTCAGTATCATCTTTCCTTTACTCCCGCGTATTAGAACCCAAAAAATTATATTTTTTGCAGTCTGGTAAAAAAAATATAAGCTCTGAAATTTGGTCGAGTATTACAGCCTTATTTTATAGGTACATTTTCTTGGAAGTAAACAAATTCCATTGGGATAGATCGATCCACAGCAAGACCAGTGATAAACACCAGGATGTCCTGGATGCCCATGACCACAGCCTTTATATCCGCCTTTAATTTAAAATGGTAGATTACATAATATAATTTTATACTCGTGGATGAATAAAGATAGACATAGTATCATTTGCAACATTTTTCATAATTACATGAAAAAAATGATTTCGACTTTTTTTGATAATTTTTTTTAGTTAATAATTAGAATTATTGAAAGGTCTTTTCAAATATTTATTATTATAGAAAATTAAACTATGCTACTTACACTGAATTCAATACATTATGATGGAATATTCATAAAATGCCAATCAATTTATATTTTGTAATATATTTGAGTTTCCTATATACATTTTAACTATGATTAATTTCTTTTTCTTTTAAAAAATCGAGTATTACCAAAAGAGAATAGCAATATTTTAAATATAAACAGTGTATAAATATATAACGAAAATCCTTCAAATTAAACCAAAAACGTGAATTATATATTTATAATATGATGAACTGCATTGATTGGTTGAGAAATTCTATTTGCATTTAACATAACAAGTTTAATTGAAATCTGATACCTGGCATTGTTCCACTGCAGGCACAAATGGCTTCTTTTTTTCCCCCACTTGAGCAGAATGTACAACAATGATATATACCACTATGAAGAGTACCAAAAAAGTGTTTATTAACACTATTAAGCCGTACTGAAAAAAGTTATTAATAATATTATATATAAATTGTAATAAAATTTTCCAAACTATGAAAAACTGTGTAACAAAAAATTCACTACTTAAAAAATGCCCTATTTTATGTAATAGATTTTGCTCTTAATTAAATTTAAAAAATCAATATGAATAAATTACTTAGTGATACTAACATTTACAGATATACACATTACAAGTACAAAAATTATATAACAATTATAAGATAACATAGCATACATAAGCGACTGTTTAAAAAATATTTTGAAAATTTATTTACCTTGCGCATCGATTGTTACACCCAGAAACTTCAATCTTTTTAAAATAATTCGCTTTAAACTCAATATCTCTACATCGGATCCGTTCGAGAGTAAATCTTCGCCTATAAATATAGCGTCAATCAAATATCTTGCTCTTCTGAGTCTTGAAAATTCTTGGATTCTTTCTCTGGCTTCCTTCGTGTGCGATGAAATGGTTGATCGGCTCCGAAAATGACATGGTTTAGGCATGCTGTCGGAAAAGATTTAAACTATTCATAATTTTAAATTAACAAATTTTTATTTTAACGAATATAACTTAAATTTACTTCTAAATTATATCATAATAAGTTATTTTAAGCTAACTATTAACGTTGATATTTAAAAAAAAAATTATAAAATCTAAACGATAACAATATTCGGAAAAAGTTTGAATTATCAAAAAAAAAATTTTTTTTAATAGAAAAATCAAAATTTTCTTTTAAAAATTAATATTTTTTTTCACGAGTATTAATTTTTTATTTTTATAGATTATAATTTTCCGAATAAAAAAATAAAATAATTTCTAGGATGGATAATGAGTTTTTAAAATTTGTTTTTGTATTCGAATGTAGTCCGAAGTAAGTCAGATTTAATCCTAACATTATAAAATGTCACTAATAAACCAGAGCATCAATGCAACACCTGAAATAAAAAGTGCTTTTACAAAACCAATAGTCAGCTCATGACTATCGAGTCAAATATGAAAATCCAAAAAGCAGTTCCTCGCTTGGATACTCGAGCGTTTACCTGTCCCTGACGACGTCAAGAGCAGTGCGCGATCTTATCCCGGTCTCGAATGCGCACTCATTGTATTCGGTAAGAAGCGAGTCGAGGAGGGTTCGCGCTTTCTGGAGCGCTCTCGAGAGCTGACGAGAGGCCCTGGAGCCAGCGCTGGCTACATCCTCGCTTGCGTGGCCTCGATGCTCGCCCAACCAAATACACTCTCGACAAATCGGTTGCTGACAAGCGAGGCAGTGGAACCGGAGCTGCTGCTCCGGATGGGCTAAGCAAACAGCCACTCGACGGATGCTCCGTGCTTCCCAAAGAGGCCGAACGTTGTGGGTCCGTTCATGAGTCTCGTGCTCAGCCCCGCATTCTCGGCACAGGTTACACAGGCAATGCGAACAATGCTGCGTCGCCTACCAAATAACAATTATAAATGTGTAATTTGGACTTCAAAATTTAAAATTATGTAGGATACTACAACCTTTACAGCAAATTATCATTAGTGAGCCTCAACTTTCAAAAGTAATCAAGATTGAATTTTTTATCTGTATTTCTAAAACCATCTTTGGTAATATAGTAATTGAAAGGGTGATGTTAAAGTAACAGATGAGGTAGGCAAATTTTAACGAACCATTTAATCATCTTCATTTTTACAGAAAATTATTTAATATTTTAATTTAAACTTTGTTCTTTTTTTTAAAATTTATTTCTTAAAAAATGGTAATTAAAAATTAATTAATCATATCTAAACGTGTGCTTAAGAATACCTTTTATAATTAATGAAAAATGAAAAATTAATTATAAACATCTATAAATTTCACAATATTGTCTTTTAGAATAATAAAATACCTGTACTTCCTCTGGACAAACATCACAGCAAATGACTCGCTGAGATAGACGTCGACGAACCGCGTAAACTACTAAACGATGTTGAAGCGAATAATGAGGAGGTGGAGTTGGTGAACCGTATTTCGGTAGAGGAAAATCACATGTTGGACAACCCTCGACTTGTTTGCGATTTTGGAAATTATTACTGATACTATCTCCTACCGTTTGAGATAAACCTGCTTTATATGTATAAAAATTTATTTATTTTAATTTTAAAATCTTCATAATTATAATAAATTTTCTGTGAATTACAATGACATTTTTTTTTTTTTTTTGATAATTTAAACAAATTTATTCATAACCTAAAAATGTTTTATATACATAAAATATAAACTTTTTTTTCATTGAATTACAAATTTAATGATGTCTAATAATAAAATTATCTAGGGTTTATTAATTAACAATAAAATTAAAGTTTACTGAAGTTGCTATATCGATTTCTAAATTTATAACACTGATAAATTTAACAGATATTTATTATTACTAATATTTTGCAAACATTTGTTTATTTAAATTTAATGCCGATTTAAACTGTTTATAAATCACAGTTTTAGACAAATATTAAATATGCAAATGAAACCAACTTCTTTCCATAGTTCATTTTTTATATCTATATATATAAAAAATGAATACTAATATAATACTTTATTAATACTTTTTTTATTTATGATAGAACATTGATTTTTATAATTATTAATAACAGTCAATTCTTTAAAATTTTATATTCAGTATTTCAATTTTTTTTCATCTTTATTTTCAATCTAATTTCTTTTTCAGTTTAAATGTTTCAGCTCTGAAAATTCTTTTTCACTACAAACTGCTTTAGAAAAAATTGTTTCCAAAAATCGGCTATTGTAGCCACAGATTTTTGCAACTATACATTTTTTTAAATTATCTGTATATTTATGTGTATTTGAAAGACAATCAATTTTATAGAATTTTTTTTATTTATTAATTTAACTTTTTAAACAATAATTAAACATACATTAAGTGACTCAAAAAATCATCTTTAATTAATTTTTATAATAAAATTATATTTATTAAATTTATTTTACATTATTAATTATCAGTTTTATTTTTTATTATACAAAATTTAGACATAGGTATTTTAAGAATTCATATAATTTAAAATTTTTATTTTTTGTATTTAGTTAAAAATATATAGAAACATTACCTTGACAATCTTTGCTCATAAATTCATTGACGCAATTATTACAAACTGAATGTAAACAAGGCAATAATCTAGGTTCTTCCATTTTGCTACTACATCTGGGACACCAAAAATCTTGTTCATGCAATTGATCATAAACAGAAGTAGCTCTTCTTGTGACATTGATTTCATTTCGTTCTTCTGTCATAAAAGAATTATATATACTTGAAGAGGACGGAGAAGTATTTTGATTGTTTGATTGTAGATTTCTTATATCTTTATTTATACAAGTAGATTCTTTCCTTAAAAATTAGATTGCTTATTTTAAATATTCTTTAAATTAATTTAATATTTAACATTTATAATTTTCTTACTTTTCCAATTTTTTTGAAGATATGTCTTTGGATGTAATTCTGATTTTCCGTGGATTTCTGCATTTCCAGCTACCAAATATAAAAGTCTCTTTTCCTGCTTTATTTTCTTTGTCCATTGAAGTAATTTATAAAATACAATAATTCACAGTATCATTCCATTGAATATATTCAAAATATATTCCAAAATATAATATCACTTTTATTTTATGTATAATTTCCATTTTAATTTTGTAAATAAACTTAAATATTCTTGCCTGTAGGTTTTAACAAAGTTTCATTATTATATGTATTAGTATATTAATTCATTATTCAATAATGATTATATAAATTAATTAGTTTAATACAAAACAATAAATTTACGAAGTCTTCATAATTATCCAATATTTACAATAAGAAAACCTAAATGTTACGTCATAATTATTGTAAATGTTAGATTCAAACATTAATTGTAACCAATACCTTAACCAAATTTTAAAAGTTTTTCAACTAAAATATAATTAGAATTCTTAATTGCTTACCTATTTTAATCTTTATTTATTTACACAATAATATTTATAGCTAAATTAAAAAATAAACTGCATATACATAACATTTACTTATATTATGGAAATGTTTATATTTAAAAACAAATGGCTTCAAGATACAAAGCCAATTTTAGCAGAAGACAAATTTTATAGTGGGGTAATTGGGGAAGCTTTCCAAAGCAGTATCTATTTTGATTAGGGCTTCGATGTGAATATCCATGTTACATGATGTGCACAATTTGAAAAGCACGACATGTTCCATAAACTTATGAAACAGAATGATACTGAATAAGTTATAAAGGATATATATATGGTACAACATAACAGCTCTAAATTATTATACATTGTGCATTTGCGCATTAAATAAAAACACATGACCTAATAATACGCGGTATACTAACATAATTTAATATTTTTTTAACTTATTGTTTCTGTATTAAAATTATTCCTACATCTAAATATACATATAGAAATAAAAATTTACAAAATTAATAATTTTAAATAAATGATAGATACATTAATTAAATTACTATTAAATTTGATATATAACTATTCGTAGCAATACATTCAAATCAATGATATACTACAAGATTATTTAACAGATTTTTTTTAATAATAATATATTATGTATATTTACAGTAAAATATCTACCTTACCCGTTAAAACAAATTTGATTTAAAAAAATAAAAAGTCTTATATAAATCAATTTATTAAAATTATGGAATAAAATATTGATTATCTTTACTTACAGTACATAAAACAAAATATACTATAATAAAAATACAAAAGTTGTTTGTATAAAATATTTTTTATTTACTATAAATTTATGTTTAGAATAAAAAATATGATTATGATATAAAAAAAAATTTTATTTGAAAAAATGGTAGTATTATTTTATATGAAATAAAATATTATCGTGAGTTTATAACTTAAATAATTTTTGTATAAGTTGATAAACATATTTCAATTTTACCGCTAAATATATCGCTTCCGTTTTTTGAAACAAATGGCGATAATTGCTTTAATACTCCCAATCATTCCTTCAGGAAGCAACGCAGTTCATGCTGAGATCAACTATTGTCAATGCTTGAGAGGGATCCTCGAAAAAGTAAGAGAAAAAATTGAACAATTCGTGCTTATTCCGTGTAAGTATACTATTTGTTTCATCAAATTAATTCGTAATTTTTATTTTATTATATCGTATTTCTATGATTAATTTATTGGATATGTAGTAATAAAATTTATAATTATATTTCTATCAAAGGTAGCCATATTCCACACAGGATTAAGCTCAATGAAAAATTTACGTGCACATATTTTTTGAATATCCTAATATAGATCACCATAATACGATATATAAAGTGTTTAATGATTTTTTTGAGATATTATTTTAAATAACTTATAATAATTTTAAAAAGAATATTGTTGGAAAATATGTAAACCATTAGTTTATATTTATGTAGTAAAGTAGAATTTTATCTTTGATGACATGAATTATAAATTTTTTATTTTGCCCTAATAGAACAAATGCCAGACTTCAATGACACTGCTTTGGAGATGCAATTGCGTCGGTTCCTTTACATCGGCAAAGAAAAACCGGAATATCAACCAGGAAATTGGTTCGTTCATAAATATTATTTGGCAAAAAACATTCCATGTATCAACGAATTAGCTGTAAATCAATTAAAACATGATGCCATTATCTCATCAATTATTGAGGTTCAATATGAAATAATTCTTATCTTTCTTAATATTACTTATGTTTTTTAAATCAAAAGTATAAAAAAATAAACATTTTTTAGGCACAAAATAAAGAACTTGTACAGAATCCTGAAACATTGATTTTTGCACTTGCAGTATGTGCTCAACAAGATGTATCAGAGCATTTACGTAGAAAAGCATATGATGCTGTGAAGCAGCTATGTAAATCTCCAAAGAATTTTATTTTATTCAACAAGTTTTGTTCACAAATTAATAAGCAAAAAGCTATTCCGAAAAATGGTTGGGGACATGGATGGAGAAAAGCAGCTAAGGATTGGTATCTTTCCAAAACACCATTAGAACTTGCTAAAATTGTTACTCAATGTAAGAGCAGATATGGATGGAAGCATAAAGATATTATAAAGTTGGCACATATTAATGCAAACGGAAATGGTAAAAAATTCTGAATGATAGAATTTAATAAATGAATGTATTTTTAAATTTCAAAATTATTCTATTTTTAGATAGAGAAATAGTATTCAAATATATATTATATGGTTTAAAAAAAGTAAAAGAAACATTGACTGGTCAAAATACACAAAGTGAGTCAGCTGAAGAAATAATTAGGTTTTTTGAGACAATTGAAGATTTTAAGCACTGCGAAGATGAAGTTAGGTCAACAGCATTATTTGATTCTCTAACACTTACATTTGACCATGTACCTGGGCATATGTTAAAATCTGAAGAAGTAATTAATCTAGTATACTTTAATATTCATTTTTTTTTTAATTTTTATATTTAAATTGCTTAATTTGTAGGTTTGGAATTTATTAGTGTCGTCAATGAGTTTAACAAAGCTATTAAAAAATCTTCAGCGAATTCATAATCTAGATTTTTTGAAACCAAATGGAACAATTACAATAAAAGTTTTAGATTCTTTGAATGAACAAAATGTTATAAAAGAAAAAATTCATCCAGCTGTATTTTTAGTTGCTGTTAAAAATTACGAAAACTCTGGAAGGTATGAAATTTAAAAAATTAATAATACAATTGTAGATTAACCGTTAAACCATAAATGTTAATTTATTTATAATTTTTAGGCCATTATCATATGAAAAACGAAAAGTTAAAGAACAAGCAAAAAGACCGTTACCATCACCTCCTAAAGTTAATAAAAAGATTGTAGATGCTTTAAATAAAATGCTGAATTTTTCATTTTCAGTGAGTTTGTTTGCATTATTTTTAATAAAATCTTGTCATTTATAAATACAATTAAATTAATTAAAAATTACTTACAGCAATTACAACCCACAAACGTTCATTATATGATCACTATCAATATGAATAAAACAATGGTAGAAAGTGAATGTTGGCAATGTGGCAATGTAAATGCACTTGAAGCTGGTTGTTTAATTGCACTATCTCTTCTTCGCGCAGAGAAGAACGTTACTGTGGCAACCTTTGTAAATAATGGAATTCAGTATGTCGATTTAGATGCAAATTCAACACTTCTACAAATAATGAGGAAATTAGAGTCTAAAACTTTTGAAACTATTGATTTGAGTAAACCTATGCAATGGGCTGCTAAAAAAAATATAAGTATTGACGTTTTCATCAACATTGTTGATCAAATTTGTCAAAAATCCGATTCTTCAGAACAGGGCATTAAATCCTACAGAACAAAAATGAATCTACCAAATGCAAAGTAATATGATTTTCCTTAGTACAAAATTGAAAATTTAATCAATATTATAATTATCATTTTTCTATAATTTAAGATAAATCTTGTTATCAATACATCTTAGAATGTAATTATGTATTATTTCATTTATTTTTCATAGATTTTTTTTTAGACTATAAAAAAATTCATTATATAATTTTTCAATTTTTAACTTAAATTAATTTGATAAATAATTTAATAGAAATTGTAATTTTGTTTAAACATAATTAAAATATTTATAAATCAAATGAATCCAATTATATTGGTTTGTAATTGATTTAAGACTTTAGTCTTCATAAATAATTTAAAACTTGTCATGTATTCAATAAATTTAGTTTACGTGATTTTTTTAAATAAAATTAAATAATTTAAATTTAATGCATTAATAAGTTTCTAAAATAGTTATAAAAATGACATTTTAAATATTTCAAATTTATCTTTAGTTTTAAACTTCGTTATTTTTTGTTTCTAGGTTGGTGAATTGTGCCATGTGTGCCTCATCGACGTATAACAAGGAAACTTATGATAAGAATATTCTTTACATATGTGGGTTTGATGAAAAGGTACCTAAAATCATAGAAGCTTTCGCGCGATCCTACTTTTAAGAAATTAATTAATTGAAAAATCAATTCATAAACAGCTTTTTCAATTCAAAATGAAAAAGTTTTTAGATTTTCTTTTAATGACATTAAAAAGTTATTTTTTATTAAATGTAAACTAAAACTTTGGTCTGAAAATATTCATAAGGTTTTATGAATTCACTAATTTTACATTTTAATTTATAAGACAAAATTAATTTATTGAGCTCTGAACAGCTTTTAATTAAAAATATCTAAATAAATTTTACAATTTAATTTAAAAGACAAAAATAATTTATTGAACTCAGAATAACTCTTAATTAGAAATATCCAAATAATCAAGCTAAGAGTGAAACTTCAATATTTTATTTATTATTATTTTCAAAGTTTTAATTATTATATTACTTTTTGAAAATTGCATTGTAAATTAAAATCTTATAAGGAAAAAATGGTTTACGATAAATTATCAAGTTTACATTTAATAAAATAAATTCTATTTATCTTAATTTTTAATAAATGTTAATGCTATCAAAAATAGAGAACAGTAGGAAACAGGAAGTCACACTAAAAGTGTTCAATAATCTATTTTATTTTCAATTCAAAAATGATATATTATCAATAGATATTCATGAATTTTAATTGTATGTAAAAAATACGTATGATAAACTTATTTAATAGAGCTTTTATCAAACTCTATCATGTTTCAAGTAAACTGATCTAAGTTTACAAAACTTTCGTTAATATCTCTTTCATTTTATCAATAAGTTCTATTATTTGTTGAACAGATATAATAGCCTAATCTGTGTTTTTGATTAAAGGCTAGTTTTCAGAATTTTTTATAAAAATTTATATATTTTATAGATTTTTAATAATTCTATTCATACTTTAAAGTTTTTATATACCTATCAAATACAGTATTTTCAAAAATAATTTTTTATTTTATAAGGTTAATATCAATTTAAAATTTAAGATTTAGGTCTTAAATATCTCATTTAGGATATATTCAACCTAATCAGTTTTATACTTTTATTTTTTATTACAAGGATAATGTTACTAATACTTAGATAAATACTTATAAATAATTTAAAATATTGCTATAAAAATTCTTGTATTGTTATATTTTATCTTGTTTATTTAGTATAAATTTGTTTTATAATAATATTGAATCTAATTCACTCATTAGTTTCTTATTTAATTTTATTTCTAATATTTTAATTTCCTGATTGCAAGCAAATATATCTAAAATTAAAATTGAACCTTTCAATAAAAAAGAATCATATAAAAATCATTTTAAACGATATTTTTCTCATAGAATTGATTGCATCTGTTTTCTATTTATCTATCGAGGATTTATTCCTCATCTTTCTTTTTTTAACATTTATAGTAAATTTTATATTCATCATAATGTTTATTTATTTATTTATTTAAAAAGAGTCCTTTTTTGATTTTTCTTACATTATTTTCTACTGACTGGTATATATCTGTTCTTAAGTACAATTTTATTACATTATATAATTAGTTTAATTCTTAACTGCATATTTTTCAAAAGTTATTAAAGTTTTGTTTAGGTTGAATTTTCCTTGGGGGGTTATGATTCAAATGGATTCTTGATAAAATGAAATGGTTTTTAATTTAACCCTTTGAAGCATTAATTTTTTCTTTAAAAGCAAGACTTATGTATTATTTATTTACAACTTTTTAAATTTTAATAAAATTAATTTTTTATTATTTTTTACGTTAATTTTCATCTGGAATTCTGTAAAAAATTCAATTGGTATAAATAATTAATTTTATTTAATAAAAGGTGGTAAATAAGGGTTACCACTATACTTCAAAGGGTTAACATGTGATTTATTACACTGTATTTATTACAGTCTAATTAGCTCTAGGTTTTAAAGATAAAACGTATAATTGAAAAAAATGTAATTCAAAACTTGAGGAAAAACAAAACATTTTGATCTGTAAGAGAATAATCTGATGATTAATATATAATTTTTAAATATATAAATAATTTGATATTGTACCTTTTTTCTTCATAATGCAAAATTATGCTAAGCGTAAAGTAATGCATTAAAACAAATAAATTAGCTTTCGAAAATCGTACAATTATTAGATATAAAAAAAGAAAACAATAATTCTGATGTTCAATAATAAAACTTATATTATAATCTAATAACGATGTTTTTCAAAGTTTGATGTGGTCATAAGTAACGTTAATGTCGACTTCAAGCTTTATGAAGCTACGTATCGATATAATTAAATAATCTAACATTACTATTGTAAAGTTGTACTCAATAATGATAATTGCACGTTCATTAGCACATAATATTTTAATTAAGCTGTGTACGGGTTAAATCAATTTTCTCTGATTATTGAATTGTCTGGTCCGATGTTATTTTTTATATACTTATTAGTTTACGAATGTTAGGAATTTGACTGCCTTAGTGTATGTATACAGAAATATTATACATAACTTTATTAAATTAAACAAAGCTGCCGAAACTTGTTTTTCAATGGTTTTAAACGACTAATTTTTTGCAGGATTGTAAATATGTGCGTCTCTTTTCTTTTCTTCTTGTAAAGCGAAAAAACAAAGAACCCGCTTACACGGCAGATCATTAGTTTTAAGACTGGATATTAGATGTCTAGATCATATTGGTAATAACCTACGGTGCATTTCTCAGTATAGTAGAAAGAAATAAAAGAACAAATAAAAGGTTAAAGAAAATAACGATTAATTTTTATAGCTTGCTTATTTCTTCAAAATGCTGCCAAAAGCAATAAATTAAAAAGGAAAAAAAGTGTTTTTTATAATTGTGAAACTTAACTTAAAAACAGTAACACAAAGTGAAATAAAACAAATTTTCAGCTTTACTAAGAAACGCATTGTATGGACTGACACGCCTCTGCTACTATAAAAAAATAAAAATAAAATATGCGACTAAAAACATGGGAATAGGAATTTTTAACTTGACGACATAAAAGAAAAAATTACTATAAAATATAGAATGTTGAAGAAAAAATTTTCCCACTGTGATATGCATTTAGCCCCAAAGAGTGTAGACATACATTAGTATAATTTACTATTATCTTCATATTTGCCATACTCAAAGTGAAGGAAAACGAGAAATAAACTAATTACGCTACTGATAAATACTGTGATACAAGAATACAATGTTTATATTGTTCAAGGCCGAAAAAAAGAATATTAAACGGATGGCTAAGCTAAATATATATAGTTAGAGGCGTGGGCGCAGTTCAATTGATTTATTAATTTTTGACATATTTCGATTTACTGTATCAATTTTGTTAAGACTTAAGATAAAAAATGAATCAGTATCCAGAAAATTATAATTATAATAATGGTAAACGGCTTGTATATTTCGAACCCCGAATTTTTGCTGGTGTATTTCGAATATAGAGTTCTAAAATTAAAAAAAAATTGACACTACATAAGTACACTGACTTGAAACTTGTGAGGTTTGTAAAAAAAGCTACATCGAATAATTTGTAATTTATTTCCGCGAAGGAAAAGTACAAAAAAGTAGCCTAAAAAGTTTAAAAAAGAGTTTGTTATTCTCACTGTGATTTAATATTTTGTACTCGTGTAAATAATGTTTTGTTATGTTTTTATATCGCGTTTTTATTCCTTTTATAAATGTCACAAGAATCCCATAAAGATGATAAATAAAAATATTAAATTTAGAACGCTGGTTCGAGGTGCTTCGCACTCTTGCAAAACGTAAGATTCTCATATGGCTGTGTCCTGCAAATAAAGTCTGTCCTACAGATGAATTATCCCGTTTAAAGCGCAATTCATCTAAATTCGCAACTTTGCAGTTTGTTCTCTTCGCGGTAAATCAAGCACCCAAAAAAATTGCACCAGTCGATTCGAGGTTCGACATCCCAACACTTTATTATATGTCTAACTTTTTTAATAATAACTATTAACGATTAAATAAATATTTCCTAAAGGAGATATAAAAATAAATATATAGTTTATAAGCACTTTTCGAATTTCTCTTCGCGCGATTTCGACCAACAGAGGACGTAGATAAAAGAAAAAATTATAATGTTAATGAAAAGACCGAGATTGCTTTACGCTAAGAAATTTTAGAATTTTATCGTTCGACTGCTTAATAGGGAGTGAAAACAATCGATCTTTCATGTATATTCCGTTATTGGGATGAAGGTAATAGTATTTTTTAGACAAATTTTTCCTAAATAAATTTCGTAAATACTGAATATTAAACAATGCGCTTAGAGAGATTATTTACACACGCAGAATTGCTAGGCGAAATCTCGTTGACCATAATAATATTATTATTATTATGATCACGCAACATCAACTTCAATTAAATATAATAATATTAATGGTAATAATAATAATATTAATAATAACATTAATGATAATAATAATATAATAATAATTAATTACAATTTTTTGTAAGAAAATGGATGTTGGGAAAAAACAAACAAAAAAATTAGGAAGCATAAAAATAATCTTGTGTTCAGTTGAACTGCTTATATAGATAATCAATTAATTCTCGCTGTTAAATGGCAAGTACGTACGCTACATTTATACTTCTTAGCATAATTATAATGTATAAATACACTTCGTGTTATACAAACTAATTATTCAATTGTAATTCAAAATGTACATTTGTGGTCATCGATGAGAAATTCCATGGTCATGAGAATTCGATTATAATTTTTAACAATATATTATTTTGAATTAAGCATTGGTAAAAATAGCAAAAAGACATTCGTGAATGATTAAATCTACTGCTTTAAATTACTATGACAATAATTTAGAAGTAATTAAAAATCAATGAATCGAAACTCTTTATTCAAAACGATTATTTGAAAAGTAAATTTTCTGCATTTCATAAATAATTTTTAAAACTGTATCGAAATAGTTAATAAATTGTACAACATTAGGATTGATTATACTGATGATAAGACCGTATTCAATATTTTATTTAAAAAAATTGAAAACGTTTCAAATTTATTAATAAACATTTAAGATTTACGAATCTTTGACCGTGTACTATGGCTTTGACTATGGCTACTAGATTGCTCATTTATTTGTGATTATTATTCTTTTTTTATCGTTACAAGATCTCTTACTCTTATCATTATAAGTGATATAATTTTATTGACTGCTTTTTGCACAAACTAATAAAATAAAGATTTTTATAAAAATTCAATAGACAACTATTACTTTCAATATTTAAATCTTTAAAAGAATGTTCATTTAAACTTATTTCATATTTAAACGTAAGATTTGTTATTTATTAATAAAAATTTTTACCAATTATCAGAAGCATGAAAAAAACTTATCGATGGCTCGGTACGACAGACGCGTATACTTCATCGCTAAGTCTTAAAGAAAGAGAAGGTTAAAAATATGCATACTTAGTCATTGATAAAAAAAAATTCATACAAGATTCAGCACATATAAAAAAATAAGTATATTGTCGAAACCAAGAATGATTTGTCAATGACTTAGCGATTAGCATATCTACATTCTCTGTTGCTAAAATTTATATCTTTATTATAGTCAATAAAAATAAAAGAAAACAAAAATTAGGAAGGTAACTAAAAAATATTGTTTTCCCGTTTTATATACGTTTATTACTTCATAACTGGAGAACTTTGTGAGTCAAACCAATCTGCACGATTATTAAATAAAACAATATATTGAATGTGTTCATATTTAAAGAAAAGAAAATTAAAAATTATGTGCAGTAGATAAAGCGAAATGAAAGAAATGATAATTAAATAGCTATGCAAATATGTACCGTAATTCTGAAACAATAATACACTTGCATGTGAATTGATACTGCGTTTAGATTTACAAATTTGTACTGTGTACATTTCGAAGGAAGTATTGATTTTTTAAAAATTTTTTCTATTATTTTAAATACGTAATGAGCATTGATAATGACATTTTACACCATTAAATATCGATAAAGAAATTAATCTGCAAAAATTTTAATTTTCTCTAAGATTTATCAAAAATACGTTGGGATATATCGTAGAAATTAAAAGAATGTAAATTTTCATAATAAATATAAGGTAATGAGTATTTTTATTTCCAAATAAATGCATACCACAGTTTTTATATTAAGTCAACTTTTCTGATTATATACTGTATGTTCTTTAAAGCATGATCTGTATTTTCAATATTGGTACCTATTATGAAATAAAAATAGAACTATTCATTTTTTTATTAATTATTAAAATTTTCATATTAATTGTTGAATATAAGCAGTAAAATACTTAAAAAGATACTAAAGAATTTAAAGATAATAAATACGGCTGAAGTAATAACAAAGTATTGGCATTAGCTATATTATGAAAACCAGGAAATTTAGTATTCAAAAGAACAAATATCGATTATAAAGTAGTAAATTTCAATTAAGGAACATGTACTTTTTAGTTGCAAGTTTAGCAATAGTGATAAATATCTCGTATTTGTATTTTTGATGGTTAAAAAATCAGGAAAAACATTTACAAAGTTACTCATTTCAGTAAAAAAAGCAAGCAGAGCACAACTTTATTCAATAAACGTGTATTCACTTTAACAGAGTATGTAGATTTATAAACATGTATTTATTGTAACTACATTATTTAGCAATAATATTTTTTTGTACGTTGGGCTATAAAACTGTATTTCTTAAAAAAGATGTACTATTACAACACGAAAAATGATATAATACTAAAAATATGAAAATATCTGGAAAAATACATTGTCTCCACGAGACGCTCGACGACAAACAGTTCCAAAATTTTATAGTTTGTTAGTTGATTATTACTTAAGTCAAATACAAAAAGAAACTAAAAATAATCATTTTAAAGCAAATCACGCGATAAAAGTATATAGAAAAAGACTTATTGTAAAAAAAATCTTATAAACAGAATTCATCTACATACATCATTCTTGTCAGCAAAAAAAAAAATATACGTATGTCCAGGACTGCAGTGTGAATTCGAGCGTCCCGAGTAAACATTTCACATTAGATATGATATATATGTTTATATAAGTATATACAAGCATACATTACAATCAAAATTATGAAATAATTTTGTAGATTTTGTCGAATTTAAAAAATACACGATCGAAGTATAACAAGTATGCCTATCATTTGGCCTTACTATTTTGCACATAAAATTTCAGACGCTCACATTCAAAAAGCACGCATGTTTGCGCAAATAGAAGAAAAAAGAAGGGGAAGTGTTTATTTCTATTAGTTTATAATAATATAAACTGCTCGCCTTTTATGAGTATTAACTGTATAAAAAAATAATTATGAAATAAAGCCTTGTAGAATTCACCGATCATTTGTAAGTCGGTATTATAAAAAATAAAAAAGTAACATGTCGCAAATTTACACAAAACCCTCCTTTTTAGCATAAAAAAAAATACCGAAAAAACTACAATTGTTAACACGACAAGAATGTTATTTTTGTACTTCGGCGAGTTCAGACTAATCTGTGTACTATTTACAATACATTGAGGCAAGCAGGTTAATAAAGTTGTCAGAAAAAACAAAGCTTTAATGTTGTATTTTTAACAAAAGTTGCATAATCTCATGTCAAAGAAAAATAGGTAACTATGCTTTTTTGAAAGATTAAAGCTATCTGTTTAAATTTATTATAATGAGTATAAAGGGAAAAATGATTTCTGCAATGTAATTTTAAAGATTCAATTGATACGATACACATCTACAAATGTGTGTATAACTATTACCTAATGGAATTTCTTGTTTTTGCGATTTGAGCGGATTTTATACCTATACTGTCATGTTCTGATTGATTATCTTTGTTATTGTTATATTCCGGTACTAAATGGAAACGAGGCGAGAGTTTAATGACAAATGCAATATGTACAAATTCTTTACTGTTTTTTGTTATCGATAAAAAAGCTTGATTCACAAATAAATTCATCAAAAACCAATATATGACTCATCATATTCTACATTCTTTTAAAATATCCGAAACACTAGTTTTCTAACATTACATTTGAATAAAATTATGAAAAATTTTATGAAAAACATAATTATTTCAATTGATACACATAAAAAGTTTTTAAAATAATATTAAAAATTACTCTTTTTAATAATGAAATTTTATTTAAAATAAAAGAAAATTTTTCATATTTTGCGCAAGAGAGAAAATTGAAAAATAAATCAAATTCTGAAAACTCATATTACTAAAATTAATAAATTATAATTTATTAAAACAATAATAGCGTTAAAAAATGTTTATGACAAATATATTATTAATATATATGTGTATATTACAATTACAACCCCGTCATTTTACAACGGTTATAACCGCTATTCTTTTTTTACTTGATCCTAACATTTTCGTTTCAATTCACAATATTTTTCAACTTTTACGTAAGTTAAAATTAAATTCAAATTTAATAATTAATATAAATTTCAATTAATTGAATTGCAAATGTCTATTAAAATAATAAACTACATATAAAATAACTATTATATTTATTAAATGTTTAATGTGTATTTTATTTTCATCGGCAATCTAATATTAACTATTTTTAACTTGAAAACCATTTAATACATATTTAAAGATTTAACATATAAAAGTTTGTTTCACGTTTCGACAACTCATTAGATGTATTTAAACTTTGCATTTTTATAATATCCAAATTCTTTTAGTTTAAGTATCAGAATTTTGTATAGATGTCCAATAAAAGTAACGTTAAGTATTTTAAACAAGCCGATAAAGATATTTTAAATATGTTCTTTTGAAATATTGTCATGAAGAATCAGTTGCGAATAAATTTTCATATTTTACATTAATTATAATTGAAGAATGCTAAATTGTTTATAGTTTTATTAAAATGATCTTTACGATAAAACTAATATATCTACTGTAACACACAAGAACTATACATTTTGCGTTATATTGTTCAGTTTCAACTAGAAAAAGGCAGGTAAAAATTTAATTTATATTATCGTAAAATTAAAGAAATATAAAATTAATATTGAAATCATTTTTGTTATCGAACGAATTAAAAATAACTTTATTATCAATTCGTTCGACATTCAGCGTATCTAATTCATCAATACTTGAATTAAACTATTCGAAGTTTTAACGCTACGAAGCGTCATAGTCATCCTTCAACCTGGTACCGTAGACTCGTACGCTCCAACAAATACGGTGATCTATGCTGACCTGATAACCACATATTTTGACAAAGTGGAGCTGGAAATAACCGGGCCAGAGGATATTATGCCATTGGCAACGAAATGATTCCGGAGGTAGAACGTATTATTCAGCGCGAAGCGAAGAAGTGCGATTGTCTTTAGGGCTCTCAGATTCAATCGATGCATTCATAGAGCGAGAGTTCAAGAATCGGAACACTAAACCTGTAGAAGATCCGTGACTACTATCCAGATAGAATTATGAATTCGTATTCGATGTTATCCTCCCCCATGGTGCCGAACTCGGTTGTAGGTCCTTACGACACACTCTTCTCCCTTCACGAGCTCACGAGTTGCGTTATGTATCGATAATAAAGGAATTAACAAGTTTTGCATTGGAATTCGCCTACTTGATCACTTTAGCCCTATCTAGAGTGACTACAACTCTTAGATTTACAGGTAGAATATTTTTCATTACCTTCCTTTGGCTTACGATACTATGTGTCCAATCTTTTCTTACAGTGAACTCGTAAAAAATTCAATTTCAATTCTATAGTTTTATCGATTAGAAAAATATTCTACTTTAATTCACAATATACAATTTAAATAAAACAAACAGTTTAACACATTGAACAAAATCCTTAGAATTTTAATTTGTGCTCTACCGTTCCCTTTTATCGTTTGGTATTCAGTACTAAATTTCAAGTCAACTGGTCCTTTTCTTCAGATCAATTGGAACAGCAGTAAATATGATTCCATTTCCGAATCTTCACTTTTATTATCGGCAATTGCTCCGATGATACCACGTGGCACCACCTTATTTAAGATGTTTAATCCCCGAAATGTTTTGACACTTGCGATCTGCAATCTAGAACGCGATACATATCGCTTATTTATGAATTAAGATTTATTTGATTTTATAATAAATTGAAAAATTTGACATTAAAAGAAATTAGAATAGTATATTTTCAAATTGAAGTAACTCGTGAATGTCTAACGCAATTCAATCAATTATTATAAATTTTACACGGTAAAGACCGATAGATATTCATATAAAACTAAATTGACTAGATTAATATTTATCTCAATGCTATTAAATAATTTAATATACATAGTTGAAAAATAAAAAAAATTTAATTCTTAACTAGTTTTTTTTAGACGTTACCATTAAAATTAGTAGGATTACAATCTAACATAATTAGTATTCATGAATGCATTTGTGTTTAAAAATCAGTTTGAAACAGTGAATATTCCTACATTCTCATGTTTGCAAAATCATAATAAATTAACCAAACCGCATTTCGTTAGAATTCTGTTTGTACTCTATATATATTTCAATAACAACCATTGGGTCTGATGCGTTTTATAAGACACTTAATCTTTGTTGCAATATTGAAGGCAAAATATTCATGAAGATTATGAAATGCTGAAAATACAAGACAAAAAATAGAATTCAAGAAGTCTAGATACATTGTTTGGTTTTTATATTTTTTAATTAAAATTGAATTGACAAATTACATCAAAATTTGTTGTTTAATAAAATTAAGGATGTTTTCGAAATTTGTAATGTTTTTTTAAAAGGAAAAATTAATATTTTATTATAACATTGTATAAATTATTATTCCACTGCAAATTTAATACATCAAAATTAAATTAAATATTTAAAAAAGCTGTAGCTATTTAGATATTTTCTATTTTACGTTATGGAAAATGGCAGTAATTCAATGTGGGCTAATGTAATTGTTTTATAATTTTTTTTTAATTATTTAAAAATCTTCTATATACTATTTTTTAGTTGTACAAATTATATATAAATATTTTTATAATTCTATAAAAACGATTTAATATTTGTTAAACAATAAATTATTTAATAATCGATCAAATAAGCTTTTTTATTTATAAAATTGAAATTACTGATAGAAGTGATTGAATTAGTGAAAATTAATTTTTAAACAAAATTATTAAAAACTTAATATTTGCATAATTTTATATTCTAGCTATTTACTATAAAATGCCAGTATGACATAATTTTAATACCAATCAGCTATCATAAAACTTTTAGAAATAATATTACGAATTTTAAAACGATCCACTAAAAATATTTATTAACTATTAAATAAAATAATGCAGTAAACAATTATATCTATGTTTGGTAGTTTTTAAATCACATACTGCATGTTACATGAGATAACTTTAAAAAACTTTAATTTTATTTCGGTATTTTATAGTAGATTTTGTTTAAAGTTTGAAATTTGTAAATCCCAAATTTTTAATAAAATACAATATATTCCCAATTTAGAATAAAAGTTCAAGCTCTTAAGATAATGACTACGTTTGTAAAATGGTAAATTTAATGTCGTGGTAGGTTATGTGTAACAAATAATTAATAAGAATAGGTTACGTGTTCGTAAAACTAGGCGTTGAAGCATTCCAAATAATGATTGTATTCAGATGATTTAAATTATAATCTACTTTTATTAATAATAAATATATCATCTCTTGAAGTCAATAAATATTATTAGTATCAGTTATGGCTGGAGTTGAAGAGCAAGAAAAGTTATTAGAAGATGCTGTTGGAGTTGTCAAAGTTCAAGCATTGCAGATGAAACATTGTTTAGATAAAGCAAAATTAATGGATGCTTTGAAACATGCTTCTACAATGTTAGGTGAATTACGTACATCTTTATTGAGCCCTAAAAGTTATTATGAACTCTACATGGCCATCACTGATGAACTTCGACATTTGGAACTTTATTTATTAGATGAATTCCAAAAGGGACGGAAAGTAGCAGATTTATATGAATTAGTGCAATATGCAGGCAACATTGTACCAAGATTATATTTACTTATTACAGTTGGTATTGTTTATATTAAAACTAATCCATGTTTAAAAAGAGATTTATTGCGAGACATGGTTGAAATGTGCCGAGGAGTTCAACATCCATTACGAGGTTTATTTTTGAGAAATTACTTACTACAGTGTACTAGAAATATTCTACCGGATAATTTAGAAGATAATAATACAGATGAAGGAACAGTAAGAGATAGCATAGATTTTATTCTCATGAATTTTGCAGAAATGAACAAATTGTGGGTTCGAATGCAACATCAGGGTCACAGTCGTGAAAGAGAAAGAAGAGAACGAGAAAGGGAAGAATTGAGAATCTTAGTAGGAACTAATTTAGTTCGACTTAGTCAGTTAGAATCAGTTACACTAGATAAATACACAAAACTTGTTCTACCTGGAATATTAGAACAAGTTGTTAGTTGCAGAGATGCAATTGCCCAAGAATACCTTATGGAATGCATAATTCAAGTTTTTCCAGATGAATTCCATTTACAAACATTAAATGCTTTTCTTAAGTCTTGTGCAGAACTTCAAAGTGGTGTGAATATAAAAAATATCATAATTTCTTTAATAGATCGTCTTGCTGCATTTAGTCAAAGATCTGATGGTGTAGGTGGTCCAGGAAGTCCTAATCAGTTATCTGGAATTCCACAGGATATTCAATTATTTGATGTATTCAGTGACCAAGTATCGACCATTGTACAAACAAGACAAGATATGCCATTGGAAGATATAATATCTTTACAAGTAGCATTAACCAATTTAGCTCATAAGTGTTATCCTGATAGAGTGGATTATGTTGATAAAGTTCTTTTAAATACTCATCAAATATTTCAAAAAATTCACATAGAAACATTAGAATATAATAGCGCAGTTTCAAGAGAACTGTCAAGGCTCTTAAAAATACCAATTGATAATTACAAAAATATTTTGACAGTATTAAAGTTAAAACATTACAGGCCACTTTTAAGTTATTTTGATTACGAAGGAAGAAAATTGTTGGCAACATATATTGTAACAAATATATTAGATAATGAAACACTCATACCATCTCCAGATCAAGTAGATGCAATTTTATTAATGATTACACCACTCATTCAAGATCAGTCTGATCATACAGTTGAAGATGATCCAGAAGAATTTGCAGAAGAACAGGGATTATTAGGCAGATTAATCCATTATTTTAAATCCGATATTTCAGATGAACAGTATATGATTCTTAGTACAGCTAGAAAACATTTTGTTACTGGTGGTAGTAAGAGAGTTAGATATACATTGCCACCTATTGTTTTTCAAGCATATCAATTAGCTTTTATATATAAAAATTTACAATCTAAGGATGAAATGTGGGAAAAGAAATGTCAGAAGATTTTTCAATTTTGTCATTCAACAATTACAGCATTGATTAAAGTTGAACTTGCTGAACTGCCTTTGAGGCTATTTTTACAAGGAGCTTTGGCTATTGGAGAAATCAGATTTGATAATTTTGAAATGGTTGCTTATGAATTTATAAGTCAAGCTTTTTCTATATATGAGGATGAAATTAGTGATTCAAAGGCACAGTTTGCTGCAATAACGTTGATTATTGCAAGTTTTGAACAAATAAATTGTTTTGGTGAAGAAAATGCTGAACCAGTCAGAAATCAATGTGCCTTATATGCAAGTAAACTTTTAAGGAAACCAGATCAGTGTCGTGGTGTAGCTACGTGTTCTCATATTTTTTGGTCTGGAAAGTCTTTGAATACCAATGGAAAAGAAATGCAAGATAAAAATAAAGTATTAGATTGTCTTAAGAAAGGGATAAGAATAGCTAATCAATGTATGGATATTTCTGTACAAGTCCAATTGTATATAGAACTTTTAAATCATTACATTTATTTTTATGAAAAAGGTAATACAGCAGTAACTGTACAAATCTTAAATCAAGTTATCTCTAAAATTAAAGATGAATTACCGAATTTAGAAATAAGTGAAGAAACTGAACAAATACAGAAACATTTTGCAAATACCCTAGATCATTTAAAAAATAGAATAGAATCACCAGAAGCAGAGGGACAACTGTACGATGGACTTGTTTTGTAATAACTTCAAGATAGTGATGTAATATTATTCCTGCAATATTTATTTAACAAAAAATGTACGTTAGGAAATAATTCAAAATTTTTAATATAATAAAACTGTGTTTATATTAATTAAACATCTACCTTAAAAACATTGAATTTTTACACTAGAAAAAATAAAATCTGTAATTAATATATGAAAAGTTAATTTTATATTTCATCAAACATTTAATAAATAAAAATTAAAAAAAGATAAAAATAGTTACATTTTAATGAAAATCAAATTAAAAGTTATTAAATATCTTTTTATATTTATTAATTTATCTAACAGTTCTGGATAATTTAACTAAGTATATTAAAATTTTATTTTATGAATAATTAAAGGGAAAATTTGGTAAAATTATTAAGGAATTGATATTGATTAAATGTATTTATAAAATTAACTTAAAATAAATTTATTTTTTTAATATCTATTACAAATATGATAATTTAATTTTAAAATAATTTTTTCGTGATTATAAATAAATACGCATTATAAGTAAAGTTTGTTTAAAAAACATTTATTAATGAATGTTCAAAATTTGAACAATGCTATGAAGTATGAATTCTGTTGATATAATTCTAGGATTCATTTATATACATTTGTTGGAATATTTTATAAGATTTCATTGATGAAAATTTAAGCTTTAAAGGACCATCATCACAGCCGTTCAACGGTTTTCTTCTCGTCGACGAGTTGGTCTATTTCATGCATGATTTCCCCAATCTTAATCATTTCAGTCTTACGACATTTACAGAATTATCAGAATTAGGGGCACAGAGCTTTTAAGATGTCACTAAAGCACATGCATTAATTAGTCTCTAAAGCATTTGTCTAAAAGACAGATGTTTTGTCAGTCTAAATTTGTAATTTCCTTAAAGCTCTTTAAAGGTCGGCCTTGGATTACAATTCGTCTTTGATATCGTCTTCAGATTCGTCTCCTGTGGGTGGTACACCACCACCGGCCCCTTGGTACAGTTTGGCAATGATGGGCTGAACAATGTCTGACAACTCTTTCTTTTGCGTCTTGTATTGTTCGGGATCGGTATCCGGATTTTCTTCGAGCCATTTGATCTTTTCGTCGATGGCCTCTTCCATTTTAGTCTTATCGGAATCGGTGATTTTCGAACCCAGTTTCTCTTTATCCTGTAGTTGGTTCTTGAGCGAATAAACATAAGATTCGAGTTCATTGCGAGCCTCCACGCGTTCCTTGAGTTTTTTGTCGTCATCAGCAAACTTCTCCGCATCTTTGATCATCCTTTCAATATCATCCGGCGTTAGCCTGTTTTGGTCGTTGGTAATAACAATTTTCTCGCGGTTGCCGGTACCCTTATCTTCAGCAGATACTTGGAGGATACCGTTTGCATCAATTTCAAAAGTTACTTCAATTTGAGGAATACCACGAGGCGCAGGTGGAATACCAGTGAGATCGAATTTTCCAAGGAGATGGTTATCTTTTGTCATGGGACGCTCACCCTCGTAAACTTGGATAGTAACAGTGTGCTGATTATCGGAAGCAGTGGAGAATATTTGTGATTTTTTGGTAGGGATTACAGTGTTTCTAGGAATAAGTTTAGTCATAACACCTCCGACAGTTTCAATACCCATTGTCAGTGGGTTGACGTCAAGGAGAACAATTGCATCTGTATCCTGTTCACCTGAAAGAACTCCAGCTTGAACAGCAGCTCCATAAGCTACTGCTTCATCTGGATTAATGCCTCGTGAAGGCTCTTTACCACCAAAGAATTCTTTTACGAGAGCTTGAACTTTAGGAATTCTTGTAGAACCACCAACAAGTACGATTTCATCAACATCTTTTTTACTCATATCAGCATCTTCAAGGACTTTTTGCACCGGCTTCATGGTACTACGGAAAAGGTCCAAGTTCAACTCTTCGAATTTGGCACGGGTTAACGTTTCGGAGAAATCGGCATTTTCGAAGAATGATTCTATTTCTATCCTTACCTATAAGAATTTATAAACAATTCTGTATTTTACTAATTCTATTGAACAAATATAAGATACTAAAATAAGGTAAATTGAGAAAATAATAATAAAAAAGAAAAAATAATTTTTTAGTATTGTTAAAAAAATTTAATTATACGTAAATGTGTTATTAAAATTATATACTGAAGTTCAAAGAAGTATTTAAAACGATCTACTTGAATTTTTTCAAGTTTCTTTTTTTGTAAATATGTTTATTATTTTCGCATTTGAAAATAAATTTTTTTTATTCATTTATATGACTACTAATTTAATTAATTGCTGTGAAATACTATAAAATTTTAAAAGATTTTAATATGTATATCTATCTCAAATGCACATGCAATTAATTAACTTTAGTAGTATTACATTCTTTCAGAAAGATAATCATTAAAATTAAAGTGGCAATGAATTTTTTAAAAATTAATTTACCTGATGACTTGCACTTAGTGCTCTCTTAGCCTTTTCAACTTCACGACGCAATTTTTGAACAGCTCTATTGTCTTTGCGTATATCTTTGCCTTTTTTCTTCTTGTACAGCTTGATGAAATGATCCATAACACGCTGATCAAAATCTTCACCACCTAAGTGAGTATCACCATTGGTAGCTACTACTTCAAACACTCCATTATCGATAGTTAATAAACTGACATCAAAAGTACCACCACCTAAATCAAATACTAAAATGTTCTTCTCTCCATCTTTTTTGTCTAGTCCATAAGCAATAGCTGCTGCAGTAGGTTCATTGATAATTCTCATAACTTGTAAACCAGAGATGGTACCAGCATCTTTAGTAGCCTAATGATTAATAAATTTTCATAATTTAATATTTATTAATTGTACACAATAGCAATAATGACTGAGAAAAACAATGACTTACTTGTCTTTGTGCATCATTGAAATAAGCGGGTACAGTAACAACAGCATGAGTAACTTTCTTGCCCAAATAAGCCTCTGCTGTTTCCTTCATTTTTCCTAATACCATGGCAGAAATTTCTTCTGGAGCAAAAATCTTTTCTCCTTGATTAGTGTCCACTTTAATATGTGGTTTACTATTTTTTTCTATAACTTTGAAAGGAAAAAATTTAACATCATGCTGCACGGTATTATCAGTCCATTCACGGCCAATGAGACGTTTAGCATCAAAAACTGTATTTTCAGGATTTGTAGTTAATTGATTTTTAGCAGCATCACCAATCAAACGTTCACCATCAGATGTGAAAGCTACATATGATGGTGTAATACGATTACCCTGGTCATTGGCAATAATTTCCACACGACCATTCTTGTACACTCCAACACTAGAAGTTATTTTCTCATATTAATAATAATGGTATAACATTATTTTTTCAATAAAGGATCAATAAACTTATAAATTTACCATGAGTATGTAGTTCCTAAGTCAATACCAATTACAGTACCAATGTCATCTTTATCCTTACTTTTGTCCTCGTAAGCTGTAATAATTACAACTAGCCCTAATAAAAATAGAGCTACAGCCCCCTTCATCTTAACTTTGTTGAACTTCAACTGTAAACAAATAAAAACAAATTTTATAAAAAATATGACAATTAAAAAATGAATCCATAATAAAATAATCAGTAAAAAATGTTTGTATAAATTGAAAAATTAAAAGTATAATTAAGAATGAAAGGAATTTCATTAATAAATTTTAAAATTAAAACTGATTTATAAAATAAATAAATAAAGTAGGTCGCTAAAAGTCAAATAGAACATACTATAATATTCTAGAAGCATATGAAAAGGATAATACATCTGTAACAGGCTTTGAACCTGTAATAATATTTAATATTTCTCCGACAAGAAATATATTATTAAAAAACTGTAAATTTAATAAATATGATTAATTAATAATCAATAGTGAAATGGAAATTTAAAAAATCGTACGAAAAATGATACGTCGACAAATAAAGTAATTTGTAAAATACCAAAAAAACAGACTTAACAAAATTACATCTTCTTCAAACAATAAATTAGTGTTTAAATTATTATCCTAACCGATATAAATTGACTATAAACTTTGAAAAGAAGCAAGAAAATTAAAGAAAGAACAGAACATCAAAATGACCGTCTATAAGTGTATCAATGGAATTCGGAAGACGTATTCATCTCAATGTTGCAAACAGCCCATTTCTTTAAATATACTTAAAAAAATTATTCGTTAATTCACTCACCGTTTGGAAGATTTCTTTAAACTTAGCACAGCTTTAAATAAATAAAAGCACTTTCTTGCACTGTACGTTCAAAAAGAAATTAGTATACAACGAAGCGTTTCTGGTATGACTGATAGCCGACGAAACTCAGCGCCGAGATATTAACGGGAATATCTCGTCGTGGCTTTCCCGGATTGGTGCACACAGATACGTAGTAACGGAAAGCTGAGTGGAATTGGTAGAGCTGCCTACAGTTGGCTTCTGACCATTGGCCCACGTCATTTGAGCTACACTTTGTAGGCGTCGCAGAGATGTTCCACGCTTCTTCTAGAAGTAGTACGACTATCGCGTGTTAAATTCTCGATTCTGCGCAGAAATAAACTCATGCAACTTAGTTGTTGAATATGCGCGCGTTTTGACTGGGGTCGAGATGGTGGGGTAAGATGGAAATTAAACTCTATATTGTATATTGCAATCTTAAAATTGACACCTTCTATAAAAAGTATTCAAAAGGTCAATGCAGTTAATTATTTGGCTATACATATATGTAGAATGGTGATTTTTAAATCATTTATATACTATAGGTAATATTTTATCCGCATTGACTTGACACATGAAAATTTACGCGTATACTGTAAAAAACTAGCGAAAAATTATAAACGCACAAAATTGAAAATTCAGAAAGAGATGAGCATATTATTATTAGATACTAGAAGCTCTGATTGATCAAGGATGTTTATGGTTATCTATTATACTCGCAGAAAAATTTTCTAGGTTACTATTTTTTTAGTGAAAATGATGTCATTCTATCGTTACTTCATCTTATAATATATTGAAAGTTGAATATTGTTTGAAAAGCAATTGATTATCAGTTATTTAGTGATAAATTATAATTTTATTTTAAGAGGAAACCGAAATTATAATAATAAAAACAAATAATTTTAGAAAAATTTTTATTTTCATTTTAATAACAGATTTTATCATACAATTATCAAATTTAATCATTTTATTATAATAAATAAAAAGAAAGATGGATTAGATATAATAATATAAGATGGATTAGAAGATATTTACGAATATTTACAAGTGAAAATAAGCTACTAATTATTTTACATTTATTTCAAATATATTCTCTTACATAATTATATTATTATAATTATAATTATTATTATAATTATATTAATAATTATAATTATTTTATTCATTTATATAAATAATTTTATTTTTACGAACAATAAATTCATAAAATAAATAAAAAAATTATTTAAGTCAGAGAATTTCAATGTATTTTATCTGCATCACCATAATACAAACTTGTTATACACATGTGCATTTATGGAATTCCTTTTAAATGTAACGGGATTTTCAATCAAAGCATACGCTGATACGGATATAACAGTTTTTATTAACCCATTCCTCTACTCCGTTTTCTTTACTGAGAATACTTTTTGATACTTAATAAAAAAATTTTCCAATCTATAATACCGCAATATTTAGAAAATGTTGAATTTTAATAGAAATAAATATATATTTAACCTTATTTTCATACTTTACATTGTTAATAAAATACCACGAACCACTATATATTAAAATAAAATTTAATAATAAAAATTAAAAATTTAGTTATTAAAATGTGAAAAAACAATTAAAAGTCTTATTAAATTTAGAATATATCTTCAAAAATCAGAAAATTTAACTTTTACTTATAAAAAACAAATAAACATAAATAAAGATACTGTAAATAATAAAAGCAACAATTTGTAAATATTTATATCAGTTTTTTGTTACAAATTTATTATTAATTGATTTTAAATAGTTAACCATATTTTTAAAGTAGATATTTACAGAAAGCATCAAGAAATATCAGTAAAAAATCCAAGGATTAATTAAAAATACGTTTTTATTTTCCTACAATAAAGTGAACACAGCCAGAGGAAATACATTATTGCGTCATCTTAGTAAATAATGAATGCATTAATTATTCAAAAATTATTGTGATAAAGGCTAATCATTCATTTAGACAATCTAGAAAATTGTCAGCATAGTTAAATCAAAATATAAAAAATTTATGGAAGAAAAAACAGAAAAAGAACAGCAATTAATAATAATAAAAATATTTAAATGCTTAAAAATATAATTTTGATTATAAATAAATAACAATTTTCAGTGTTACAATAATTTCATTGTTAATAAATTTGTATCATTTATCATATTTTTATACATTTTTACATACATGACTTATTGTTTCTTCCAAGTTAGATATCTGATGATTAATAAATCATGTATTATAAAGTTCTAGTATTTACTTTTTAAATACAGCATATTCAAAATTAAAGGTGTAAAATATGTTATTATGCAGTCAGCTCCAGCTCTTCTCATACACATAAGAGTTTCCTTTAATACAGTCTCCAATTTAATAGCTCCATTTTTTGCAGCATGATATAACATAGCATATTCTCCAGATACTTGATAGATAAACAAAGGATATTCTGGATGTGCATTTTTCGTTTGTCTAACAATATCTAAATAGGCTAAACCAGGTTTTACCATTAACATATCAGCACCTTCTTCAATATCTCTTTTCTAGAATGAAAAAAATGTGTTCAAATATTTATTATTGATATATTTGACAGCTAAAAAAATTTTATAATTGTACAATAAAAAAAATAATTTTTTACTTATAAACATATTCATATTATATCTATAAATTTAAGTAAGTAAATGCAAACTTAATATTAATTATAAATTATTTTATACATTTTAAAAATATAAGAGAACCTAACTAACCGCTGCTCTAGCTGCTAAACCACTACTACCTAAAGGCAGCTGATAATTTTGTCTGTCTCCAAATTTTGGTGCTGATTTTGATGCATCCCTGAATGGTCCATAAAAACCAGAAGCAAATTTTACAGCATATGATAAAATAGACACCTTATTTGATAATCCAATATCAGCAAGACCAACTTTAAATAGCTTTTATTCGACCAATCCATCATAAGCCAAGATGGTGCAACAATATGAGCTCCTATATATTATAATATTAAATAAAATTATTCATAATAATTTAAGAAATTCAAAATATTGTCATAATTTTAATAACAATTAATTATTATAATTTATAAAATAAAATTTTTATTTTAAATCTATATGATTTATAACAAGCTTATAATAAATTGAAATATGCATAATAGACCAATATAAAAATGGTTTAAATATAGTATAATAATAAAATCATTTATACAATTTTTATTACTGAATGATAAATTTATAATAATAAAAAATTAATTTATAAATAGTTAATTACAATCTTTAATATAGTTTTTAGAATATATTTTTTAAATTAAATTTCAATGCATAAAAATTTTTTAGAGAATGTTTTAAATTTATCTAAAGTTTTCTTACCAGCTTTTGCATATGCAACAGCAATATCTGCAATACGCTTAATACTTAAATTATTGTTAATAGTGCCATTGCTATCTAAAATCCCACAATGTCCATGACTAGTGTAAGGACATAAACACACATCACAAGCTATTACTAAAGTAGGAAACCATGTTCTTAATAATGGCAATACTTGAATAATAGGATTTTTTAAACTATCAGCTTCAGTTCCATTTTCATTCTAAAAATATTATTCATTTCATTAATTTTTCTTAAAAAATTTATATGTTAAAAAAATTATTATATTAAGTACTATTTGAAAATTTATAAAAAATAAAAAAATATGAAGCAAACGGATTTTTTTTTTAAATGTTAGTTAAAATTAAATTAATAAGTTTTTTATTTCTATTATTTTACAGATATTGATTAAAAAATTATTCAATGAATAATTTTATAATTTTTTGTTTTATTTATTTTGAATTAAAATACTAAATAAATATTATGTTGTATTTCTTATGTACATATATAAATATATATATATATATTATGCTAAAACCTTTATATACTTGTAAAAAACAAATTGAATTAATACAATATATAAATTTTTTATTTACTTTTCGTAGATTGTTTACAACACCAAATAATAAAACAGACTTTAATCCCTTTGTGATCAATGGTTCCAGAAAATCTTTCAGTTTATTAATTCCATACCTATTGATACTTGGCATGCTCGGAATATCAGTAATTGCATCAGGTTCATCTCTATAAAATATTAATTTTAAATACAATATTTAATTTTTATTATTAATTATTCTATTTATTTTCAATTTACTTCTTTGCTAAAATATAAATTGGATTATTTAGATTGCAAATTAATTAAAGTAAAAAGCTTTAAAAGACAACTAAATATTAAAAATTAGATTTAATTTACACGTTTAAATATTAAAAATACAATTTATTTATTTGTAATAACATGCTCGAAGAGGTTATGTTCAAATACTTACAAAACAAAAATTGGAAACATTAAATTTTCTGCTGTAATTGCAACATTTGGTGATTGCCATTGCCTCAAAGTGGGATGAAAGTATCCACTATGTAAAATATGTTTTAACTCCATGCTATTTCAGCTACACACAATATCTTCTATAATTTTTCTTACAAATCGTTGACAAGCCTTTTAATTTATACCCCAAATAGTACCGATATTAAAAAACTTAAAAATTACCTAAAGCATTAATTTTTATATTTAACATATAAATGATTAATTAATAAATGATTCTTATTTGTAATAAATATTTATAAAAATTATGCAATTCGAAAAACCTTTGTCATTTTTCGATCTACAAAAATTACATAACAAAGTTGTTTTGTAACTGAGTAAGCATAATTTAACTGTAAAAATTTAATAATTTCAAAAACGTAAATAATTTTTGAAAGAATAATAGTATTCAATTGATTTAGAAAATTTAAAAACATTATAAAGAAATAAAAATTGAATAGATTAAAAAAAATGTTTTGCTAAATTAATCGACGAAATTTACTCATTACTAAAATAAAAACTATTATTTAAAAAATGAAAACTATTATTTTTAAAAATTTTTTTAAATTTATATTAAGATTGCAGCTATTTAATATAAAAACATTTACTTTAAATTATAATTCTGTGAAACACATTATAATAATAGTGTAAAGTTTAAAATCTTAAATAAAGAGTCTAATCTATCAGTATATTTTTAATAAAACATTTTATTATTTATTATTATACATTGATTATATAAATAAAAATAAAATTTTTTTTCCACTTTAATTAATGTAAATATAAATATAGATACAGATATTGAGTTTTTTACAGATATTAAGATTTATTTCAAGAGTTTCAGTACACGTCTTTGGTATGGACACTGATTAAATAACAAATGCAGATATTTTTAAATTGCAAGCTCAAAAAAGGCTTTATTAATTATAAATTAATTTTAAAATAGAATGGCATAAGAATGGTAAGGTTTGTACAGATGCTTTATTTGGTGGAATAAATGGGATATATTGTATTTTAAATAGTCACTCATTTTGTTTTATACTTTTTTTATATTTAATAGATAATTACTTGTATAAATTTTATATCAATATAAACATTGGTACTTTCCATTAAATGTAATGTTACTGATTCTAAAGACTCAAGATTAGAGTCACTGAGATTAAAAGTTTAAAATTTTTTTACAATCAAAAAGATACAATAACTTAGCTATTATTATGCAATAATAAAAATTTCAAAATCATAAATATTTCGGGCAAATAAACTATTTTCCCTTTTTTATTTTTAAACCATTTCTGTTTTGTATAATTTCATAATCTTGATTTCTATTTTATTTTTTAGAATGAAATATTTTGCAACAAATTTCTTTTATATTATACAGATGTTTTTCATCATTATAATTTTTACGCTTAAAAATAAGTTTTATAAATACAATTAAATGTTATTATAATATATTATAATATTGATCGAACTTATAGATGTAACGGTAACGATTCACCTGCGCGCGTATCTAAACATATACATTCTCGTTGCCTTGTTGTACATAGCTGTTATTACAAAACACATCATAATGAAGTAACTTTTTGTAAATGTAACAGATTTTTGTACAAATCAGTTCATTAAACGGCAAAAGAAAATGATGATTCTATCGAATGCGATAAAGCGTAGCGAAGTTTTTGCCAGAACCAGGGGTCACCCCACTTGACGTACGTGTTCATTTGCAAATAAGCCCGAAGCTCTGGATCGAGTTTGCTCATAGGCCCGATGTCACCATAAAGGACTACGATAACACGAGCACGGCGTTCGCTAAGTGCTTGTTTGTGAGCCAACTGGAATTCCAACCTTCCCCAGACACTCTCAATGAAGTTAGCAGAAAGTACCACGATTGTGCGCCTTGATTCTTCAACGCTACGCACGATTTGAGTTGGGATCCATTCACCAGCTAACCAATCGCGTATATGAATGCAGAGTCGATAAGGACGTGGACCATCCTCCAATTGTGCCACTAATTCCTTTACCACAAACTCCTCATCTTTGTGCGAATAACTGATGAAGGCATCGTACTTCTTGTCACGGTCTATTTTCTCCTCGCTTATAAAACATAGACATAAGCTCTTCGAAAAAAGCCAAACTTTAATTTGGCGCTGGAAACGGAAATATAGGGCAGTGCTCCCGCCCACCAATAGTCCCAGTAAACTGAAGAAAGAGCAAAAGAGAACAGCGACTTTATTATAAGAGGAGCAAAGCTCAGAAAAAGAGATATTTGAGAGCGACATATTTTTGTTAATGCAGGTAACATGCAGAAGCTCCGGCATATTGAGCGATTTAGATTGAATAAAAGAGGCAAGATCGTAAATACTGCAATCGCAATGCCACGGATTGTCGTGCAACGTTAATTTAGAGATGTGGGATGAATTCGATAATCTTTTCAGAATCTTCAAATCGATATAAGTAAGATTGTTATCATCCAAATAGAGAGTCTGCAAAGAAATATTTTTATTAAAACAATTTTTTTATAAGTTTTAATTTAAGAACATAAATTATAGAGATTACTACAAATAGTTATTAAAATTATCATTTTACAACTATTATTATAATATATTGTTTGAAAGTTTTATTGAAAATGCAGTTTGACTGAATATGTGTAAAACATGATATACTTGTAGTATAAATGAAGTTGTCAAATTTGAATATCATTAAAAGTCTATCATACAATTTAAGAAATTTTAACATTATACGTTAAACACATATAAAAATTAAAAAAAAAAAAAGATTAAAAAATTCACCTCAAGATTTGGGGTGATAAGGTCCTCCTCTATTCGGTTGATGCGATTTCCTGATAGGTTTAAGCTACGAATTTTTTGATAACCTTTAGCCATCATGTTCGGCGATTTCTCAAGTTGATTCATAGATAAATCGAGCTCGATACGTTCAACGGTGCGTGCGTCTATCCACGTAGGTGGTTGCGTCAGGTTTTTGGCGACACAATCGAGGAGTAGTGCACGATCCGCGGGCCTCATCCAACAATCGCAAGGAGAGTCTGGTCCACAGGGATCGCCTGGCCTTGGAAGTGAGCTTTGTACTAGACACTTTAGCTTTGAGGCTCGTAACTTAGAAAGATTAATGCCATTCATATAGTCGGGCCCTGAGCAATGAAGCTCCCCAAGTTCTAGGCTTAAATAATTAAGGGCTAGAGTCGATATTTCCCTGTTCAAGTATCGCAACAACGAGTAAATATTACAGTCACAATGAATTGGGTTCGCTTCTAACCGAATCTTGACATTGCGAGATCCGTCAGAACTTAAATTTGTCGAGACGTATTCCAATCTCTCCAAGTTTATCTGGTTTATCCAATTATGGCGCAAATCGACTGTTACACTATTCGAAATGAACTGTACATCCTCCGTCTATAAAGTAGATAATATATTTATGTGAACATTTAGATTTTATTTTTAAATAGAAAATTTTATTATAGTTTAATGAATTTTATTATAATAACGACAGAATTTAATGTTAATATATATTCAAAAAACTTAAAAATTTATATATTAAATTGGTAAATTTTATTTTCGTTAAAAATATAGACAAGCTATATATTTTGACCTTGCTACTCTCACTTCATTTATATTTTAAATCTAATATAAAAAATGTTTAAGTAAAGCTAATAAACTTACCTGTAAATAATCAAATAAATTATGTGACAAGTCGAGTTCACGAAGTCTAGTACTACTAACTAACCAGTCACTATAAATTTCGGTAATTTTGTTATAAGATAGATTAAGTTCTTCTAGAGAATTACAAGAATGGAAAGGAGAAATGTGGCCAAATATATCATAAAGACCTGTTTGCAAAGTCAATTTGTTCTTGGAAAATTTTGCAATTTTAAGTTCTCCAAGATAATCGAAGGCATTAACCTGTATAAAAACTAAATCGTTACTTTCCATATTGAGCTCTTCAAGTGATTCTAATCCCTTTAAAGTATGCCTGAAAATAATATTGAATATCAAAATAAAAGAATCTTTTATTTTATACATTGTACATCAATTTTATGTTTAAAAAAATGAAAAAATTAGAAAATAGAAATAGATCTGTAGAAAAATATGATATCATACTCACTCTTTGATAGATGTCAAGTGATTTTTCGAAAGATCCAGTTTTTTTAATTTGTTAGAGTTTGAAAAAATACCATCTGGTAACATCTTCAAATCATTAAAGGATACACTTAGTGTGTTTAATTCAATTGCGTCCTTTAAAAGGTTAGGAGGCAATGTTATTAAATAGTTCTTATTTAAATTTAAATCCACAATATTCTTTGAGTTCCAAATTAAATCATCTGGTAGTACCAATAATCCACTGTGCACGAATGATACAAATTTCAAATTTGTAAGATTCGCAAGCAGTCTTGACGGTAGTACGGTAAGATTGGCCTTATTATATAGTAATTTCACTGTCCTTAACTTCAAATTAGTTTGAAATATACCTTCCGGTAAAGATGAGAAATTGTTCGAACTGAAATTGATCACTTCGAGATTATTAAGTCCATTGAAAATATCGACTGGCAAATTGTTGAGCTTATTCTGGTGAATATCTAGTGATACGAGAGAGGTCAAGTTACTGAGCAAACTCGAATTTAACTTTGTTAAGTTATTTTTCCAGAGATTGAGAAGTTGAATATTTTTTAAACCGTCAAATATTCCTGGTTTTAAATCTTTAAAATCGTTATTACTAAGTTCTAAAACTCTCAATGATCTTGCTTTTTTGAACAAATCAAATGGCATACGAATATTTGTATTTCTGAGCTCTAACTGCATTAATTTTGGAAGCCCTGAAATTTTTTAATTATTGGTATAAATCGATTAAATCTAAAGTTTATTATTAGTAGTTACTTTTTCAACTTAAACTATATTCTGTTCCAAATGAAAATGGAAAATGAAAATTTTATTAAATGCATATTTATCAAATTTCAGATTATATACCTCATATTAAACTATATTAATTAAAAAAATTATAAGTATGGTTAGAAATTGAATATAATTTAATATATTCTTTTTTAATCAAAATAAACAAATTTTAATTTCAAATATCTTTATATTACTCATTTCGAGTTCAAGTATAAATTTGTTTAGGTACAAAAATTGAAATAAGAAAAAAGTAAAAAATATAATCTTTTTTACTATGCAAGTATGTTTTTTTAAAGTTTTGTAATAATATTAAAAATATTAATTTACATCTAGACAATAAATTTTTACTTATAAAACACAAAGGAACATATTTTTTCCTTCAGAAATACTTAATTTTTCTAATATAATTTTCAAATTATACAAATAGCTTTTATACGTATCAACAACTGGAAAAACTGTATGAAGGAGATTTATCGGTATCTTAATGAATTATTTCAACGAATTTAATTGATTATAATAAATTTTGGTTAAATATTTTAACGAAAATAAAGAATAAATAAAAAAATTAATTTTATTAATACGTAATGAATGTATGACAAATGGAATTGTTGATAAAAAAGAAATTTTTACAGAAGTATAGCATTCAAAGGGTTTCTAAAGATGCTTATATGTATCAATATTTTACATAGAAAGATGAGACAACGCATGAATAAAAGTATAAAAATATATAGTATTAAGTAATGATGATAAATAGATGATCATTATAATTGCTATTTCAATTTAATTTATAAACAGATTATAAACTTTCTATCTGGAAATTTTAAAATGCATTTAAAATGCATTGATGGCATGATGAATTAATTACTTAATATTACGCGGATGTTATCTTAATTTATCATCGCAAATCACTTACCATTTATGAGATCTGGAGCAATTGGACCGATGCGGTTATTGGATAAAACAAGATATTTTAGATTGGGGAAGGCGTCCAGGTCCGTCTTTCTTGGGCTTATTTCTAGAGCTTCATAACTCAAGTATTCAAGATTGTGCGCTTCTAATTGGTTGATGAGCCGCTCACTACCATTTCGCCCAAGAGGAGGGCAAGATATCAGAACAAGACTTTGTGTACGGCTGCCCACGAGCCCTGGTCCAGGTAGCAAATCTGACCATGACGGAGACCCGTTGCAGCGAAGCCGTACCAAATTACCGGGGTAAAAGTTCAGCTGATAAGATGAAGCACCACTCGCACACAATATTTCAAGCTCGCCTCCACCATTCGCTAAACAATTGCATTGCAGGTTTGCTGGGCAGTCAAGATTGATGAAGCTTGCGATGTCGAAAATAAGGCTCATAAAAATAAATACCAATACGACCGACTTCATTTTTAATAATTTTCTGAAAATCTAAGGACTCTTATTAGATTTTTATTTGTAAATTCTAATCATTTGTATGCAGTAATGATCAAAATTTTTTGTTAATGTACATTCTATATTCGTTAGCTTTCATGATGTTCTACTGGATTTGAAGGTTGATATTAAAAAAACTTGTACTACTACTAACAATACTGAATGTAGAGAATAAAATATTAATACTATTGATAATTAAAGAAAAATACTTTATCGAACAATGTAATAATTTTTAATAATTAAAACCAAATATTTCAAGAATATTTTTTAATATTTAAAATAATATAGAGAATATTTGACATTTTGATATTCTCTGCAAATCATTTCTTCCTTACACTGAATAAAAATGCATCATCGAATCAAAATTATAAAATCAGTGATAACTTTATATATGATTATGTATAATTATATATTATTTCACAAATATATTCATGGAATATTGAAAAATTATTATCTTTACAGATCTTGCTTTAACTTATCTATAAATATCGATGTATTTTAATGTAATTTTATCATTTATTTATGAAATCCTTCTGAACACTCACACGAACAATTTAATGAATAAAAGTTAAATTTTTTGTTAAGTTTAAAAGCTTTTGTCAAATTAAAAAAACCAATTAAGAAGCCGTCACTTAATTATTTTATATTATTTATCAATTTTTAAGTTCATTCATTTAATTATTTAATTAATAATTTAATTTATTTATTACAAAATTAGATTTATAGTTATAAAAAATTTTCATAACATATTTAAAATTTTAAATAATTTAAGTAAATAAAATTTTCTTAAAATATATTTAATTATTATCAGGCCATTAAATTTGTTAGTATTAAAAAAAATGAATATAAATATATTGTTATAATTTAATTTTCATTTATAATATAATAAGTAACATAACTACATACACAAATAATAATAGTAATAAACTAAAATAATATATTAAAAAAATAATTTAATAGAAATAAATATTTTCATTATTTAAAAGTCCAATTAAAAGTAAGATTTGATATAAACCTGAATCAGATTAATATTGTAATACTGTGGTCGGAAACAAACATTTTTTAAATTTACCGAAATTAAAATTAATTGAGATATCAATTTTCTAAAATAATAAAATCTTTTTCAATATCAGAAAATCAATATTGCTTTAAAAATGATATTACATATAATGATTAACCGGTAAAAAACGAAAGATAAACCACAATAACAATTTTTACTATGCACACAAAACTGAAAGACGCTATTGAAGTATGAATAAGGAACTGACTGAAATATCAGAAATCGGTATCCTTTTCTTCTCTTTATCCCCTCCACATTTTCGCCCCTTTCATTTATACATCCACTCGATTAATACTTTTACGTGGAACTCTTAAATGTCTTAATTATTGTTTGTTTGAATTATAAAACCTACCTCTATTAAGTAGGCTATAATTAATTTTAATTTTTATATAATTGAATAATATACTAAATACCAATAAGTACTTTCTTGTAACTATTAATAATTTAATAAGTACTTATTAAAACTATATTTCAATTAATATAGTAGGATTACATAATTTAAAGTTAATTAAGTTTTAATAATTCAAATAATTTTATAGTATGTCATATTAATACATATCTATATCTTATACTTAAGAATTTGATGCATAATATTGTTACATGGAAAGTAGTCATTGAAATTCTCCAAATTTAAAAAAATAATTATCATGTCCATTTATTATGTATTGTACAATTTTTTGATCGCCTAATAATATTTAACGCATGACGCATTCGATACTATTGAGAAAAAATAAAATAAAATAAACTTTTCAATAAAATCAATACTCGTTTAATTTCAAATGATCGACATTTATTTCCATACGCGTGTAAATCTATTTTATTTATTTTATTTAATTTAAAAATAATTTACAAATTCTCACATATTGCTATTGTCATTATAAAAGAACTTAGTAAAAAATTCGGCAACTTTTGTAGCTTTATATTACATTTTAAACAAAATATATATACGTACAGGCCACACACAAACGTATGTTTTAACACATTATCCTTTTTTCATATTTGAATTAAATAAATATAATAACTAAAAAAATTATTATCAAACAAAATTTAATTTTTTTCATATTATTACAAAACATAGCATAATTTATTTATATAACTATTTATTAAACAAAAAATTATGAATTACATAGAATTTAATATTTCTATTAATATATAGAATTATATTTTTATTATAATTCCATTATATTAGCAATTGAACGTTTCAGATATTTTAAAAATAATGTATCGTAAACAATAATTCTAAATTATAACCAGATACAATTTTACATGTACATATACTGTAAAAAAACTTTTACAAATCACAGTTTTTATGTCATATATTTCTTTTTAGAATTTTTTGGACTAATAATACGTCATAATACTGTACATTACAAAAAAATTTAGTAAATTTAAAAAAATTTATTTGTTCAACGTAATTACCAAAGTTTTCGAAATACGTGATTAAGTATATTTAAAAATTTAGATTAAGTTATTTCATAATTTACTCGAAAGTATAATTTATTATGTTTTTTGCGTATCTTTTTTTCTAATTTATGACCAAAAAGTTATATTTTTCACATTAGAATTTTTATGCGCATAAAACTATATAACACTTACATTTGCAATCATTTGTGCATAGACTTATTGATATATGATTACACAAAAGATATAACAATCGTTTGATGAAAAAGTATCAAAGTAGTAGATGTGTGTGACTTAATCCAGCAACAACACACTTTTAAGCAAACCTCTTCTGTGCATTAACCATTTTCAAATATGCTACATTAATAATACCTGTAGTTTAAATTATATTCCTTTTTATCCTCTTATATGCATAAACACGTACATACCGGTTATAATGCCTGGAATTCTCATTATGTTCAGGCAACGTCTGTTACCCCTACGGACTTAAGAAACTGAAATTCTATGTATTTCCAAGTGCTAAGATATAGGATAAACCTTCGGTTGTTAATTATTGGGAAAAACTTTGGGGAAAATTTGAAAACAGAGCGACGGCATTTGCACAATCATAATTTATGTACCTGAAGGATTATGTTTATTAATTTTACTATAGTATTTGAATTTTTCATCTTCAAGGATTTCTTATTGTTTCTTGTAAAATAAATATTAAATTTAGTTATTTTTTAATTTGTTATTCGTAATAAAATATTGTTAAAAATTAATTTATGATTCTACAAGTATAAATTAAAAAAATTTTTTTTTATTCGTACATTTTAAATAAAAAAAGACAAGTACTTGAAAAAAATATTGAAAATTTTATTTGTTTATCATGAAAAAGTGTAAAATTTATTATTTCTGTTTAGTAAGATATACACTAGATAATGAAACAAGAGGGAATAAATACTAGACGATACAAAAAGAAAGAAGATATTTAAATATAACGCATAATTTTCTTTGGAGTAGATAGGAAAGAAGAGGAAATATAATGGATTACAGGATATATAAAAAATACTAGGGGTACAGATGCAAAATTAAAAAAAAAATTTAAGAGATTATATTAAGTAATGTAATGTGATACCATTATATAATTTTTATAGTGTATTATTTCAAAATATATAGTAATTACGATAATAATAATAAATTGCATAAACAGAAACATTTGATTTATCTTCATTTTTCATTAAATAAATTAAAATATAATTTTTCAATAATTATTTGAAGATCTTAATTCTTGCAAATTTGTAAACTTGATTAATTTTATTACATAAAAATATTTGTAAAAAAACCGATAAATTATTATCAACGTTATTAATAGAAAACTTTATATAAAATAAATATTATATGCGTACAATGTGTACTATACAATAATGAAGAATAGTAATTTTTATATTAAGAACATTTTTTATTACTTTTTTAAACAACATTAATTAAAAAAATTTGATTTACCAAATGAAAAATTTCAATTTTTAATATAGCTATTTGATATTTTATGACTAATACTTTCGGAATTAAAATTTTTGATGATATATAAAAAATATAATTCTACATAATTGAGCATTGGCTTTGTTTGATTTCACTGAATGCAACTGCACTTCTTTCATACTTACTATTCTAATAAATTATATTGTATATATTTTATATTACGAAACAATTTAACAAATTTTTTCCTATATAAACTGATAATTTTATATTGACAAATTTGTATACATTTTTTAATGCTAAATTATTGAAGTTTAATACTCAAGTCATTAATATTTCTAAAATTATGCACTTATTATATGATATTGTAAATACTTACTTAAATTCAAATTATAAATTATTTTCCCAAATAATTTCCCAAATGGTATATAGAATATATACCATATATTTAAGAATGTAATATTTATGTCTATAAATATTAATGAACCATGCATTCATAAAAATGTCGGCAATTTTAAGATTTATTAAAAAATGTATCATACAAACTTATATTTTATTTTATTTTGTTACGTTTGAAATGAAATGTTATATGTGGAATAAAGATAAAGTTAGGAAAAACTTCGTTTGGCGGGAAAGATGGTATGTTTTTTGGTAATGCTGATGTATTCATTATATTTTAAAACAGCTACAGTTTGATATATTTATAATTTTATTCATTTGTCGAATTAATAAACAAAATTATTACTTGAACGAGAACAATAATAAAAGGGAGACATCACACGAACAATATCAATCATGCCAATAATAGTTAACTATAACATAATTTCGTGAAAAAGTTTTCATTGAGCGTGCGTGTTTATAACTGTACACCACAATAAATGAGTTGCGAGTTATAAAAGATACCGACGCCTATGAACGAAGAATCGCGGCAACATTCAAATGAGCGCACTTCATTCACGAACCGTGTGGTTACATTCGTATAAGCTTGTTGTGCGCCATAGTTTTTCTGCTCGTTCAATATTCATAGTACGTTTTCAATAATTCACATAATAATTTATATTTTTTATATACTGTTCTATAGCATTCGTTAATTTTTGCAAATTCAATGATGCAATCGAAATTACTCAAGGATACATTATCTTGTTATCGTTGGCAAATGAATAATGATAATTTGTAGCCGTATTTTTACGTACGATTAACTGTCATCGAAAAAAAAACGATATTATTGTTTAATAACGTATTTTTAATAATATAATAAAATTATTTTAGTTTGATAAATAAGAAAAAGAGGGTTCTATTCGGAAGAGAGTACGCATGCATAGTTTCTGTTATTTCGTACGCTGCTTTGTCAGACACCGGAAGATGTCATGAGAAAGTTTTCGCGCGATTTTTGTCCCTCACATGTATCCGGTAATCCTTAAGATTGCTTTGGTTACGAATTTGAAGAACAGCTATTATTATTGCATATTTTATCTGTGTTAATTGTTATAAATCACTATAAATTGTTTAATTAAACAGATTTATTTGTTCTGAATTTATAAGAAAATTAATATTTTAAAAAGAAGGGAAAAAATATATTTTGTGTTAAAGTATCGTTCTGAACGATTTGAAGATGGATTCCCCGCCGTTGAACATTCTAAATAATAATGGAGGGAAAAACCCCATTGTACATTTACGAAGATTTAATGGTGAAGTAAATAATGTTTCAGAAAATTCGGAATTCTCCCGTAATTTTGAAGGTTCAGTTAATTCAGGTACAAAAGTCGTTTATTATTTTTTTATAATACGCTATTTTTTTATTTTAATTTAAATTTTAATATTTTTTTTACGAATAGTTTTGTAAAAATTTACATTTTAATTCATAATTAGGTGTATTTATTTAATAATACCTTTTACAATAATTTTTTCAATTATCAAATGAGTAATTTGAAATTAATTTAATAAATTAAAGTAGTAAACATAATTATTATGCATATTTGTATGTTTTAAAGAGGCAGATATTATTATAATAAATGAGGAAAATCAAGATACAATGAATGAAGAAAATGAAAATGCAATAAATGATGAAAATATTGTTATAATAGATGATAAAAATGAAGTATCTATTACAATATATGATGAAAATGAAACAGATATTAAAACAAATAATAAGAATGACTCAGCTACTGTTATAATAAATAATGAAACTAAATCAACTATTGGAGAAGGTATCAAGTTTGTTGATGCAGAATTTATAACAGAAGTTCCTGTAGAATATAAAAAAAAAAATATAAATGTTGAAATAATGGAGCAAAAACGTTTGGATCGTGAAGCTTATGAAAAGAAAATTCAAGAAAAACAATATAAACGTTTAATGCATTTATTGTCACAAAGTAAAGCACTTTCTAATTACATAACCATAAGATTTGATGAAAAATTAAATCCAAACAATAAAAAAAGTAAAAAACGAAAAGCAGATTTACAAAATTATGATTTATCCCCTAAGAAAAAAGGAAAATTAAATCAGCATTTGAATTCTAATAAGACTGTAAGTGATAATGTAATAAACAAAAACTTGTTTTCAATGAATTACGTATTTAAATTACTACTGAAAAAAAGATTTATTGAATTTATATTTAAAAAATAGATTTACAAAGTCTAAAATGGTTTATCGATACATTATTCAAACATATATGCTTTCATTTTTAAATATTGATATATTATTAAGTAGAAAATTTAAGATATAATTTTTTATAATTACATAAAGATATTCATGTAAATTATGTACAAATTCAAAATTCTTTTTTGAAACAAATCTATTTTTGAATAAAATTTACACTTTAAAATTTGCAAAAAAATTATTTATGTATTTATAGTTATATCTTATTAAATAAATTTAAACATATTCAATTATCATATCATGAAATCTAAAATTTTATTTATGAATGATTTTATTTAAATTAATGTTAATATAGATATAAATTTTTTCAAATTAAAGCTGTAAATTTTTTATTATATTTTAAATAAATATTCTTTATGATATTTTTAGGAAACTTATAAAAAAAGTATCAAAGTAAATCTTAGCAATGAAAAAATTACAAAAGAATTACTTGATATGTCAGATGAAGAAACTGATGATAAAGAGAACATATCAACAGATATTTTTATACAACCGACATTTTTTAAAGGTCAATTGCGAGATTATCAAAAAGAAGGTTTTAAATGGTTGAAAGTTTTATATGAAAATGGACTGAATGGGATTCTAGCTGATGAAATGGGACTAGGGAAAACTATTCAAGTAATTGCTCTTTATACTTATCTAATAGAAAAACAGATACACGGACCATTTTTAATTATTGTACCATTATCAACACTTTCAAATTGGATATCTGAGTTTCAACGTTTTGCTCCTCAAATTCCTGTTGTAGAATGTTATAGAATTAAGCATAACAAATATGAATTTAAAAAATTAATTTCAAAAAAAAAATATATTTCAACAACATGCAGCACATATCCTGTCGTTATTACAACATACAATGAAGTTATGTATAATTCTAATCTCTTTGCCTCATTTCATTGGAAGTATTTGGTCATTGATGAAGCTCAACGGATTAAAAACAATTCATCTCTATTATTTACGTAAGATAAATTTTTATTTACTTATTAATTACTTAAATTAGTATTGTGTATTTAAAGTAAAATTTTTGTTTCATTATCAATAAAATGAATTAATTTGTAAGACATACTTTGCTTTAAAACTTGAACTCAGGAAATTTAGTATTTTATTATTTACTATAGCTTGCTATAAAAATATACTTATAAAATTTATTATAGGAAACATAATGAATTCATTTATTTATTTTATATTTATAAAAAAATTAACTATTTTCTGTATATAATATATTAATACATTATTCGTTTATTAAAATATTTTAAACATTGTTACAAAATTTTTAATTAATTCTTTTAATTTTTAATAGTAATAAAATAATAGTTTTTTAATTTGAAAAATAAAAATTTTTCAATCATTAGATGAGGGTTTTACTATATATTGTTTATTTATATTATAGAACTGTAAAACGATTTGATTCAGTAAATCGTTTATTATTAACGGGTACTCCATTACAAAATAATTTATCAGAATTATGGTCTTTGCTGAATTTCCTTTTACCAGATATTTTTAATGACTTAGCAGTATTTGAATCTTGGTTTGATGCTAAACAAGTTCTAGATGAAAGTGGAAAAGAAAAATTATTTAAACAAGAACAAGAAAAACAAGTTTTGTCCACTCTTCGAGAAATATTGCATCCTTTTATGTTACGCCGTTTGAAAGAAGATGTCTGTTCTGATATTCCACTCATCAAAGAAATAATAATATACACACCTTTAACAAAACTTCAATACGATTTATACTCAGCAGTTATAAATAAGAGCCTCCATAAAAAGAATTACGGTAATGAATTAGAATCATGTATTGTTGATATCGACGGTGTAAGACCAAAGAGAAAATGTACTAGAAATTTCAATAAAAAAAATGGTTGTTTTGAAATACCAAACACTGACTCGAGTATAATCAGAAAATCTAAATATACAGACATGGATTTGAAGGAAATTCAGACGTGGAAAAAATTTATAACAGTATCAGAAGAAAATATTAATTATTTAAGTAGATTAAAACTTAGCAATTATAGTGAGTTCATTTAGTATTCTATATTTGTGGAAATTAAAAAAATTTCTTTTGTACATAAATAACTGTTTTGCAGATATGATTTATAGGCACATAGTAAATCATCCATATATAATATATAATCCTATAAGTGAGGTAGGTTTAAAAAAAGATATGGATGATGTCCTTAAAGTTTCTGGAAAACTGTTAGTTCTTGATGCAATGCTAAAAAATCTTAAAAGCAATAATCATAAAGTACTTCTTTTTTCTACAATGACTAGTGTACTAGACATTATAGAGGATTATTTATATTTGAGAGATTATAAATATACAAGATTAGATGGAAGTATTAATCATGAAAATCGTACAGATAGTATTGTAAAGTTTAATACAGATCCAGAAGTATTCCTATTTTTACTTACTACAAAAGCTGGAGGTGTTGGCTTAAATCTTACTGCAGCCGATACTGTAATTATTTATGATAGTGATTGGGTATGTTTAAACGTGATAAACAATTTTAAAAAGTTATTGCTTATATATTTTTATTAGATAAAAATTCTAGTACAGATTTTCAAGATTACTTCTTATAAAATATTCTTTAAAAAGTACATTAAATTTATTATAGAAATATTTTCTTTTTAGAATCCTCAAAATGATCTTCAAGCCATGGCACGTTGTCATAGAATAGGACAAACAAAGCCAGTTGCTATTTATAGGCTTTGCACTAAAGGGACAATTGATGAAGAAATAATTAAGCGTGCAAATGCTAAACGATTTTTAGAAAAAGCTGTTATTTCAAAAGAGAAAAATTTTGTAGATACTGAAGAAGGTCTGTTACAATTAAAGACACTTTTAGAAAATAATGCATTTAAGTTACGAAATTCTTCAGGAAAAGGTAAAACTTATTTATTTTGATAAAAATTTTAACTTATAATATAAAATTGATTATTAAATACATATTTTTTTTAATAGTTTATACAGAAGCTGAACTGAATGAGTTATTAGATAGAAGTCATTGGTAACTAATAAAAAAAGAAGTGATGGTGTTAAGGAAAGTCTTCAGTTAGAAATAACTTATTCAATAGGTTTTTATATGTATTCTGTTTTAAATTTCATTTCACTTTGTATATTTTTAAATTCATAATATTTATTAATGTTTATAGATACATTTATTTTATATATTATTATTTTATATTTAACAAAAAAAACGTACTTAATTTATTTTTCTTACATGACAATATGTATAATGTTAAATTTTATACCACAAGAATTGCAATATTAGGGACTATCTGTTCATATTATTTATAAATGCAAAATTATTTTTTAAGTTTATGAAATAATTTTTATTCGAAATAAATTGTTCTTTTAAATTGACAATAGGTTTTTGTTTCTACAGTAAAAATGTTAATTTACAAATTAACGTTTGTTCTAATTAATTGCAATTTTTTAAATAATTATTTATTTAAACATTGACTTTCAGAGTATTAAAACTCTCAAACATTAATTGTTTTTTATTTAATCAATCTAAAAAATTGTAAAAAAAATTGAAATATAATACAAGACTAGACTTAAAAAAATTAATTATATTTATACTAGAAAATTAAAGTGATAAAAAATAATTTTAATGTAATTATCGTTAATATTAAATTTTTACTATATAGTTAATAAATCATTTGTAAATCAAATTGATAAAAAAAATAATAATATGAAGTTCTAAATAATCTTAATACAATTACATCAATTTATATAAGAACTTTATTTTAAATATTTTATTAAATATCCTTATCATTTACTAATTAATGTATAATAACAAAAAATTCTTCAAACTACATTAACTACATTTATTTAAAATTTTGTGTTATAATAATATTTTCTTAATAGAAAAAAAATAAAATCTAGGGTATGATTGAAGTCTAAATGTATGACAAAATACACACATAATAATAAAATCTTTATTTACTAAACAGTATAATTTCATATACTTATTTTACAAACAATTTATTTATTATTATGTACACTTATGTCGTTTTTTAAATTTCAATAACTTCCTATATGAATATTTATTACTTAATATACTTTTAAACCGTTATCTATATAATTTATTTTATTCATTATATTTCCTTTGCTTTACTCTTCCTTCTTTCTCTACTAACGTCTAAATATACGTTGATTAGTTCTTATTAACATTTACGCAAGTCAAAATTAACTTCAAATTTAATAATTAATAATAATAATAATAATAATAGTTTATTGAACAAAAATTTTGTTATATAAATATAAATTTACATTGTAATACATATACAATTTTTATATCTCTAAATTGTACATTTTGTTACATATTTAACATACAATCTCTAATACAATATTTTTACATTTTAAATTTCTTATATTTTATACTTATATTTTAAATTATTAAATTGATCCTCTTTGTACTATTTCTTCTGTGTTTTCTTCTTTCTCTTTCTTCAATCTTGTTCTCTTCCAATGTATTTTATATAATCTGCTCACATCTTTTTTATTATATTTGAGGCATTTTTCCCAGTTCTTTACTTTTAATCCTAAAACCATACAACCTTCAAAAATATGTTTTAATGATTCTTCTTCTTTTCCACATGTCTATTAAAATAATAAACTACATATAAAATAACTATTATATTTATTAAATGTTTAATGTGTATTTTATTTTCATCGGCAATCTAATATTAACTTATTTTTAACTTGAAAACCATTTAATACATATTTAAAGATTTAACATTATAAAAGTTTGTTTCACGTTTCGACAACTCATTAGATTTATTTAAACTTTTGCATTTTTATAATATCCAAAATTCTTTTAGTTTAAGTATCAGAATTTTGTATAGATGTCCAATTAAAGTAACGTTAAGTATTTTTAAACAAGCCGATAAAGATATTTTAAATATGTTCTTTTGAAATATTGTCATGAAGAATCAGTTGCGAATAAATTTTCATATTTTACATTAAATTATAATTGAAGAATGCTAAATTGTTTATAGTTTTATTAAAATGATCTTTACGATAAAACTAATATATCTACTGTAACACACAAAGAACTATACATTTTGCGTTATATTGTTCAGTTTCAACTAGAAAAAGGCAGGTAAAAAATTTAATTTATATTATCGTAAAATTAAAGAAATATAAAATTAATATTGAAATCATTTTTGTTATCGAACGAATTAAAAATAACTTTATTATCAATTCGTTCGACATTCAGCGTATCTAATTCATCAATACTTGAATTAAACTATTCGAAGTTTTAACGCTACGAAGCGTCATAGTCATCCTTCAACCTGGTACCGTAGACTCGTACGCTCCAACAAATACGGTGATCTATGCTGACCTGATAACCACATATTTTGACAAAGTGGAGCTGGAAATAACCGGGCCAGAGGATATTATGCCATTGGCAACGAAATGATTCCGGAGGTAGAACGTATTATTCAGCGCGAAGCGAAGAAGTGCGATTGTCTTTAGGGCTCTCAGATTCAATCGATGCATTCATAGAGCGAGAGTTCAAGAATCGGAACACTAAACCTGTAGAAGATCCGTGACTACTATCCAGATAGAATTATGAATTCGTATTCGATGTTATCCTCCCCCATGGTGCCGAACTCGGTTGTAGGTCCTTACGACACACTCTTCTCCCTTCACGAGCTCACGAGTTGCGTTATGTATCGATAATAAAGGAATTAACAAGTTTTGCATTGGAATTCGCCTACTTGATCACTTTAGCCCTATCTAGAGTGACTACAACTCTTAGATTTACAGGTAGAATATTTTTCATTACCTTCCTTTGGCTTACGATACTATGTGTCCAATCTTTTCTTACAGTGAACTCGTAAAAAATTCAATTTCAATTCTATATTTTATCGATTAGAAAAAATATTCTACTTTAATTCACAATATACATTTAAAATAAAACAAACAGTTTAACACATTTGAAACAAAATCCTTAGAATTTTTAATTTGTGCTCTACCGTTCCCTTTTATCGTTTGGTATTCAGTACTACATTTCAAGTCAACTGGTCCTTTTCTTCAGATCAATTGAACAGCAGTAAATATGATTCCATTTCCGAATCTTCACTTTTTATTATCGGCAATTGCTCCGATGATACCACGTGGCACCACCTTATTTAAGATGTTTAATCCCCGAAATGTTTTGACAACTTGCGATCTGCAATCTAGAACGCGATACATATCGCTTATTTATGAATTAAGATTTATTTGATTTTATAATAAATTGAAAAATTTGACATTAAAAGAAATTAGAATAGTATATTTTCAAATTGAAGTAACTCGTGAATGTCTAACGCAATTCAATCAATTATTATAAATTTTACACGGTAAAGACCGATAGATATTCATATAAAACTAAATTGACTAGATTAATATTTATCTCAATGCTATTAAATAATTTAATATACATAGTTGAAAAATAAAAAAAATTTAATTCTTAACTAGTTTTTTTAGACGTTACCATTAAAATTAGTAGGATTACAATCTAACATAATTAGTATTCATGAATGCATTTGTGTTTAAAAATCAGTTTGAAACAGTGAATATTCCTACATTCTCATGTTTGCAAAATCATAAATAAATTAACCAAACCGCATTTCGTTAGAATTCTGTTTGTACTCTATATATATTTCAATAACAACCATTGGGTCTGATGCGTTTTATAAGACACTTAATCTTTGTTGCAATATTTGAAGGCAAAATATTCATGAGAGATTATGAAATGCTGAAAATACAAGACAAAAAATAGAATTTCAAGAAGTCTAGATACATTGTTTTGGTTTTTATATTTTTTAATTAAAATTGAATTGACAAATTACATCAAAATTTGTTGTTTAATAAAATTAAGGATGTTTTCGAAATTTGTAATGTTTTTTTAAAAGGAAAAATTAATATTTTTATTATAACATTGTATAAATTATTATTCCACTGCAAATTTAATACATCAAAATTAAATTAAATATTTAAAAAAGCTGTAGCTATTTAGATATTTTCTATTTTACGTTATGGAAAATGGCAGTAATTCAATGTGGGCTAATGTAATTGTTTTATAATTTTTTTTTAATTATTTAAAAATCTTCTATATACTATTTTTTAGTTGTACAAATTATATATAAATATTTTTATAATTCTATAAAAACGATTTAATATTTGTTAAACAATAAATTATTTAATAATCGATCAAATAAGCTTTTTTATTTATAAAATTGAAATTACTGATAGAAGTGATTGAATTAGTGAAAATTAATTTTTAAACAAAATTATTAAAAACTTAATATTTGCATAATTTTATATTCTAGCTATTTACTATAAAATGCCAGTATGACATAATTTTAATACCAATCAGCTATCATAAAACTTTTAGAAATAATATTACGAATTTTAAAACGATCCACTAAAAATATTTATTAACTATTAAATAAAATAATGCAGTAAACAATTATATCTATGTTTGGTAGTTTTTAAATCACATACTGCATGTTAGAAAATAATAAAAAATTTATTTGAATTATTTGAGATATTTTTGGTAAACAACTATAATTGTTTTGAATATTTAAATAAAATCTTACATTTTGAATTTCTTTATATTAATACGACTATGCTCCTTTGTATAATAACTTTTCTCACCTTTTAAAAATATATGTTTAATAATGTAAGTGATATAATTTCTTAAATTTATAGAGTATATTCAAGAAGCAATGCATAGGAAAAAAGTTGAAAGTAGTTATTAAAATTCCGGTTTTTACCCTTATATCTACTCCAGATCGTATTAACATCGGAGATCATAATTATGCTTAAGTGTGTAAAGAGTGAACCAAGATATATTTGTCCGATTCTCGATCCGTTGATTACGTTTGTTTCTTTATCTATGAAAATTTGCTTCCTGTAAAAATTTGAAAAAGTTAAATAATTTTTTACAGTTAAATTTTAAAAATATCAATACATAAAAGTACTTTACTATAAAGCATTGAAGAAATACAGTAAATATGTTATAATGCAATTAAAAATTTAATTGCCTATAATTTATACGTAGATTAAAAAATATTTATTTCTTGACTTTTTCGATATTATTTATGACGTTAATACTAAAAATTGTTAATTTATCTAAGAAATATTCTTTACTTGTAGTTTTCAGGTATTTATTGAATAAAAATTTAGTAATATTCATTTTTGAAGTTTTTTTTTATCCTTCTGTATTTACATACCCACACACACACACATATAAATTTTCTTTTTATTAAAAAGGTACGTAAATTTTCCTTTTTCTATTTGCATATTCTTAAAATAAAGTGTAAATATTTACAAAAATATATTTTTTTTAATAAACTAAAAACTATGGTAATTATCTAAATATTATATGTAAACAATTTCTATCACGTGTTTAAAAAATCATCATCAAACCCTTCTCTCTTTTTAAGAAATAATATTTTGTTATTTATATGAGAATATTTATGAAGATTGGATAATATTATTTATCGTAGTAATACTTATCACATCTTTAAATGCTATCAGACAATGCGTTTTTCTTTAAGATTTGTTCGCGAAACAATACAGTACAATCTTGTGTTGGAATTAACGGATAGAGAAATCAATGAACTACTGCATATATGTATATGAATGCAACAAAAAAGATGAATAACTATTTTATGCCCCTTTTCTTTTGATGAACAAATAAACTAAATATTTATGCATCGTCAAGAAAATAAAAATACGAATACAATCTAAATATGAAGTTTAAATGTAACGAATGGTTTCAAAAATTCATCGAAAAATCAATTTGTTGCAGGGTAGATAGTTCATCATTTGCCAATAGTTCTAAATTATGAGGATAGAGTTATTTATAATAAATTTTCCTTCTTCTTAAGTTGACATAAAAAATTTATATAATAAGCTATATTCTTTACTTCATATTAAGAACTATATATAGAAATTATATATATTATATTTCTGTGATGTATCTCATTTAGTGATCGTTTTTTATTTTATGTATCATAATTAAAAAAATTTTATATAGTCAATCTTGACATTGAAGTTTGAATCTACAATATAAAAAAACAATTTATTTATTTATCACCGTTGATACTATTTTTCAATAAAACTATTTTTTTTTATTATCTGAATTATCAAATAATTATAATTAAAAATACTTTTTGCCCTTTCCATAACTTTTATAAAACATAGAATAATCTACTAAACTTTGTAAATTTTGTAATATATGTATTTTTTGAATGTTATATGAAATTATGTATATTTATTTATCACTGTAAAACTTTTTATATTAACTGTAAAAATAGTTGAATTTGTGTGGAAATTCTTCACAAACGTCGTATAATTAATTGATATTTATGATCTTTTGAGTTATTTGCAATGAATAGTTTCTTTTACAATTGAAAATTTATCATCAATATTTAATAATACGTTAGAAAACTAAATAAATTAATCTAGGTTCAAACTTTAATAAAAAATAAATTTTATACAAGTCGAGAATAGATGAGTAATTTGTAATTTGATGTATTTTTTGTTTATATAAAATAGAAAAAATAAAAGAACCAATAAGTGTATAATATTTCATAATTATAAAGTTATAGTATATGATATTTGAAAATGTAAACAAATATTTTAAGTAAAATTTTGTAAATGATAAAGATAATATTAAAATAAAATTTAAAAAAGCATATGAGACATTTTTATGCTTTTTTGTTTTTATTTTAATTGTAAAAAGTAATAATCAATAAAAGTATATTTATTTTAATATAACAGATGTATAACCTCAATGGAAACTTTAATTAAAATAGATTTGTCTTTGCTTCAACATGGTATAATGTAAAATCGTACTTTTAGAATCCTAAAATAAAAAAGTTCCACCTGTAAGATAAACTAAATGTATGTTAATATATTGAATATATTGATAAATATTGTAATAGCTCTTATCTTTTTTTTTTTAAAGTATATTTTAATGTAATTTTTAGTCAATGTCAATATCAATATTTTTGATATTTTAAATATCACTTTTTAAATATAGGAATTACGAAGAAGTATTAATAATTTTAAGGTATTTTAGTAAAAATAGTTGTGAAATAAGTCAATTCTAAATATGACAAGAGATCTAAATATTATTAATTACCGTTACATTTTATAAATAAGTAATTATTTATACAGACGTTGTATTTTGGTATAAATATATTTGTGCAATAACCGTTTTGATGCTTTTATATTACTTATAAAAAAGTGTTATTTATGTTTTTAATTCTTTTTTTTGAGAGACTTTATTATTCATTTTAACTAATTAATTATGTGACTATATAATTGCGAATACATAAAATAATAATTGATGTATTATTGATTATTTGAAAACATATAATACTGTATACCTCTGTTTTTAACTTTTTAATATTGATGATTTTAGTATGCTACTCCAAATTTATTTATATTTTGGTCAATATTTATTATTTTGTGAGTGAAAAACATATTTACTATTTTTATAAAATATAAAATGAGTAATTTATAAATAATACGTTTGATAATATTATTATTTAATCAAAAGAATATTTTTATATTTAGGTAATCACTATGCCTTCATAAAAGCTTTGGTTGGAGTAAATGTCAAATCAGCGACGTTAGGAGAACTTCCTTTTATTGCATGTATTATACAACGTCAAGAACAAAGCATTATACTATTACGAGATCTTTTATGCACAGGTACGCTTGTTTCTGAACAGGATATTTTAACTTCTGAACACTGTTTTGTGAGGGCACCTTTAAATCGCACACAGGCAATCCTTGGAAGTAACGATATAAACCAGGGTATCGCATATTCACCGGCTCGAGTAATAACGTATCAACAGTGGGCTACAGAAAAAGGAAAAATAATTGAATTTGACGATAATGATATTGCTATTATGAAGGTAAATACATGTTAATAATCAACAAGTAAAATAAAGAATTTGATAATATTGGTATACAAATAAATATACAGAAAATATAATCAGAAATAATAATATAAAAAAAATATTTTATATGTTCCTTTTTTATAAAATTTAAATTAAAAACCTAATTTAAAAACTTGAAATAACAAATCGTTTCAGTTATCTCAAAAGGTATTAGGCATTACTCCTGCAAAAATTTCATATAAACCAGATGTTAAACTATTTGATAAAAATGTTGTAACATCAGGTTGGGGAGTATCAAATACTAATGAACCTCCAACAATTTTACAAAAGGCAGAGTTAAAAATCTTATCAAAACATGAATGTGAAAGTAAAGTCAGCCAATTGAATAGACAACGTCTTACTTTCGAACTGAGACTTCTGTGTACTTTTACAAGACCATTTTCATTGATTCAATTTGTAAGTATTGGTTATTATAAAAAAAAAACTAAAAATATTTAAAAAATAATAATAATAAACAACAACAATAAGTATAATAATGCGAATGTAACATAATACTCTTTGAATATAAAATAATAGATTTTAATATGATAAATAATAATAATTACTAATGTTTAATTTAACTATTTGATTTGAAAAATGTATATAATAAAAAAAGAAATTTTAAGTTTATATTTAGTAAAACTTATAATTATGTCCATATTATTAACTAATGATTTATCGAAAAAATAAGGAATTTTATTTGCAACAGTTAACCAGTTACAGATCAATTAAAAGTATTTTTTCCATATGCATTTTTCTGAAATCTTAAAATAAATATAAAATTTCATAAATTTTATTAAATGTATTATTAAATTAATTTACTATGAATTATCATTTAAAATTAAGTATAAAGATAGTTTATAAATGGTTATTGTATGAAATGAAAAATTAAAATTATGCAAAAAAAATTTTTTAAATGTAAATATAATTGTAAAAAATTAAAATTAATTATTAAAGTTCGCGATTATGATATGTTTTCCAAAATTGTAGAATTATTTAAATTATCATAACACCAATTTTTTATGAAGACGTTTTATAAAAATTTTGTAAAAACATCATAAATAATATTAAATCTAATTATATTTCTGCAATATTAATTTTGAAAATAAATTCAAGTATATGTAGTATATAAAAACAATATGTTAAATATTTTTCTGTTACATTTAATTAATATTAAATAATAATTTGATGAAAAATTTTTGTTTAGTAAATTAATTTTGAAAGTTTTAAATTTGTTTAAATTTAATTATATTAAATTATATAAAAATTAAAAAATTTTAATTACTTTTTAATTGACTTTGATTTACATTTTTATATGATTTATATATTACTTGTAGCATAATTCTTAATTTTGATAAATTTGAATTATATGAATGTGAAATTTAAAATATTGTAATAGTATGTACAATTTAAAATTATTTTAAATTTTGGTATGTACTTTTTTATTTACTAAATAATATTTGGTTTGAAAAGTTATATTAAAACTAACTAATTTTATATTGAATTTTATTTTTATAAATATTATAATTTATAAATATATTCATAGTGAGTATTAATAACATAATTAATACAAATATATGTTTATATGATAATACTTTTTAGGGAGATAGTGGTGGTCCACTTTTATATCATGGCTCTGTAGTTGCTATTAATAAAGGAACTGCTCCATTACCAGAAGTACCAGTTCATCCGGATAAAGTAAACATTCATTTTAATGTTAACTACTATAAAGAATTTATTTCAAAGGTCTTAAAAATGAAAGTTAATTAAAATTTAATTTAAATGATTCATAACAAATAAATTACTAATCTAAATATTAGAAAATAATTTTATTTTTTGTAATTAATTTTATACTTATAATTCGTAGTATTATTACGAAAAATTTATCAATATTTTCATGTTGAATATAAGTAATTGAATAAAATAGCTTGTACTTTTTTCAATTTTAATTTTTAATTTAATTAGTTACAGTGAAACTATACATACATCAACAGGATTTAAAAAAGTACTGAGTAGTAAAAAATCATTTTTATAAATAAGATTATATTAAATTGTATAAAAATCAATTTGATACATGAATTCAGCGTGAATATATAGTATTTATTTTCAATTAAAGGAAAAAATTGGTAAAATTTATTAATTTGTTAATAATTTAATATGTGATATTTTACGATAGTAACACGTGCAACGTGTTTTTGTGATATCGGCAATCATTATCATAAATTCATAGCCTTTATAACTCAAAAATAATAAATGAAAAAGGTACGATATGTATTATGAATAAAAAGATCAGATGCAAACTTAATATTTATAAATAATTAAAATATTTAGATCCTTTTGAATTCATTTGTAATAATTAACCAGATTTATTTCATTACTTACTTAGTATTTTTAATTTTATTACAAAAATTTCAATATCTTATTATTTGAGAGAATTTATTAACCTTATAAAATTAACCTTAAAAATCCATGTATTATTTGCTGTTTAATTTTTTCTGTTTTCAATGTATTTACTAAAAAGAATATATTTAGAAGTATTTGCTAATATTTTATAACATTTCGAGAGATTTTTGTTCAACTTTTCATACCAGGTTTTAAACAAATAATCTTAATTTTGTATTTATGTAAATTATCTTAGGTATTATATTAATTAATAAGTTTAAAATAATTTTTTCATTATTTTACACGAATTAAAAATTTTTTATTTATCTAAAAAATTTAATCAAATTTTTTACTCTATCCAATTTAAAGTCTAGGAAATTTTTCAAAAATAACTGCTACACTAAAATTTATAATCTATATTATTATTTTAGTTAAGATTAAAATTTTTATATTATTATTATAAAATAATAATAGTTCTAGTTTTTTTCCAATGTTTTTAATGCATCTATTTCTTCAGTTCTTATTACAATATTTTTATTATACGTTGTTCTTCTCTACTTTCTTTTATTAGATTTAATTAAAAAAATCTGCGATTCAATTTATTTTCATATATTTTATTCTTAGTTTTAATTTTTCACTTAGAACTGTGTAGCCAACTTCCGAAAATATTAATATTTCATTATAAGTATATATTTAAAATGTTATTTGGCAATTTCGTCTAGATTTACCAGTGAGTAGCTACCTATACACTAAAAACTGATCAAGAGATTTATTAGTTATGCAAATAATCATTTTCATACACTTTCCAAAACTTTAATCAAGAATTCCCAAAGTTATGTATTTGTTCATAACGTCAAGTATTATACTGTTATAGCCAGTTTTCCGGACAAATTACTCCATCTTAAAAACACATTGTAAAGTGAATTAAATAATATAATTAATTAAATATTTAATGAAACATTACTTTAATCAATATTATTATAAATTCACGCAGTAATTTATAAGATAACAGTTTATTATTTTCTCTATTAGCACAGGAATTGAATACTTTACTTAAAAATTATACATGACATCAGTAACAAAGTCGCTGTAGTATTTAATACCTAAATGAACATTTACTTTTTCTCGATGTAATTGTGTTTCTGATGATGGTGGACATAATCCGATATTTACGGCAATAATATTTGATTGCATTAATAGTGGACCACCACTGTCACCCTAAAAAATATTATCGCATAAATAAAAATATTTATATTTAAAAAAAATCAGAGATATGAATATTATACATTTTATTCCAGTTGATTACAAAAAACATGGAAGCCTTTTTCTTATTTTTCATTTTTTAACATGTTTTAAATTTTATCCATGTACATGTATCCATGTATATGTATGTACATATTATATATATGTATAAATTAAATTTAAATTGAATATATTTAAAAAAAAATATTATTATTTACTTAATATATATATTTATTGAAAGGTAATAAGAATCTTTATTAACAACTTCTTTTGGGGCATAAATTTGCAATTAAATTTATAAATTATACCATGATATAGCTAAATATTGAATAGAATATACATAGTCTTTTAAAAATTTTATAAATATTTATCAAATATTTTATCACTTACACCGGTCAATAAAGCATATGGTTCTGCAGCAGAACATATAATTCTTTTGGGAATTTTCATGGTCCGTCCACAAAGCCTGCTGCATCTTGCAACACACTCCCTATTTGTTATAATTGTCACATCTACAGCTTCCATAATGCTTGAAATTTGACCTTGATCCGTTGAAGTCCAAGTTGCAATAGTAGCTTCCATTCCGGTTAAATCTCTATTATCTTGTACGTACATTATAGGAGCTGGATTAATTTCATTGGGCCTATCTTCAGTTAACTTTAAAGGATATTTATACTTATAATTTTTATATAATTTTTATGACTAAACAATTAAATATTGAAAAGTATTAATATGATTAAAAATCACAAGTTTTATTCCATAAAATAAATCACTTCATTTTTATAAAATTTAAAAAATATTTAATAAAATTAAATTTACCCTTAAAATAGCTATGTCATTTTGTGAAAATTCAATTTTTACATCCATTTGAGAAGCCCATTGATCATATGTAATCCACCAGTACAAGGTATACCTTCTACCTTGAGTTATATTAATCGAACCAGCAATTATTTCGGTATTTGGCACCATTTCGCCTTCTAAGCAATGTTCAGATGAAAGAATATCTTTTCGAGAAATTAGTGTTCCTATACATATTAATCTTATTCTTGTGGTGTATCTATCATTTCTCTGAACAATAGCAACAGTATAAGGAAATTCATTTTGTGTTAATCGCCGAATATTTTGTCCTACTAAAGCTACACCATGTACTAATCTATTTTTTTCAGCTAAGGAATACGTATTTAATTTAACAAGATTATTGAACTACAATTTATATGTTTAAAATTCTTTACATTTCGTTATTTATTATTACTCACAAATTAATACAAATCCATAAAGAAAGACATAAATGATTAATCTTATGTTGATTCTGTAAAATTAAAATTTACAATTTCTTTAGTTATTAATAAATAGAAAATCTAATTATTATATAAATTACTTGGAATTTGATTTTATATTATTGAAAAATTGTATCATAATTTTTTTTAAGAAATACAATTAGTAGGAATAATAACTTGTTATTATAAGTTTTATTGAAAGTCGTTAAATAAAATCAATAATTTCAGAGTTTAAATAAAGAAATTTGAAAGCGTATAAAAACGTGTGCATATTTACATATGTTGATAGCTTAATTTTTATAAAAAAAATATAAAAATTACAAAGTTCGATAAGATTAAAAATTTGAAATTATAGCTTAGATTCGATTTAAAAGAAATATAGAATGATAAAACATTTCCCAGAAATTTAACACAATAAATAATAAATAACATTTTGTATTAATAAAGAATAATGATAATACTTTTAAATCTTTTATATCATGAAGTAGTTGTCATGTGTGTGTGTAACTAATTTATACATAGCTTGATATATACATATATATACCTTTTATTCATATATACAAACAAATATACATTCATTTATGTGTATACGTATGAATGTATAATTGTATTTATAATAATTTATATTAATAAAATGGAATAAAGTTTAAGAAAATATATAATTTGTATATGTTACTAATGTATAACATCTAATAAAAATAAAAAGATATATTATAAAGAACTTCAAATGAAGTTGTGTACTTAAGAATAAATTAATAATATATGTTCAATATTTAAAGAAGTATAAATATAATAAGATAAATATAAATATTTAAAGACGTATGAGTATAAATAAGAAGTAAATGTTGAACGATCAAATACGTAGCAAACTATTACCGAAGATGATGTATTAAAATGTATTAATTATATAGTTGCTGTATTAATAGTAATAATTCTCTAAGTACAATTTAAAAGGTATATGACAAATTTTTAAATGATAATTAAAAAATTTTTAAATTTCATTTTTATAAATTAATAATTCTCATAAATGAGAGTAAAGGTTAAGATAATAGTGTTATAAAATTCTAATTTTATTTTATTATTATATATTATATTATAAAATATGTATACTTCCTAAATAGAATAAATTTCAATTCACTGCTAAATCCAAAAAATCAATTCATGTCTTTAACGAATACTTACAAAACAAACTGAATTATCAGTTTTTATATTTATGTTTAAAGATCAATAAAGTTTGAGAGAGATATATTAAAGGAAAGCGAAGAAAATATATTAAAAGTGTGTCTAAAGATCAATTTTGGAGATGGATATAAATCAGAGATGAGCAGAAAGAAAGAAAGAAATAAAAAAAAAAAACAAAAACGACAGAGTAAGAAGAGTAAAATTCTGGAATAAAATCGGCTGGTAGGAAAGATTATGGAGAGAGAAAATGGAACAAGACTGCAGAATATGGAAGGAAACAGAAGGGATACTTAGAGAACAACAACTAGAAGAATGGAACAATAAGTTGGAAAATTCAAGATATGGAAAGAAAAAAATGACCATTGAAGGAATCGCTGGAAAAAAAGTATTGATGAAAAAAGAGAAAGAAAATAGAAGACCAGGAATTAAATTGCTCGCGAGGTACAAAATGGGTAACGAATCAAGAAATAACAGCTATTGGGAAGAAATAGATAATATAAATATAAATTATGCAATACAAGTATAGAAACGAAGAAGTACATAATGGAGGAGTGCAAAATTTCCGGTAATAAAAATATTAGCTGATGGAAAATTATAAAAGGCAGGAAGAAAGACATGGACACTATATATAATATACAATAAATGAGAAAAAAATGGAAACAAGAAAACAAAATAAATGCAGATAAATGAGACCAAAAGGGGAAGAAGACAAATTACGAAAGAACAAATGAGAAGAACTATGATAAAACAAGATAATCAATAAAAGTGTGTATAAAAATAAACTGATGAAAATATTTTAAAAAATTTTGTAATAAAATAAAAAAAAAATACTGATATAAGGTAGGAATAATGCGATCAATCGTGCAAACGGTAAATAACAATGTATGTTCATAAAGTTAAATAAATAATTTTGCTGATTATCATTACAATTATTCTATAGTGTTTTACCTCTTTATGAATATTCTTTAGTTGATTAAACTTTCTATCTCTGAATGTAGTAAGCATCGTTTCACTTCTTTTTTAAACTTTTTTAAAGTTAATTGTGATTATTTAAATTAACTGTTGTGGATCGTGAGGAATGGGGAAGTTTGCGGGATGTGTGTCATGAAAAATTAGACTGAATTTTTTGTTTTTTGAATTATTTACTTAAGGCACTATTTCTTACTTACCACTGATTTAATGGATACAAATTGTCAATTAGGAGTGAGGTGAAAGGACACGTCAGTTACTTATTCTACAAACGAGAGAGCCGTAAAAACTCTTTTGCATTTAACATTTTAGCACTTTCCCAGTATACATTCCTCTTCTTTCCTTTACAATTTTTTTTGTTAAAATTACGTATTTCTTTATTTTCCATATTTCCGTGCACCACGTAGTCCCTAACAGCCGCTAATTCGGCGATTTTCTCAGTATAAAAAAGGAAAAGAGCTTATGTATTCTAATTACGCAGACGTTCTTGGTTTGTTTTACAATTATTCGTTAACAATCTTATTGTTTCGAGGATATTCCTTTTCACGCTGTTGCTTGGACAGGATCGCCTACTTCCGGTCGCTCCCGGTCGCTGATTTCGACGGCTTACCCTCGGGAGCCCACATGTGCTCGGGAAAATGCGGAGCAGCTACGGCTATTCAATCGTCAACATTAACATATAATGGATTGCCACTTAATAAAAAAATCTTAATCAAATCGATTTCGTAATGATTTGATATATTGGTAATATAGATGTGATATAGAAGTGAGCATGATATATCCATTAACTTTTACGCAATGCCATTTATCCCAGTAGACATGTTACTTGGACTTAATTAATATCTAACTTTTTTTATTCCTATATTCTTATTGATCTAATTATATTCTTCATTATACATGTAATAAATAACGTTTATACTTATTTAAAGTAACAGTTTAAGTCTCGTTCTTCTCACTTCACAGTTTTCGCGGTGCTTTTCTTTTATTTAAATAAATAATTTGGACGATGTTTTTGTCAAAAGTATTCATTTTTTATTGAGGAATCGAGACAAAGAATTCTTCTTGTCATAAAAATGTCTTGAATTTCTTGTACATTTGTTATACATCTTTACACTATTTATTTTATCTCAATCTAAATAAAACTGAAGAAAGTAATGCTGTATTTATTTAAATGTGATTATATTGGCATTCGTATTTCTTCAGATACCAAAGGTATTAATATTTTCGAACTCTTCTTAAATAAACTCTCTAAAAAATAATCGTCCATGTTTTTAATATTTCACAATTATTTAATACCCTTGTCTTATAACCATAATATACCGTTTCTTAAAATTCATAAAAATTATATTTGGTTCATTATATCCGTATCCATTATATAAAGTTAACTATAGTAATTAAGAAGTATAGGATTTTTAATAAATAAGTACAATTTCTTAAAATAATGATAATATAATTTAAATTTATTATTTTATATAAATGCATACAAATGTGTCTGTTAATGCTAGATATGAATCAGCAGTTTTTGTTTCTTAAGTAAGCTTCCATCTTTATTATTAACAAAACATAGCATCTTTATAATTTGTCATCTAATTCACGCCCTTTAGTTTTCTCTCTTTGACTTTCACTCTCTCTCTCTCAACCTCTCCATGTAATATATTTATCCATTTAACTATCTATATGTCTCACTTTCATAATTTTTTAAATAATAATATTACAAATATTATAATTTTCTCAACCACAAATAATTATTATATAATAATTATATATAATATATTATTGTAATAAATTTATTGTCATGATACAATATCTTAATTAATTCATATTTATGATCGATGTGATAAAATTTTCATAATGATGAACACCAAAATGATAATTGATTCTTACTGGATGCATACTTTGGTCGGCCCCCGTTAATGGTGGATAAACTCCTGAGTTTACAGCAATAAGAGTTTCGGCATACAATAAAGGACCACCGCTATCGCCCTAGAGAATACAGAAAATAGAAAATACAGAAAATTTTTTTTTCATATTCAATTTTTCATTTATTAAATGTATATATACGTTATTATTACCAAAAAATTACTGAGAAATTAAATTTTGTAAAAAGTTTTTATTTAATAATTAATGGATATTATTAATGGATTTCTTTCGAATCCTTTAAAGATTTTATTTTAAATGTATTTTAATGTAACTTCTAGTTTCGTTAAAAAAGATACTTTAATTGAATATGCTTTGACAAGTTTTTTTAAGCATAGGAAATTATGGTTGTATCAGTCTTATATGAGAATTAACAACGAATTATTTTCCTATCCTACGGTATCTTGCAAAGCTCTTATAAAGAGAAAAATTCTATTTAAAATTTAAAAAAATTTTGACCAACTGCTAGATTTAATTCGATTATTATTTATTATCGAATTTAATTATTATTTATTAACTTGGAAATTAACTTGGAATGTTATTATTTCATAAGATTTGTGTATATTTAAAAAAAAATTGCTGTTACTTAAAAATATAAAATTTAATAAACTAATTTTAATTTTTACAAATTTCTTATTGAAGAATAAGAGTACCTTATATAATTATTATAAAATTAGTAGAAATATTTATCACTGAGTAATAATCATTGTCAATCGATGGATCAGAAATTCGCTAATAATATTAGTTTACGAATAACAAATTTGTCTTTATAAGTAATTTATGAAGTTCTAAGATAAACTAGATTATTTTAAATTATTGTGTTAAAAATATAAAAATCGCAATAACAATATAATGACATAACAAAAATAATTATTTATGACAAATATTTCAAGCAACCATACATGGAAAAACCATACATGTAATTTTTTATAGTCTAAATAGAAATATTTTATTTATTAATAGAACAATTTCATAAGATAAAAAATATGTTTATATATTTAATGCTTTACAGTTAAACCGTGAAAAATAAATTATTAATGGTTGTTTCTCGTCATCACGATTTTCGTGTTTAAAACCTGTACGAGCGTGACTATTGATTATTACAATCTGTTGTTTTAAACGAATATGTATTTTACGAATTTAACGAATGAGATTTTTAAAAACGCAATTTTTGTTACTTAATATGTTTATTCTAAGCCACATTATATGTATCATCAAAATAGTTTATGAATTAGTTATTTCCTTTTAAATAGTTTGTTACAATTTGTCATTTTCAGTCTACAATTTTCATATCCTTACATAACTGCTGGCTTAACTTTTTACATACTTTCTATATCTTAACCACAGCTACATACAATATTTATGTAAATTATGCTTTAAAATGAACACTATAGTTACAGTATTAATAAATGTTTATTCAAATAGACAATATTAAAATGACTACATTAGATTACATTATTATATTGAATTTGTAAATTATTATTCGATTTGTAGTGAGATAGAGCTCATTGTTCTCTTAAATTGTGAGGTCCACGTCTTTACAATTACAATATGTATTTTCTCATCATTTTTAAGCATACAACCATAATTTTAAGTAACGAACATCAATTAGTGTAATAGAAATAAAATAATAAATATAGTATAATATAGTAGTGTAAATAAGTAAATTTTTTTAAAGAATTATAATAGTCCTAATTTTTTCATTACTAGAAACTCTTACGAATTATTTTTTGTGTTCAGCTCACGTATGTAACTACTTTTTATAAAACTGAATTCAAAGATGCTGATGATTATATCCAATATGCTATCACGAGGATAGCCCTCCAATTTTCATATTTATGATATCTATTACAAGTACTTAATAAAAATTTTTTAATAACAAAATATGTGTACAACAATACATTATGATCATTAAGATCAGAGGATATAAGACTATTAAAACAAGAGTTTGAAATAGTTTTGTTTTCAACTATATAAGTTAATAATACTTCGAGTCAAATATATTTCAAAAGATTTCACAAAACTTTTTCCTCTAGTCATTTTCTGTACTAATCTTTACATGTCATTGGTATTTTTAATGACCCCTACAAATTTAGTTCGTATTTTTGAAGTATAGACTCTCTGATTATTAAAATGCACAAAAAATGTATTTCTAAATTAATAAGGTGACCTCACTAGTAAAATCCTGAATCAACTTAATATTAATAGTTTTAATTGATAAATATTCAAAAATTTCTAAATAAACTTTTACTTTAACATGGTTTTAATAAATTTTTTTTTATAAAGAAGGGCCCGCATAAAAAATACTATTAATTTGTCATAATCCGGCACTCGCATAATTAAGTGATTCTTTCCATAACACTTTCATATTTTGCCGCGAAATTATTTACTTAAAAATAGGTTTCATTTTTTTTATGAATTTCATTCTTTCATTTACCTCTACTACTTTTAAATCTTCACAATTTGAAATATAGTCATTTTCTTATAATACAAGACAGAGTTTTCAGTAATATTATTAATTTTATAATGTTAATATACATTATTATAATATTATTTCATATAACTATATACAGTTATTTAAATAATTAAAAATGTATAGTGGTAGTATCTGGTACTCCAAATTTGGATAAATTTCTCTATCTGTTTACTATATTTTTTTATTTAAAAAACCAAGATCTGTTCATCTTTTCTTCCGTTATTTTTCTATCTTTTCCATTCTATTCCAATAATTTATGTATATATCTTTTTTTTACGTTTACCATTTATAACTTCTCTGCAATTTTTTTTAATAGGTATATCTTTACATTACTTCATAATATTACGTTTCTTAACTTTATTTTCATCTCTTTTTTAGTTTATTTTTATAAATTATAGTTTATATATTTATTTAAAATTATAGGTACAAATGTTAATAAATGAAATACAAAAGATTTAAAGGAGGGATAAAAGGAGAAAGAAAGGATACCAGTGAGCTGTATATAACATTGCATTTATTCTCTTTTATTCCTTACTCTATCTTTGATTTCACTTATATTTTTCGAGTTCCTTGAACTTTCTTGTCATTTTTAATTATTGATATTTTTTATCTTTTTAATTCTTCTGAAGAGTTTTTTTTATTCACGTATTTTTCCTTCCAGTACTTATGCAACCATCATACGTTTTCTTTTTATTCTACTTTGTTCTTCCTTTTCTGTATATTTATTTTTTATTTTTATTCTTTTTATACTTTTCTCCTTTCAGCTTTTTAATTTTTATTATTATCTATTTTTACAATTTTATTATTACATTAGTGTAAGAGTAATAGTAAAAATACACTGCTAAGGTAGCAATATAACAAGTACTTGTGTATGCAGACTTAAGGTAGCGTACATATAAGTTCTAAGATTCTAATATGAAGTCAAATGTATTTCTTTATGTTTAATCAATGGAGTTATGTAAAATATGTAATATCTTAAAAGTAAATTATGACGATGTGTGTATTTTTAAATAACAAATCTTTTCACTTTTCTGCAATATATCATTATCCCAGTACCTGTCTCTAATCTTCAATTAAAAATTTATTGCACTTTGTACTGTTTTAATTTGTAATTTGTACTTTTTTGTTTCTAGCATTATTTCGTACTTTGGCGTATTTTTACTAATATTTTTTTCACCCATAAATCTCTGCAGTATATATTTTTATACTTCTATCTAGACCTTCGACAATAAAAATTTTTTTCTTTTAATCATCTAAAATAAATTTATATCCCACTACATACTCTACTAAAATACTAATTTTTTGTTAAATAATTTATCTTTTAATCTGATCTATTCTTTTTATTTAATATTTCTTTTTAAATATTAATGTAATTGTTTTAGCAAATATTTCATGTCTTACTTGCTTTTTTTACAAATCTATATCATCCATACATACAATTGTTTTAACTTAATAGAGTATCTTTATTTTACTACATACTAGTTTACACATAATTTGTTAAACATTTACTTTTTCTATATTTTTATACATCTTCATATTGTTTCTTTACTTAGTTTATCAAAATCAAACTTTATATCAAAATATGAAAATTTTTTTTTCTTTCTATTTTCTTATCTATTTTTCTTTTTTTAATTTTTTTAACTCTCTGTATATCTATGTTTCTTCAATATACTTTTTTGTCTTCTTTTCCTTTCTTTTTATTGATATAGTTAGTTGAAACATATAAAGGTTTACTTCTCACCATTTCTATTTCTCTATTTATTATTATTTGCAATGTATTAAATCATTTTATCTTTTGCATGGTATTCTACACCAATTAATTGATTCGCACATAATTGTTTCTTCAGTACTACTTACTTTTATCATTTTCCATTTTATTTTGAATTTCATTGAACGAAACAATAATCCATTATTTTCAATATTCTATATAATATTTATACTTTCTTTTATTCCTTTTAAATTCTTATATATTTCTTTTTTTAATTATTATTTAACTTCTACTATTTATCTATTTATATTTCGTGATTTATTTGAGCGAAATATGAAGCAATGAATTAACCACGTAAAATCACTTAATTTGGCACTTAAACAAACGTCCCATCTTAGGTTTTCTTAAATTAAAATAACTAATATTAAGATTATCTGAAATTTTATAATTATTTTATAATTAATGATAGTTTTTCTTTATTAATTAGAATTTTGCAGATTACTATTATTCTTAAATTTTATGAAAACTAAAAAATACTCTTACAAAGCACTGACTCTTTTCGCGAATTTTTTGCTGCTCGTAAAAGAACTCTAGCAGTTATTCTATCTATCTACTTTTTAATACTAAACCTCCTTTACTTTAATCGTGTATTTTCGTTCAATTAAAAGATAATTATATAAATTAAACAAATTTCTTTGAATTAGACTTATTAGAATATAATTGAAAATAAAAAGTTTTTATTTATAAAAAGAGAATTATTGGAATATTGTTTTAACGATATTTTTACTAACAGAATTTTATAGAAAGCTATGATAAAAAAATATATTTTTGAACTGCTGAAATTTTCTTTTATCATAAAAAAACAGCATACATGAATGAAATTAAGTCAACATTTAATACCACTTCTCTTATTTCTGATCAGTTATTTTCAAAAAATTTTCCAAATGCATTGTTTGCCTATTTAACATATTATAACTATTTTAATAAATGAATCAATACTTATGTTATCAACAGAAAATACTTTCACGTTTTAATAACAATTATCATTATATTCAAGAATTTCTTTAAACTAGAATACTTATTGCAAGAATCCTATGAAAGAAAATAGCTAATCACTTAATAAATAATCATGTGTTAAAATTGTAAAAATATATTTAGCTCAAAATAAAATTATTGGATCTGTAATGTTATTAATTTTGACGAATTCTTTAATAAATCTTCGATGACATTTATGTCATTTTAAATATGAACATTAAGATGAACTATTAACGAATATGAATTTATTTTAGGTATATCTTTGTAGATCGAAATATTTATAGACATCTTGTCTGTTATAAAATAAAAATATTTTAAATATTAAGTACGTATTCCAATTATAATTTGGTAGTTGATGTATTAGTTCAATTTTTTAATTAACAGTATGAAATAGCATTTTTAAATATGTTGAAACATCATCAGTAATTAATTATTTCTATTATTACAGGTGTTAAAATCAACTGATGATGTATGATAGATATACAAATTTTTAATAAACAATCCTATAAACAATTTTACTATTATGATTAAAAATTTTTTTTTCAGAATTAAAAAATTTCATTTTACATAGATTTATTCAATTTTGTCAAGTAGATATAAAAAAATTAAGGCATCAAAAATCGTAGTAATCTTTACATATAAAAAATTTGAATAAATTCTATAACCGAGAATTATTTTTTCATTTAGATACTAGTTTCTATAAACTTTCCGCTTCAAAATTATGAATTTAATTCTTCTATCGCTAATAGGGGATCTTATATTTACAATAAAATATCATATAATTTTTTTTGTTTTAATAACCGTCTGTGGAAAAACCTCTTCATTTGATTAATATTATAACTTTGATATTATTAAGCAAATAATATTTTAATAATATTAAAAATTATTCTTAATTTTACAAAATCATAAATAAAAACAAATAATATTTACTTGGCTTAAAACTGCATATGGATCAGCTTTCGTACACAACATCTGTCCAGGGACTGATACTGGAGTTCTACGAGCACTTGTCATTAAGTACTCACAATAAGAATTTTCTACGACTACTAGATTTGCTATTTCCATAATATTTGCAAGTTGAAAATTAGTGGATAAGGTCCAAGTTGCAATAGTAACATCCAATCCGAATAGATAATTATTTGGCATATATGATATATATACAGGATTTATATGATCAGCCACATCTAAAAGCAACTAATAGAAATGTCTATACTCAAGATTTCAATGTAATTTGTATTTTTTTTTTGTAGCTTAAAAATAATGTGTATACATTTATAAAATTTTATATACATTATAAATATTGAAACGTATATATTTAATATCTTTAAAAAACATTTTTGTTTTGAATATGTTCTTTCATAAGTATTTAAAAATTATACCTTTATCATAGCAATATCATTTTTTGGAAATTGCATCTGTATAGACATATAATTAGCCCATTGGTCATGAGTGTTCCACCAATATACAGAATATCTTATACCACGTGTTATATTAACCGATCCAGCAACTACCTGAACATTTTGTGGTTCATCGCCTTCTAAGCAATGTTCGGATGTAATAACATCTTTCTTAGTAACAAGTGTTCCAATACATATGAGCTTAAATCTTGATGGATGTCTATTATTCGTTTCAACAAGAGCTACCACGTAAGAAAATTCATTTTCGTTTGCTTGTCGAACATTTTGTCCAACCAAAGGTTTTGAATATGCTAACTTATAGTGGTTAACTAAAAATAAGTAATGTATATATAAATAATTTTATTTCATTTTCATCTCATAAATTATTAAAGATAGATTTTATAAATGTTTTCAAATGAAAATTTGTTCTTATTATTACTCACGCGTAATTACATATTGACAAAGAAAAAAATAATATACAATATGCATTCTAAGATTGCAATTATTGAATTTAATTTAAATTATAAAAAGATAAGTAAAAAAAATATGTTTTTTTTCTTTTAAAAATTGACTGATAATTTCTTTTGAAAAAAATAAAATTTATAAATATATCGCTTGGTCTTATAAATTTATTGAAAACCGTAAAAAACACAACGACTTTTTACTCACTTAAATTTATCCTATTATTACATGCTTATCTAAAATAAACATAAAACTTGAACAACCATAAAATTAATAACATGATATTTAAGTCTACTATTTACATAATTGTTGTATTCATCTTATATATATATATATATATCTATATTATATATATATTTATTACCTTCTTTCTTTTCGTACTTTATAAATGATGTTAATCTTTTAGTAACTCATAAATTATTATTTGTTTTCCATTTAAAGCATTATTATTTTAGTCTTATAAAAACGATGTAATACAATGAATGAAAATATAAATATTTTCTACTATACAAATATGATGTATAAAATATTCAATATATTTTCTAAGTTTGTGGATTTTTACAGTAGAGAAAAAAATATTTCTGAAACTAATAAATAAAATATCACTTCAATTCTCTTTAATATTAACACGGTGACTTTTTAATACTAAAAATATTTGCATAGAAACATGAGAAGTTTAATCACTTTTTCGCTTTTTTATTTTGTTTACCTTTTTTATACAAAATTAAATTATTAGAACTAATCATCATTCAAAATTTAAAAAATTTTCTATAAATCTACTAGTATTTTTTGTTATTTTCTATTTTTAGCATCTTTACTTATATTAATATTATTTTTCAAACTTTAGGATAGTCAATTTGTAATTAGGTAAAATTATAATATACGATTAATTTCAAATCAATTAAGTATAAATAAAAAATAAGGAATAAATACATAAAAAATAAATTTTAATATTTGAAATAAAAAATGTATATATCTATAAACTGAGTTATCAGATCATTTGAATCCACTTTGAATATTAATTAAAATATATTTGTACGACATGAAGCTATTTCATAAATAAAAAATTCATAGTAACTAATACTTACGATATTTAAAACTAATTTAATTTATGAAAATAAAAATTTATTTCATTATACTTAAATAAAACTGTTTTTTTTGTCATGCAGTAATTTTAATAAATCGTTTTGGATTTTATTGGTATAATTAATATTGTAAAAGTAAAATATTATAAGGCTTAAAAAATATTTTTATATACATATTAAAAATATTAGTTAATATTATATTTTAAATAGTTTGTTAAATATTATGTTTAAATATAAATAAAATCTTAGTCAACATTATATTAGAATATAAATTTTTTACAGTTTTATTATTATAAATTTATTTACTTTACTTTTAACCTGTAAACCAATTAAGACGAAAAATATATTCAAAATAATTTTTTAAATATTAGTACATATTTTTATATAATTGATTCAAATTATATCTGAAATAATTTTTTTTTTTAATTTTAAAAATAAACATAAGAATTTAAAATTTATATAATGGACTTTTAATAAAAAATACTATTATGTATTATTTATATAATTGTAATTAAGGTTGAGAAAATTGGTATACTATATACTTAATAGATTGGGAAAATGAAACAAGATAATGACCGATAATTTCAAATGCTGAACTTTTTACTAAGACTTTAAGTATCATTATGAGATGAAGAAAGAAGAGAAGAAAAAAAGACGTGATAAGCGATCTCTTCAATATGAATGAGGTATAAAATACAGTCTTTTTATAGGTCAGGTGAAGGCTCTCATATAGCAGTATATCACTATCACAAAATTCTTACATTACAATAGATTAAAGGTCATGAAATGATCCACTTTAATTAAAAAAAGGGAAATGGTTTGTCTATAAATTTAGAAATCTGCAAAAATATGATAACCTTGATCAAATATCTCAAAAATCGAGAAGAGTTAAACAAATTTGAACGAGATAATAATTAATACAAATATCAACGTTATAAAAAAGTAAATTATATTGCCAAACTACATTAGAAAATTATTTCAAAATCCCATTTATAAGTAAGCAGAATATAAAAATGGAGGGTATCTGCGCGTTGTAGATTAATTCATGTGTAGAAATATAGAATTTCTCACCATAAAAATCTTTGATAAAAACAATTATTCAGGTTCTTACACTAAATAGCAAAAAATATTTTTTAAAACTATAAATTGGAACAAATGAAAAAGCATTAAATCGATATTGAGTGTATGCAATAATATTTGTGGCTTAATTAATGTTTAAATATTTCTGTCAAACTTTTATTAATATCATTTATTTTTATTTAAATATTTATCTTTATGTTTTATTTATTTATACGAATAAATCATTATCATTATTTAAGGTATATTAAATATCAACAATATTTAAAATTTTTTATTTTTTATTCTTATAATTAGATTTTATTAGTAGATTAATCAATATTTGTTTTAATGATCTTATTCAAGAACTCTATCTTTATTCAAGAACTTACTTGCAGTAGAGTAATATTATTATTTACAAATAATAATAGGGTGTTACATTATACGTGAACACAAATTATACCTTTTAACGTGTCCAGTATGAACCAATTCCATAGTTCTTGAGAATAATAGGTACCACATAAGATAATTTTTATCCGTTATTTAATATTCTTGCCAAACGAGGTTTTAGGATTAGCAAAGCTATGTAGTTTTCCTTTAAAATAAAAATATGAAATTAAATAAAATTTAATATTCTTTAGTATTAAAATTTTAATACCAAAAAATTACAACATTATTTATTAAAATTTTTTTTTAATCGTCATCTCAAATATATATTTAAAAAATCTTATAATGTTGAAACAATTGAATATAATAAAAAATTAATACGTATAATATATAATATTAATAATACAATAAAAAGCAATCCGTTAATATGTTTAAAGTGTGAATGTTCAATTCAATGCATACAAAAGTTTAAAATATCCATAAATTTAGTTTAGAAATTAATTAAACAATGTGTTCAGATACAAACATATAAAATTAGACTCGCATACTCTTGTTGTACTAAGAATACAGTTTTAAAGTTTTTTAATACAAATTTATTCGATTAAAATTTTAAAAATTGAACAATTTGAGCTACTTGAAATTCATAATTTATATTAATATTTTTTATGTGAATATTTTCTTAATTTTATAAATATGAAAAATAAATTACATTAACTTAATTAACTTTATTACGATTGCAATGAAAATATCAATTGCATAAGCACTGTGTTCTATTATTGAAAATTTTAATAGTTTAATATTAAAATATTAGAATTCGAGTTAAATTAATGATTATCAAATAGCGAACAAACTTATATACTAAGTAATTTATAGTTATTATTAGTAATTTATATTATGTTTATCTTCTTCTACAGTATTATTATTAATAAATACTATGGGCATACTATATTTTAAAAATACTTTTGCTTTTTTAAAATAAAAATCATACTTATCTTTTATTAACTAGCACATACAAAAATTTATTAAAAATGGAACTCATTTTGATGTACATTAGCTACTTAATATAATAATTAAAATAAAATAAACGAAATTAGTTTATCAAAAATATATAATAAAAAATCAAAATTTTATGAATGTAGAATAGAAAAAAATTAAACATTAACATATACATACAAAATCTTCAACAGAGTAATATTATTATGGATAGATTTATAAACCCGGAACCATAAGAAAAACCTTAAAAAAAAAATGAGAATAATATTATTTTTTTGTAAGTATCTATTAGAATTATAAATGTGCATCCAGACGTCTATTATGTTTAAAAAAAGATTTATATAAAAAGAAAAGATTTAATGAATGTGAAAAGAACACTGTCAATGACAAATAAAAGTAGAGATTATGATGCTGGGAATTATAAAGTAACCTGATGAAACGGAACGTCAATGTTTTACATTACAGATATAAGTAACGTACGTTCATGATCTCTTTGACGATGGCGTTCTGTATTTGTTTTCGACAATAGATATAATTTAAGAGTGTAATTCACATACTTTGTTCTCTCTCTTTTGCTTCCCTGTTCCCGTCGGTACCATTGTTAAATTATTCAATTTGCTCCCTTCGTATACATAAAAAAAGAAAAATCATGACAAGATGTCGGCAGTTACGTCGAAACTATAAAACCTAGCGTTATGGCGGCGTATATATGCGTAAAATTTGGTAAGGGATAGATTGAGAATATCGAAAAGAAAGTAGAAGAATATATTCAGAGTCGACGAATATAGTTTTTCAATTTGCGTTGACGAAATTAAAATGAAATTGATCGGACATTTATCCGCGAATGGATACACACGTTTTATATTTATAATAGAATACATCTTCTGCTGATCCATCAGATTTTTTTTAAATTAGGAAATTCTATGGATTTTTATTGTAAAAATGTCTTTGCAAGTAAACTCATCTTTATCAAAATTTGGTTAGTTAAGTCAACCGATTCTCTACAAAAACACAGGGAATTTTTCACCATAAACACAGAGAATTTTCTTTGTGTCTGTTAGCCTGTAAGTACTGTCGTAGGGGTTGGCTGACTCTACAGTCAGAATTAATGCGTTAGTACCCAATCGAAGCAAAAAATATTTCTCTTGCAGTAAATATGTGATAGTATCGAGAATAAGATGGGCAACTGAATTAGAAAAACTTTTAAAAGAACCAAAAAGAAGGAAAATAGGATATTTTGAGTGGATATAAATGCATAAAAATCTAAAAGCGTACTAGTTACTTCTTTGTATTCCATTCTAAAATATTTTCTTTTTATATCTCTTCCAGGTAAATTAAAAAAATTTTAATCTAATTTATAAAACAATCGATAAAAAAATTTTGTTACAAACACATTCGTAGCTTTTATTTTAATTACCTTCACCATGAACATTATTTTTTAAATACCTGAAAGTCTGTAATAAGTACAATTATAATAAACGCAATTAGTTTTAATGTCATGAAAGTGACAAAATCAAAATGCATAAAACTTAATTTTTACATAAGATTTATTTCATTTACTATAAATATAATCTTCATTTCATTAGCGTATAAAAACTTTAAAAATAAGACAAATATTTAATAAAACATGCAATGTTCGGTGTATGTTACTTTAAAAAAAATTTATAGTACCTTTTATCCCTAAAGGTACTTTACGGTAGAAAACATATTTTTTTAACTTACGTATAATAAAAATTCAATAATATATGGTTACCTATATCATAATAAATTGTAGATTTAATACTTTTTACCAGTTTAATTACTGACTATATTAATAAAAATGCATTGAATAATATATTATATAAATGTAGATTACTCACATAATCTTGCAGATTGTCGTAATTAAAGAAAAAATAATCTAAATATAATTTTTATTCGTAAAGTAATGAAATATATACAAAATTTTATTTCGATTTATACAAAGAATACCTGAAACTATCCATGCTTTAACTCGACATAATTAAAGTGAATATTTATTTGATATTTTTACAATTAATACATTACATTTCAATCTTTTGGAGAGTAAAATTAAAGAATAAATTAATTTTATAAACAATATATTTATTTTTGTCTATTTTGCTTATACAATAAATACATGCATTAATATACAAAAAAAAATATAAAGATTTTTAGTGCTATAACCAGTAACTTACGTGTTAATGTAAATCCAACAACCTTGTTTAATTTGTAATTGTTGATCGAATAAACAATATATGATTCAGTGAATTCTATTTTTTGTTGCATGAATGAAGATTGTATTAAAAAATATTTTTTAAATGTAAAAATTTCTATAGTTTATTTTTAACATTTTCTATTTCTAAACTTTTATAAACAGATTGCAGAATTTTATTAGATTTTCTAAATAGATTTATTTACGAAGAAAAATATAGCGTCAGTATTTTTATGCATTACTATAAAATTATAAAAATTATTATTATACAAAAATAGTAAAACAATTGAAAATCAGGTCATAAGAAAACAAAAACTCAGCAAAAATGATAACAGAATAATAAATAAAATTCACGAAAAATAAAGTGAAAAAATTAAATATTCAGCAGAAATAGAAGAATAGAACATACTAAAGAAATAAGATAAAAAGTTCAAATTTTAGCTAAACTTTAAAAATATCTTATATTTAAGATAACCAAAAAGAGAAAGCTATAAGAGATCTCAATAAGTTTGAGATTGAAAATTTTATTCAATGTCAGCTTATCAAGATCTATTTATTCATAGAAGTTATACAGTTACCAGAGTTTTCAGTGATATTTGTAAATATACATACAAGTTAATCATATGACTATAAAGCCCATCATATTCCATAGGATCAAATATATTTTCACAGAGAAAACGACATAGAAAAAGCGGCCAGGCATTGGTAAAAGCACTTTCTAAGCACTAAAACAGTATTGAGAAGTTCTAAAACATATATTTTGATGGTACAAAACTCTTTTTTAAAAGAACTTGCTCGACGAAAAGGCAGATAAGTGATGACGCAAAGTACAATTACATCTTTTGTTCCATAGTTATGAAGGCAATTTTTTTAAGATAAAATATTATTTACAGATGCAGATATAGATGATAATTACTTCGGCAAATATAAGATAGAACAAACAAGTAAAGTATAAGATTAAAAATAAGAAATGTAAAATTAGAAATATAAGTATAAATAAAAGAAATTAAATGCAAATTTTATATATAAAATAAAGATATAAATAATAATGTACGAAATTATAAAAGCTGTACATGCATAGTGTCTAAGTTTAAAAGAAAGTACATCTTTAAATGTTTGAAGGTAAACATTATATAATTTTTATATGAATGCAAATTATCGTGACAATGTATTATATTATTTAATAAACAATTACTACTTTGAGTATCTTGCAGTTTCATGAATAAAAGTTCTATTATTTTACCTATCTATATTGTACACTTTGAGTTAACGTAGGCTTTCATTCACTTCAAATAAATAATTAAGATTTTTTCATTATTTTCAAAAGAATAACTTTTTTTTTAAATATTCAAGTAAATAGTTATATAAAATTATTTAAAATTTTTAAATAATTATTAAAAAAAAGTTATATAGGTTATATATTATTTACAGATGCAGATATAGATGATAATTACTTCGGCAAATATAAGATAGAACAAACAAGTAAAGTATAAGATTAAAAATAAGAAATGTAAAATTAGAAATATAAGTATAAATAAAAGAAATTAAATGCAAATTTTATATATAAAATAAAGATATAAATAATAATGTACGAAATTATAAAAGCTGTACATGCATAGTGTCTAAGTTTAAAAGAAAGTACATCTTTAAATGTTTGAAGGTAAACATTATATAATTTTTATATGAATGCAAATTATCGTGACAATGTATTATATTATTTAATAAACAATTACTACTTTGAGTATCTTGCAGTTTCATGAATAAAGTTCTATTATTTTACTATCTATATTGTACACTTTGAGTTAACGTAGGCTTTCATTCACTTCAAATAAATAATTAAGATTTTTTCATTATTTTCAAAAAGAATAACTTTTTTTTAAATATTCAAGTAAATAGTTATATAAAATTATTTAAAATTGTTAAATAATTATTAAAAAAAAGTTATATAGGTTAGTTAGAAAATGATATAAAAAACAAAAGTATTAAAATTTCATATTAATGTATATAATTATTCTTATACAGTATACAATTTAATGTCTTAGTTTGTTCTCAAAACATGTAAAATAAATGCTCTATAGTATTCGATACCTAAATGAATATTTACTTTGTCTTTGGCAGGCATATCTGGTATAGGTGGACAAAATCCATTATTAATACCTATAAGAGTATTTCCAACAAAAATTGGTCCACCACTGTCACCCTGAAAATTAACAATTTTCAGATAAGTATAAGTAACAATATTTACATTAGCGAACGTTATTAATGTATGCAAAGTATAAAAAGTAAGTATGTGTATAAAGTATTTAATATATACAATTTGTTTTCATACTCTTTTTAATAACTTTTTTCATTTTTTAATCGACAAGCAAAAATAAAATTTTTCAATATACAAAATTTTATTTTTAAGAGATTGTTTCATGGTTTAAAGCAATATTTTTTATTTAAAAAAATAATGCAATTTTAATTGAACCCGTAACTTGTTAAAGTTTCATTACTATTTGATTAGAAATATACTTAACCAATTAGAAATAGATTTATTATTTATAATAAATAATTATTATAACTTTTCTCAGATTGTACTTAGATATGGTACGTATAACTATTATAATGTTAATTTTAATTTAATAAAAATTACAATACTATAATCATTAAAAGTTACTAAAATTAATTTTAATATGATAAAATTATTAAATTATTAAATGTAATCAAACTATTAATAAAAAAAATTAATTTAATTAATAAAAGTAAAAGTATATTAAATTAATAAATTATAATACTAGACATCAATAACACAATTTTAACAAGTAATAGGTAAGATTTACTAAAGAAAATATATTAATAGAGCAGAACTATAAATTCTTTTTAATTATTGTTTGTTTTTTATCATGTTTTCAATTAACCTTTTCAACGAAAATTACTCCACTTTTTTATTATATATTTTGAGTCAGGGTTCTCACGTTGCTTTTTGAATGGTTTTTTTTTTAATCTTACAGAGTGTAAATATAGAACTTTTCATTTATTAATTCTATGTCATGAATAACATACTCTTGTAATAATTTTAAAAATTTATCAATTTTGATCTGAAATATTACACTTTATAGTAGTAATAAAAATATGAGTTGTATTTAGAAAATACAAAATCCAATTTTTCTATTATAATTATTTTTAATTTTGTGACTGAGAGACAATGTCATCCTATTTGCATTATTCTGGAATTTTTAATAACTATAAAACTGCACGGTTGCTAATAACTTACAAATAAGTAATTTAAACATTATTATTTATTTCATTTATTAACTAATAATCTAAAAGTTAAGTAATATATATTTAAATAAAATGAAAGATATTTAAACTATAATAAAAAGATTTCTTTATTATTTAAAATATTTAATTTTTCTTTCCTTTTCATATATAATACCACATATTTTATTTACCTAAATTTTCCAATTGTGAATTCGACTCATGTAAAATTTATATAATAATTATGTATTAATTATATAATAATATTAATTATTTTTCCTAATTTATTAAAACTATTTCTATACAATTACAGTATCTAGAGAGAAATATTTCTATTAAAATAGACTAAATACAGATAATGTAACATTTTCTATTTCTAAAATATCAATCATGCGTCAATTATCTTGTTCATTTTATTAAACATATCTGTCCATACCTTGATAATATATTCTGGTAAAACTAGTAATATATCTATATTTTGCTTCGCAGGTCTATTTAAAATTTGATTTACATAATTTTTCATAACATATATCATACATTTTTCAATTATCTTTATATTCAAAACCCCTTCATTGTTTATATTTTTGAATCAATTTATTTTAACAATTAATGGAATGTAAGAACAGCCTACTATCATTTTTTTAGAAAAATCTATTTTGTTTTATAATGAATAAGTGGATATACATAAATATTAAGAAAATGATGCATAAATATTTATTAATTATATGTAAGAATTCAAATAATTTTCTTTAATAAAAATTCTATGTTTAATACGTAAACGATAAAATTACTTTGCAGAAAGTAAAATACAATAACAAAATGTATTATGTTAATTTGTGACTAAAATATCTACTTACCATATCCAATAATACAAACGGTTTTGCACGAGAACATAAAAATCTTGGATGCATAGGGTTTTTTCCAAGATATTTCTTGCATCTTTTATTGCACTCCCTATTCGATAGAACTGTCACTTCTCCTACATCCATTGTAGTGGGAGCCACACTCAAACTTGGCGAACTGAAACTTGCAATCTTAGCCGTTGCTCCATAGTATTCATCATTTGTTCCTTGTGAAATAGGTATAGGAACGACATTCTGAGGCATTCGACCATGTAACTAATAAATTTTTCTATTTTCATTTATAACAAATAAAATACGTATTATTCTTACTTATTTAAATATTATTATAATTATAGTTGCCGAGATTTTCTGATTATTAGAAAATTCATTTGTACTGTATAAAATGTGACATTATTTTTAATACGTAAAATATAAAATTGTTTTAAAAAGTAACATACTCTTATTATAGCTATATCATTAAGATCAAATTCTGAATTAACTCCATTCTGGAAAGCCCACCACGCATACAACATCCACCATAATGGTTTGTATCTTGTGCCACCATAAAAATGAATACTTCCAGTTATTACTTCAGTATACTGTACATTTTCTTGTTCTAAACAATGTGCAGCAGTTAAAACATCCTTTTGAGAGATCATTGATCCAATACATATTTTCTGTATTAATGAGTCGTTATTTCTATTTACACGTACGATAGGTACAACAAAAAGATTTTCGTTCTCATGTGCATGTCTAATAGTTCCAGCTAGAGATTTTGCATCTGCGATGTCATATAAATTACCTGAATGATAATAATTCATTTTATTAATAATATAATAATCTCGAAACTTAATATTATTTTCCTTGTTTTATTTAAAAAAAAATATTGAAAAAATTTTTTATACCTACAAATTATTAGATATTGAATAAGAAAAATACAAAACTTAAGCAGCATATTGAAAATAACAGTCCTTGAAAAAAGTACAAATTGCGCTTATTACATACACGATAAAAATAGTTTAAATATTTTCTGTTGTTTGATAATTTTAATGTTTTGAAAAAATAATAAAAAATAATTTTTTTAATACAAAGTTGTCGTATGTTGAAAATATTTTAACTTTTTTTTAGAAGCAATAAAAAGTATTAAATTTTTTATTCGTGTGTAAAATAATCTTAAATTAATTTTATATGATAACATTATATTATTTGGTCACTAAAATATAATATTTTCTTGGTTTCTAGACACATTAATTTACATGTATTCTGCATTTAACGATTATTTTATGATTTTCGGTAATATACTATATAAAATGAAATTAATATATTTTATTTTTTAAAAAAATATTATTCTTTTAATTTAACTAATTAAGAAAATTAATTTAAAATATTTTCTGATACAATTTGAAATTGAACATTTTAAAAATATATTTTTTTATTAACAATTTTTGTAAAGTGACATAACACCTACTTTAGTTTGACTTTTTGAGTAATGTTTAATTACTCGAATAGTCTTTATCATTATAAGATATTTATTATATCAAAGAACTATGCTTTAAACAATTTAATTTAATGATAATCAATAAGTTTTTATTTAAAAAAACGCTGTTTTCCTAAATATTTTAACGAATATGATATTAAAAAATTAAATAAGAAGAAAACATATTAATATAATATTACCTATATATATATATGTATGCATGATATTTAATTACTAAAGTGTATTATAAAATATAATCGTAATCCATAACTTAATAATCACTAATTTTTCCAATATACCTCTTATTACTACAAGCAGAGAAAAACATATTTAAGTTTAAAACATATGTTGATATTTTATACGTTTCATGTATAAGAATTATGAAAACAATGTTATGGATTTATATGAATAATAATCATTAAATTACAATTAAAATACAAATTAAGTAATGTACCTAAAATAAAAATAAAATTATGAAATATAATATACTATATATATTTTGTTGTGAAAAAAATGAAAAAACAGTGCTAGTTGAATATATAGACAAAAATTTTATATAAATGATTGAACAAAAAAATAATTAAATGTACTAAAGTAATAATTAAAGATACTCTCATCGAGAAATACAAGCTCATGCAAATTATAGACAAGATAAGGATGCAGAAAATGTAGAATATGTACCAAGAATTGTCTTTGATTATGGAGCGACGTAAGCATTTTAAATATGAGGGTATTCTAAAACCGATACCATACAATTTTTATTCAAATGTTTTAATAATTAAATCCTATTCCTATTGCCAATTTTTTTTTCTTGTAAAAGAGGATATGTCATTTTTATTCTTGTATCAAAACCTGTATTTTGCATTGTTTATAATTTTTCCATAATCCTGAACAAAATCTAAAATCATATTAAGTGAAATTGACAATTTAAAGTACTAGTTATAGTTATTAATTGATTATATCTTCTAATATCTAATTATCCAATATTTTTAATCATTCCTTTTTAATTAAGTTGGAAAAATTCTAACCTTTACTAAAATTACTTAAAACTACATTCTTATATCTGTTAATTTCAATAGTATTTATTTAATATCTTATATCATTAAACAAATAATGTCATAATTTTTTTTTTAACTAACACTTCTTAAAATATTATTCTTATTTTATATAGATATAGTTTATTGAATGACTATATACGGAATTTCTTTTGATATTAAATGGTATTGAGAAATATATTGATTTCGTATAATTCGATACAAATTGATAGCTTATGTAAGTTAATTTCACAATGCACAAAGAATTCATAGAGGTATTGGGTATTACAATGCATGGAATGTCTTCATTAACTTTTTATTTTACTTTAAAAACTATCGTTAAATCAGAACTTGATAAATTGAATCTTTTAAAACAAAATTTTTCTCATCATTGCGATCGATTTTTTTGTTTGTTTATCGGTAGCTTTTACATTAGATTAATTTCTAATTAATTAATAATATATATTATTAATAATATGTACCATTAGTTACAAATTCTGTTGATTTATTAGATTTATTTTTAAATAGGTAATCGTGTTATAACATCTTTATGAAAATCTACTAAGTATCATTTTGTTCTAATATAACGAATACCAGCTTATTAATACTTTTCACTACAGTCGGAATGTAAATAAAGTGTATGTAAACTCATTTTTAATCTGTACTCAATGATCGTTTATATGTTATCCACACCTTTATAAGACCTCGTAGATCATCAACTTTAAGAGTTGACATAGATTGATAAAACACATGTAATGTTCTTTGAAAGAAGATGCTTAATAAATCCTATTGGTAATTCAATGAATCTTCAGTTAAATTAAATACCAAAGTTAATGTTGCCACTAGACTAAATGATAATGCACATATTTTTCATCTTTCTTGTACATATTTCTCTTATTACTAATTTTTATAATAATTACTAGTTGATTGAAAAATTACCCATTTATTAATATACAATTAATTATTACCGTGATATATTTATTTATTAACTTAATTTTATTTTGTTATAGAGTTAAAAGTTAATAATTTTATCGAACCTTAAATGTAATTATTTTTTGTGTAAATTAAATAGGAAGACAGTAATTTGACTTTAAATATAGAAGCCGAACTATTTTGTACCCATAATTTGATCAAGTTCATAATAAGTAATTAAATTAAATTAGGTCTAAAGATATTATAAGATCAGAAAAACTATGAAAACATATTTTTTTTACATTTTTTAAAAAATACAACTGAATTTGTTCATAATCTATAAATTTAAAAATCTAAACTAGAAATTTTTTTCCAAGGTGAGGGACAGATATGAAAACTCTAGCAGGATATAAACAAATTTAAGATTTATGCTGAAGAGAGGAAATAGACTCATATATAGTAGTGTTGGCTAGGAAATGATAGAATTGGCTTTAAGCTGTTAGAAGAGATGCTACCTGTGAGAGTAGGCCTTAGTCAATGTAAAGGCAGAAAAATGTTTGATAAATATTATAAAGCTTTTGAATTAAACATTAGCCAATACTCTATATCACAAAGAAAGAATCGGTATTGATACAAATACGTAATTTTTTTACAAATTTTCAAATAATGACATTGAAAATATTTAATTAAAAGTGCTAAATGAATAACTATTATTACATATATTGATTTTTACAAAAATTTTAAACAAAATTTAGACAACGTTAGAAAAATATTAATTATTTAAATTAAAATTCAAAGTTTTTGATTAAATAACAATTTCAAATTTTTTTAATTTCAAAAATATTTTTGTAGAAATTTTTTACAATAATACATTAAGTAGTTACAGTTGTATCAAAACTTTATCGGATACAATTGTTATCTATACTGGCTAGTAAAGTAAGCATTTGCATAAATATTTAATAATATTGTTCGTACCTCATTTTTGCGTAATCTTAATCAGTATTAAAATATGTTTAATAATATCCCTTTTTTATACATTATTTAAAACTCTGTAATTTAATTATGAATTTTGGATATATTTTTGGAAAAATAAATTCTAATCAAACCTTATAAATAATAATTGCTGTATCTAAAATAAATAATTTTTCTATAGTTATGTAAATTATTGAAGAGTCATTATAAAAAACCATTAAATTATAGATTTAGTATGCTTAAAATAATTTATCAATTTAAACTTTTGGTAGATAAAATGAAGAAAGATATGTTATATATCTGGAACACAATAAAATTAGATAAGCTCTAATTAATTTAACTATAATATTAATTATATGAAAAAAATACAACTACAAGGATTCGAAACCATATAAAACTATAAAAACAAAAAGATTTTTTACGATGAAAAAAATTGTTTACCAAGAAGGACAGTATTTTTCAATTATTATTATTAATCAATATTTAATTTCAAATTATGTTTTAATTAAAAAAAAAAATAATAATTGTTTGGAAACTAGTTACTAAATTATATAACATATTATATTTAAAATAAATAAATATATATAGATAAAAGCAAATCAAGTTAGAGTGAAAATAGGATAATATAATTTTTCTTAAAAAATTGTTTTTTCAAAAATATAAATTAATATAGATTAATCAGCAATAATAATGAGAGATTAAGAAATTAAATTTTTATGCAACGTTGTGCGTATGAACAATGAAAATGATAAATAAAATTTTATATTTTAAAATTGCATTATGAAGTCATGATAAAATTCTTCAATAATATATTTAATGAAACATTTCAAATAATAATACCATAATTATAATTTAATAATAAACAATCTATATAGAAGTAAAAAAATGCGACAGTTATTTAACAATTTCTGATAAAATTTATAGCTTTGTAATTTTTTCAAAACTTTAAAAAATATTCTTAATTTATTTTTTTAAGATTATTTTAATAAATATAATAGGTGTTTTTCTTTGTAAAAAATACACAACATTTATATATTTAATTTAATATTTTAAATATGCAATTCAAGATTTACTCGTTTTTTAGTTATTGGATCATATTTTGTGAGTTACCCAATCATATAAAAAAACATTTTATAATATATAATAATTAAATGTATTAATAAAATAATCTATAAAATTATTATAATCCTAAAAATTGATTTTATTTTCTTTTAGGCAATCGATTCGATGTTTTAAATGCAAAAGCCTTATCAGGTTATAATATTAAAAAAGCAACAACAAACGAATTTTCTTTTGTTGTATCTATACAAATTTATAATCAAAACCAAACAAAAGCAGAACATATGTGTACAGGAATACTCATTTCTAGGATAGATGTTTTATTTGCAGAACACTGTTTAAAAAGAGGAGAACTTTTACATACGATAGTAGTTATGGAATCAATGGAATCTAGGCTTGGAAAAGAATATTCTATATTCTGGTGGATTACATATGATCACTGGGCTGAACAAAAAAAAATAATGATTGAATACACTATGAATGATATTGCAATCATAAAGGTAATTAGATTTTTAAAATTATTTTATTTTATTTTATAATCATGATGAAAATATCTTGTACAAAAAATATTTCTCCATGCTGCTATTAAGTTTTTTTTCAAAATATTTTAATTATACCAATATGAATTTATCTTATGTCATTATTTATTTGAAATTATATTAAAGTAAAATTGAAATATTACTATTGTTTTTATTATTGTTATTATTATTACTATTATTATTATTTTTTTTTTTATTATTAATTGCAAATATATAATACTTTTATATTTTTTTAATTATCTCTTATGAATAGATTCTTACCTTATAAAAATAATTTTATTTATACTTATTTATATATATTATATATATACGCACATATATTGCACTCTTTTACATAGTGTACATAGCTTACTCACAACCACAATATCATGTATGTAAAATTTAACTATTTAATAAAATTTTATGTAATGAATAAGTAATATAATTGATAATGTTAAGTAGATTTCACTTGATTATAATATAATCCTATCAGTATTTTCAAATATAAACAAAATTGTAATAATTATTATACTATCCATAATTCATATACATTTTATAATATAATGTAAAAATACTACTTAATTTTTTTTAACTACATTGCTTTGAATAGACAAAAAAAATATTTTCTGATATTTATTTGCACATATTTTCTTTCATTATAGCTTTATTGTTATAATAAAATTAATCCATAATACTATTTACGTATTTCTATTTTTTTATGTTAAAAAGCAAAGATTTATATGGTTTTTCACTGTAAAATAAAAATATTCAGTTTAAAACTAATTTTTATATTTTTACGCAATTACCATTAAATTACAAAATTTAAGAAACCATTCAAATTAAATGAACAAAATTATTAATTACTCATTAATTAGACAAAAAAATAAATTAGTTTGAAAATTTGAAAAAAAATATCTCTAGTTAATCCAAACTGTGAATAATGGAGTTATCCCTGTACCAATTTCGGATATACCAAAGCATAGCCTGTATGGATTAAATGCCACAATTGCAAGTTGGCATAAATTAAAAACTGATGAACAGTTTATATTCATGGAATCTGGATTTTTAAAAATTTTAACTTATAAGCAATGTGAACATATATGTAGTAATCTTTTGAAACAACAAATTACATTAAAAAAAATAATTCTGTGCACTGCTACAAAACCATATATTTTACTGGATTCTGTAAGTTTTGATTTTGTTTATTTTATTGCACTTAATGAAAATATAATGAATTAAAAAAATTATATATATTTTGAAATTATACTCTATGATTATTATTATTTTTTTCAATTATTAATTAAAAATAGATTTTTTTAATTAAATAATATAAATATTGTTACAATTACTATTTTATTGATCAATTTTCAACTAATTTATGCGTTCAATTCTGTGATGTATACAAAAAATGTTATCTTCTACACTGTACTAAATATAATTCTACTTAATGCCAGACTCAAGTTATAAATTTGTCAATGGTGGCATTAATACTCTAATCAATAAATTTTCTTTTAATCTTTTGGAATTGTGAATATGTATTATTTCTAGTTAAAAATCGATTATTTTACCCCCTAGAGTATATACCTAGTAAGAAGATGTTTAAATATTTTTTTATACAACAGTAAGATAGTTCATACGTTTAAAAAAACAAAAATATTTTTAAGTTGTCGAAAATTTTAGTTTTGAATAATAGTTTTGAAAAATATTGAATTAATTAATATAATTACAAGCATGCATATATATTGTTACCCGTAACTAAAATATATCAATTTTTTTATATATAACCCTATTTTTTAGGATGACAGTGGTGGACCACTTTTATTTGATGGAGTTATGGTTGCTATTAATAATGGAGTATGCCCACCTCAACCAGAAATATTTCATCCAAGAAAAGTAAACATTCATCTTAGTATAGATTATTATAAAAAATTTATCGTAGATATCCTAGAAAATTAAAAAATAATATAGTAAATTATAAAAGCAAAGAAAATAGTAATTTCTATATTTTTTATCTGACAATATTTATAACAGTATTGTTACTGATTTACTTCGTATATTTTATTTATTAATTATATTATGAATTAAAAATTAATTTTTTTATCGAACCGTGAAGATTTTTCTTTTATTTCCTGAAACTATCTAATAATAAGAATATTTTACGATTATTCTCGAAATATTTTATTTTTGAATAATTGTTTTAACGCATAAATCTTATGTATTTCATAACAACAATACCAAAAATAACAACAACAATAACAACAACAATAATAATAATAATAAATAAAAGATGAAAATGCATGTTACTAATGATTGTACATTAATTTATTTATTTTTCCAAATTATCAATTTAATTTTAAATATAAATATAAATTAAATATGTGTATAATATATTTATAAAACTATTTTTTTAATAACTAATTTTTTTATATTTGCACATTTTTTCTTTAATTTGTATTTTACTTTAAACTTCAACGTACATTAAAAAATATTAAAATATTAAACTGTTAACTTTCTTATTTCATTACATAAATATATGAATTATTTTTAATTGTTCTAAAGAAAAAAACGAAGACCAGTGCGTATAGTTAATTGTAGGGACGTATATATTTTGTAAATAATTTATAATTGAAATGTTCAGAAAAATATTATTTAATATTAATTGGACATCTTCGATAAACACATTTTTTAAACTATATTGAAACTTCAGTAAATCTTAATGCTTATTAAAAATTAAAAAATTTTTTACCAACATTATTTATGTATTAAAAGTAAAAAAAAATCTTATTGAAAGTAGTAGTTACAAATACATTATTCGAAAACATATAAAAAAATTTAATTTTAAGGAATTAGAATTCATTGAAATATGCTTTTCTTCTTTCTACATTGCAAATTTACTAAATCAATGAATTTTAATTAATTTTCAGTATTAGTAGAATTATAATTATTGGTAAAGGGAAAATTGAATAGTATTGAACAATTTTACGATAATACATTTCTAATGTTATAGTATTAAAAAATTTTTAATAATAATAATAAATATTGAACGATGATTCGCGATGAATAAATAATTATCATACAGAAATGTATAGGTCGACTCTCCTGGAATCATAAAATATAGGTAAAGTAAAAAATTTTTAAATTATTTCTACTTTGTCATGAAATTTTTAGACAGTATAAGATATATGTGAAGTGACATCAAGTATATAAAATTATTTTCGAATGTTTTTTAATTTATTAAAGAATAAAATCCTAATTTAATAATAGAAGATCAACAACTATAATTGAAAAGATTAATTTTTCAAGCGTAAGTCGACTAAATGTGTGCTTGTGTGCATGTGTCGTGCATGTATGATGCTCGTAGGTCACATAAACTTCAAACTTAACCTAAAAATTTAATACAATATTTGTAAGTATTTTTTAAATTTAGATAGAAATTAAAATTCTACTTTTATATTATTATAATATTTCATGTTGTTATTTAAAATTAAATTTTTAAATAAGCAAATTTATAGTAACATTAATCTTATCATTTTTAATACACATTTAAAAATCATAGGTTAGATTTAAAAGAATGTCAATTGAAGAAAAATCTGAACTTCGTGTAGGACCTGATCCTAAAGCTATTTACCCAATTAAAGTTCAATATTGTGGAAATTGCTCTCTTCCCATTGAAGTAAATATATTTTTTGAATTTCTTTAAAAAACTGTACTTATAAAAACTATTTATTTTGTGTTTTATTTTATTCATTATTATTGTTTTATGGTTGATAAATATTTAAAATGTTTGTATAGTACTGTGAATACTATCCAGATTATCACAAATGTAAAGAGTGGTTAGAAAAAAATTTACCAACTGAATTTGAGAAAGTAAAACTAGGTAAGCAATAATATATTTTAAATTATAAGTAAAATATGATGATATTTTATAATATTTTCTAGTAGATGATGGAAGCACAGAAGCTGGGTGGTGGTGAAGATGAAAAAAAAAGACAAAAACGAGGAGGAAAGGGTATGCTTAAAACAAAAAAGAAAGAAGAAGTTCAAAAATTAGTCACAGTTTCCAGAGCTCCTAGAGGAAAAAAAAAATCTGTCACTGTTGTACAAGGACTAAGTACATTTGGTATACATAAATTTTCCTCAATGAAATAATATTAAAAATAACTATTTAAAATTATTTTTTTAGTAAAAAAATGATAATTTAAATGAAAAAAATTTTTATTGTATATTATTTTAAAAAAATAATTTGTCTTAGAAAATTGAATAACCATAATTTTCTTATGTAGATATTGATTTAAAAGTGGCAGCAAAATTTTTTGGTAGTAGATTTGCTTGTGGATCAAGTGTAACAGGAGAAGATGAAATTGTGATACAAGGTGATGTAAAAGATGACTTATTTGATGTAATTCCAGAAAAATGGCCACAGGTAGAGTTAAAAAAAATTATTAAATTTTATTTAGAAATTATCAGTCAGCAAATATATTTTTAATTTTATTTTTAGATTGATGAAGATTCAGTAGATGACCTTGGTGACCAAAAAAGATGTTCGCACAAAGCTATTTAAAATAATGTTCTCATGGATGTTTATGATAAGCATGTATATAAAATTGAAATAAACATGTAAAATTCTTTTTAAGTAATAATTTTTTATTGAAGAATTTGCTCTTCGTTATCTAAATGATCTGTAATTAATTGAAGTAATAATTCAACTTCTTCTTCTGATAATCGATCTTCACTGTCTTCAATTATCTGAAAAAATATTATTTATAATATAATTGAATAACTTGAAATACAGAATAAAATTTTTCACATTTTTACCAGTTGTATTTCAAGAGCAGTCTTTGGACACTGATTTAGCAAAGTAAGTTTTTCACATTTCGTAAGTTTAAATGATTCCAATGCTTTCAAAAATATTTTTATTTTATCTGGAGATTGTTTCTTGCACGGTGTGTCTTGTAAATATCTAATTGTTTGATATGTTATTGTTGCCAACTGATTTTGTCCCTTCTGTTTCTTGTTTGATTTTATACTTTGAAGAATGTCCAATACCTCATAATTACTAAGATAAGCTGAACACTCATTCAAACTATTAAAAATAATTCATAAATTTTATTTATTCAATTAACATAATAAATATGAAGTTTTATTTACTTACACTTCCATTTCACATTTAATTATTTATTATTCCGTATTCATAATATAAATTCCGAAAGTGTGACAATAGACATAAAATATGCTTTCATTGTAGATGCCACTATTCAGTGTTAGTTTTTAAAATTGCCTCCAGGTAGCGTAGCACCTCACCGATAATGTTAGCTTAATTATAGCCTTGCAATTTGAAATAAAATTAGCCATCATGATCTATGTTAAATACATGTCCAGAATTATTTATATTACAAAATGTATATTCTCAAAATTTATAAATATACGTAAATATTAGAACTATTATATTAAAAATAAGTAACAATAAATTAAAAATTCCTTATTTGTTAATAACAAATAATATAAGTATTGTAATGGTTATCTAAATTATAAGAACCGCTAAAAATTATTCTAGAAATAAAAATTGAAAATGTGATGATAAAAAATTTTTGTAAATTACCATATTATTTTAAAAAATGGTATTTGTACGAAAAACAAAATTTATATTGAAAGAAAAAAGATAATTCATTAAATTTTTGAATACTCATTAAGTATTACAATATTTTGTTAATTTAATAATCTCTTATTTTATTATACACGCTATGAGCTAGAATTCGATAATTTATTATTAATTAAGAAAAACGAAAGAAAATGTGAATTCAGGTTTTGAAAAAACAATACATTATCGTTAAGATAGAGTTTATTCAGTGTTGAGGTCATATATAACGATCAGAATTGCACTGCCTATCAAAAGTAGCTTACACATTCCTTAGCAGTTTTTTTATACTCGCTCATAATTTTTTTTTATTTATTAGTACGTATGGGCCTTTCATTAATGACATGCAGCTTCCCAAACTCTGTAATCACCAATTTCACCATCCCTTTTTGGAAGTCAATCACTTAATAAGGACAAAATCAATATATTCATGGATTCACTGAAATTCCATCGATCATATCAACGAGCCATTCTTATGTCATAAATAGGCTTATTAGAGTTATATCAGAGTGTATGATGCATTTTTCAAATTCCATTTCGTCATAACCATGAATTTCTGCACTTGCCTTTCTCCTTGTTAACATTTATAACTTCAACATCCTCTAGTTTTCCCTCATAACTATTCACTCTCTATAAAGCTTTTCTCTCTACTTTTTTGTATAACGATTGTATACAATTGTCCTCTTGTCATTTGTTACTCCAAATTCGAAGTAGTTTCTTCACCAATAGAAATCGCTGTCTTTTTCATATCAATATAGGCTACCTCCAAAATTCTTAAAGTTATTCATTCAGATACTTGTATATAGTTTTTGATAAGAATTTATTCTAATATCGACAAATAAATCCGATCGTAAATAAAGTATTGGATTCTCATCAATCTTTTTACCCTTCTTTACAAGTAAAGCAGTTTCCAACCCAACCAAACTCCATTCTTTCCGAACTAATATAATATTAATATAATCCATATATATATAATATAATATAATCCATAATATTCCTATCTACAAAATCAGAAATGAGATATTTCAAATTTGAAACTCTTATTTAGACTTTAAGGGATCTATATACGAAATTTACGCTTCAGTCTTTATTCCTTAGTTTATCCAAATTCCAGAAAACTATTCAGAAATTCAGTTTTTCTTTAAGCTAATGAAATAAAAATTATAACTAATTTCTTCAACACTATTTTAATCTCTCTTAAACACTTATTTATCACTGACATCGAAACTTTCTCTTATAATAATCAAAACTTGAAGGACTTATTACAGTTCTTATTCCGTATAATTAGATTCTTCAAAGTTGCCTCTCTGAATTTTAAACATTATGCGTAATATAAGATTCTCTCAGGAAGATCTAATTCCCAATAACCCACTTTATCTTTTTATAAAAGAAATAATACCTGCTTGATATCATCTCAAAGCACTGGGAAATTGCAATTGCTAGATTCTATTGCAAATCCAATTGTACATCATTTTTGGATATTTTTTGGAATATTCTCTTCCCCCATAACTGTCTCGAAAAAAGATATGCTTTTACATTCAGAAAGTAGGTTTTTATACTAGATTTATTATTATTTTTGTTTTTACTGCTATTTTGTGATTTTAGCATCCCACTTAAACAAATTGAAAAGCTAGATAAAAAAAAGTTTCCATATTTAAATATATAGAAAAAATAGCGTTATTCAAATGCAATAATGGCACTGAACAATTTTTTAATGTTATTTAACAAAAAAACTATTCAAGTTATATATTTTCTACAAGAAGTATAAATTAAAATGTCTTTAACCAAAAAATGCATTGTTTATGTAATTGAATAATAAATTACAATTAAAAGAAATAAAATAATTATTTTTGATTAGTGTGTTTGCGCAGGATTGGCAATTATATACATGCAAGTAAATATCTAATCGTTCAATAAGGCAATAGTTTTGTATTTCAGAAACAATTATTATTATTCAATGTTTATTATGAAACTATTTTTTTAATTTTTCAAAATTAAAAATATACATTTAAAAAAATTATGATTAATTTTCGCATGATTGCAAATATTTGTGTTTTTAATATCTGAAAATATATAATTTATGTATTTAAAAAATGGTATTTAAGAGTAATATTCAATACACATATTTTATTGCAATTTTTAAATAATGCATAAAATCCTTTCTATATTTTTAATATTTATACAAAATTCAATGTGAAATTAAGTAATAAATATAAAAATACAAAGTATACACTTAGTTATACGTATATATGTATATGCACGCGCAACTCAAGAGAAACTTTAAAAATAATCTATATTTTTTTTTTATTCTTATTTAGAAACCAAAATATTTTGTCTTAGTCTTTTTAAAAATGTAAAACATTTTAAAAAGTTAATAAAAATTTAATAGTTTTATCATATGAGAGCAGAACTGTATATAAAATATGAACAATTTTCTAAAATATTTTATTTTTCAGAGTTGATTCTTTGTTTATAACTAGTATTTGAGTATTACGTTGCATATAACATGTATTTTATAATCTGCGGTCTCTACCCTTTTACTCTTTTTATCATACTGCAACTACATTGTCTCTTAGAACAGAAATGGATTATAAAAATTAAGATCATAATAAATGTTAAAATATGTTTGTTTAATTTAACCAATTCTAAACATATTTTCTTCTATAAATTTATATATACAAATTTTAGAAGTGTAATTTATATGGATTAAACACAATTAATTTTTATTTTATTATTATAATTAAAAATTAACAAATATTAGTAAAGAAGCTAATTAAAGGCTTTTAATGCAAAAAAATAATACATTGAATTTTTTAACAAGAATTTTTTAATCATTGTTTAAACCAAAATAATTAGAACTTTAATAAGAATATTAAAAAAACTTTATGTTCAATTTTTGACTTGTATACTATTTCTATCAACTTGGCGTCTGACTATTTCATACGTGCAAAGTCATGCGCATTGCGTGACGAATAAGACGCAAGTGCACTTAAGTTTGTGTTGGTAGTAAGTCAATCCTTTAGTTCTCTTGAGTTTAGTTACTAGTAAGTAGAAACTAATTTTATTCGGATTATGTGTTCATTTCTCGCTAAAGGAAATGTTGCATTAGATTTATTTATTAGTTGCAGGTAGACTTATTCAAGATGTAGAGAATAAATACGGGGACAATCTACGATGAATATTCTATTGTATTTAGAAGACAGACGAGTTTTTCTCGTTGTCTAAGAAATAAGCTCCAATCTCTCTCTATCTCTTTTTCTCTCCCACTCTTTCAGTCTCCCTCTCCTTCTAGTTCTCTAAAACTCTCTCCTTGTCACTGGCTGTGCTTAAGTCGCCTTATCGATCTTCGCACTTGATTGAGCTCCCGAACTTCGTCGTCACCGTGGCATCCGACATCTGCGTATCGATGTGTCCAGGTATCTGTGTAAGATTTTCCGGCGGTATTACCGTCTGGACAAAGAGGAGAAATTTATTTCGACAAAAAAATGTTATACGCTGAACAGTATTGAAAGAGACATAACGACTGCAGGCGAAAAACGGAGCAACATGGAAGTTGTTGGAGATTACGAGTACAACACCAAGGACCTTATCGGACATGGGGCCTTCGCTATGGTTTTTAAGGGTAGACATCGCAAAGTGAGTATAATTATCTTACAAAAATTTTTTATTCTATTAATGCTTACAAAATATTTCTTTAATTAATGTACAAGTGGAACTTGATAAAAATATGTTAGACATTTAATTATAAAAATTATAAATATTTTACTTTGTGAATATAATGCAATAATAATTAAAGCCAATTATCTTTCAAATTATTATATTTATTTTTTATGTAAAATAGAATGAAACTGTCTTTTACGGTTATTATTGATAGGTGGATATACTTCTTTTGTTGTCTAAAAGTTGTCAAAAATTTAATTAGTGTCACTACGAAGTTAATGAATAAAAATATTCTACTATCAAATTCTAGGCTTAAATAATTATTGTTAAAATAAGCATGTATAAATTAATTAATATGAGAAAATTTTAATATAAGAAATAATATTTGTATATAATTAAATAAGTCTTTAATAATATTTTTTTCTTTTTTTTTAGAAAACAAATTTTGTAGTTGCTATTAAGAGTATCACCAAAAAAAGTTTAGCCAAATCACAAAAATTTACTTGGAAAGGAAATTAAGATTTTGAAGGTAAGAATTAAATAAAATTAATTGATTGTATTATAATAATATTGTATGTTAATAGATTTATAAGTAATAATAAAATAAATAAGTTCTTAACATTATATTATCAAATATGGAATATTTAAATTTTATCATATATTAATTTTTAAATGTATTATTTTTGTATTATCTATAATATAATAGTATACATTATTCTAAAATTTTTGACTTCACTATCTTTTGACACCTTATGATCTATTAATAAAGTGCAAAAAATTCTCATTCAATTTCATTTTATTAAATTCAACTAACATTCAAAATTATAAAAAAACATTTTAATTAACTTATATTATTAACTTATTTAAATAAAAAAGTATGTATATATATATATATATATATATTCTCTACTATAAAATAAATTTGATATTGTTGTTGCACAGGAATTAACAGAATTACATCACGAAAATGTAGTTGCTTTGCTGGATTGTAAGGTTAGTACAAGAGTTATGTAAATTATTTATCAGAGATTGAAAAAAATAATACCGACAAATATTTCTGTTTTAGGAATCAAATCATAATGTCTTCCTTGTTATGGAATACTGTAATGGTGGAGATCTTGCAGATTATTTAGGTGGTAAGTTTTAAAATATAATATTTAATTTTAAATATTAAAAGATGAAATAATATACATTAATTCAATTATTTATCAATATTTAGTATTAATGATGGATATATAATAAAATAATGCACAAAATATTTATTATTATTTGTATTTATTTTTATATTTATTATTTTAATCTCTATCCTTAAAAATGTTTATTTTTGGTTCTTAAGTAGAATTAGTGTTAATGAAATGTATACAATTTATATCAGTTTTTACATTACATTGTTAAAGACACTAAAATAATACATTAAAGTATTAAAAAATTTTATTTAATTTTTAAAAATTTTCAAAACTAAAATAAAAAAAGAATTTTTTAATTAAGTAAGTTTTAAAAATTAGTCATCAATTTGAAATGCTTAATATAAAATGATAATAACAATTTATGAATAATAGCAATTTAGAACTGTTAAAATAATAAAGCATTATAAATTAACTTTCATTGAGATAATGTGACAAGCTTTATATATTTTTTGTTTAAATTTTTTAATTTAAAAATTTTTTCTGTTTATTATGCAATAGCTAAAGGAACACTTTCAGAAGATACAATTAGAGTATTTTTAAAACAGTTAGCTGGTGCAATGAAAGCCCTACATGCCAAAGGTGTTGTACATAGAGATCTTAAGCCACAAAATATTCTTCTTAGTCATAGCTGTGGTAAAATGTGTCCTCAGCCACATCAAATAACTCTCAAAATTGGTAAATATGTGTTGCCTAAATTATTTATTTAAAAAACTAAAAATTCATTGTTTTTACCATTATTTTTAGCGGATTTTGGTTTTGCACGATTTTTACAAGATGGTGTAATGGCTGCAACTCTATGTGGATCTCCTATGTATATGGCTCCGGAAGTTATTATGTCTTTACAGTATGATGCTAAAGCTGATCTTTGGTCATTAGGAACAATTGTTTTTCAATGTCTAACTGGAAAAGCTCCATTTCAGGCACACACGCCACAAGCTCTAAAAATGTTTTATGAAAAAAATGCTCATCTGGGCCCAAAGTAAGTAATTTATTATAGATATTTCATTATTAATTATATATAATAAATCTTTTATTATATTTGAATAAATTTTATTGGATTTTTTTCAGAATCCCACCCGGAACATCCCCAGAACTATCAAATTTACTCATGGGACTTTTAAGACGAAATGCAAGAGATCGAATGCCTTTTGATGAATTTTTCAGTCATCCATTTTTACAAGGTCCACGAGAGAGTCCAAGTCCAGTTCCTGCAGAATTACCTGCATCTCCAGGAATGTTGACTGTACCTGAAAGTGTTAATAGTGATGCACGATCTGGTCCTGAAACTAATAGTCCCTGTTCCAGTCCTGAGGATGATTTTGTAATTGTACCCAGTGATCTTAGTAGTGATACAGACAACAATCCTAATCCACAACAAATAAAGTATGTTATAAAACAAATTTACCTTTGGTTTTACATTTCATTATATTGTCATAATATAAAATAATTATAATAACATCTAACTTATTAATATTATCATTTTGCGTTTTAAAATAAATTAATTTTATTTGTTAATTATTAGAAAAACTATTTTTATCTTCAAAAATAGTTCAAAATTATATATTAAACAATAAATAACGGATTGGTCATTTTTTTTAATATACGTTGAATATATTGCTGTATTTAGGGGTATTAAGATATTCTATATCGAGTTTTTAATGCTAAATATTAATACGATTAAAGATTATAAAACTTTTCATTTTAATAAATAAACATAATATAATTCAATATATTATTTTTTCATTTATAAACTAAAATTATTCGACTTACAAGTGCGTACAAGAGTATATAAAATCAATAAACAAAAGCAGTTAAGAAAATATACATAAAAAATTATAAATATATATAAAATTGCTTTTTAAAAGATTGGTTTAATTTTCTTATTAAAATATAGAGAGAAAAAAGTTATCTGTGTAATTTTCCTTTTTATTTAATTGATAAAAATTAAATATTGATTTAGTTCATGTAAAAACCTTTTATAAATCTGAAAATATCTTAAAACTATGCCATAGTATTAAGCGTAAAATGGTCTTGTTCGGTATCATCAATATCTATTTTTAGCTATACTAAATACCGAAATTCCGACAATGTATAATTTACACAAATTATATTTTTTGTTTTTTTTGTGCCATGAAAAGATACGCAAAACAGAGCAGTCGCGAAACTGCGGCGAGTCCACCGCGGCCTTGCTTTCTGCCCATTTCCGAACCCATCCCCGTGCCGACCCAGCGGAGCGGCGTACAAACTATCTTTCCGAATTCCGCTAATAGATCGAGTAACAACGTAATACCACGTTCTCAGCCGATTAGTATGAAGCGTAGCTGTAACTCGCACAGGAATCACGCGCCAAACATTGGCTCGTTGAGTCCACCGAGCGTGCAGTTCGTCATTGGAACCCCCCCGGGTCGAAGGTAAAGGATCATTCAATATAGTTTACTTTTGTGTATAAGAAAATTTGAATGCTGTTTTGATTAATAAGTTTCTTTCTGTGGTTTGAATACTTTAATAAGCAATACTCCTACTTTTTTTAACACAGTCTTTTTTTTAAAATAATTTATCGTGAAAAGTTTATGAAATTAATATATTAAATATATTTTTAACTGCTAATATATAACCCACAGGTTTTCATCATAAAATGAATTATTGGATTAAAAGAGTCTGAAAATAAATATACATAAAAAATCACTTAATGAAAATGAATTGTTTGAACAAAATTAAATAATGTAAAAACACAATGTAAGATGATTTGAAATTTTATAAAATAATGTATACAAATCATAATGTTTTTTCAATTAATAAGTTGACGTATTTTGAATTTTTACATCGTATAAAAATGGATAATTAAAATTATTACGTATTGTATAACTTAAGAAAACATCTTTACTATTCTATTTAAAAAAATAATTGATTAACATTATTGACAACAAATTACATGAAATGTAAAAATATGTAGATTAAGCGAGACACCACCACCATCGCACCTGTGGCAAGTGAGCCCAGTTGCAAGGCATTCACATACGCCAAGTGGTACATCACCTTTGCGACTATCAACCGGCGTGAATAGCACTTCCTCCCCGCTTCTTACCGGACCACTGGCAGTCCTTGGCTCGCCAACGTCGAAGGTCCTACAAGATAACAACAATACTATGAGACAGTCACCTATCATACCATTTGGCACGAGAGCTGTCACTTTGCCTGAAATCTCTGGTGAGTTTTTTAAGTAAATTCCCATACATTAGACCATTTAACATTATTATTTTCTTTTTTAATTTAAAAAATCTTAATAATTGATATTAAATGATACTAAAAATGTTTTTGATTTGATTCAATCATACTAAATTATTATCGGTAATTTAAATTTTAATATTCGAATTATATATTTTTATACATATAATTATGTATATTTTATACATAATTATAAAATATAATTTATATATAAATTATATAAATTTATTTACATTAGATTTTTTAACTTTTAAAATAACGTGATGCTAAATAACTTATTGGTTAAAGTTTATTATATGTACAATTATTCATAATATTTATTACGTTATTTAATTTCATTCAGAAAGAAGTGATTCGCATATACTTTTTAATCGTTGTATAATTTCTATTATTCTTCAAATTTAATTACACGCAATTATTATATATGTATACTATAAATAAAATTACACAAACCTTATAACAAATTACGTAATCCTATCTTATTGATTCTTTTGATATCCATGTTCTTCTTTTCATGAAAAGATAAATTATTAAATTATTCATAACGCACTACGATTAAAAATTTCAAGACACATTTATTTATTCGTCTTCATGGTCTCAAAAATATGAAAGAAATAAATAAATAAATTGCAAGTTAAAAATGGAAATTTACGTGAGTAATATAATAGCACATGAAAAGAAGATGGGCGAAAGGATTGATCAAATATCATAAAGGAAAATCACACGTTACATTCGATGCCTCAGCCAGAAAAAAAATATCAATGAGTTCTCTTCTGGGTGTGCTATCGTCTTCTTTGTCTTCACATGTGCGTGCATTAACAAAAAAGAAGAATTTCTCGCAAATGCAGAGGCTGGCAGCTTTCATAATTTCTTCCCGGAATTGGGTACAACAACCAGTGACGAGAGGCCTCTTACGTTCATCGCGCCCGAGCTTCCAGAGGAGACGCTTCTTGAACGTGAGCATAACGAGATCCTGGCAAAACTTAATTTCGTGGTAGCACTATGCGAATGCGTGTGCGAGGTAGCGCGCACGAGGGCCGGACCATTGGGTGCACCTCTCGGCGGTATCGAACAACCAAGCAACGCGGCGACGAGGCGCAGAGCGGAGCAGGTCATATTACTTGTACGTGCGCTGCAATGGCTCAGTTCCGGACTCAGCCTAGCCACGCAGCAACTCAAGGCTGGCAGGTTACAACCCACAGCAAATGTCAAGGAAGGTGCGATTATAATAAGCACTTATCCTATAAATTCTACACAAATTACAAATAAACTTTTAGCAAATTGTTACTTAATGTCCAGCATAATAAAATATAACTTGAAAAAGTTGTTCATAAATGTTATTTATATTTTCTTTGAACTTAATGGAAATTAGAAAAGACATATTTTTTGTATTTACCTTGCTTTATTGAACGTATGTATTTGACGTAATTGTTTTCTTTTACATATTAATACTTAGTATGTAGGGGTCAAAAACTACAAAAATGTTCAAATATTTATATAAATCTTTATAAAATTCCTATAAGTAACAATACACTTGTTATAATAGATTTGAAAAATTTTATTAATTCAATATTATGAAATTTAATTATAAATGAGTTAGAAAAAAAGGAAGAAAAAATTGGAATGTCATTTAAACGGATATTATCAGTGTATATTTAATGAAAATTATGATAAAAAGATATTGCAAAATTTACGTGGTCTAATAAAAAATATAATTAATTATTCGTGACAAATAGGAAATTAAATTAATATTTAAATTCAACGAAGTAATTTTATTTTCTATTCATTTGATAGAAATCTTTAAGAAACACGACATACGGATATGTTATTTGATCTTTTATCATAAATATCAACGTTAGATTTTACAAGTTTTTTGTAAAATCAATATCTGTGTAAAATATGAAACTATTTTAATATTTAATAAAAATTTCAATAGTAATCAATTCTCAAATATTTTATATTTTTATATATTGAGAATAAGAAACATTCATATTATTTAATAACAAATAAGTTTAATATTACTTTTACGTAATGCTCTAGTTGTTGTATAAAATCTTATTAAATATAACTATATATTTAAAATAGATTTTATTGATCAATACATTTTTATAATTTAATTTTTTTCCAGCTGTAAGTACAATGAATGAAAAATTCAGATCTTGCTTAGCTGAATGTAAACAATTAAACAGTGCTGGATTACTTCGACAAACTGGAGCAACAGCAGATAAAATTCTTTATAACCATGCTATACAAATGGTAATTTCAAAAGATATTCAAATAAAACATGTACTCTTAGAATTGTCTTATTAAATAAAACTTAAATCACTTTAAATAATAAATTCAAACATAATGTGTAGGATGATTTTTATAACTTGATTTTTGCAAATTACTATGCAACAAATTTTTACTAAAAATTCATTGAAAGACCATAACATTATCAAAACATTAATAAATACAAAATTAAAATTTTAATCAACTTTTATTTTTAAAAAATTTACTTCGAGTCATTTTATATTAAAATTTTTATAAAACTGTAACTATCATTGTATGAGTAAATATAAAAATATCTTAAATTTTAACAAATATTATTTACAAATAGAAAGTTGTTATCTATAGAATGTATTAATATAATTTATACACATGAGTTAATATTTAAACAGTTAAATTATTAGTACAGTATATTATCAGAATCATTTATTTTTCGATTAAAAACTAATTATAATTAAACTTTTGCGACACCGAAAAATAATTTATATATTACCAAAACTTTTGGTGTAGACTATGAATAATACAAATTTAGAATAATATTTACTTTACAAATTAAAATTTTATATTCATACATAACTTTAACCTGAATTATCATCTAATTTTATATTCAATTAACAGTGCCAGTCAGCAGCATTAGATGAATTATTCGGTAATCCTGCTGAATGTTTTCAAAGGTATCACACAGCGCAAATTTTGCTGCATTCATTATCGCAGCACGTTAATCATAGTCAAGACAGAGCACTTCTTATCAAATGTAAGCTGTTGTATCGTTTTTTTTAACTATTTTTTTTTTACTTTATTATCTTTGATTTACTGTGTTAATTCTTTTACTATCAAATTATGTTTTTTATTAAAAATTATATTAATAAAAAGTATGTAATAATTAATTATTTAAAAATTGTAATAATAAAGTTTTAAGTATAATTACAATTACTATTATAAAAAAAGATAAATTTGATTTCATTTATTTTTAGATAAAGACGCTGTTGAGAAACGTTTATATGTTTTACAACAGCAAGGCTACATCTATGCAACAGATCCAACGTAGCGTACGTGACAAATTTCAACGATGGAGTGCAATTTCCTGATCGAGTTCAACTTTTATTTGATTTATCATCTTTTTTTTTTAAATTAACGAAAAAACTGAGATAATGAATCTGAAAAGCGTATAAAAGAGAAAACATGACGATAATTCATTTTACTTTTTCTGATTTGTTACTTAAAGATACGATTGGTAATTTTTGGATTAGATATAAAAAAAGATCCCGCTAATATACACACACGCGACAGTCATATATACATATATATGAAATACCAATTTTAATTTAACCTTTATTTCGTATCTATTAATAAATACATATATATTGAAAAACAAAAGTAAATGAAGCTGTTATATATTTAGTGCAAAAACTCTTTTGTTATGTAAGTAAACAATACAAAAATGTGTGTGATACGTTAACATGTACGTAATTACACTATAACAAATTTTAACAAAACGTAAAAATAAATATCTTATAGAGTACATTGCGACTCAAATGATGTTTCAATCCATTATTTCGTTTTTCCTTCAAACGCTGATGTCGATTCATTCATTTTATTATCTCTATATATTACATAGTTAAGAGCAGTTGCAAGAGTAGTCCATGCTAAATATGGAACAATTAACAATCCAGCTGTAGTATTTACTCTATAGAATACCACATTTAATGCTGCAGTTGTACACCAAAGACCAAATATTTCATACAATGCCTAGAGAGTAAATTTTTTAATTAAAACATATATAATGTATATCATAATTTGGATTAATTTGTTATTAAGTTATATTTTATCCCGATTTCCTTTTACTTGTTAAAGAAAAAAGCATTAAAAATTTAATAAATTTTTTAATGAATTTAATAATATATTATAAAAATGAAAGTTATGATCATATAAACCAATATTAACTATTAAGTTCTTATATAACTACCCATTTGATTTCATGCGCTCCGAAAAAAATTGGCGTCCAAGACCAGTTAAGTGCTAAATTAACTCCATAAATCGATAATGGTAAAGCAGCGTTTCTCCAATTACCACTATCTCGTAAAATTAAATAAGAAGCATAACCCATTGAACAGTATAAGGTTGTCCATATTGGAGCAAAGATCCACTTTGGTGGAGTCCATTTTGGTTTTTTCAATGCCTAAATAACGCATAAAATTGGATATAAAAAAAGTTGTTATTCGATATTTTCATATTATTTTTTAATTATTAGTCAAAGTATTATTTGCAATTATAATATAGAGTTCATTTGTTATTAAAAATTAATAGTAAAATATTTATAACAATAATATACAGATTAATCCTACAATTATTTGTAAAGAAATCCATACTTTTTAATTGTGCACATTAATAACATTAATGGTAAAAATAAAAGATTTTTAAATAACTCAAATTTTAATTAATTTTAAATAAGTCTTTTTAATGATGTTTTTTTAATTGAATTACTTTAGTTGAGAAAAATATTATTTATACAAGTATTAAATGAATTACTTTATTTGTTATTTAAATTTCATTGCTAAAATTAATTATTTTCATATTTCAATTGGTCGATATTTTATAAAATTATATATTAAATTTTTTAGCTCAATTTTACAATTGAAATTAGAAAGATGTTGGATTCAGCAAAGGAACAGATGATATTTACTTTATGCAATACTATAAAAGATAATATAACAATGTAAAATTAATCAAAAGTTATATCTTACCTCATACCACGGATTAATATTTTTTCTGGTGATAATTCCACCAATCCAACCACCTAAATTTGGATGAACAATGGCGACAACAATAGGCCATGAAATTTTCACCGGCATTATATTACTTATATTTTAACTTTTTTTTAAAACAAAGTTAGTTTAAAACCAATGATAAGATGCTTTGACTATAGAGAATGCAAAGTAGTTAGTTTGAAGTATTATTTATAAAGATTCTATCCATACGATACTATAGTAATTTTATAATGACATTTTTTAAGCTCAATGCCGTATGTGTATATATATTTTAGTCCTATCTTACTATATCATTATCGCAAAGTGGTATAAACAGGTATGTAATTAATGATTTGTCAAATTACTAATTTTAGACATCTTGATACTTTATTGAGGTTTTAATAATTTTTTTTTTTAAAGAATAACTATTGCAGTTATTTAGTTGTAAAAGACGTATGCTATGTGTTACATACAATTTTTTTAAGTAAAATTACTTTACTGGATTTAATTAAAAGTCTAACATAATAATTATAAAAATAATTAATTTAATGTTTTTTATAAACAAATAGAAATGTTAAAATGATTTTACATAAAATATAAAAAAATTATAAAAATATTTCTTATTTTAACATATAAACTTTAAGAATCACAATGGAAATTATTGGTTATTTTTTCATCTTTCTTTCTGACAAAATATATTGTAGTTTGTTAAAAGTATTATATACATTTTAAGAAAAAAATTATTTTTTAAACTACAAATAAATACATTTACACTGAATACGTAAATTATTTATTAGATTTAGAACCCAAAATTTTATGTAAATAACAAAGAAAATTATTTTGTTCTTTTAAACTCTATAAATATGTATACTCAAATAATGTGTAATTGCAAAATACTCTAATTAAAAAATTGTTCAGTTGTATATGTTTGATGTTATATATATATATATATTCATAATCCTTACGTATAAAAATAAATTAAGAATATTTTATATAGAATAAAGATTATTGATTATACTGGAGTAAGACTGATCAATGTAATTTGTTAAAAAGCTATATTTCAATTGTCATAACTTTGTTTAAAAAATTTATATTAAAATGCATTTAATATTTAAATGAACTATAAAATCTGTATTTTAATTAATTTTTATATTTACAAATAAAAATTTATTTCAAAATTTTAGTTTTTTCATAAAGTAATCATTTCTTTATTTGTAATTATGAGTACAGTGAAACAAAACAAAATTGTTTCAAATCACAAAACATAAATAATTATTGAATATTATCATTAATCATTAATTGGTTTAAATACTAAAAATTGAAAAACAAAGCTTTTATTTCAAAAATTTAGAACTAATGAAACTTAAAAAAGAATATGGATTAAAATACAAAATAAAAAAATAATTTATAAATCTAAAACAGTATTTTATTTTAAATTAATGAAATTTATTTAAGAAATAATGTATTTCTTTTTCAATTTTTATTTAAAAAAATAAATTCACCATAGTGCCATATTTTAATTTTTACATTGAAATATATTATGATTCATTTGAAATGTTAAGCACTTCTTCATTTTCGCGAGAGAGTGCTAACTCACTTACTGGAATGAACGACAATGATTCTATAAGAATCTTGTGCGTGACGATGTATACATAAATGTACAGCTAGTTTGGACTAGATGGCGTTTAATAAACATTTATCTTTCTTCATCTTAAAACAATATTGGTTGACATACAATAAGCTAAAAAAGTTGAAAATTCCTATCTCTTTATAAACATTTAATTTTATTAGAGGCTTATGGAAGGCCATTTTGTCATTGACAGTTCAAGTTTTGCAACTTACCCTTACAGTTTATGTTATTTAAAACATATTAAATTATTATCTAAAAATAAGTTTAAAATAACCAAATTTACAAAAAGAAATTTTTATAAATATTTCCATACTTTTAATTGGTTAATAAAAATATAATTAATTATAAAAGAGACTATTTGAATGAATCAATTAAGCTACGAAAAAAAAAGTAATTTTATGTTTCAATCTTTATAAGATTCAAATCATTAATACTAATAATGAAAAACTATTTTTTTAATGAGATTTGAATTATAATTTGGAATAAAATCATTTTTTTTATTTAAGTAATTTGCAAAATATGAAAATGTCATTTGAACTTAAAATTACGATTTTAATCACATTTATTTGCATTCATATTGTCTTCTTTAAGTTTCTCATTAATCTTTTCTTCTTTTTTAGTTGTAGATTTTGAACTGAATCCAGAACTGAAATGATCCATCACCCTCGACCTAAGTTTCTGTGGAATTACCATTATCGTTGTTGTCATGTTACCCAAAAATAACACCAAGAACATAGCACTTAATACTGGCACATGCCAAGTAGCCTCTGGATGCCATGTAAGCCTTAAAAGTACATAAGCATTATAAAGTTGAAAGAAGTATCCAACAAAAAGGAAAGGTAGGAGAAAGGATAATCCTCGCCACATCCATGAATGGAAACCTTCAATTGTTATATCCATATTGTGTCTTTCACCAAGCGCCTTGAGACGGTAGAGTACACCTCGTTGATAGCGGAATTGTAAATATTGTACTACACCTGAAGTAAAAAAGATAAATTTACATTTACTTTTATAATTTATTATAACTTTGTTAAATGTAAATTAATTAAATAAATGATAAGCACATAAATATAATATATTATAATAACAATATATTATTTTGTATTATATTGTTAACTGTTTTTATTATTTTTCGATATAGAATAAATTATTTTAAAAATTTTTAATTATTAAAGATTTCAATGTTTTCAATTATTTCAAAAATTTCCAGTAAAATTGATTACGTAACCTTGATATTAATATAAATGTATTCATGACGGTGTATTGAAGTCATTCAAATATCAATACTATTGACAATTTTTAGTTAATGTTAAATAGCAGTTAATCTAAATATGGTTTAAATTTTAAAAGGAATGTAGCAATCTAAAAAGTATTTTAAAATATTCCAATATTCATTTAATCTCATATTTCATTTAATTTCATATTTAATCTTTCCAGTAATCCTTCAAGTTTTATAAAGTATCTTGCAAAATTTATTCAGTTTATTATAAAAATTTTAAAATAATTACTTTTTTATGGACATGACTATTTACAAGGATGTATTTACAAATTGTGTATCAATGTATATGTACACACAATTATAAGCTTGCATCATGTTCTTTTATAGTTTTGCAATAATTTAATAATATATATAATAAAATTAACCATTATATATGCTATTATTATATTTATGTTTTAAATAATGCTATGCACATGGGGTATATCACATCTAAGCACTATGTATTTAAAATTTGAAAATTTTTCCATAAATTTCATTGTTTTTAATTATTAATATTTTAGTACTCAAACTAATATATGAAATGAAAAAATAATTATTGCAATTTCATTTGACTTACTAATATAAACATTGAACCACATAAATTGTTCACGGAATGCATACCAAGGCCCAGTATTTGGCCATACTAAGAGTACACCAGCTACAACTGTCGACTGAAAATGATGAAAACGCCACCACCCTTTTATTCTGGATCCATTAACTTTAAGTATGCTTTCTCGTATCGTCAAAGTACAATAATACCAGACTAGTAAAAACATGAAGCTTAATTCCAATGTTCTAAAAAAATATAAGATATAAGATTTTCTTTTTAATAACGAATATCCAAAAAAGTAAAATATTGTACCTAATATTTGTAAATAAATTAATCACAGAAAGGAAAAATCCAATCACAGATAAAACGAGTTTAAATTTTTCATATTCATCTTTGTACTTAAATCTGTAATAAAGCATGTTGATTTTCTGTTTTATATATATATATATATATATATATATACATTGTTATAAAATTATACAACCTATACTTACTTATCATTTTTATTTAATATTGAGACATTAACACTACCTAGTATAATAGAAAGATATGTGCCATTTGGTTTTGGCAAAGTTTGTTCAATTTCATGTATTTGTTGTTCTCTCCTCAACATGTCCTTATCTAAAGTTATTCGTGTATTGCGTTCATGTAATCTATGATTAAAATAATATAGAGTAGTTAGAAATTAACTTTTTTCAAAGAAAATAAACAGTAAAATTGTGATTATGTACATATATAAGCAAATATATGACTTACATTTTCAAAGATTTTCTTATAACTCCCATGCGATATTTTTGATGAGATATTCCACTCATACACTTCTTTTGTAATTCTCCTATTTCTTCTAATTTTGCTAAATATGATCTATTTAAAGCCTGTAAGAAATGCAGATAAATTAATATTAAAAATTATATTCAATGTGAAAAGATAAATTAAAAAAAAATGAGTAAAATGATAAATTTAAAAATATTTTTAATGTTAATATTTTATTAGTGTATAAAGTATGTACTAAAATAAAAAAAAATAAAAAGCAAAATTTTTAGTCAGGTTAGATACAAATAAACAAGTCGAGGCTTCTGGAAAATGGTTTTAAAGGTCTTTATTTACCGATAATCAAAGTGCAGTTACAATAAATTTAAAATAATTATGATTAATTTTCTGCAAGATAGTAGTAAAGTATCCTTTACATAACCTAAAACTTAACAACTTTTCCCGCCAATAATTAAGAAAATTCACTTATTAATTAAATAAAAATAAGTTTAGTTATGTCACCTCAAGTTCCTTGTAATCATTGTTCAAGTCATTCCAATCTTTAAGACAAGACTCTACATCGGTATCCATAATTCCTGTTTCAAATGATGTCAGCTGCCGTCTTTTCTTTAGTTTTTCGTAATCGAAAACAACGATTATCAATTGCAACGTACAAAGTACAATGTATATAATGAATAATTATAATTACATATGAAACGAATGAAAAGTTCAACCAGCTATCGTGTTGTGCGTGAATACGATGGAAATATGCGCAGCTGTCGCACTTTTCCAGATCCCCTTCTCTTTAAATTAATCCTCCTTCTAGTCATCACAACTAAGTATTTGTTACAATTTGTGAAACTTTCTATACACATATTCTCATGAAATATATAAAACCACGTGAAAATGAAACTGTAAAACTAAAAATTAGAAACAATAAATAAAGAAAAAGTGTTCAACGTGTACTAAATTAAAAATTAAAAATAGAAAATAATTATATAATACTTAATGAATTTAGCATTAGTAATTTATTTTCTCAATGTCGTTACATATACATCATTATAATAATGCACAAAAAACTTTTTTATAATTAATATTATCAAATTTCAGTTTTATGTCTAAAAATTTATTATTTTATCAATTACAAAATATTTTTCTCAATTTTGCAGTAAATATATCCAGTATTATCTTATTTCTTTTAATTAATTAAATTTAAATTTTATTCCTTTTATTTATGGTTTTAGAAACATCTTCTAAAGTTCCATTTTATAAAAAAAAGGCTGAAAATTATTCTTTTATTTTTATTTTGTTTACATGTATCTTTTAACTTAATCTAAATATTTAAATTAAATAACAAAAAATATTTATTGTAATTTAAATTTTTTATCTTACAGTTCTTCTTCTATTTTTCTAATTTTCTATTTATTTTTTACCAAGCTGAATTATTTTGTTCGTATGTTTTGAAAATATATATTTTACATTCAATTCGGATTACTGGTATTATTTTTAGTTTATCTAAAAATCGTAGTTTATTAGTAAAAAAAGAGCATGTTTAGAATATTGGTTTTTAAAAAATAAACTAGCATCACTATATACGTAATCTGATTTTATGTTTTTTTATTAATCGAAACATACTTGAAAATTAATTAAATAATGACTAAAAATAATTAATTAATAATCTATTTCAACTCTTTCATTTACGACAGAAGAATTTATTTGTAAAAAAGGAGATATTTTTTATATAATTAATTTTTTTAATATTTTTATATATTATAAAAAACTTAATATTTATTTTTTTTTTGCATATTTATACATTTAAAGAAATCTTTATTTTTTTTTTAAACACCATGCAAAACTACTATTTTTTAATAATTATTTGTTGATGAACACATAACTACTTTCTAATCAAGTATGTTGAAATATAAATTGATAAAGGTTATAAAAAAATTTAATTTATTAAATTTAAATAGAAACATTTCTGATTGTACCTGAGTGACATGCACAATATTTTCTTTGGTTAAAAAAATGCAATCTACCATCTTATTTACCTGCAATCATTTTAAAACATATATAAACACAGTCGATATTAACATAACAGAATTTATGAGTCTTCCAATACGTTAATATACAATAAACAATTTATTTTTTTTAGGATTACGCAACCTTCATTTGTTAGCGTTTTGTTATAAGCTATAGCAGCGACAGTTATTTGCAATAGTAATTACAATAAAAAATTTTGATCACTATTAGGTATAATTATGCACTATAATTTAATACGATTCAACACTCGTTGGTATTGCTTCTAATCCATAAATTTCGAATATACTTAACATTCTTTATCAAATTTTATTTGAGCATAATTTGCGTAGATTTTTTAATAACTTAAATTCTTTTTTTGTAATACAGTATTGATCAAATCAATATGATTCAATAATTATTTGGAATTCAACATTAAGTGTCAGAATTATATTTATTGATACATTATTCAATACAATTAAATGGATATACGATATTATCCTATATTCAAAGTTAATACATATATTACACATTTAACATGGGTTTGATGACACTGCAGAAAGTACAGTATACTAAAAATGAAAAATTAACATACATGATTTGTGTAAATTTTTACCCATACCGTCAGGATTATATTTTCGAGTATAATATGAATATCTATAAATGAAATACATTTTTTCATAAAATTCAATGTAATAGTATTGCTTTAATATTTAAAAAATAAACAGTTATTATAACAATACATTTACACAAATTCATATAGATTTTAATAGCTCTGCATTTTTTTTATAAAGAGTAGTAAATATGGTTATAAATGAGAAATTTTTATTGTATCAGCATATATATATATATATATATATATATATATATCTATACCAGTAATCTATTGATAAAATATAGGTAAAGATTAAAATTGAAAAATAAATTTATTATATATCATATACCATATCACATGTTCTGTCTCAAAAAAAAAAAATTAAATAAAAATTATTAAAATTATAAAAATATCATGTTATTAGAGTTAAACATTTTTACATAATATTTTATATAATGTAGTAAATTCTTCAAAATAATTTTACTGAAATTTATTAATAAAATACTAATAGCCTTAAATGTAAATTAAATTCATACACATATATATATAGTATATATTTAATTATTGTGGAAAAATCTATTTTATCTACTATTTTTTAATACAAATTATGTCTTGATTGATTTTAATAATAATATGTTAAATATATCAATAAGTTTTATTTCATTAATAAATTACTACAATATATTCATGTATATCTTTTTATTTCTTTGTAATTATAATAGCTGTTTTAATTCTTCTTAACATTAAAATTAACCGATAATAAACTTTTATTTATAGTATATATATATTATCAAATATCAAAAGAAAGTTATCCACAATATTTTTAAATATCACAATTAAATTAATCTGAAATTTTATATCTGATTTTAAAAAGTAATCATTGTAACTTTCATACCGTTATATTTTTGATAAAATTAGTCTTAATAATTTATAATGTTTAAAAAAAAACAAAGCATAAAATTTATTTTTTTAACTATTATTAATGATCTCAACACATAAATTATATATTAAAAAATTTTATTAACCCTTGAAGTTTACAAGGTTTTAAATAGAAAAAACTTTGATAACAACTATAAAATTTTTTAATTCCTTGTGTAATTTATGTAACGAACACAATAAATATTTTAAAAATTATATTTAACTAATTTATTTTAACGTATTAAATAATTAAGATGTTTAAATTTCTTTTCAAAATTTCTAATTTATAAAATTAAAGTTAATTTTATATGAGATAGCGATGATTTATTTAGCTAATTTATATTTCTGTTTGTATATAACAAAAATAAATAAGTAGAAAACAATCCTGCTAAATATTTTTATATATTTTTTATATTAAACGTTAATATAAAGAATGTTGAAAAAAATTATAAACATGAACATTTTACATAATATATATATATATATATATTACTGCACACTTTCAAAGAAAATCTTACAAAGTCTATAAATTTAATATATTTATGTAAAATAATACTATAAATATAAAGTCTAATTTTACCAAATTAAATTGGTATGTAACGGTTTAAAATGTTTGTTAATTGTTATATTTTTTATTAATGTAATAAAGATATGTACAAGTAAATCACTATAAATACAGGTACATTATTTTAAAATGAAAAATATTAGAAAATAATAATAACATTAATGTTTAGTGTAATATTTAAAAAATTCTATTTTATAAACTTTATAGAAATTGAAATAAAAATAATCTCGAATTTATAAAATTTATGCAAAAAACGTATTTTGTACAGTATTAAAAAATATGACATTAAAGTACCTTAAATAAATTTTATCACAGTATCATAAAGTATGGCTTGTAAAATCACATGTTCATTTATAAACTATATAATATATTTTGATAAATTTATAAGTAATAATAAATCTCGATTTAAATTTAAAGGATTTTCTATGCGATATAATAAAATTTTATAAGAGTAAAGTTTTCTCACATTTCAACCATCATAGCTTACAATTGATTAATGTTTCATATAGATATATATTCATATTTAAAACTGAAAATTTCAAATTATATAATTTTGCCGAAACAAAAAGCAATACAGAGTATAATATAGTAAACTTCTATTGAAAACCATCACATTATTATCATATGTAATATAATACAAATAAATATTAGTTAATATTATAACATTTTTTAATTTAATACAATATCTATAAATATTTAATATTTATAAAGTATACGAATACGTTAAATATTATTAACTTTTTATATTTAGTTTTAGTATAATTACAAATTAAGTTTTTGCTCTGTAATTAAAAATTATAATTATGTTATCAAAACAATATTAGCTAATTATTTTATTAATCAATTTATTACTAATGAATTTTATTGAAATATTTTTGTATATTATAAGTTCTAATAATATTCAATAAATGGTTAATAATGACTATCTATTTTTCATATTACTCATTACTTTATTTGATAAGAATTCAATTAGTATAAAATTATTTCTATCTATTGATAATATGTGAAGATTAAAAAATTTTACCATCTTAACACCGAATAATATTGTTATTTATGAAAGTGATAATAAATAATAAATAAATAATAAAAAAGGTATAATTAAATAATAAAAATTTGATGATATTTATACTTTTAAGTACGTTATATTTAATTTTTCGATAATTTTAGAATAATTGAATTATTATTAAATTAATTATTCGTATATTTTGTTTAAGTAATTGCAAATTTAATAAAATTAAGTAGCTTCTTTTTATTTTGAGGCATTGAAAGTTTGTATTCAAATAGTAAATTTTTATTTGTTTATAATAGTAATTCAATAAAATTTGAATTTGGGTATCATTATTCTATCTGCTACATTTAAAAATAAAAATAATTTCTATTAGAAGAAAAATAAAAATTTTCAAATTATTTGGTTAATTTTTTTAATATATAGATTTGTCTCTACTAACGAATCTTCAATGACTTAAAAATATTTTTGATAAGTAGTTAGGTATTTTTTAACTTCTGCTTTATCTTTATAATGTATATGTATATATGAATGAAATATATATTCACACATCATTTTTATTTAAAAATAATATATATAATTTATACAGATTTCTATGAAAATAGTTCCTTTGGAATATATTTTAAACTACATGGTATGGATTAAAAAATGAACAGTATAAATCGAATACTAGGAATAAAGAAAAATTACATAGCATTGTAATTTAAATCAAATAAATACCAGAATCGTATTATTAGAAAAAGTATTTAGTGTAGTCTTAAAAAGAATTTATAAATTAATATCATTAATTGTTTGTTTTAACTAATTTTCTTTCAATACAAACAAAGATAACTGTCATAATCTTTATTCTTCTTCATATTTCTTCACAAGTCGATACGATTTTAAAAAATTAATACCAATAATAATGTTTAAGAAATTATTTAGGATCAAATGACTATTCGATTTCCCTTTTATTGCACTTGTCGGTTTGCATTTACTCTAAATGCAAAAAGTTGTATTAATTTGGTTACGTCGTCGACGTCATAATCGCTCAAGTACGTCTCCATCAAGTGATGCGTCATACCGTCTATTGAGCGACCGACAATACTTTACAGCAAGCATCTGCAAAGACCCTGGTTATGCTGCATATAAAAAATGTAAAATAATATTTTTACATATACATATACTATATATAGATAAAATATGGACCAAATAATTAATACAGTTAAATTATTTAAACAGACCCACTTGTGGGACAATATCTGGAGAGCAATGGACAGAATGGTCGCAATACTGACATCGTTGAAGAGTTATAGTCAATATCAATTATCATCTCTCTGTAAAATAAAACTTTATCTATCTGTATAAGTATTTTATAATTTATCGTATCTTAATTTAAATCAATGCGTTAAATTATAATAAATACTAAACCATTATGTATTCAATGTAGTCCAGTTAATAAGGACACTTTATCCATTGTACAACACAGTCTGGAAATCGGCAGTTATAGTATCCATATGAGTGAATTTATACATATCTTTTAGCTTTAGTTCGGGTAAATATTTACTATCTATACTCTGATTTTCAAAAAACTAAATAAAAAAATATAAAAATTAAAGAATTAGAAGATACGAAATCATGCAAGAATAATAATTATCTTGATCACGTGAAATATAGGAAAAATAAATTAGTTAATTATTTAGTGTCTTGCTAATTAAATTGAATCACCAATAAAGTGAAAATAAATATTATCTCTTTTTGTATTAAAAATTAAATAATTTTCATCTCTTTTGGCTAATAAAAATATAAATGACATTGTAATCTGGATTTAGCAATTGCAATGTTCAAATGAGAGCTTCTTTACTTCAATCATGAATACATCTGATAACATTTCAAAAAAATTTATACTATTAATATAAGTATATATATTACCATATTTATTATATCTTATACTATTATTATAAACAAAGAAGTAAAAACAGATAAAATTATTTGGAATAAAAAGTCTATAACGAAAAAATAAGAAATAATTTTAAAGGTTTACTCAGATTTAATGGAGAAGAATATTAATGAAGACATTTCACTAGTATATTATTTTTATTATTATTTATATTCATATTTTGTATCCGTATAACAACGCAGTGAAATAAAAGTTTTATAAATTTATATACATTAAAAATGTGTGGGTTAAATTTTAAAAAAATTACTAATAAAGATAAAGTGTTTATTTTTGTATCCAATATTTTCCCTGTTTATTTTTTAATTTATTTACATCATATATTTATTTATAATATTTAATATTGTACTCAATTTGAATTATTCATTTTTTGAAAAAGTTTTCGATTGAAATATACTTGAAATCTATGTGTAATGTGTAAGTTAATATTTTTGTGTACTACTTTCACAAGTTTACAACTAACTAGAAATACATATTAATGTAACTTATGATCATTTTAAATAAATTTTTAGATAATTTAAATTAAAGATGACTAGTTCTTTTGATATAATTTTATGCTTTTTATAGTGTATATATATATAATAAATATATTAAGTTACATATTTAAAAATTTATATTATTTACATATTTTGTGACGAGTATAAAAAATAATTTATTTAAATAAGTTTTAAAATTATTTAAAATATTAATAATTAGTAGTTTATCATTTACGTAGGATCAGAGCTTAATTTATAAAAAATTAGATAAAAGCTGTAATATATTGAATTGTTGATATTTAAATACTAATTATTGTGAACATTAAAATAATAAATTTTTCGTATTAGTGCTTCTTTTGAAAGATTTATATATTAATATAAATTCTATATTAAAGTACTTAAATAAAATTTGTATATATAAATTATTTCTTTATAAATTATCTAAATATCAATATTCATATTTCTAGATCAATTTATAATTTCGCAGTTATAAAATTAATATTTTTAATATAATGTAAAAAAGCTTGCAATACTTTTTTAAAAGAATTTTTTCAAAATAAAAAAAACGACTGCTATAAATAAATATTCGAATGTACATTTTTATTTATAAAAAATAGAGCAATAGCTAATAAAAAATTAAATAAAAGTCAATTTATTATTCTAAAACTGTTTTGGATGTGATATATTATAAACAAAATTTCAAAAAATTTCTAAAGCTCATACTTTACATAACCAGTAAAAATAAATTAAATAATTAAGAAACATTTAAAATTAATTATAATTTTTATAGTTTTTATATTTATTTTTGACTTACGCTTGTTATGAATTATTTATAAAGCTTTATATGGTATTATATTAAAAATGGGAAATATATATGTTTATATATATATATATTAAAACATATGTATTAATAAAGTTCCCATTTTAATTTGAAACATTGTATTCAAGCATTATATAAGCATTTAAAGCAGGAAACATTGCTCTTATATTTATTATTTAATAAGTCTCGTTTTTAATTATTTCTAATAGTCAATATTATTAACTATTATAAATGAAAAATTTATACGTTCATTTATAATTAAAGTTTTTATAACATTGGTTTCAAGCATTTTATAAGCGTTTAAAGTACGAAACATTGTTTTTATATTAATTTTTTAATAAACCTTGCTTTTAATTATTTGTAATAGTCAATACTGTATAATATTATAAAGAAAATTTAAATGTTTATATATTAATAAAGGTTTCATTTCAATTTGAAAAATCGTTATCAATAATTTTATAAGCATTTGAAGCAGAAAACATTGTTTTTATATTTATTTTTTAATAAAGTTTGCTTTTCATTATTTATAATACTCAATATTATTAACTTGAATATATAAAAAATTTTTACAATTTATAAACATTTAAAATAATTGTTAAAATTATTTATAATTTTTCTTTGAAAATCTATTGCTAAAAATAAATGACTTCTACTGATTTTTAAAAGCAACAAATATATTTTTTAGAAGTATTCAAAATTACATTTATAGCTGAGTTATATAATATACATGTATTTATGTAATGATGTAAATTCGTCAATTTTTTTAACATGTACACAGTTTATTTTTAAATTATTCCAAAAGAAGGTAACAATTTTTTGAATAATTTTTTTAGAACTACGCAATTTTTAATCTTATACGTGTTTAAAAAATTTTATCTCTCTTTCTCTCTCTCTCTCTCTCTCTCTCTCTCTCTCTTAATATATATACATATAAATTTTTTTCTCACCAACAAATATTATATTAGCATCAAATTCTAAAAATAAAACAAGTTGAGAACACAAGATGATTATCATTATTCTACTGAATTTTGATTCAGGTTTAAAAGTAGATAAAGAAATTCATAAAACAGTCTCTGATGTAACTAAAAAATATACACAGATACGATATATTATTGTATATATACGGTATATAAAAATAACAATATAAATTTATAAAAATTTAATAAATATATTAATTATATTTTTATGTTAAATAAATATTGAAAATGATTACAAATCAAATGCAATATTAGATCAATTAAGAAAATTACATATGCAATTCTGTAGAAATACTATAATTTATAATAATATCTTTTTAATTTTATTATCGCTTAAGCAGTTAGATTAATTTTGTAAAATAGAGAATTTTAAATATTATAATTTTTTCAGGAAAATACCTTAATTTAGCCTTATAAATCAGATACATCTAAAATTAATCTACAAGTTTGTGATAATAATTTAAAAAATATATTTAAATTATTAATGTACAATATGCGTATGTAAAAAATTATTTTATTTGTTTATAAAATTAAATCAGTAAAAAATTTTATCAAGATGATTTCTTATTTACAAAATATAATCATGCTAATTCATTTCTCAATTATGTACATGTCAGAAAAATCAATTATTAATCCATATTTCTTAGTAAATAACAATTTTAAACTTAATATTAATTTAAATATTAATACATATTTTATTTAAATATGTATATATTTTTTAATTATTTTTAACAATCTTAATATACATAATTTATTTCAAAAGATTTAAAAATGTCAAAGTAAACAAATCATCCAATTGTACTCTATTGCATTGAACAGCAGTAGTAAAATGCTTCATCTAACTCCAATGACTCATAGCTTTAGTATTTATTACATAAAATATATCTCAATAGTAAAAATTATTAAAGTCTAAGAATTTTGTGTACAGATTAGATGACATGATTAAACGACAATTAGATGAAAATATTGAAAATAATTTTAAAATAGTTTTTTTATTAAAGTTTCAATAATTAAAAAATTTATACTATTAATACAATGTTCCTCAATAATATTAAACTTATAAAGACATTAGTGAATATTATAATTTATATTAAATATTAAACAATATGAAAAAATCTAAATTATAATACGCGTATCTTTAATCATATTTTAATATTCAGCTAAATTAAATTTAAATACATTATACGAAAAAATATATGAATTAAAATTTTAAAGTAATTATACATTTATAAAAATATATTTTTATAATAAACAAATATTAGATTCTTTGTGATTTTGAAGAAAATATAAAATGTAAATATGAGTGTTTAATTTTGTATTAAAAAAATATTAATAAAATACATAATATATTTTTATTGTATTAAGTACAAATACAAAATATGATATCAATTTCTTTAAAAAAGGGAGAATGAATACAGTAGTAGATTTAATAACTGACAAAGATGTTTTAGTATATCATCGATAATTTATTAATACGATCACTATAAGCTTTCAATACAAAATAAAGAATAAGTATGAAAGAATTTCGGTTAAAAAGCTAATTCTCTTTTATGAGAAATATTTAGTTGAAATACTACTACGTCGCTACATTATAGAGTTTATAATATATGTATCTTTTTCGGTTATCTTAGAAATACGAACGAACATCATATACATATTTTAAAACTTCAAAAAATTTACATACGCTTTGGTTGATTTTATGTGTCCTTTAGAAATTTGTAAACGCAGTATTGATATAAGGATATGTCGTCTTGTATTTCATAAAATTAATTATAAAGTATAAAAGAAATTAATATATAAAAAAATATTTTAAAAAATACTTAAGTAAGTTCAAAATTTTTTAGTATTTAAAATTTTTCAGCTTAATATAATTCTTATATTGAAAATGTTAATTGTATTTTTAAATATAGTAGCAAAATTAGTTTTTTTTTAATACAGTAAAATATGTTAAAACTATATATCTATGTATTACGTAGAAATTTTAACTTTTAAAATGATATAAACGTAAATATAAAATTATCTATCATAAAAATTCTATGTAATTATGATTTACATTCACTAATAAGGATATGAATATTTTTACTATAATACTCCATAACAATTAGTATATTTCATATATTACTATTTAAATTTTAGATATTATATTGGAATACATAATTTGAATATGTCATTATCCAACTACTTTAACTTTTTTAAACATTGAGTTTTTTAAGATTATATCGGTTTAAGTAAAAGTTATGTATTATTGTTAGATTTAAAAATATTTTGTATTAGAAACTGTTTCCGGAATTAATTTTACAATTTTAAAATAAAACTTAATGAATTGAAAATGCTTTATTATTGTTTAAATATTTTTAAAAATTTTATTATTTATACTACTAATAATTGTAAAATTTTATATATACAAAATTTAAAACAACAGATTATATAGATCAAATTATCACAATTTAAAAGAGTTAGCAAATTTAAATTTGAAATTTTTAATTTCAAATCTCATAATAATAAGCATTTTTATATAATTATTAAAATAATTATATAAATATAATTGTAATATAAAAATTTATAAATATATTTAAATATTGTATAAATCATAAATTTTTTTCTGATAAAAATTAAAAAATTAATTATTAAAAATATTAATACTAATCGTTGTATTGTTTATTAAAATAGATTGTACGATTAAATAATATTTATTGATGAATAAATTTTTAATTATACAATTGTATAAAATTAATTAATTAAAAAAGTTCTATTTTCTGAATAAATTGTTAAATAAATAACGCCATATTCCAACACTATTCATAAGTTATTTCAGTTTGAATATATTTTTTGTAAACTTATAAATAATTTATATTTTAATATTTTTAAGAACAAATTTACATTTTTTTATACAAAAATTTACTGCAAATCTTATAAAGAACGATTTTTATTCTGAATTTCAGTTTTTAAATATTTATATTGTTTATATTCTAAACATTTTCCAAGATTGAATATGATTACTTATAATATATATTAGTTAAAATTGAATAAGTTTTAAAGTCAAATTCATGTATATTTATATTTTATAGTTCAAATACGTGTTTATAAATCTGCATAGGTTTTGATTAGGTAATATTTAATCACGCTATTAATTTGAATTTGATTTCTAAACCTTTATTAATTTTGTTCAATTATTATTTTATAATGAATTAAAATAAATCTGTGTAAAAATGTTAATTTTTATAACAGCAATAAATGCTTAAGATATTCTCAAATATATTATTAATTAATATATTATTATATTGTATAATTTTAAAATTCATAAATATATATAAATATATCAAAAATGATAGAACCGCTATAATAAAAAATTTCAGCTACTAAACTAAAATTTAAAGATATTTGTTCAAAATTGTATTAAAGCTTTGCAAATATTTTATAAAATATATTGATGTAAAGATTGCAGTCGCATTTATTAATTTATAAATATTTTGGCTGTTTTCGTAATTTATATTAATAATAAAAAACAAACTTGCTCATATCAAATATGTTTTAAGGATGTATTTTTAAGAGTTCATAAAAAATTTGTAAAGAATTTTTCAAATGTCCCCTTGTTTTTTATCGATTACAAATCTTTATATGTAAATCATATATATTATAAAAATTTTTAAAATAATTGTACTCCGGAATACTCAGTTAATACAAGTAATATCTCGATTATATTTGCAATTATGTGTCAAAAAAAAATTAAAAAATTATTCCATAGATTTATCCGTTTGTGCTAGAGTCAAGTCTTTACATATCAAAATCCCCAGGTAACCGCCTTTGAAGTATTAATGAAAGAAGAAAATTGAAATTTACTCATTACAGTAACAAGGAAAATATATGACAGGCGCGGAAGAAAAAGAGAGAAATAAAGAGAAAGAGAACCAGAGAGGGAGAGAGAGAGAGAGAGAGAGAGAGAGAGAGATAAAGACGCATAAAATGGGAGAGACAAAGAAAAAGATAAAGAAAGAGAGAGTTGTAGGCACACTAGAAGCGCACTGATCCGTACACGCGCGGTCGAGAGGACATCGGTCCGGAAGGCAAGAACCTCGCGACGAACCAACACGCGGTTCACCGAGGACGACCCTGACCGTGAGTGCGGCGTTGGCCTCAGCCCATGAGCTCTACGTACCGTCGGCCGTGCATCTTTTACGCAGAAACTCCTCGATAGAAAGGGAACCTCCTCTCCTCTTACTCAGTCTCACTCACTCACTCTCTTTCTCTTCGTCTTTCTCCAGTATCTCGCCCCCCCCTCCTCCTTGCCCCCTATCCATACCTTTGTCGCTATGTATATAATGCGCACAGTGTCTCTTAGCGGCGCGTGGGAGAAAGACTCGTGCTGCGGACTCTTCAGCTTCCCCCAAACGTAAAGATCATCATTCGAAATTCCTGCGGATCGGGCAGGCGGGAGAAGGAAAACTGAAAAGCCTCCGCCTCGTCCGCGCAGTTTAGCGGCCGCGAGCGGCATTATTTAAAAAAATCAGAGCGAGAATAAAGTTTATGGTATTTCAATCTTTGACGGATGAACCGAACAAGTCAACGCTACTCGACTTTTCCTTTCTTCTCCATTCACAATTTTCATACTAACCCTCGGCAAAGGGAACGCCAATCTACGTATTTGCGGCGTGGCTGACGCTTCGCAGGATATTCGTGGATTCTCCAGGTCAGTTCATCGGCGAATTAGTGACTGTGTAAGGAAATGTGCAGTCTCTGCGGTTTCCGACGTTTTTCCTGATTTTCCCCTTTTTTTCGTTCTCTATTATCCGGAATATTTTACGTCTGTATTATGGGATTTAGTGAATAAGGTAAATCATATTATTGCTTATAATTATCATAACATTGTACACTACGAAAAATTTAATTAAAATCGTTTTCGTTCAAATTTAGTAAATTGTCTTGTAAAATAGCAAGATCGAGCGAGAAAAAATTTAATAAACCACGTAAATTACTAATTGCTGCACTTGTATTGAAAATTTAATGATAGAGGCAACAATTAAAGAAAAAATTTCACCGTCATTATATTATTAATAAATACTATTTATTATTTGTTGCGGTCTTTTTTATTAAACATTAACCAATTATTCCAGAACAATCGAAAGTTCTGGTTTATAATTTTATTTTTTCGTTGAAAATAACAAGATTAAATAAAATTGAAGGTTTCAAGAATTCGGCTATTCTTACAGGAGGCAAGTCAAATCAACTTATGTACCTTTTCTTCAATTCGAAGAAGCGCGCGCTTCTCTTCCCACGCAACTTCCTCTCTTTCTTGAGAATGCGCGGAAACCTTTGTAACGGCCCGTGATATGCATGTCGAACGGTCACTTGTACCATACAGATATTACTATTCGTTATATTATGAAAATCCAGATTTATACACAGACTGGTACAATTTTCTTCGAATAGATAACTTTCTTAATTTATAATTGGTCTAGTTCATGCAAACATTATCAAATTATAAAAATTATATTTTACAATTACGTAGCCATTTTCATTAATTATTACTTTCAATTATATCAAATGTTCATAAATTACATTATTATTCAATCCTGTCTTGCCACATACAGCTGATAATTTGTCAAGTAAAATTTGAATTAATATTATAAGTTATGTACTAAAACATCTTTTTAAATATCTAAAAAAATTAATTTGGTAGATTTAACGAAAAGTTTGTATTCTAGAAATGAGAAATTTAAAATCAGCTATGTAAATTATAACTAAACCTTTTCCATCTATTTTTACATGTAAAAAACATGCTTTTTTTAATAAAAAGCACTCGAGCATACGTGCTAATTGAAAATATTATTGTATTAAAATTTACACACACGCGTGCGCGTGCACACATAAACACATGATATGCAAAAAATACACTTAAAGTTATTCTTTATTTATAGAAAATTAATGAATAGTTATTATAAATAAACAGCATTACATAATTTATGATTTTAAACATAAATTACAGGTATTAATTTCAACTTTTCATTTTAATATTATTCTCGACATTTAATTCAAACAAAATATGTAGTTTAATTAAATATAACTTTACCGTTAAAAATATAATTTTTAAAGTTACCAATTTCATAATTTTTTTATTAAAGAATATAACTTTTTATTCTATTAATATAAGTTAATATTTTGATTTAATAGCAAAATGTATAAAATATTTTTATATAATATTTACAGTTGTATTTACAAAATAAAATTAAAACATTTATGCAAAGACAATTTTTCTTTAAAAAATATTATGTTAAAAAAAATTACCAATCATTTTTAATGTAAAAAATTTTAAAGAATTTTTAAGATTTTTCTTATAATTTAAAAATATTTGTATCATTATTAGTGCAAGAATAATATATCTATAAAATAATCAATTCATAAAAATGAAACGATTATTTCTTAATTTTTTTAAAAGTACACATTAGAATTTTATTTTTTTAAGTAGTATTAAATTAAAAATCCAAACAAATATAAATAATTATAATCCTTGAAAATTATTAAGTTTTTTTATGAATTTAAAAATCAGTTTTGTTATTTACTCTTTAAATTTATTTATTTCTGTATTACCAGTATTATTAAATATAGTATTATTAGTATAATTAGATGTAACTAAACATTTTTATTTTAATTAATAATTCTAATTTATTTTTGAATTTTAAAAATTAATTTTTAATATAAGTTTAGAAATTTAGTTTAATCAATACTATATGAAAATTAATTTAACCTGTAAGTGTATAAAAAACATGATAATACAAGTTTGAAAGATTTTATACAATAAATATGTTTCAAATATGTATGTAATACAGAGTCTCTTCGAAGGAAAAATATTTTTCAGTAACGGATTATATTGGCTATTATATATTTTTGTTATATTATATAAGTTAATAATTGTAATGAGACTTAAATTTTATTTTATGAAGTAGTAAGCTGAGCGTTTACAATTCAGCATTTAAGATTAAATTTATTTTTAAACAATATTATGATTCTTAAATCAATAACTAATATAAAAAAAGTTTATTTGATAATATCTATTTTTCTAACAACAGTCTATTCATGTTTAATTTTTATGATATTTAGATATAATTATAAGAAATTAGTATATCCGTTAGAGAAGTAAACTTGTATATTAAGCTTTATTTTTTTTATTTGAAAATTTCATGTAATTAATTTTTAAATAATTTGAAATTTTGCAATAAAATTAATTTCTAAATAAACATTGAATTTTATAAAAATAAAATAAGAAACTATTCGAATTATAATAAAGTTTATAGTCTTTGACTTACATAAAAAATACGTAACACACACACGTGTGTGTGTAGAGAGCGAGAGAGAGAGAGAGAGGGAGAGAGAGGAGAGAGAGAGAGAGAGAAAGAGTGAGAGAAAGAAAGACACTTAAAAAGAAATATATGCACATACAAAATAAAAATTGTGTGACGATTTGACCTTACATAAAAGCATGCTCTAGAAAATTTGAGATCTCGAAATGCGATTCTTTTCCGGTTAAATAGCAACATTGCAGCATTTTTGTAAATACGTTGTCTTTCAAGTGAAGAGTTTTTTAGATTCAGTCTTATTTATAAAAACTTCTAGATAATTTCTAGAGAAATTCTGATTTTTACACTATATTTTTTTCTAAGTTTAATTTATACATACTTTTATTAAGAGTTTAAAATGTATTTTTGTGTTTCTAAAATGAAAAACAATTATAATACTTTCTAAAAATGATTGCATTAATTAATAATTTCCATTATCAATTTATGAATCAATTGAGTAAATATATTGAAATCTGTTGATTTATTGTTCCTCAAAAAAAATACGAAATATTTTTATTTATATTACTTTTATATCATGTATTCTTCATAGTTAAGGATATCTTAAATAATTCCTCGCAAAAAATATTTAAAATATTCACAATAAATAAAATATTTTCTTCAAATTAATTTCATGAAATAATTTAATCATTATATAATATTCCTAGAAAAATCAAATAAAGCTTAAAAAACTATATAAATATTATTTTAAAACTCCGAATAATATTTCAAATAAATTATATATTTCAACATACAGTTATATTTAATTCTTATGTATATAAGGCATATTCATATATAAAACGCAACAATTATTATTTAATTAAAAAATTCGCTTATTCAAAATTATTAGCTGCATTGCTATACTGAAATGAAGAATTAAGCAGAATATTCAATTATTTGATAAGTTTTAAAATAACTTTCAAGAATTATATTACTAATTTAGTTATAAACTAAATATTTAAAAGTTTGTAAAATGCTTATTTAATTTCGTAAAATTTTAAATTGAAAAGTTAGTTTTTATTAATATAAAATACAAAATATGATTATTATTTTAATATTAATATAAGATATAATGTATTTTAAATTTTTTTATAATTTTTACCTTTCATCTCATTTTTCTAATGTATCCAAATTTTATTTATTTTTTAATAATACAGATAAAATTAATTTTTTTAAACGTTTAAGTTCGAAATTCATTATGTTAAAAGAAATGCCGAGGATCACAAAAAAAGGTCATATAATTTGTATCGTATTTTTTTTTTTTTATAATGAGAATATTTAAAAAAAATTAGAAAAGAAATATTTAAAATTTACTGTTTACTAATAAGATGTTTTAATTAATTACTAAATATATAAGTTCTTTATTTATTTTATTATCTATCTATAAATTAACCAAAGCTTATTCTTATAATCATTAAAATAAAGTACTTACGTATAAGTAGTAAAAGTGCTTAATTATAACAAAAAGTATTATTTAAAATATGTTGAATTTTATTACAGATAATTAAAATAATATTGCAAAATATATGTATATTTAAATAAAATATTCCTATAATATTATCTTTTTGAAAATTGTATATATGTCTGTATTATATTTATGTACAAAGACATTAAAAAATAAAAAAGATAAAAAATAAAAATTTTTGTGTGCTTTTATTTATCACTTAATTGTTTAATCAGTATAACTAAATCAATATTTTAAATTAATATATATATATATATATATATATATATATCTACATGTATATATATCTTGAATTCAATACAATATTAGAAATCTTAAATAGTAATAAATTTTAAATTTTAAATAATAGATATCAATTTAGTAGAAATTCAACTTTGTCAGGAACTTCACTGAATTATAAATTGATAAAGTATGAATAAGTTATTCATATTTTATCTTCATTTTTTTGAGTATTCTATCGTATTAAGAAAAAGAATCTGTTGAAATTATATTTCATTTTATTAGATTAAATGTTCATATATAAGTTTTTGTGTTCTTAAAAAAATATTATCTTGTTAAATAAAATTTTCTTTTATTTCTGTAAAAGTAAAATTCCTAATTTAGTAAACAGATAAAGCATCACGCGACCCTGTCTAAAACAGGTTTTTATTATTACAATGATCGCTTAACGATTTATATAGAAAAGAATAGATTCTCTCACAATTCCGATTCTACTTTTATTATTCTATGAAATATTAACGGGTTCTGATTGAAATAAAATGTATATACATATTGAAACTAATAAACAATATATACAATATGTATACACAAGTATATGTATGTGTTATTTATTCATTTTTAAAAATAAATTATAAATAAAAAGGTGATTTCAAACATTAATATAAATTTTATTTCGCAGTCATTATATCTTTTTATGAAATAAACCATAAAAATGTTCAAAAAGAAAATCATTATATACACATTATACTAAAAATTACCCCTCGTATCTAATTACCTTACGAGTTAACGCGGAATTTCTTAGAAGTTACTATTGATAAAATTTAGGATGATTCAATAGTTCCAAAAGAACAATAGGGAAAGTCTATTACTAAATCGGACAATGAGATTAAAGTTTTGGCGCTTAATCAAATTTCTGTGAGACGGTTAAAGATTTTTAAAATGAATATGAGTTTTTTTTGCCATAAAAACATCATACTATATAGATCAGTTTTCGCAAGGCAACCAAAAATGTCAATCTTTTTAGGATAATCAAGACGTTTTAAACACGCATAAGTGAAATTTGTCTCCATCACGCTAAAAACGATTCGTTTGTTCTAAATCAGAAGATTAGCAAGTAGTAAACTTTTATAACCGACATTACAAATAATATTGGGCGATGATGGTTGAGTAGGTAGCTCCTTCCTTTTTCCTATATATATAAATATAAAAATTAATTAAATATTTATAAATAAAAAAATTAATGTATGTTTGCTGTTTAAGAGTTTTCAAATACATTTAAAAAATATGATTTTTTTATCACAATTTTTTTGGTATCTTAATATTTATATTTAAAAATTAATACATTAACAACTTTTATAAATAAAATTAACTTTGATTAAAATATAATTATAATTAATTATTGCAAAAATTATAAAAATTGTTAATAAAGTTTGTTTTCATTATTTTTGATTAATTATTAAACTTAAATTAAATTTAAAATTTCTTAAGATTCTGAAAGGATATAATAAAATTTTAATTAAAAATATATTAATTTCTATTTCCATTTAACATTTAGTCATAATTTTGAAAAAAAATAACTTTATTTTTCGAATATTCTATATACTATCTTTATAAAATTTTTTAGAAATATATAATAATATAAAATATGTATTACTATATAATATAGTTCATTGCAGTAATAGTTATATATTCTTACCATAATTTTGATTTCATGTAATTAGAATAAATATTACGTGAAAAGGCAATTTTTTATTGCAATTATATATTATGCTATAAAAGAATGATATTATTTATCCGAAGAATATTATTATTGTTATATTAAGTATACGTATAAGCTTTATGATTAATAATTGATTATTACGTAACTTGATACCTTTTTAACATTTTTTTATGGTTAATATCCTTATATTCTGCACAATATAATATTTCAAGCTTATATGTATAGAAATATGTTTTTAATTAAATAATACTTACTATAATTTTATCGTTTAATCGAAGCATGTTATAACTGTATATATCTTATACATTTTTTATTAAATTTTCAAACCTGTATTCAATTATTGTTAATAAACAAAGTTAAAAAATTATCATAAAAATAATTTAATATAACTTTTTTTATTTAAATAATAAAAAAGCAAAATCAATTATTTTTTCAGTATTATTCGTGCCTCTATACCTATTGTGGCACGAATCACTTGACCTATGCATCGCATTTCAAAACTGTATATGTCGCTGGCGAACTTAGTCAGTCGGCAAAATTCAGTGGCGGTGGATATGCCAGACTTCCGGAAACAGTCCATTTTTAATACACTAAGCTCTATTTTAAATATGGATCAAGCTAAATACCAGCATCAATTTATTGATACCTGTCACAAGAAATATGGACCTTTATTTCGGAGTAGGATTGGTCCAACCAAAGCCATCTTTGTCAGCTCAGCTGAAATTATACGCGATATTTTTCGATTTGAGGGACCAACTCCTCAACATTTTATACCAGAAGCATGGCTATTCTACAATCAAATACGAAACCTACAGAGAGGATTATTGTTCATGTAAGATTATTGTTCATAATTTCTTAATTTTATTGAATTCTTATCGACATAAAATTAAATAAAACTTTTACTGTATACGGAAAGTTTTATAAATAATTTTTTTGCCTGATGCCTGTGTGTATAATCTAGGATTTCACTAATTTTTAATCAATATCATTTACATATACAATATATTTTAATATAAATCAATTATAATTTTTTAAATATTCTTTCTCATTGATATATAACAATTGCTAACATCATAATAGATCTATACACTGTAAAAATGAATAAAAATGTGATTATAAATGTGTTTTGTTAACGTTAAATAAAGATTTTATTATTGAAACAATTTTATGCATATTTATATAACTTTTCATTTTGATATAATTTAATATTCGTGAAATTTTATACAAAATATATATGCTTATGTGTATTATTCAGTTACCATTTTTCAGACAATTAGAAAGGATTTTTTCACAAGTATCCTAGGAAGTAATGGTAAATTTTTAACCTTTATTGATGATGATACTGTTTTCGCCTATCTGAAACAGTATTTAAGTTGCAGCTATATCACTATATTAACTATATTCTGCTTATAAAATTAATAAACTTATAATATTAAACGGTATTACGTTATGAACTAATTTTAATAACTATTATTGTATCTACATTTTATATTATTTTTCTCCTAACTTTAAATATTTTATATAGATATAACGAAGCCTATTAACTATTAAATTATTGTAAAACATTTATTTGTACTTTATATTATGTTATACATATATATTCCATTAAAAACAATAATTTTATTACGATTTAATTGAGAAATTTAAGTAATCTAAATATCAATAATCAGTTAAGTTTGTAAAAAATTGAAATTTTTAAGATTATATACGTTTTTTATAAACGAAAAGACTATTTTATAACATTTTTATTATATATATATTTTATATATTTTATTTATTAAATAATATTTCATATTATGCTAAAAATTTATTATCCTTTTAATCACCTTAATTTAAAGAATGCTTAAGAATGCTAATCTTCCATAATTAATGAACAAATCTATAAATACTTTTTTCATCATATAATAAAATTATCAAGTAAATGTTTAATAGTTTTTTGTAAACTCATTTTAATATTAATTTAAAATATTATTAATCATGGTATTATATCATCTTTCATATTATATATTATTACAAAAATTATTTTTTATTAATTATGAGATAAATATTTAAATATGTAAATACGTTGTAAATAGATGAGCATATTAATTTTGTTGAATTTATAACGCAAAAATTGCACGAATGAGCCCGAATTACACGTCTACATTATTTTCACTTTCTTATTATTCTTAAAACTTTTCAATCGCAATAAATTTTTACATGTGTATGCAGTAAAAACTTATTTATTATATAAAAAATTCAAAAAACTAAAATAAAGGACACTTTAATAATGATTAAAATAAAATATTAAAAATTATTTAATATTAGTGTCACGTAAGCTGGCGAGACATTCTTATCTTTCGGCCACCCGATACCTCATAGCTGTCTAGACGGAAGTATAACGCAGAACTGGCGTAACCAGAAATATACAAAAGTGCAATCCTTGCAAATAATAACTTTTCACAACTGCACTCTGCTTTGTTGCAATATAGTAGGATGTGAAATCGGTATAGAAACTGATGTCAACAAGGGACATAGACACAGTTAAGGAATCAAGAAATAATGATTCTGTTTGTATGGTGATTGGTGAATATTGATCAGGAGATTAAACTGTATATTTAAGAAGGTCATTAGAAGATTGATGGCTTAGTAGATTTAAGAGTAAAAATACACTATAAAAGTCTATTTGAGGAATCTATAGGAATTAAATTGGATACTGGAAGACCAGAGTCAATTTTAAAAGATGCAAGATCTGTCCCATTGCAAACTGAAACATAAATCTCCTTGTTGCATGATGTTTAAATCAATGAGCTATACTAACTTATTAATTGATCACCGTATAATTTTTTATCTTCGCCTTTAAAATGAAATAATGGAGTTATTTCGAGTTTTTACAGGCAAATGATGAATTCTTATGATATTTATACCATCATATGTAACGAAATTAAAAGTTCATACATTTTTGAAAGTTGACTCTATATTTTTTCCATACATAATTTTGTTAACTCTATAATTAGATCAGCTTTAGTAATAAATTTTAATAATATTTCCTATTATTAATATTTACAGATACATTATATTTTTTATATCTTAATTTGATAATAGTCATATTAATATTAAAACATTACTAATTTTTTTTATAAATTATAATTTTAATAAAGTTTATTTAAAATTTCTATTAAAAACCAGTACTGTAAATAAATAAATGAATATAAAAAGAAGAAAAATACAAATGAAAATAAATATCAGATAAAAAAGTATTTAAACATTTCAGAAATATGCAATTGAATTAAAATGAATACTAAAAGCAAGATCAGTCAAGAAAACAAAAAAACTTTTCTGTATTCATAGTTTATGAATTTTCCTTAAAAAATAAAATGAATTCTAATCATTAAATACGTTATAAAAAGGTGAACAATCTTATTTTATTCACTATGTTAGCAAAGATTTGGTTTGAATTCGATCAATTCATAAATGATGAGTGATGTAATGAAAACAATAGGAAAAATTTAATATTATCTAATGAATAAATAAAAATGTGATTTCCAACTTTAAAATCTAATTGAATTAAAACAACATTTATAATAAATTATTAGAATGACTCTTAGTTATATTCTTAACTAAATTTTTAGTATACTTGTTAAATCATCGATACTTTATACATGAAGTAATAAACATATCTAATAAAGAATTTCATTATTAGGTTTTAAATTTTTATTAAAAAAATTAAAATTATGATTTTTTAAGAACTTATTTAACAGTTTAAATAATAAAAATCAAGTACATTATATCGAACAATTTTATATATATATATATGTGTGTTTGTGTGTGTGTGTATGTATATAATATATATACTATAATATTAAAAATTAAATAATGTAATTTATTTTGCCATATATGAATCAATAAATATTAAATAATGCATAATAAGTAATATTAAAAATAATGACCAATAAAATAACGAGTATACTAAGAAAATTTATATCAAATAATTAAGTAAATATTTTGTAATAAAATGATATTCTTCTTTATTATTATATTTCTGTCGTATAAGAATATAACACTTTATATTAGAAGAAAACATTATATATATATATATATATAGTATATGATAATTTTAACATTAAGATAAAATAAACTACTGGAATAAAATTATTATATATTATTACATAAAATAAATATTTTTTAATTCCTCGTTATTATTTTTAACTGGAAATCTATAATAAGCTTCTGTACTATATTTATCTGTACATAAATGACTATGATTTTTTAGATTAATAATCTATATATAATTTATTAATAATATCATATATACCACCGATATTGTATTAAAAATTTGTGTACAAGCGCATAATACGACATTTTAAATTTGATAATTTATTTTTCTTTTATTTATTTTTTCCAATAAAAAAAAAATTATAAAGTTTTTAAACTTTAATTTTCTTAAAGAGTAAATTACGTATAATAGATTAACGAATATACATTAATTACTCAAGTTTTCTTTGTGTATGTACAAGTATTCAACTCATGATTAAGAGCATTCACTTATTGTTTTAATTGAGCTTTATTTTACATTGGACGTTGCTAAGTGTGTATTGTGTGTAACTGACCGCATTATCGGTACTTTTATGTTAAACCTATACATGAAGAAGTTTTAAAATTTTGTATAAATTATTTGGTTAGTTTCTATTGGATTTGAATCAGTTTTACTTATTAATAATTCAAAAATAATTTAAAAAATTTTTAAATAGTATACCTGAAAAATTCAAATTTAAATTTTAACATCTCTAAATTATATTTAGAATTCTCTGATATTGAGATAATATTTTGTACATTTTCATAAAAAGAAGGAATTTCGTAATTTATGTAAAATGTAGTGGACAGAAATTTTAAAAGTACTATATAACATAAATATTGTTATTAAATAATAATTTTCTTTTAGGGATGGTCAAGAATGGCTGCATTATCGACGGATACTTAATAAAATAATGTTGTCCCAGGACTCAATGAATTTAATAACTAAGTCATGTCACGAAGCTGCGGAAGATCTCGTACAAAACTGGAAACATTTCATGGAAAATGGTGAAACTGTACCAGAATTAGAAAATCAAATGTACCAATGGTCTATTGAAGGTAATATTAAAAAGGAATAATATAATAATAATTTAAAGGAAAGTATTACTTTTGAAAATAAAAACAATCTGGATTAGTTTAAGATTATCTTAGAAACTCTAATTATATAAATGAAAATTATTATTTATTATTTGTCATTTAAATTGAAATATTAATTTTTGGATTTTATTTTGAGATATCAAAAAAATTATAAAAATGTATATTTATTATATTCTTAGCAACTTTTTTTCAATGTGGGGTATAATATTAACTCAAGGAATAATTTTTAATTTTAGGAAAATTTTAAATTAATTTTGAAGTTATTTAAAAAAAGTTAATTTATTTATGCAATAAGATTAATAGATTTTTTTGTCTTAATCTCTATATATTAATTAATTTATTAATTTAGCAAATTGATTTCTATCCTTTAATATTAATAATTTAGTATGTATTTAGAGAATTATGTATATAATTCTTATATCGTAAAGATAAATTCCAATAATCGAACCTTAATGACTATCAAAACTATTAATTTATTAAGGAATATAAAATTTAGTATCTTTCCTTCTTTTAAATAAATAATTAGTTAATTATATATCATAAAAATACGCAACGATGTAGTTTTGTTGGCGACTCTTGTCGGCGCGTCTTGGAACGACTACAAATGCAAGATCCTGAACGAGCTGCAGGTACTGTCGCGTAGTCTTGGGCGTATTTTCGAACACTCGGTACATTTGTCACGAGTGTCCACGCGATTAGCGATATATGCTCGTTTTCCATCTTGGAGAGGTTTTGTGAAATCTGCCGACTACGCCCTTTCTACTGTAAACAGATTCGTTGAAGAAATGGCATGTCTAGAAAATGCCACAGATGGACTCCTGCAGCGAATGATGGCAAATGGAATTCATGGCGAGATACTTAAAAGGATCGTTGTTGATCTTATCCTTGCCGCCGGTGACACGGTGAGCTTTATTTCTCTCTCCCTCTGTTTCTCTACCTATCTTTTAATAAAAATTTTTGTATAAATTTTAATGGATTTTGAGCTTAATAGTAAAGACTATAATCAGCTTAAAAAAATCTGTATATTCTATTTAAGCTTTTAGTTAATACACAATTGTATCAATTACTAATTACACTATTTGTAATAAGAGAATTTTCAGAATTGACGACGATGTTAATTTTATTTTTAGTGTCTCTGCTTGTATATCGTACAAGAATTTTTTAATAAATTAATTGTAAATAAAATAAAATGTTCAAATTTATTTAAGTAGAGAATCAATATTTAATGAATTTTCAAAATTTTCAATTATAGTTTCCGATAGTCGAACACTTATTCCGAATTAAACTATAAATAATAATAATGTTGTTTGCAAAATGAATAGTATCCTGTAAATATAAACAGTAAGGTATATTTTAACGAATAAATATTTTATAATAATAAAATTAAAAAATTATAAGTTGGATAGAACTATTTTAATAAAAACAGAAAATATTAAGTTTTAATTTATAATTATTAATAGAAAAATTATATAATGATATTAATAAAATTAACACAGTATATATTTACGTAATTTAAATTTTTTAACTAAGCAAATAAATTAGATTTATTTATTGTAATGTCTATACCTTATTTAATAATAATTTAATTGATTGATGTTAATAATTTAAATAATATCTCTTAGTGAAATATTAAATTTATCATATAATATTATTTAAAAATTAAAATTAAACATAGTAGCATGGTAAACATATAGCGAACGGCTTTTAATGATTTTAAATAGCTAAAAAATAAATGGTACTTTAAATTTAATCAATTATATAAAAAACGGTTACAAAATTTGAAATAAATTTTCTTAATATATTAAAATAGGCAGTAAAAAAAGATATTTAGCCATGAGAGTAACAAATTCACGGTTATCGATTCATTTTATGCAATTATTTTATTGAACATCTAATCATTTTAATAAAATTTTGTAATTAAAATAAAGTAATTTTCAAATTTATTTCTTATTTTGTTATCATTATTACACGTTCTATTTAGAATTTTACAAAAAATATTGTACGTTATCCAGTAGTTTTAAGTTCAATAGTAACTATACCATGATCATGATTCAAAAAAAGTGTTGATGGTTCTTCACAAATTTTGCGATGGCCATAAATTAAACAAAATAATGAATAAAAATTTATTATGCACAAAATTTTCTAAACATCAATATTTTATATGGGAAATCTCTTTAAAAATGGAATATATTAAGTTTGACTTATAACGTCATAAAAGATATTTTAATAATTTTAGAGTAACTGCAAAAATAGCAACAAATTTTTTTATTGCACAGATATGAATATTGTCTCAAAGTATGACTTTTCAAATCAACATAAATTATTAAATATTCTTTTACGAAAGCTTACATTTTGCATCTAATAATAGTAAGTGGTAAATAATTTAATTAACACGCTTATTGTAACTATATTAAAGCTTTTTTAAAACTATAAAAACATAAAAGCTTCTTTCTATTTTCCCCAATTTATTATTGATATATTGTTCCATTTTATGTTATTTTTAAATTAATAAAACATATTACTTTTATTAAATATAATTTTTTAATGATAGTACGGTTATTTTTTTAACTTCTTCATTTGAAGAAATCTTATGCTTGAATTATTATTAAGTTATCATTAAAACTTATGATTAAATTTACATATTTTGTTTTCTAATTTGACAAGAATAACAATATTTTTATATAAATTATATTGTAGTTTATAATGAATAATATATCAATTTAAATAAAACTTTATTTAATTTAATCATAAATATAATGTATAAAATATTATGTTTAAATATAATGAATACAATTTGTTTTGTTACTTTAAAAATTTTATAAACTATTATTTATTTTATACCTTTGTCCTAACAATAAAATTTATGATTTTACTATAATTTGTATACATATTACATAGAAAGAAATTTTGTTTGTAATTTTTAAAACTCATTAGATGTTAAAAGAATTATTACTAACGTATGCAGTTATTTTTAGCTGTAAAATATATATTCTGAGGAAATATTAAATTCTTATTATTTCTTATAAATATTTATAATATTTTTATAAGTATAATGCTTAAATTAAAACTTAAAAAAAATTATTAAAGTAATTGGAAACAAAAATAAAATGAAGAATATATTTATATGTCAAATGACACATAAATAACAAATAAAAGTATTTTTCTTCAATCTTATATAAATTTCACGAGTCAATATGTAATTTTATTTTTAAAAATTATTTAATTTTACGAGAAATAAAAATTAATGTAAAAGAATAGTCCTTATTGAATAAGAAATTACTGCTCTTAAAATAAATAAAAACATATTAATGTCAAATAAGCAACATACTTACACATATTAAATATCGCAAGCATCAATTTTATAAAAATTAAAACATAATTTTGTCATATCATTAAAACATATTCTAATATTCTAAAAATAAATATAACTTATGTTAAATTATTATTTAGTTATCATTTTTATTATAATATATATTCAAATTTAATTTTTTATATAATTACATAGTTTTTTTTATTACATTTTTTTATTATTTTTTAGATGTAAATTTTAAAATTAAACCATAAACAAATAAATTAATTGATTTTTATTGTTAAAATAACACTATTAATCTTAAAATTTATTTTTATAAAAATTAGTTTATTAAAGAAACATATTGTTATAAGACTTTTTCATCGATATTTTAAAAATATTTTAATATTCGGTAATTTATTGAAAAATATTTTTTTTAGTATTTTCTTAGTTATTGGTTATTTTTATGATTAATTCATAACAGAATTTAGTACAGTTTCATTATAATATATATTTTACATTTTATAAATTTTTAAAACCTATGTAAAATAAAAGGTAAAAGAATTTTCATTAATTTCTGCAATTGTAGAATATGAAAACTCAATTTTTATTATGTAACTAAACTTACTATAAAGTTGTAAATATAGAAATACAATTACATAAGTAAGTGAAGTGTATGAAAGTATATATAAAATTTTAAATATTATAGCAATAAATATAAATTTTTTATGTTGGAACTTAAATAAAATTTTGTACTAATTACTGAATTTAATTAATGAATATTTTATCTTTCAAGATTTATCTCTTTGTATTATAGTATTCATATTATATACATAGATAGAATTATTATAACTAAAAGCATGTAATTATATTATTATACCTTTTATTTAATAATTAAATATTTGTATCCGTACTTATTATATATTTGTTATTAGAACATTATATCACTTTATGAGATAGGAACTATAATTTTTCCATAACTTCAAGTTTTAAACATTTCTTATTGATATAAAATAACTTTTGCAATTTTTTTAACTTATATTTTAAAAAAATAATTGTAGATCTTATAAAAATAAAAGACACAATTAAGATTAAATTTTTCCATTAATAATATAAATTAACTGAAGAATTTTTTATTGATTGTTCTGAAATTTAGACAGCCTATTCTATGCAGTGGTTGCTGTTCTTGGTGGCAAGCAATTCGAGAGCACAGGAAAAAATATACAGTACCCTGAGAGGACTCGAAGAGGCGGAAGTGCTCCGCGATTCGTTACTTAAAGGAGCTATAAAAGAATCTCTGAGGCTATATCCAACCGCACCATTTCTCACGAGAGTCTTACCGCAAGACACATTACTTGGTGGATATCCTGCTTACAAAGGCGTATGTTGCAATATTTTTTTCAACCAGCTTTCTATTCCATTTCCCTTAAGATTATTTTATAAATTAATATACACACAAACACAAACATACACAAAGTACACACATACACAAAGCGTTTAAAAATAAAGAAATAAATTTTATAAATGAAATATTTCATTTTTATTAATTCGAATCGTTCATACTTGACTTGTACTTCATAAAATTATTCTTAACTGAATTTTAAGCATTTTAAATATAATCATGTAAATAAGTTTATAAAAATTAATATATGTAACAAATATTTATCCTAGTAAATCATTAAGTTGATGGTATTTATAATACTATATATATATATATATATATATATATATACTCTTAAAGTATCCCTATATTTACGAATAGACTCTATAAAAGTATATTTTATTTAAATAATTTTAATATTTGAATTTTTACAATAAAGAGAAAAATGACGTTAGCTCCTAGAATTTCAAAATTGCAATTTTATATACATGGAATATTATAAATTATAAGTTATAAAATTATAAATTAAAAAACTAAAATTTTGTAAGAAAACGTTATTTTATAAAATTATTAACAAATCTTTTATAATAAATTATAAAATAATAATTGTAGATTGATTATTTTGTACGGAGACCTCGGATCCAAAATAAATTGAAAACAATCTTCAACGACTGTTCTTTGCTACCTGAGAGAATGTTAAATAATTATAAATGGAAGTTATTATTTTTATTATTCCGCAATTTTACTCATAAAAATAACTTTTATTTTAGGAACTCGTGGTGATCTCTTTGTATTCTTGCGGTCGAGACGAGGCCAACTTCCCGAGGGCACAAGAGTTTCTACCCGAGCGCTGGTTACGCAATGAGAAAGGTGAATTTGAGGGTGTGATAAATCCAAATGCTACGCTACCTTTTTCCATGGGTGTAAGAAGCTGTATCGGGAAACAACTTGCCTTGACTCAGATGTCTATTACAATGGGTGAAGTAAGTTTTGCTCGAGTATTAATGAAATAATTGTGTTATCAAAATAATTTAAAAAAATATGTAAATTTGAGATTGTAATGATGATTCTAAAATTCATATTCAAATTAAAACTTTCTTTATAAAAATATAATTTATGAATTTACATTATTTATTTATAAACAGCTATATTTTTTAAAATTTGGTTTAAATATATATTATTCATAAGTAAAAATATTTTTATTATTAATAAAACAATTAAATTTATTATTGTTATTTTGAGAAATTAAATTACAATATTCGTAAAACTTATACCTTTAGATAGTATATGTCATATTCAATGACACTTCAAAATAATTTTTATATTAATAAGAATAATTGAATATAGAATTTTATTAGAAGCCTTAAAAAATTTTAAGTGAATTTCATTAGAAATACCCTATATAGTAAAACTAAACTTAATTTTAACTTTGCAATATCAAAATTAATTTATTTATACACGATAAATATTATAGAAAGTATAAACACTTTATTAATAATTATATAAAAAAATCTGAAACATGCGTCTATTGATAAATAAATGCTATTTATTAATAGAATAAAGTTTTAATTTATTATTTATTCGTAATAAAAACTTTGTAGCTTTTTTTACCTTTTAAATTTTTTAACGAATATTCAATTATTTTTACGACCTCACCTTGTCATTGTCTTTTACTAACCTTTTAATAATTAATAATATTTCAAAATTTTCAGCTTTTGAAGAATTTTAGAATTGAATGCATAAATACGAGTGACATCACGATGAAATTACGTTTGATTTCTGCACCCTCTGAGCCATTAAAATTACAACTCAATCAAGAAGTATTAATTGTTGTTGAAGTATTTTAAAATTTGTAGTTAATCTTTTAATTTAATTACAAAATAATTAATTAAATAAATAACAATTTTAAGTATTTTTATAAATATTGTTATAAAAAAAGTTAAATTTGACAGTTCAAATATTACTTATACTTCAATTTCAATATATTAATATCTTACACTATATAAATAAGAATCTTGATTTAAAAAAATATATTATTTCTGTATGCATCTGTATCAAATACATTCAGAAGACTGTGAATATATTTTCTATTTATAAAAAGCTATTTGCATTTGACAATTGTAGTATGTATTGATTAAATAATAGACAAATATACTAATATTTAACTAATTTTGTTTATATTTTTTATATACTTTAAAATAATACTTTTTGATAGTATATTTAGTATTATAGTACATAATTTTTTACAATGTAAAATATCTAATATGTGTTTCCCTCCTATTAGATTAATATCTCACAGTTTTTTTCAAATTGTAAAAACGGATGACCAATAGAAATACAGAATTTTTACACATATACAATAATCAATCAAATAAAATCAATAAAAATAAATAAAATTAAAACTTTTTTTTTTAAGTTTAAACCTACCGATTATTTAACAAATGAACATACGATTTAATTACGAACTTTATTTATTTTTTATAAAATACTCTAAAAATGAAGTATCTTCTAATCAGTTGGAAAATTACTTCTCAGGAAGATTAAAAAGCAGATATTAATATGATATTTTATACATTTTATCTGAGAAATTTATTAAGTATGTAGAAAACAAATTTCTAATCTATGAAAAATATTAAAAAACTAAGTAGCTTTTATAATAACATAGAGCTATAAATTATTTATTAGTTAGTTTCTTTTTATTTATGGTAGAGTAAATTAAATCTAGGGATCAATATAGTTTATTTACAATTTTTATTTACATTCGTAATATTAGCAGATGTTTTTAAATGATTCATGTATACAAAAATTAAAGAGAAAAAATTAAAAAATGATATTTATAATAGACTTCACCAGTTCTTCAATATAAACTTTCATCATGTATGTAAAATTGATTATTTTAAATTATAGTAAAAAATAAATAAAAATTTAAATTTAAATAAATAGATTGAAATTTTTGAATTGGTGTTTGTGAAAATCTTCTTTCACATATAAAATCATGCATAGTAAATTCTATATTCTTCTATCAATCATATAATCTTATTAACATATAACAATTATTAACATATACAAAATTAATGTAAGACTAAACATTATAAATACTATCCAAAATGCAATAAAACAAGAGCAAAGAATTAAAAATTTTTTATAAACATTTAATGATTTATTCAAATTTGAAATAAAAACACAATTTTTTAAAATTGCTTTGATTAAAAAATAAAAATACAACATAAACGTTTTCATATCTTTATTTTGGTTTTATAATATCTATTTTTTGTATCATTATTTCAATTGTGATAATTGCAATGAATACAAAATGTTATATTACTCAAATAAAGTTTAAAATTTATATAATACACTTATATTTTTAAAAGTTTTAACAATATTTGCCCTATTGCTCATAAAGTTACATCATACGATTATGCCATCATACATATTTCCAAGCGTTTGTACATATAATTATACTTTTATAAGTATATAATCATTTTTCTTCGTATAAATTATAAAATATAATTTTTTGAAATGGTACTTCAGTATCACTCTAATAACAATATTTTAGTTTTACAATAGAAATAAAATCAACTTATTATATTTTTATGGTAAATATTTAATTATCACTAGTTCTACAATCGAATTTCGTTTCCACTATTTGTACAAGTATGAAATTATAAATTAGTTTTTTTAACAAATTTTTTAATCTTATAATTCATTAAGAAACCAAATTAATAAATCAATTAAATATGAGTTCCTCTATAATACGAATCAGTATTAATACTTACATTAATATTTTATTAAATTTAAATAGCTATATATTATTTAAATCTTAAAGAATCTATAATTTAAAGCGTATTTTTATTATATAAAAATGCTATAATATAAAGATTAAAACGCTATATTCTAAATCACAGATAAGTTAGACATTTATAATCAAATATTTTAACAATTAAAATTGTATAAAATGGTAATTTAAAATAAAAAATGTATTTAAAAATAAAGTAAAATAATTTTTAATTTTAAATAATATACGAAAATTATGTTTTAAATTTATGAATATTATTTTTAATATGAGCTGAAGGTTATTTAAAGATATTTATAGAATGAAAGTTCAAACTTTAGTATTTTTAAATTTAAAATAGATTTGATTAAAAATATTTTATTAATTAAATTAATTAAATCTAATTAACTTTATATATAAATAAAAATATTTTTTATTATATATTAGATATACTAGCTTATGAAGAATATAAATGGTGTTTCCCTATGCGTATTCATAAAAGACGATTAAAATTAATTGACTTTAAAGAAATTACGTTAAATAAATTACAATAATTATATGTTTTTAAAGTTACAAAGTAAGTTTTCTGTAAAACTTCATGTAAAAGTCATACATGCATATAAATCCATGCATTTTTAGATAGTGAACTTAACAATTGTTGTTAGTGTAAAGTTAAAAAAATTTCATTTTAACTATTATTAAACTTTTATACATATTCATAAATTTTTCTTTATAATTATAAAAAATTTATGTATAATATAATAAAAGTTTATTTTCTTAGTACTGTTCTTTAAAACTTATTTGAAAAATATTTTTGGTGTAGTTCAAAATAAAAATTAAAAACTTTTTTATTTGAATACTTTTAATCCATCGCATAATGTATGGATCATTGACTTGCATTTTTGATTTACTGATAATAAAGTTAAAAATAAATTTTAAAAGTATTAAATTTTTCATATACATTTATATTATATTTTATTAAATTAAATTATTATATTATATTATATATTATATTATATTATATTATTTTTATATTATATTTACACATATATAAATACATACAAAAGTAAATGCGTACGCGCCTATGCATATGTTCATAAACGTGCTTTTGTACACGTCCAAACACACTCTCGAGCGCATACGCACACATATACATTCATTTATAAGTATGAATTTGTTCCAAATTTGTTTCGTAAATTTTACTTTTTTACTTCATACAAGTAACCAACTAATTTTATTATGTAAGTGAATTTGTAAATGACTATAGGTAGGGAAACTACAAAGCTTATACAATATTGTGTTAAGTCTCATAGATATTTCAATTAATTTTAAAATTGATTAATTGTGTGCGTAAAACTAAATAAATATTTCTTTAATTTTTTACACTTAGCTTCAAATATTTTTTAAAACAACCAACTATAATTGCTTGTCTGACACGATGAAGGTATATAACTAGTATTTAATTAGAATTTTTTATCATTAATTATTATAAATTTTTTTTTAAGATTTATTTATATTTCGATAAAAAAAATCTTAATAAAAGAATAGTAATAAAACAATATAATTGATTATATGACTTATAAAAACTTTGATTTTAAATATATGTTATTTATAAACGTCCATTATAATGTACACGTGCAATCAAAATACAACAGAAACTGTAGTGTAAAGTAGTATTTTATCTCAAAAACAATCTTCTCAAATATAATAAAAAAATATTACCCTAGAATTATGTAATTACTAATTTTCGAATTAGCTACTATCTAAATTATTTATAAAAGTCTTCTGATAATGTAACCATGTAAACAAATTATTAAAGAATCAATGTGAATGATTATGATTTAAACGACAAAGACCTTATAACTTAACAAAAGGTACTCTTTCGCAAATCTAATCACACGACAAAAGAAGTTACTGAACATTCAGTGACAGCTTTGCTGTTGTCTGAAAAGTAAAGAAATCTCAACGTTGAGTAAGTACGGAACTTATAAGCTCTTTTACTTCGTTAAGAAATTCCTTGAAATTATCGTTTCGAGAAAAATCTCGAAAAGCTCTCACTCTTTCAGCTTTTGTCATTTTTGTTGTCAGGAAGCTTTTGACACAACAAAGCTTGAGTTCATGACATTCATTGCTGCGAGCCCAAGACCAAGCTCTACAAAAGTTTTCATAGTTCAATTTCGATATAGAACTTTCGGTGAGCAGCTCTGAAACTTCAGCCATAAGGAACTTGTCAGCGAGCAGCACAGCATCGAGTAACGATTCAATACCTCGATTATCGAAATTTGAACCATTCGCCGCAAGTAGTAAGGTGTTCAGACCCTCCTTCGAAGTATTTCTTAATTTTACACGACGTTTGCCTGATTCAGAGAAATTACCTTCAAGCATAGCCGAAAAAGCATCTGAACGCTGACAAAGGATACGACGACATGCGTCCACTGTTGTTCCATCATCCAACTCAAATGTTACCGTCGACGGTTGTGAGTGGTTATCAACACCACAACCCTAATAAATCAAGCAAATAAAAAATTAAAAAATGAATATGTAATTCCTATAAATATTAAAAATTTTATCGTTTTATTTTATGAACGAAGATTGTATTAAAACCTTGAAGTATTAAGTTCCCCACCGTATCTGTATTATTTCAAGCCTATCTATGTGAGCAGTATATATTCTAAATGTATTTTCAATATTTTTATCTTTGCAAAGATTTTATTTAGCTTTTACTAATAGTACAAAACTACTATCTTCAAATTTCACTTGTATCATCTTGATGTCTTTAGTTATATTTTAGTTCACGATATGCAGCGTAATATACACATAATAATAAATTAAGTTTATTGGTTTTTTTATTTCTATCTTCTATATAACATGTTCTATTTAACATGTTCATTTAACATAAATAAAAAATGCAATAATTTATATGTCGTAAATATAAAAACAATTTATTTATAAATATAAATGTTATTAAATCGCCTCAGAGAATTATTAGCGACAAAAATTTTGAAAATGAATCTATGTAAACATGAGAAAAATAAGAAGGCTTGTATATTTTATTTTATAAAATAATATATTGAGCGAGTTGAGAAAAATTTTAGATAAAAGTGGAGCGAAACTATTAAGGAATAAGTTTTATGTGCTCTATGAAGGGTATACTGACCACAATTGTATCATGGAATAGTAAACAATTGTCAATGGATTGATTCCTGTCGGTGGTCTCTGGTCGCATTTCCAGTGAGTCCGCTAGTTGGCAAATAGACCAGATGGCTTCCTTATGGAGGCTGTGTTCGCTGTCCGATAAAATGTCAAATATAAGAGTGAGACCACCGTGATTTTTAAGCAAGCATCTCAATAGTTCTTTAGACTTAATAAGAAAAGGAATGGAAACAGCGATGACGAGGCGATGGGTTTCCTGTCCACGTAGTAGGATGGACTGCAGCTCACCGACGGCTCCTCCAGTTTCTGCTAAAGTACACAAGTGTCGTGTGTACTGTTCTGAACCAGAAAGATTTTGTGCTTCAAACACAAAACCTTGTTTTACCAGTGGTATCAAATAGGCTTTATTTCTGGAAACATATCAGAATTATAAACAAAGACTAAGTGCATTTTCTTTATCATCGGAAACGATAATAAAAATCACATATATAATATGATAAACTAAGGTGCTAAAAGGCTTACTGTCAGTGCAGGTTTAAGTGCCTAATATAAAAATTTAAGCTGATAAATTTATCGTTAACCTTTCATAAAAATTTTTTGTTTACAAGATCAAGATGGTCTAAAGTCTTTAGCATTAAAATTTTTTATACATATTTTATGCTCAGATCGTGGTTTTCTCGTTGCCATTGTTCTAATTTTTATTATTGTTTACATTTTTTATATTGTCAATGTTTTTCTCAATACCGATTATATATAAAAATTATTATTTACTTACAGCAAAATTATTTTATAATTCAGTATTTAAATATGACTCTACATTTTGTAAAATTATTTTAAAAATAAATTTTGTTAAAATAATTATTAAATAAGAACATTACACATAGAAACATGTAAGTAAATCGAATATTAAAATGCAACAAATATAACTATTTTTCCATCACAGATGAACAAGCACATCAAATCTCTAGTCTAAATTTATTTTGTAATAAGTATATTAAATACCGTTACATTAAAATAGAACAGAAATAATTCTGAAGTATTTTATTAATTTATAAATTAACGAAAGATCCACCCAAGAAATTGTTACACTTCGTTGACAACACAAACTAAGCTACGATTAATAAGCTTGTATACATATTATTTTTCATATTTTTATTATACAAGCATTGTATTGATGTAATTTCCAAAAATTTAAATATCATATTTTAAATATTTTAAACTATTTTATAAAAACTTTTTAAATTTGATTTCCTATAAGCATTATTTATATTTGATATGAACTAATAACTTTTTTATTAGATTTATTTGCTTAAAATATAATTTCATTTTTTACACTTAATGTAATTAAAATTATAAACTTGATATAATTATAAATAATATAATTCTATATATAATAATAAATTATTTGAAAGACTTGTACATTAAAATAAATATTAATATTAATGAAATTTAGAAATGTAAGCTATTATTTATTACATGAAGCTTTTAAATAAACTTTTATCAATGAATTTTTTTTATATTTCGTATTTCATTTAATATATTGAACAAACTTCAACGTCAATATATCGACTAATACAATAGATATAACTACTAAATTATTAAAAAATGAAAAATATTATTTTCATGTAAATAAATATAATTACTTGCTTTAATTTGATATTGTAAGTTAATAAAAAAAATAATAATAAAACAACGTACTTTACTATTCTACTAAGAATTCGTGAAGCTTTAGGGTTTTTTGCCGATCTAATGTAAGTAGAAAGAGGTCCAATTGTCGCTGGGTCAGCAAGTCTTTCAATAGGATCATCAGAATAACTCAGTCTACTTAATAAAACAAGTGTCCACGCATTTACGTGTTTATTAACTTCATTTTTTGAAGATTTCCCAGAATCGTGAGTTTCTTCCAATTCTACTGTTGATGACGAAAAACTCTTTAACGATTCAATTTCCTCTTGTGGTTCTATAGCAAAAATAATTATTTTTTTAATGACTACAAAAAAATTAAAAAATTTTTACAAAAATATAATAATCATATAAGATTTTTAATTAAATTTTATTAATTATTTTAGCTAATGGAAATCTATTATTAAAGTAAGATTAATTTTCATACAATATTTACAATTTTTATTTTAAGTATAAATACCTTCTTCAACCCATTCATTATCACTACAAACAGGACTATAGTTTTCTTCTGCATTTTCATCAGACTCCTCCATATCATCAAATAATTTCATTGGAGGTGTACTAGGTGGAGTAGAAGATCCACTTCTTGCGCTCCTTGGACTCCAATCATCTTGTTGATAATCTAAACTAAATCTTTAAGAACGATCTTAGTTGCATTACATTTGAATATAATAAAATTTAAAATTTATTTAAAATATCTAATATCAATTCTACGTAACTGTACAAAAATATTTATAAATAAAAAAGCTATTTAAATATAACAAATATTAACTTATAATTTTAATTCAACTTTCTTTCTATAAACCTTTAGCATAGTAATTAAGAATATTTACCTTCCTGAATTTGTTCTATTATATTTTACATCAACTTTTCTACATGGTGATCGATCTGCCGAACGTTTTTTAGGCGTCAATTTTTCATCAAATTCAGAAGGTAGTTCAATTGCCATTTTTTTTAATTTATTTGTCAAAATATCAAGCAAACCATTTTTTACCATTATTAAAATACTTTCATCATCAAAGACAAACTGAGCAAGACCGTGTAATAACACTGGATGGTATTTTTCACTTTCTTCTTTCTTTAAAATATCTAAAATAACTTGAATACCAGAACAATAACGAATTCTAATACGATTTACAGCTTCTCTACAAAATAAACAAAGAGTAGTGATAATTTCTCCAAAATAAACAGGACAAGTTTCTACTAATTGAACTATAACTTCAACAGCATCGCAATCACCAAGTGGTGGGCGACATTCTGGTATCATTGCTAAATTATATAAATATTTAATTGCTAATTTATTTTTCGTTGCACAAAATGTGACAAGAGTTCGATACCCTTCTTTGTCTTTATCTCCTAGCATTTGCTTAGCACACTCATAATTAAATCCAACTAAGAAAGCGCACATAGCCTTCATACAAGTTTCTGATAAATCTAAATATTTAAGTTCACAAGACTTTTTTCCAGCATCAATGAAAATTATTGTTATTGCTTGAATGATACCACTATCTATAATTTTTCTACGACTGCCATCATACATACTCCAAATATTTCTAAAATAGAAAAACAATTATTATTTTGAAAAGTTTGTTGATTTTAATAAACAAATTACTTATTAGAAAGAAAAGTTAAAAGTTGTAAAAAATAATGCACTAGATACCTTATGGCTCTAATAGCCATCAAATATGTTTGTGTATTAGCTTTTGTACGCAAAACATCATGTAGTGCTTGTATTACTCCTGAATTATAAAAAGTTCTTGCATACCAACTACAGTCTGAAAGATTTCCAATAAGGCGACATGCTCGACAATGTAAATTATCGCTGACTTTCAAGTTTTTTAAAATCCATAATGTGCAAGCTACTATATTAGTATCTCTTATCTACAATATAAACGATTAAATTAATGCATTAACAAATATTTATTATGAGGTACAAAAAATTAAAAAACATTTTTTGTGAAATTTTAAAAAATAACTTAGTATCACTTGTCTATTATTAATTAATAAGCATAAAAGAATAATTTTACATAAACTTTTTAATATAAAAATGTATATAATAATTTGTATTATTATTGTAAATAAAAAAGCTTGATGACATAATCAAATAAAACAGATATATGTGTGTGTGTGTTTATCCATAGCACAAGGTGTTGTGTATAATTGTATGTTAAAAAACAGTCATACATATTTTAATATAATAGATTAGAGCATACCTGCTGTCTTATATCTGAATTCATACAGACATTCGCTAAGATACTTAAGGATGCATTCATAATCTTTAGATCTTGATAACGCAGAAGCTGCACGAGAACTTCTAAGCCTCCAGCTTTGATCAAACGTTTGCAACATTGAGTATCTCCTTTGAGACGTATCAGACATGACAGTATACTTGCCTTAGCGTTTGCTTTGATGTGTTTTTTTAGTTCAAATAGTGTATGACTATCTCCCTTTTCGAAGTCGGACGACATCTCCTGTTTGGAACATCGATAAATACTGAAAAATAACAATTATACGAGATACAACATAACCTCGAAAAATGAACAGCTGATACGATTGACAGAGGTTACAACCACATGTAAAAACGCCCCTTTAGTATAGTAAAGTGCTGTACGTGAACAAACGTGTCTATGTGTATTCACACGTATATAAAATCAAGCTTTAATAATTGGTGGAAGAATCTGCGCATTTTCACTTTTCACTACAGTAATAAATGGCTTTGCTAAATTTAACACCATTTTTTAATGAATAATATTCATTTCAGTATAACTTATACAAAATAGAATAAATTTTAAAATTCTTTAAAATTATATTTAAATTTTAAATATTATAAATAACATTTGATTAGGTTGAATGAGTATTAGAAATATAAGAAATATTATAATGTTTTTACATTTATTCTTAGGATATGAAAGGCTTTTCATTCTTAAATTAATATGATGTATTATTAAACGCAAATTTAAAAATTAATTAATATAAAGCAGAAATATAAATTATGTATGGATTGTAATTTTTTGAGAGATTTTTTTACGCAAAAATAAGTTTATTTTAATAGTAATTCTTAAATCCTGATAATTTTAATTTAATTATTTATTCGATAATTCCTGAAAAAAAAATTAGTCAATAATTAGTAAATTATTTATATTTACATTTACATATGTATAAAGCTATAATAAAGCGTTATTCAAGAAAATAAAGATGAAAAATTTGATTTCAGAAATCGTACTTAGTTGAAAACAAATAAATTTCTAGCCTTTGAACTAAACAGAAACAAAGACATTTTATATTTAATATAAAAAATACATGTTAGAAAAAAATATTTTTATTTTGAAGAATTCGAAGACCTAGTTGTAATAATGAAAATACTCCACTATAAAATAAAAATGTAATGTTTTTGTGAAAGATATAAAATTACATTATATGTATTAGTAGTGCAAATAGAGCTTAATATTTTTATACGAAAATGTAACATACTGAGAAAAATAACTAAAAATATATCGATCATTTGTTAAATTTATAGATATCAATGTATATATTCTTCTAGAAAACAAGTTTATTAAAAAAATTAATTTCTCAATTATTAAAAATAATGATTAATTAGTTTTTTAAACAATTATTAAAAAGCTAAATAAAATATTGCTTTTTTGATGTTTTATAATTTTACCTAAAAGTATTATGATAGTTACGTTTTCATTAGAAAAAATTATCTGTTCTATAAAATAATAATGGGTGTTTAAAATTTCGTCTACTTCATAGTCTTAGTTTATTATAAATTATCTTCTTATATCTTATAAATTTATTTTGATTAATAAACGACATAGCATTCAATTCTTTTTTATATTACTACTTTCACAGGGACGTAATTGATATTTTTGTATCTTAAAAGTATTTTAAGATGGAATTAGTGTAATGGCGAAGTTGTCTAGTAGTTTGTGTTATAATAGGAATCGTGGAAATGATAGATAAAATAAATTCTGTAATTCTCCAATTAATGACAAAGAAAATTGATCCATTATAATAATTATATTAGATACTATACATACAATAATTTATACTTTCACTTGTATTTGTTGTAAATAATAAATTTATAAGGGATTTTTAACCTTAACATTATCTTAGCTAATTTAATGAAAAATTAATGAAGTGGAAAATTTATTATTACTATTACCTTAAGTTAATGTAATCTACCGAAAGTAAAAAATGACGATTTTCGGTCATATAAAATTAATAATTTTTGTAAAAAGAAATCAATATTTTATCGAATAATAATTAATTTAATTTTTAAATATTTAAATTAAAGTTTTAATCAGAATAATTTTTCATAAGTGATTTAGGATAAAAATAAAATAATAAAATAGAAATGTTATACCATTTTTTATTACATACATTTTCCAGCTGTACGAATCGTACAGATGATACAGTTAATTTTTATAATATTTGTTAATAAGAATAAAATTTTTAATATAAAATATTTATTTATTATAAAATAATATAAATTTTGTAACATGCAAAATTTTCAAAGATTTTAAATTTATTTCTAAATTAATTCTCTTTTGATTCTATACTTATGCTACTGGAAGAACTGGATAGTATATTACTATATTTTATGAAAAACACGGCATCAAGATGATCCGCACAATTTTATTATCGTGCTATACGCGCTTTTGACTGTTTTATAAATTTTACAATATTTAAATGCCTAAAAATACCCTTTGATAAAGTCCATACGATTAAAGTCTTAGTCTTTAATGACTTATACAATCTATCAGTTCCTTGCTACGCCCCGAATAATTGTTACCGTATTAAAGTGTAATATTAATTTATAAATAATTTATTTCATGAAATCATGAGGATTTTTATGGTCTTTACTATATTAGTTTTTAACAGAGATGGAAAGGAAGTACACTGGTCTAGTGTTAAATAATCGAATCAATTTCTATATCTACACTTTCTATATACTTTCTATACTAGTGTATTTTTCTAAAACTTCTCCGCAGGTATAAAGTTGTGAAAGAAGAATGTACAAATAAAGGAGCAAATTATTGAACGAAGAAAAATATATGTATAGTGCTCTATTTTTTTTCAGTTTTTTAGGTTTCTGTATACAAACTTTTAATATATTTTTTAAAGACATGAAATTATTGTCTGTGATCGATCCGCCTTTGCTCATCGGTAATCTCTTTTCATCTCTATTTTTTAAACTGACAAATATTTTATGTTGAAACATAGTTTAATATATATTTAATATATGGCTCATAATTCCAACCATTTATAAAATAATTGTTTATATTCAAGAAGAAAAACTAAAGAAAAAGTGCAATTTTTCTATCTAAAAATGTTATCAATAAAATCCCCGATGAAATATACGGTGTTAGTAATTATTGGAATGACTCAACGTCTGTTTGTAATAACAAACTTGAGGTAAATGTTATAAGATACCTGTTAGAAAATTTCATTGAAAACAATAGATATAATTTTTAATAAGTTAAAATTTTTTTACAATTCTCAATAAATATATAAATGCATACATAAATGCAATATATACATATGTGCGAGAGTGAAAGAAAGAGAAAGAGAGAGAGAGAGTGGGTCAGTATGGGTATGCGTGCGCAGTGAGCGAAGTTACATGCGACGGCGAGCGGAAGGACCCCTCCAGCAAGCTGACCCCCAGCGGGCCCATCAATCTACGAAAGTCTTCCAGACTCTCGCATATAACTGTATAGTTATATACGGTTTATTTAAGCAACAGTGTACTTATCAACCTTGTGATTAAATTATAGAATTATTCAAAGAAGTGTCTAACTATCCTTCTATTTCCCTCATCTGATCCCGCAAATGTATGCATGCATATATTACAATGATAATTTTATGAAAATTTAAAACTCAAAATCTAAAATACATTTTATCTGAAAGAGATGAAACCATCAGTCAATATATTGTAAATTTGCAAATATCATGTAAACCAATATTAAAATGATTATGAGTACATCATTAATTAATACTCAACTTGTAATACTTTTAATTATAATTGAATAGGTATTAAATCTTTTAGTATCATAAAAATCAGTCTTATAATACAATCGGTTGGTGCTAATTTGCTTCTCTTTTTCTTGCTTATTTATTCTATTATAATGACATTTACATCTCTATAGACTAAGTACTAATATGTACAAATTAAAAAAAAATTCTGAATTAAAAATTATCGTTTTGTAATTAAAAATTTGATTATAATGTGTATTTAAATATTTATAATATTGTAATATTTGAAGAAATTTAATATATAAATTTAAAAAAAAAAATATATTAAAATTAATCAAAAACATTAATAAGTATTGTTAAAACCTTATCCTTTTTACTACTTCAAAAATATAATATAAAATTATATGCCAAATAATTTTCAACAAAAATATATTTTAAATAATTAAAAATTTCTTAATCATATAACTGTTTCAATTAGTACGCAGTCTTTAAGCTATCTTATGTTGCTTAAAGCTTTAATCTCATTGATAATTTATATAAGAAAGATAAGTAAGCAATGAAATTAAGAAACAATATTCTCAAAGCCATGAATTTTCCATATAAATAAAACTTGGAAAGATATACGAATAACAAACTATGAGACTGGGACTGGGACTGGACTCGAACGTTTAATTCCAGACCTACTTACTTTTAAATTATTTTTAATGGCATTACTAAATCTTAGATCAATTTTAATTCAGAAAATTTATATTAAAAAATTTCTTTAATTAATGATTTAAAAAAAAAAAAAATTTATTAGGTTTGTAATAAAATTCTCTTAACTACTTTCTTTTACTGAAACAAATAAAATTGTGTTCAATGAAATAATCTAATTTTTAGGTGTACATTAATGTAATTCCTGATACAAGGCAGTGGATGAGTATCCATCCGATATTCCTTGTGCGGCTAATTCGGATAATGTACGATCGAGATACATAACGTCGGGATAACCATGACCGGAGGTAGATGGACCTAATTCGGTTTTGTGATGAATACCGTTCCAGGTGACAACGTCTTCTCGTCCTGTAGTTACTGAACGTCCAATCGTAAAAATCAGTCTTCGTTCAAAGGCGATTTGAAGCAATCTCAAAACGCGTCGGCCGAGCTCATTATCCGGCAAATAACAGACACGTGGAAAACCAACCGCATAATAAGTCTGTCCTGGATGAGGATGCTCAGGTCCTTGGAGTCCAGATGGAATGCTGATTATAAAAAATGTACACATTTAGATTTGATAAATAACATTATAAGATAATTTTATTTTAGAAAAAATATATCTTAGAATTATTTTTATTGTGATTTTTTAAAATTATTAATGCAATATATATTTTTAGCATTTTTAACACAAAAAGATTAAAATATAAGTAAATAAAAAGTTTTTTAATAACTTTAATATGTTGCAAATTTTTTTTAGAATTAATTTTGTATAATATATTTGAAAAATTATAAATGTACAGGAAAACAAAAGCTTGTCGAATAAAGAATTTTTGAATTCTCAAATCAGTTAAGATTTAAATATTATAATTTATGTAGTTGAGAAAAGCTTTATAAATAATGAGGCATTTTTATTTTTATGAATTTGTGTATAATTTCTTAATTACTGATGGTACTAATGTTTCTAGATTATTTAATTTATGTTAAATACATAATTCTTGTATAATAACTAAGTATAAGATAATAAATAAAGATTAAACTAAATTAATTCAATTAAGACTTAACGAATGTGATATAAAAACTATTACTGATAATATTTATTAAATATAGTTTAGTTATTTCATTTCAATATCAGTGATTGTATTGAATAACTATATATTTTAAGTAAATAAAATTTTTGAATTTGAAAAATTCGTAAATTATAGAAAAATTACACGTATCATCTGTAATTTAAATAGATGAAATTTTATTTCAACACAAAATATTAAACATAAAATAAACTTTGGTTACATTATATTTTTATTGATTTCTAATGTTTTCAACTTCATGAATTTATTTACCAAATTTTTTTTACAAGTATTCATCTTTTTTAAGTAATCAAATTTTAAACGAAATTAACTTATAATAATTTTATAACTATTTTATAAGAATGTTAAATTTGAAAATCACATTCTTAAATTAAAAATTAATTAAATTATAACTTTATAAGTTATTATATTTTCAAAATTAGATAAATCAATACAAGAATAAAAACTTACTCATATGTTATCTGAATTGTTTTTGTATTTGGAAAACCAGGTAAAGATCTAGGTAGTCTTGTCCAATTCATTGAGCCTGGTGGTTGATTACCTCTTTTTTCTCCATATATCATGCGGCAAACTGGACATTGTATATACATTGGATGGCCTTGTGCACTCAACATTGCATTTAAACAAGCTAAATGTAATCTGTGACGACAACGAGTTAATTCAACTGTTAAGGGTTCTGGAGTTCCTAAACAGACGGGACACGAATCTGTGCCATCACTTTCTACTACCTTAACATAATGTGATATCACATCTGAAGCTCCATCAACACCTGAAAAATGTCTGATGTTATAATTATAAAAGTTAAATTATAACAAACGTTTCTTATTTATATCTAATTACTAACCAACAATAGAATCTTTAAAAGCATCATCACTACTCATACTGCTATCTAATAAATCTATCGGATTTTCATGACTTAAATATGTTGAAACAGTGTCAACACTAGGCCTTCTACCACTTTTTGTACTACTAGAATCAGCATCTAAAACTGTTTCCCATGTTCTTCTTTTTTGTGTAGTTTCGATTGAGTCATGAGAACTGTGAGTATCAATAGCATGTTTATTACTAAATATATTAAAATTACTCAATATAACACGAGCAATATTTGATGTCCCAGTTTCTCCATTTTTATTCTATTACAAAAAAATTGAAATAGTTAAATAGTAACGAATAAGTAACATATAATTATATTTCTATATACCTTTTTATTACTTTTCTTTGGATTGTTACTTGGTGGTTTTTTATGCATTGTTTTTGTATTAATAGTTTTTACCACATTAGAGGTAGTTCTTCTTCCTGTGCTGGTTTGTAATTCTTCTAATGTAACTTTAACTAATGGATATGGTGCTTGCTGAATGCGTCTGATAGGCCTGACATAACCAGTGCAACAGCGAACTTGAGTCAAATTGCAAAAGTTTATGATGTATGGAAAGCCCAGATAAGTTTTTGAAACATCTATTGTCTTTTCACCCTAAAGTAAACATTATACTTACATACAATACAACATGTATATATTTCATATTTGTATTAAATAAAAATTATTATTTATTTATTGTCACATTATTTGATATTATATATCAAACAAGTTATTTTGGTAATTTTTAAAAACTTCCAAGACTTTAAAATCTCTATAATAGAAAATTTACATTATTCTTTATTATAAATTAATTATTCTACAAATAATTTATAAATTAATTATTTCATTAATCATACTTTAATATAATTTGAAAGATTTTAAGCTATGAAACATAAGTTTTATCCTTTTCTTAAAATCATAATTTAACTATTTTCTTAAAATCACAACGTAACTATTATCTGTTATTATGATTAAATTTTTATAGCAAACATTTATTGCTTTAGCATTTTTTTACAAATATATAACAATTCCATGAAAACAAATTTAATGGAAAAATTCATAAACTTTATATCTTATATAAAATAATAGTTTGAATTCTTTAGTTTGAATATTAGATAAAAAAGTCATGTTTTACAGCCATATATAAAAAACTAATTTTATTGCAAAAAATTTTCTGGCTTTATCAGTAAACTTAAAATTACCAATTTTATGTATTTATATATTACTCTATTAAACATGTGTAAAGTATCTCATAACTTATATGAATTTTGTATATAATAAATATAACTTTAATTATTATAATTAATTTATAAATAATTTTACATTAATGTGTTTTTTATTTAAAATTTAATTGTAACGAATTATATTATATTATTTTATTAATATTTTTCGTATTATAAAATAGTTTCTTGAAACATACCCTTGCCCATGCCTCTTCAATTAAACATTGCACTTCCATATCATATGTATGCCAATCATCAGTGTCTCCAGCCCATTCCCATTTTGCACCTTTTCCAGCTGGAGAACCCGGAAGATAAAACATGCGTCTAACACCATGTGTTTCATCACCATCCTCCGTACACTGAGTTTTAGTTTTAAGATTGATATAATACCTAGTGCAAAAATAGCTGCTTGCCGATCATAAACAATGGATCAGCAGCAAGTTTAATTTTTTTTATTAAACAATACTTTATATTAATTTTAATGTATACAGAACATAAAAGATATTAATTAAAATCTATCGAATACGTTTATATTCTTGAAAGCAACCTGATGATAAATATGAATCATTAAAATAAAAAAATTTGATGCTCAAACAAAATAAAAAATGGTGTTCACAGAAATAAAATTTCAACAAAAATAAATTTATATTCTAATAAAATATACGAAATCAATATTTTGAAAATAATAAGTTTTTATTTTTATTTTAAAATAAAAATAAGTATTTTGCAAAAAAAATTTATATTAATATATTTTAAAAACTTAGTTACTGTATTTACATAAATAACTGTAAATAATACCCATATATATTATATCTATGCTATAATTTACATCCATAATTGAACTAAGTATAGGTAGAAACTATTAGCTTTTGAATAATAATTATATTATGAATTAATGTAATAATAAAATTCTTTTAAATATTGATAGATATACTTTGATAATACAATTTTAACATGATATAACTATGATTACCATAAGACTTAATTTTTATATATCATTAAAAAATAAAAAAAAATTGTTTATAACTTTTTAGTTTTAAATACTTATTTATTGTATTGAATAATTAAATTTTAATAATCGTTTAATAAATAAAAATGTGTATTAAGAATGTAAAAAATACCAATAATAATAATATTTTAATAAAAAGTATATAATATATATAATTTGTATTTTTTTTCATTTTTACTAAATAAAATTAAGCTAAAATTTACGACTTACTTAATGAATTGGTATAAATTTCAATATTTTATAAGATTAACTGTAGAATTTTATAATAATGTTTTAATTTTCCTTTTTTAAAAAATCCAAGTTTAAAAAGTATATTTAATGATACTTTTATTTTATTTAAACAAATTTCAGTTCTTGATGGTTTTAAAGATATAAATATTCTATAAAAATAGAAACCCAACTATTATAATATAAAATAAGATAAAAATAAATTTGCTAATTCTAAAAATTTTATAATTATTAAAATAAATATTGAAAAAATGGTTAAAAATTAATTATTTTACAAAGTATGCTACTACAATAAATCTATGCACTTCTAGTAAAGTATTAAATCCCATGTTCTAAAAATCCACCTGTTACAGTCATTGATATATAACTCTCCATTAAGTAGAACATAACACTCATGTATTTTTAAAATTTGTCTTTTTTATTTCTCTCATTTTTCTACTTATAATACCAAGGTAGACACAGACAGACAGAGACAGAGAGATACACATAGGATATACAGCCTCCCGAAATCAGAATCAAACATTTTCCAATGTACATAAAAAAGTATATTTGCCAATATTCGCAATTCGAAAGACCGAAATAAGTAAGAAAAATAAGCGAACGTTTTAAAGACGAACCTATCCAAACTAGGATCAGCATCATTGAGGAAGACTCTCGTTAATTTCTTGCAGTGGGCGCGCTCGAGATGCTGTGAAACTGCAGGACTATACGGCCGCCATCTGCCCTGCCGATTTTCCCATTCCCAGACGACGACCGCGTGTCCACGACTATCTTGCGACAACAATTGCGGCTGCCCTTGGCAGATGTTCATCCTTCTCTTTAACGGAGATTCTTTTCTCTTCACGTTATGACTTCTTCTCACGTAAATCGCAATAAGCGTACCACACACTACGTACTCGATTCCACTTATTCTCTTATTGTTTTTTATGTTTTGTTTCATACACTATCTCTCTCCTCAGCCTCTTCTTCGACGTCACTGATCGTCACAGAGTACGCGATACGCGCAAAGTTGCTCGACTCCACAGGTCGCGCTCGAGCTGCCGGATCGTGGGAACATTTTCTTCTCTCCCACGCCGATCTGTGCATCTCTGTCTGTTTCTTCCTTTCTCTTCGCTTCTTACTACCGCTCAATCTCTCTCTCTCTCCCCTCTCCTACCCTGGTACTCTCTCTTCCTTTTTCGCTCACTGACTCTCTCACTGCCTCTTTCTATCTCTCTTTCTCCCCATACACATTGCGTACATACACCAAGCTTGTTGAATGGGGGAGAGAAGTGAAGGATTAACTTGCTTAAGCAATTTATACAAGTGTGTGCGCTTGCATTCGTCTATCTACATTAATAGCTATAGTACATAAATGTAGAAAGACGATGCAAACCTTAATCAACAAAATTTAAAATAAAATAACTAAGCAAATTCCAAAAAATGTTATTTACTTTTATAACTTTTAAGCCGCATTTAGAATTAAAAGGCAGTCTTGTTTTAAGAAATAATACATTAAATTTTATCTTGAATATAAGCACGCATATATCGACTTTATATCTTATATTTTCAATTATCAGTTGTTATGTAAAATTAAGAACATTATCAAGATATTTCAGAAGTTATAAAAATAAACATATTTCTTATTTTAATTTTAATTTTTTATTTAAGATTATATAAAAAAATATTATATGAATATTTGCTTAACTTTAAATCATTATTTTTAAATAAATGTATCTCTACATATTAATAACTTACCAAATAAATTCAAATTTTTTCTGGGTAGATATTTTGTAGTATACTATGTTTTTTATTTAAGCGGATTCGATAAAATTCATCTTTAGTATTATTAACTTTATTTATACAATTGATAATATTCATAATTAAGTAATATTATTAATAATGTTTCTAGGCTACTCAATTAAAAAATTCTTGTACATTTTGTTAAGTATAAAGCTAATATACAGCCAAATTGATAGAGTTAATAATATCAAATTGAATCAAACATTTTATTTCAATTTAAATACGTGATATATTACAATATGTATACATATGTATACATTTTTTAAATTTAATAAGAGAATGTTTTAAAAATAATTTTATAAATCTGTTTAATACTGTTGACATATATTTATTTTACAAAAAGTTTAATTAAACTAAAGATTTTAATTTTTCTTTCGACAATTGGTATATCTTAAATTTTTTATAGTCAAATATAAAATATTTTATTTTTTATATTTAAAAAAATATTAATAATATATTTTAACCCTAAATTATACAATTAAATTAATTTTTAAATATTTTGTCAAGTATAGTTTCAGTTATCGCATTAGAATAATAAATTTATAGAATAATGAATATTTAATGATATAGAACTATTATTAACGAAGTCTTACGCGTAACTAATTTTGAATTGATTTTTAATCAATCATTCTAATAAACATTTTACGTCTAATGATATTCAACTAATGGATGAGCTGGTATTCATATAAAAAAATTTTAATTAAATATGTATTAGTAATAGCATCAAAAGAATTCATTCTTCAATTATATTTTAATTCATCCTATATCAATACTTTAGTTTATAACTATTTTTTGTGTAATGCTGAAAAACTATATTATGTATTATTTACACAGTAGGAAACATAGATATTATCGATAGTAAAATAATTTTTCACTAACTGTCTTTGGACATCATTCAGAAATGTATTATTGTATACATTCTGCAATGGTCGAATGTAGAATTTAAATAATTTCTATTTTCATTATCAAAAAATTTATTTCATATGATGATAAAGTATTTTTACTTAAGAGAGCAACAAATCATAATTCATAGTTGAATCAAGTAAATTTCTCAAAAATTTTTTTTTTATAGACTATTAACTTTTTATAATATTATATTATATTTTTTATAAATATTCAATCATTTATTGAGATCAACTTAATATATATTCGACTTATTATATTATATATAATTATATATTGTATATTATATTATATATATTATATATTATATATAATTAATAATCGACAAAAAATATATTACAAATTTTCATATGTATATATTGCCTATAAGATGGATGCTGTTAATTATTTACGAAAATTGCATGTAAACTAATGTTTTGATGCAATATTTCGTGATATTTTCATACACAAGATATTTTATAAACACTTAATTATTTTCCAGCATTTTAATAACATATAGAAAGTACGAATTAAAATACAATATATCATTTTTATATACATCATTTCATTAGTTTAATGTACCATTTTCATTATTCAAATTACATAATTTATTACTTTTATTTTAGAAGTCTTATATAGATAAACATTAAAATTATGCTGTTAAGCAAAACAATTAAGAATACGAAAGTTAATAATAATAAGTTTTTCGGGAAAAAATAGATTCTTCTATTACATGTTTATTTAAACAAATAAGAGATAATATAAAATTTAAAGAAAGAAAATTAATTATTTATTTTCAATATTTACAGTTGAAAAATATTATAATATATCGATTTTAATTTTTTACTAAAAATTGAATGAAATATATTTTTCAATTAAAATATATTATTTATTAATCTTTTTAATAATATAAATATATATATCTAGTCAAGTATGCGCATTATTAACTAGTTAATAAGCATTTTTTTAATTAATAAGAAAAATCCAGTAGAATCAATTTAATATTTCAAATTTGAACAATTTAAATAAATAAAAGTAAATTATATAAAATTATATCAGATACTACATATTTATTTATTTCTCTTCACTATCGTGTACGTAATACTCATGAAGGTACTTTCATGTTAGAACTTATTTAGAGTTTCTCTTTTATCTAACCGTTTATCATGTACTTATAGTTTTACCATAATCAAGCAATTATACTATTCAGTTCAACTATAATAAATTATTTTTAATGTTTTAAATTAAAAAGAATAAAATCTTTAATATTTCATGCATTTACTTTCATGAGTACATTGAGATGTAAACTTTGTAAACTTGTAAAACCCCATGTTTTGCAAATATTATAAAATTTAAGAATATTTAATTTTAAAATAATACTTGTAATATTATAATGAGTATTGTAATTTATAAAGCTAATTAAATGGTAATAATAATAATAAAATAAAATAATAATAACAACAACAACAACAACAACAACAACAACAATAATTTTGTCGCTTAAATAAGTAACTGTGGATATTATGGTATAAGAAAATAAAAAGAAAAATTCAATATTTTATACAAGAAAATTAAAATCTTGAAGAATCGCAATTGTATATTTGTTAATAATTTTAAACTTTGAGTTCATATATTTGTTTGTTTTTTTTTAAATGAAAAATAAAATTTTGAAATTCGAATAATTACTTGCAGAAGAAAGGAAGAAACTTTAATAACCTGAAGTATTTAGCGGCGTTAATGACTTCGATTATTAATGGTTGCAGACTTCTTTTAATTAAATAAAGTTTTTTTTACTTTACTAAATATAGTCATGCATTATTTGATAATATAAATCCTTTCCTTTCTTTCGAAAAACGTTTCATAATTTAAGTTTCGTGCAATCGGGAATATGAGATATATATTAAATCGTAAAACAAAGCTGTTCCTCCAGGTAGCAAAATCTATGCATAGTATTGATGGAAACAGGTCCAATCTCTAGTAAAAAATGTAAGAACTAGTTATATCTATAGTAGGAAAAGTATTCTTCTGGAAAAATAATCATATAACATCATAAATTTTATTTAAATTACTTCTTTAATTTATATTTTTCTTTAAAAATTGTTTATAATAAAGGTATTTTTTCTTTTAATTAAGATTTAAATACCAAGACCAGGTCAGAAATAAACCAAAAGTACCTAGAGTTTCTTAATAAGAATTGCGATATTAGAAATTCATGTCATGCATGTGGGACCTATTCATCCGTAGACTCATAATATTGGATGATCTGTTTAAATTAGAGATAATAGTTTGAAGTTGAAGATAATTAAAAAAATGGAAAATGATAAAAATTAATTGTGAATGAAATTGAAATTTACATGCAGTGCAAAAATAGTTTGTAGGTAAATAATAAAAAAAATATTAATAATAAAATATTACTAAATTATATGTATTTATTTCGTTAACCGGAATAATGTGTATACATCGGTTTCATGCAAGTATAAAAATGTGCACGAAACTTTTTTTTCATATTCTGTCACTTTTTCGAAAATAAATTTTTACGAAATTCTTGTAGGATTTATAGGAGAAATTGTGCAAGGATATTTTATGCGTAAATTTTGTTTTGTAACCTCAAAACTAATACTACAAATAATATAGAAGATGAATACTCCGTCATTACATTTGCAGATTTTGTTAATAAATTTTTCTATCTAAATATAGGTGAAACCGTCTTTCTTCAATAATAAAAGCTTTAATAGTTTCAATATTTTATCAAAAAGAAATAATTTAAAAATATGGACGTCGATAAAATTTCAGTCTTTACTGCAGTAGGCTTTGCACTAGCAGTGGGAGCTTTTGTTCTTTGGGGTCCATCTCCTAGGCCTAGGCGAAAAGGTCTGTATGACTTATTATATTTAGAAATATGTGAAAAGAAATCTTATGTAACTAATTTGAGTTAATGTTTTTTCTATAATAATTTAATTATTTTTTACTATTAACTATAAATTGTAAAATTTAGTTATAAAATATCATGTGTGGTATAAATTACTTAAAAATAATTTGTTACTTTATAGGTCAAGTTAATGGTATAAAAAATTTAGAATATACTTGTTTTTTGAATTCACTACTACAGTCGTTATCAGCCTGTCCAGCTTTCAAAGAATGGCTTCATAAAAGACGTGATGATGTCAAACCAGAATCTTTTACAAATAACTTAATGGTGGTGATAGATAGTAAGCTTCTTATTATTAATTTATTTTTTAAATAATAAAAATTTTCAAATAAATTATATTTCTTATATTTTGAAGAAATTAATGGATTTGCGGATGATACATTTGGAAGTGTGAGACCTGTTGAGATTATAACTTCATTAGGTCCACTTTGGAACTTTGCTCCGGGGCATCAAGATGCTCATGAATTATTTCATGTGTTTTTGAGTGCTCTTCAAGCTGAATTACAGACTTCATGTAGAGTATGTTAAACAATAAATAATAAATTTAAATATATTTTTTAAATATCATTATTGATTAAAATATTTTATAATACATATCAAACAAATTTTACTATAAATTAAAAGAAATTATACTAAATAATATTAATTTACAAAAAAATTCTTAATGTAGATAAATTTCAGATTTTATTTTAAAGTACTTTTAAAGACTAATAATAAAGGAAATTAATAAATCATTTTTTAATTAGTGATTCCAAATGAATTCATTATTACAGAAAGGTTGCTTATCAGATGCATTGCCAAAAACTTCAATGGTTATTACAGATATAAAAGGATCTGGTGATCCTATCAATTTAAGAAGTGTATCTTGTAATGATATTGCATCAGCTAATGAAAAATGTGAATTTCCAAGTGAAAAAAATAAAAATCTTAACAGTCATATTATGTCTTATGCTCAATCTATATCAAATGTATCAGTATCAATGCCATTTATTAAACCTGGTATAATTATTGCAAGATCTTCTGAAATTCTTTCAAAAATGATTAAAGAAAATGGTGCTGAAGGAGATTCTTTAAGGCCATGGAGTTCATTATGTGCTATTCCTTTGGAATCAAATATTTCCTCACTGTCCAATAAAGTCCATCCATTTTCTGGCTTATTAACAAGTCAATTAATATGTACTGAATGTAAATGGAAGGTAAATTTTAATTGATTTTTTTAAAATTGAGATTATTAAATCTATATAAATATTTTTAAGTTTTTGTTTAATTTATTAAAATAACTTTTTTTTAACAGAGCTCAGTACATTTTGAAAAACTAGAAAGTGTTTCATTACCTCTACCACCAGTTAGTGATGGGTTTACATGGAAAAGACTCTCTCTGATTGGTTTACTTTCTAGGTTGGTATCACGTGAAGTAATACATGATGTGCATTGCGATGGTTGCAATAATCGTTGTGCAGCTTTTAAGACTTTAACATTTGGTAAACTACCAAAGTGCCTATGTCTCCATATTCCAAGAACAACGTGGAGTTCTTCTGGAATTCCAATAAAAAGAGATGATCCTGTGATATTTCATGAGACTCTTATATTAGATCCATTTACATATACAGAGACAAAAAGAAAAAATTCACAGGTAAACATTACAATTAATGGTTTTCCTTTTTTATAAATATAATTATATAAAGTTTTAATTGAAGAAGATTAATTAAGATAAATATATATATATATATGAATATATTTAAGTTTGCTTAATTATTATATATATATTTTAAATTTACTATAACTTCTAACAGGATAATTTGCATACAATGACATTATTAAGCAGACCGACATTGCATCATGTTAAACATAAATATTATCTGTATGCTGTGATTGAACATCAAGGGCCTGTGGATGCTGGTCATTTTGTTTGCTATAGACGGGGAAATCGTTCAGGACAGTGGTTATATACTTCAGATACAATTGTTCAAAAAGTTGCTCTAGAGGATGTCCTAAATGCTAGTCCATATTTATTATTTTATGAGAGAGCTACCATTCATAACTAATTTGAAAGTACATACAGAATAGTTTAGCATTGTAAGTGTCATTAGACGACAAAAATTTTTTAAATTAGTTATTTCCAATCACTTTAAAATAAAAGTAATTTTATCATAATTAAATCAATAAAGTTGAGTGATTTACATATTGCTTAGCTTATTTTATATTGATATAATCTTATGATTCTTCCTAAAATTTATAAAGGCACTACAGAATCGAAAACTTATAAACTTAAATATAAAAAAATATATATGAATAAGCTTAAAGAAGTGATAAATTTATATATTTATTAGTACATTGTATATTACTGTCAAACCTATAAAAACGCGTGTTATTAGATAGCTTATTGTAGTTATTATCAAAACTGATTAAATTTTTTATAACTATAGGATACTTTTTGTAATTTACTTTTTAATAAATTTTATAGCTTATCAAAAATAAAAATTGAAAAAATCCATAAATGTTTGGAAGCTGTTTAAAAATTGCATGAGAATAAGTTTCTAACATTTTAATTTAAAAACTTATTATTTTATTGATTAAAGAGTATTGCAATATCTTTAATTTTTAATTTTTACTAATAAAATATGATGTTTAAATTAAATTTTCCATGTTGCTTTAATTTTTAATAGTCAATATTTAGAGAACTTTTAGCGTCCATATAAATTATACTACTAAAATTATGAATAGTCTTAAATAAAAATGTATTCAAAATTATTAAGAATTGATTGAAATATAATGTAAAATTAGATGTAAGATCTCGAATGCCTCTTGTGTACATAAAAATTTTTTACATTATTTACGTATTTTTATTTGTAGTAGAGACTATTGGTTTAATTAAATATAGATATATTTATATATATATATAAATTCATCAAATTTGAATATTAAACGTGTATATAGTGCCGTACAATTTTATTAAAAAATGATATTGAATATATTTAATCATAAATTTTTTTAGTTGAAATTATCTTAATCTGATTTTTGTTAACTATGTATTTGTTATTTACAATGAAAACTGAAAAACAAGAAAAAAATTTAGAGTTAATGTTTTACAACTATTTTATAATTATTTATTGTTTACTTTACCGATTTAAACTTATTCTTTAACATTAAAGAATTTTAAACATTTTAAAAGGTTTTTAAAATTTTATATAGAAAGATCCAAATATTGGTATTTTACCTCTTCTGTTATGTATATTGAGCTAATTAAGATGATAATTTTGTACTATTCTTATAGTTTGAATAAAAAATTAATATATCTAAATTAATTTTGTTAGTTGTTTGAACAAATAATATAATTATTGAATATTTTATGAAAGTTTTATATTAATTTGTTAATAAAGTGATAATAATTACTTGTAGAAATCATCTATGTTTCGAGTAATGGCAGAGTAGTACATTCCATGTATTTTGCATAAAATGGTTTCCTCTATAATATATTATATTTTTCATAATATACAATTGTTATTAATGTATATAAACAATTTTTTAAATTGTGTAACTGCGTACCATTATATAATCTAATCAATTAAAAAAATTATTTAATAAAAATATTTAATTACTTTAAAATTATTTTAGATTAGAATTAAAATAATGTTCTTTATTAGTATTAAAATATTTCTTATGTTATAACGCACATAATAATTTTTTAAAATTTATTCTATTGTGACTTTTTAAAAGTTAATTTAAAAATAATTACAGTATTGCAGGTATTTTTAAAAACTTTAATTTTAAAAAATTATTAAAACAACATTAATAATTTTATGTGTAATTCATAATATTTTAAAATGAAAAATGAAAATAAAAATATTTTGCAAATTTTGGATAGTCACTTTTAGAAATACAAGCACTTAATATTAACAAATTAAAAAAACTTTTTTTATTTAGGTATTTTTTATCCTTAATCTGTTCCTAATACACAATTAAATTAATGCTTTTTACCTACTGAAATATAAATCCAATATTTCGTACATCATTACTACTCAAACAAATAATGTGAAGTACCAGATTTATAACTTTAGTACCTTTTTGAAATTGATCGAAAAACTACAATTATGCATAAAAATGAATTTTCATGTTTGAATGCATAAGACAAAGAACATTCCTAGAAAAATTAAAAAAAGTCGTGGTGTTCAAGTTAATTTAAATTACTATTTATTTATGAACCATTAAAGAAATGCATTTTTTAAGTTGAACAAAAATTTACGCGTTAATCTATAAAACATTTTATTATTAAATTATAAATAAAAATTAATTATTAATAAATACATCATTAAATAATAAAAATAATAATGACGCAGTATTATAATATTAAAAATTAATATCTCATTTTTCCCATAAAATTATTATATTTAAGAACTTGAAATAAAAAAAATTACGGCTAGTTTACGTGCTGAGTAAATACAGAAGAATATGAGATAAACAAATACGCTAACTTAATTAGTTGCAATTTTTTATTTGCTTTTCTTAAATATTAGATAATAAATTAAAAAATTAATATTATGTATTAAAGAATTGGTTCTTTTTGAATGTATAACATAATTTATATAAATATTATTTTTTAATTAGATGTTACTAATATGATAATTATTGTAATATATATAATTATATATAATATATACAATTACGACAATTAATTAAAACAATTTAAAAAAATATTCCTTATATAAATTAAATGGCGCGTGAATTTCTAACTAGGAAAATACATTAGTTCAATACTTTTAAAATAAATAGCATTTTATTTTTTTCGAGTACTACAAATTAATTTATATATTGTGAGGAATTTTGGTTGCAAAAAAGGGGTGAATATAAACTGTATAAAAGAAAGAACTCAATTGTAAAATATGCAGTGTAAAACTGCTTCTCTACATAATTAAACGTAATAATTGAAAGCACATAATAAGGTTTATATTAAAAAAATGATTATTTTAATATTTTTATATATTAAAATATATAGTATGGATGCTATAGTATGGATCTTTTTTTATATTTATTTATAATTAGAAAAATATAATTTTTTCTAATATATTTAGTTTTGTAATCTCTTTCGAAGGGGCGCTAAGATCATGGAGTCCGAAACACTAAAGCGCATCGAGCGATAATATACGACTGCGCAAACGCAGAATGTCTCTTTTCTTATAATTTACACAAGTAATCAACTGGACTAAATTAAAGATAAAATTAGATTTTATCGAATCTATTTCCTCTATTCACTTTTTTATTATCTATTAAATAATCATTTACAAAAAGAAAATAAAAAATTGGGTATATACAAAACTAGTACAATTCATACGAAGGCCTATTTAGAAATACGACTGTAATTGCATATACCGACTATTCTCATATAGTTAGAAGTCGGAATTGGGAAGAAGTTACCATTAGTTTGTAAGCTGAACTGGGAAATAGCTGCTGGAATAGTAGTCATCCAAACGAAAACGTAAACAAAATTTCATTCTTTTTTAAAGAAAATTATGACAACAAATAATTACTAAACACAATGTATGTATTTATATTTATATATTATATATATATATATTTATAACCGTATAATCTTATTTTCTTAATTATTTCTGGCCAAGATCGTTATTAATATAAAAGTGAGTTTCAAGATAGATATTGCTTTGTTTGCCTGTGATGACGTAGATCGTCTGATATATGTAAAAGCAATTGCCAAGTCATAATAATTAAAATAAGAATTTTTCTAAATAATTTTTGTATAGAAGGAAAAATATCTTAAGATATTTATTGACATGAATCTTATTCTTTTCCTTTTGAAATATATATTTCAATGAACAAATTTGACTTATAACAAAAGATCATTTTGTACATTTAGCAATATAATTATTAAAAAATAGTAAAAATTATGAATGAAAATTGTTTATAATAAAAGTTGATTAACGTAACCTAATTAATGTATTATTAAGTTTACATTAAAAATTATGAAAAATTTGTAATTATTTTTAGTATATTAAACACAACTATAAATAATGAATATTTTAAATATAAAAATAATGTTTTGTATAAAATTTAATTGTCTTTTTTAAATTATTCATTATTTTTATTTTTAAAATTCATAAAAAACAAAACCTAATTGCAATTTAATAAATTGTTTAAGTTAAAAGTAATTTTTTATCTTAAATATAGAAGTCACAAATTAAAGCAAAACCAATAATCAAATTTTGAAATAAAAATATAATATTAACTCTTGCATTTAACTAGAATTATTTTAATAAGAATACAACATTTGATATGAAATAAATATTTCATAAGAAAAATAGAAAATATAAATGAAAGTATGATTATCATATAAATATTTTGTATTAGGTTCATCTTATAACATTAAAAAACTTATTTTGAATTTCTTTTATTTTTTAGTGATTGCACTCTACTTATGCTTTTATTGAAATATATCTTGAGCTTAGTGAGAATAAAAAAACTATCCAATCAATCACAGGATGTCCTCCATGACCTTTAATCAAAAATCATTTACACCAATACCACCTGAAAAAGGTAGTTTTCCTTTGGATCACGAAGGAGTATGTCGAGATTTTATGATTAAATATTTGCGCTGTCTTTGGGAAAATAACTCTTCAGCAAGTGAATGTCGTGATATAAGCAAAGCCTATCTTTCTTGTCGAATGGACAATAATTTAATGGTTCGTGCAGATTGGTCTGATCTAGGTTTTGACGAGGATCAGAAAAGTACAGAGAAGAAGCAATGAAGAAGGCTTTTTGTTTTCATTATAGAGTATATTATATAAAATTAAATCTTGCCGATCTATAAACTGGCCAATAGAGAATTTTCTGGTTAGAAATTCTTATTTAATATGTTAAAAAATAATTAAAACAAGTTTAATACAATGTTAAGGTTAACATCTAAATAGCTTAATTAAGTTTAATTAAGCTTAATTAATAATTATTAATTATTGATAATTTTAAGTTATGTAATTTAAACAATGAAATATATATATGAGAATGAAAAATTATGTAATTTTAGTTTCAACCTGTAATGTATTTTTTATAATAATAATTATAATTTTATTTACTTTATACACTACATTTTTGAAGTTATATATCATGATTTACTAAATTTTGATATATTTTTAAGAATAATAAAATAAATAGATTCAGTTCTTTTGTAATAGTTTTTAAATATTTTTTTTTGTTAATTTTGATTGACTCATTCTAAAGCTGAGTGTTAATGTATTTACATAATGTTATTTAAAGATATAATTAGAATAATAGCATCCATAATACTTATATAATGATATAAGTATTATGTAATATTTTCCATATTATCGACTAGATATTATCCTTAACAGACAAAATGCTTTTAAATGCTTTGATAATTTCATGCTTAATGTTCATTTGTTTAATAATTTATAAATATATTCTTTGATTAGGATATTCATCGATATAGACAGTTCAACAACGGAAAAAACTCTTGTACGTTTACCCAATAAATGTCGAGTAGCAGTATATCTTGATCTCTTCTTTTATAGAACATGTAGTAAAAAAATATATTTATATGCAAGGACATACAAAATACATGCGTGTTCACGTATATGTATACACATTAGTCCTATATGCATAAATACTTAACACATATATACGTAAGTACAAATCTTAATCAAAATTGTTATCAAGAAGTAACATTGAGAAATAAAGCACTTGTGACAGTTGAAATTTGTTTGAAATTTAAAACGATAATTATAACAGATAACATATCAATGAAATACTATCAAAGTTTATAAAAATATTTACAGAGGCAAAACGTACAGTGTATAAATATATTATAAGTACTTACGATTTTAATAGGGCACAATATACATCTACACGTACAGAAACAACTCAAATTCAAACACTAAAAAATAAAAATATAATCTTGTTTTATTACATTACTCTCATTAATAATATTATTAGTGAAAAGTGAATTAGTTTAAATTTTTAAAATTCAATCTTTGAACTAGAAAACGCAATTTTAGCTGTAATCGGATTTTGTCAAATTCGATAAATTAGTGACTTACCAATTTACATAATTTACTTAATATTATCTTTAAAGGTTACTATTGTAAAAAAATGTAGAAAAATAAGTAGTATAATTGTTAAATAGTGGTAAAAGAATTATTTAGGTCGTTAATGTTAACTTTTGATGAATTTGACGTTTAATTATTCGTTATTGATTAAGAGAATAGAAGATATATTCCTCGCAGGCTACAGAATAAAGTAAATGAATATAATAAAAAATAATAGAGAAAGTCCCGATAGTTACACTATGGCATGTGCATCGCGGAAAAAAGTCCTGGTTGGTTGTACCGGGAGTGTTGCTACTATTAAGCTGCCTCAGCTTGTGCAGAAACTTTGTAATCACAATCTCGAAGTGCGCGTGGTAGTGACCGAGCGTGCAAAGCATTTCCTCAAAGAAGTCGAATTGCCATCCGGATGTCAAGTGTTATCTGATACGGTGGAGTGGGCCGCCTGGCAGGATAGAGGCGATCCTGTATTACACATTGATTTGGTCAAATGGGCGGATGTATTCCTTATAGCTCCGTTAGATGCAAATACGCTGGGCAAACTGGCCGGTGGCATTTGTGACAATATATTAACGTGCGTAGCGCGTGCCTGGGACCCAAAGAAGCCGCTGCTCTTTTGTCCAGCTATGAACACGAAGATGTGGGAGCATCCGGTCACAGCTCCACAGGTGCGTGATTGATCATACAAGTCATTTAAACTCATCCTTGATCAAATAATTTTTTTTTATAATACGTCTTTAGATTTTTGAAGTTTTAAAGAACCCGCTACTTCGTCATATTTGCATTAAATGTAATAGAAAGAAATAAAGGATGTAATATTAGTTTATATTAAAGCTTGATACTATGGTTGTTGATTTAAAACGTTATTAAATAATATATGAAAAAATAGTAAAATCTGGTAGTTTATAGGTGATTATAAATTATAAATTTTCCTGATTTATGGTGACTATTAAATTAAATTTTCAAAAACTAATTTTTAAACTAAATTAATGTTTAATTAACAATTAATATAAAACGGAAATTAATTATTATGATACTGTATAAAAGTATTATTTCAAGGCAAAATAACGGTGAAAAGTAAATTTGAATGTTCAATTTAAATACAAGTTTAAAAAATTAATAACAACAATTTTTGTACTAATAAATTTTATTTGTAAAAAAAACCATGGAAATATTTTTTAAAAATCGTATTAATAGAAATATCTTATAAAATAATTTTAAAAGTATGTCAAAATTAGTGATTTAAAAACTAGGGATTGATTAATTTTAAAATATCGAAGTCACTTCTTAGTATTTACAAAATAAATCTTGTATATCATAAGTTTTTATTCTTTATAAGTGGATTTTTTTAATTATAAATGTGGTATAATATTTTATTACTTTATTATAAAATTATAATTTAAATAAATTATGTTTGTAAGGAATGGGAATAATGTATCCAATATTACAGGAATATTTAATTCAATGGAGAAAAAAGGAATTAAAAACAATTTTATCAATATAATAATTGAAAAAAACATTTTTTTAATCAAAATTTTATGACAGGTTTGATAATTATTTCTAAATGAATATAAAATTTTGTTATACATATTTTATAATGACGTAATAGACAAACGAAAACCATAAAAAATAAATAATAAACATAAAATATAATTCATGGAATAATAAATTCTTATTGTTAAAATGAAAAAAGAAATACAAAATATTAAACATTTTTACATTTATTTACTTAAATTACATTAACTATAAAAATTATTGTTGTTGTCAAATAATTTTTATTTGAGTAGTTAAAAAAGTATAAGTTAATTATAAGTTTTTCATTATAATTATTCTACATTAAAAATTATTATATTTCAATTAGCTATTTCTTTATAATTAAAATATTTATAAAATTTGTTTTGTTGATCAGGTGACGTTACTAAAATCCTGGGGTTACAAAGAGATTTCGTGTATTTCCAAGACCCTTATGTGCGGAGATACGGGTATCGGTGGCATGGCTGAAGTTGACACCATTGTTCGTACAACACTGCGTTCACTCAATCGTTGGGATTCGTACGCATCACCAGATTTACGTCGTTAGATAAATTACATGTGTATGCATGTACATATACATATACATATACATATACATATATATATATATTTATATTTACTTATGTGCATGGATGTATATATGTATGTATGTATGTATGTATGTATGAATTGTATATCATGTTATAAAGTATAAAAGTAAATAAATCGAAAATTTTTTGAATTCGTTGTTTTAACATTATTTAAATCTTCAATGTATCTATGTAATTTTTGTATCATTAAAATATATTTCATTATTTTCTATATATACACATAGAAAGCGTAAGCTTACAATATATAGCTTATTTAGCTAAAACTCGGTATCCTAGTCTGCATCGAATAATGAATGAGCTTTTGTGAGAGATACAAAGAAACATTTATCATTGTTTTACTTTAATAAATTTTAAGTTAAAATACATTTGTAAAACCTCTTTTTACTCTCAGACTAGCGATACTTTTCAGTACAAATATCACAGTTTAAAAAACTGACTGCACGCTTCATATATACCATTAAAATATAAAAATTATTCGTTTTTTTATTACAATACTTATGAATAGTTTAAAAAAACAAAAATTCTCAGTGAATTGAGATCTGTGATCTCATAAAAGTAATTCTTTTATTAATTTTCAATTTTTACATTGAACAAAGACAAAGTAAATTTTTCAAAAATGCATTCATGAAAATATTTTTATACTATAAAGATATTAAAAATTAGAGCAAGAAAATATTTACGCAATACAGTGTAATATTATCGACATGGAGGAATGTAAATCGTTCCTCTCAATAAAGGCAGTTATGGTATATTTTCACGTTACTCATTGAAAATTTTGTTAATTTTTGTAATTGTGATTATATTAAAAATTTCCATGGAAAAAATATAAATGGATTAGATACAATCATATTTTCATAATAAAATAAAAAAACAAAAATTTCTAATAGTGTATCATCGTACTTTAAACTAACTACTAACTTATCACCAAAATATTACATTTTGAAAGAATAAAATTATCCCTTTTAACTATAAAGTACAATAAAGTTTATCATTTTTTATATAAACTTTTTTTAATGTACAACTAGTACATTATATCATTTCAATTATTAATTATTAAAAAAACATGGAATTATTTATTTGTCGAATTTATAGATTATAGAATGTTTACTCGAATAATAGTTTGTTGAATTTTATATTTATACAATTATTTATACAATTTAAATATATATTCAATCGTTTCCAAATTAAGATAGAAACAATTCATAATTTTTACGAAAGCTATTAAACACGGATATAATTTTGAATTATATTGTTTTTAAAACATTTTATTGATTTCAATATATTATATTAGAAAAAAATAAAAATCGTTTTTAAGTCAGACTCATTTTAATAAAAAAGTATTTTGTATTGTGTTTTAAAATAACATTACTTAAAATTTAATTTGAATATACTTTCTGAGTTCGTTATTGTTGAATTTTTAATAATAAAAGACTAAATTTAGCTAAATACATAATATATTAATGAAAACAATACATTAAATGAAAATCCCTGATAAATAAAATAAAATACGAAGTTTTCGATCCAATTTTTTAAATTAAGGTTAAATACTTCATAAAAATATTGTTTTAATTACAATTTATATAAAATTTTTAATAATCTCTAGATTTCATGTTAGTTTACTTTAGATTAATAATTTTCGTTTCTGTATTAAATTATTATAATGCAAATCTAAGATAATTCAGATATAATTTTTATATCTGAAAAATATATTTTCTATCTCTAAGGAAAAATATATAAATTTAAAAAATAAAAAATCATTTTTATTATTTTTATTTAAATAATTTTCGTTTTTATATTTAATTATTTTCATAACATTTTTTATCAAACAAAAGAAATATAATTTTTTAAAAATATGTATTGTACAAAATTAAAGATAAATATTATTTCTGTTAATTGTTGCGCTTATTTACTGGTGCATTATAATTTTAAACTATTTTCTCGAATAATGAAATTATTCTAGAATTTTTAATTAGAAGGATAGAAGAAAAGTATTTAAAAATTTATTTGAATAAAAAATGTGCCATAATTAGCTATTTTTAATACAAAATATAAAAATATAATTTATAATGCATCACATAAGCTTAATTATAAGATCTACAAATTTAAGTACTCAATCGTTCTATTATTAAGAATTCATTCAAAACGCGGTAACTTTTAACCTTAACAAAAAAGTAGATTAAAAACATCAAGTATTACTTCGCAATGAGTCTTCAACCAGGGGCCTCTGAAGGTATATTTATAAAAATTGATTCATCTTATATTACAAAAAATTCGCACGATTCTCTGTTCTTGTAAGTAAAAAACAATTGTTTTCGGAAGAGCTACGTTAACCAAGATTTGACCAAATTATTCGTTACGCTAAATAGCGTCAACACGATAGTTAACAAGTAGGATGCCAGCGACATTGGCGTAGCTGTGCTACCGGCTGAAATGCTGTTTATTCGCGTCTTAGGTAGATCGAAGTCAACGTCGTTCGTTTCGAGACCCCGGGGACACCCCATCCAAAAGTGGGCCGAGGATTTTGGCTTCTCATGCGCTACCCTCATACGATTATCATCGAATTTCCAGAAGTGTTTACCCTTAAAAAAGTACGTTGTGCCTGCGAACAAGAAGAAAAGATCAATTCATTACAAAAAGCCAATAATTTTCTACGTATATTCGTTTTCATCTAACTCTATCTTATAATTGATTTTTTTCTTATTGATTATATTAACATTACAAAAACAAGTATGAAATAATATATCCATATTTTTTATTGAATGATTGTGAAACATATACTATATTTGATATCGATAACATTTAAAAAAATATTACATTACACAAGTATAATTTTGTCAAGTTAAATTTATAAATGAATTATTCTACTTATTTGAAAAAGAAGAAGCATCATATTCATTTATTATATGTTTAATCGATAGTCTTATTAATACAAATAATTTCATTGATTTAAATATTTATGCAGCCTCATTTACAATAAATTAATTATTTTAGAAGAATTAATAGTAATGGTTTTTTTCAATAATTTTCAATATATTTATTTTTAATTCAATAATTATTTTTAAAAATGTTAATGATATTTTTTTAATTGAATTAAATTAAAATAAAAGATAAGTTTGTTATTTTATTCAATGAAATTGTACCTGAAATAAATTATTTTTATGTATTTTAGAATGATCGAAATCTTTTAAAATAAATTAGAAATAATTTTATAAAGTTATTGACAATGTATATTTACCATTTTTCCATTGGAAAACTGTATCAATATTTGGTCCAACGCCAGCAAACATGCTTATGTCTCTTGGATAATCCAACTCTATATAATTCACACTTTCATCAAACCTATTAATTATAATGAATGTTAATCGATTGGGGTATAAAACTACTAATCCAATTCTTTTATATTTTTATACAAACAAGTAAGAAACTATAGAGAAAAAAAATATATATATTTTCACAAGAAAATAATTAAATACGTACTTCCAGTACATAGTACCGCTAAAGAAGTATGTGTTCTTGTTGTGGCCCCAGACCATAGCGGCGTCGATTTTGTTCAGAGAGTCGGGTAGTCCGAGGTCAGTTATAGGTTTCGGGTAACCCGGCTCGAGATAAAATGCATTGAATACATAGAAATAGCGTCCAATAAAGAATACTATACGCTTATCACGAACGCGCTCATATACGGCGTCAACATGGTCAACCTCCTTAGGAAACTTGAATAACTGTATTATCTGAGCTGGGAACCCATCTACCAAGCCCCCATCGTTTAATCTCCAAACATACTAGTGAAACAAATTATCAACAGGTTTACATTTGCTAAATTCTACACAAATTTACAACTATATTCATTAACAGCAAATTAATTAAAATAATTTAAATTCAAACATTTAAATATATAATTTATCTAAAAATTAATCCTTATCAAATAATTAGTACACATGAGTGGATAATTGAAAGTATAATAAAAATAAACTATTAAATAATCAGTGAAATAATATTTTTTTAATATCTTTCGTCATATTTGTCAGATCTATAAAACTTCTTTTTATAAAAAAAATAAATAATTAATTAAAAAATTTAAATAAAAAATACAAAATTAATTAAAAGTATTTAGTGTTAAATTATTAATAAATTAATTCAATTCCAAATTTTTTATTACAATTATTTAATTTCCTACGTCAACTGACGTAGAATGAGAAAGATATTAATAAATTACTAATAAAGTAAAGTTTTATACTGATAGAAAAATTATATGTTTTAACATTCTGTTAAATAATATAGAATTTAAAAATAAACCCCTTTTTATACGATAATTCAATAAGTAACTATGGTACTGTTAATATTTCACAGATTGTTTTATTCAAACTTTGATATACATATGTGTATTTAAATTTCGATTTAATTGAACAAAAACTAAAAAAATTAGAAAATATTAACATTTAAAAAATAAATAATGTTTAAAACAAGATTAGACTTTTTAAGACTTTATTGTGTAGTTAAAGAATGATATTTTGTTCAAAATCATTGAAAACGCGCAAGTACGGTCATTGAGCTCACCCGGTCTTTGAATATAAAAAGCTCTCCTCTAATAAGGCTTATGGCGTCATAACTAGTGTCGCACTTGTCGGGGATGTCGTTCCGCTTTGGCGGTCTGTGGCGAGCCGCAGGTGTAGTGCTGGTGGTTGTACCAACGGTTCCGATGCTCGGGTGATGCCAACGTGGCCTATTCGGCCAGTCAACTTTGGGTGGATAGTTTGGCTGATACTGACGATCTTCTGGATAGTGGTTTGGTCTATAACGCGTCGTCGGCTCGCGAGGTCGGGTTCGCCAAGGACGTTGAGTCGTTGTTGTCGTCGTTGTCGTCGTTGTCATAGCTCGAGTTCTCATTGTGGTTTTGGTAGTTGTAGTCCTGGCTGTGCTTGTAGTAGTACTGGTTGTAGAAGTTGTCGGCCGATTATGTGGTCGATAACCTGGATAATCCGGGTTCTTGCCCCATAATCTATCCGGTGCGCCTACAACATATTAGTTTTTAATTCATTGTGGGACATTTAAAATTCACGTAACAGTATTTTTCATACTATTCATACTAGAGTTACAATAACTTTGCGAAATGTTAAAGCAAAAGAAATAAAAATCATATTTATTTAGTATTAACAAACGTGGTTAATACAAATAAAATAATATATCTATAAAAATATCTATAAAATAAAAATGGATTAAAAAAATAAAATTTTTTTATTTCACAATACTCTTTTTTAAAAGATAATTTATTTCTTTTTCATATGATTCCAATATATTTTTTCAATTTTTATTCAAGGTTGAAACAATTTAATTGTAAATTTAAAAAATATATCTATAAAACGTCTTTTTATGTTGGTAGTTTTTTTATTAATATGCACTTAAATTATTAATTGAATAATAAAATTTTCCTGTACTGTACGTATATATGTGTAAATTTTTTTAGAATGAATTAACTTCTTTAAAAGTAATTATTTCTAAATCGAAAACGTTGGATATCGCCATTAAATTCGATTAATATCTAATATACGATGCTTATAAATAGAAAGTTTTTTATTTAAAAAAATATATATGTATCTTCATTAAGTAAAATGTATAATGAAGTTATGAAAAGATAAAAAAGCTATATTGATAATATATATATTGATAATATTATAAAGTATGGAATTATTATAATCTCTATTTTACATGATTTTATATATAATTTTTATGTAATTACCGATTCTGTAGGTATTTATCAATATAATTATTTATTTAATATAAGTAAAAAATACAGTACTATACGTAAAATTTTCAAGTGATAGAATCGATGAAAAGAACTAAACTTGTCGTCCGCTGACGACAGTATATATGATTTTCTTACCTATGCTTAACTTACACAGGCTTAAAATAAACATTCAACCCACACTTAAACAGCACATGCTATTTATGCGCGTCATATTACGCATAAATACCAATGAACTCTGACTGCATTTGATTCAAGTGTCATCGTGTGAAAGGCTTCGTGTATACCTAGTACTTATAGCCATATCGTAAAGTATTAGGGCTATGGTTAAGAACATAACTTAACATTACGATTCTAACACTCCCACTTAATCTTCAGTTATTTTAAATTCAACTTATATTTAAACTTTAGATTAAATAACAAAACTGCTGTTTTGTACGTAGCTTTGTTAATGTCTGCTAATTGTTTCTTTGACTTGTGTAACGCATCTTCGATTTTCGCAGTTGTCGAAGTAAAATTTTCACTTTTATTTACTTTCATCTTTATCTTTGCTTGAGTTTTAGCAGCATTACGCAATTCCTTTCTTAGTTTTTGTAAATGCTTTTGACATTTTTTTATAACTTCCGTAAACTTCTTTTAACGTTTCTTTTAAGATACCAACTTCTATGTTGAATCGATTCTCTTTTTCCTGCATTTTTCTCTTTACTCGATTAATTTACTGTTTTGCCCTCTGATATTGCATCCTCGTACCTTTGTACTACAGACGAAATTATTTCTTTCAAAGATTTAATTTCTAAAGCAGCTTTCCTTAATTCTCTTTTGTAGACACAATTTTTAGCATCGACTTTTTGCTTTAGTTTTGATTCGTTTTTATACATTTCCTTCAAGTCTTTATAAGACTTCTTCCAACTGTTTTCTGCTTTAGTATGCATTTTTTTCAAATTTTATATTTCTTTGGTTTTCTCTTCAATTATACTACTGGTTTTTTTCTTTAATTCTTTTAAGCTCAGTCTTTATTTCTTCATTTTCTGTATGGACTGATTTAAGCTCCATATTTTTTGCTTCCAATTCCGTTTTAAAAAGATTAACACTAGTAGATTTTTCTTGTAAAATTTGATTATCTTTTCATTCATTTATATAGCATCATAAATTGTTGGTCCACGTTTTTTGAAATGAGCGCATATAACGTTTTAGTCTTTGTTTCCGCAAAATTACAATTTTCTGGAATTACTGTATGTATCAGTATTGATGAACGTATCATAGTATAACTTTAAAAAATTTAAATCACCACAATTAGACAGATTTTTTAACAGTTTTACTAGAAACATTATTAAATTAGATTTTTAACATATTTTTGAATCTAATATATTATTTTCTCTATGCAAGGATAAAGATGAAATTCACAAAGAATTGTTATATGAACTTTTTGTGTCAGGTACAATTCTTCAATATACTTCTTGTAATATTACAAAATGAGAAATAAAATTTAAACTCAACAAACAACATCTACAAACAGTTAGTAATCAATCTTAAATAAAATTTTGATAAAAAAATCATGACTAAAGTACTTGTTGGCCTGCTATTATTACTGAGAATGTGATTTTACAGGCATATTTGACGATAGAGACAACTCGACCGTGTTTGCAGCTTTTCCACAAGCTTGCTATGTTAGCTACAGAGATTTAACCAGTGACAGGCTTGGTTGAGAGTACGCGAGCAGAAAATCGTTCGGCTATGTCTACATGAACATAGAACTCTAATCGAATTACCAATTGATATAACGTGTGAGCAAGAGAAAGATAGATAGAGATGAAGGGAAAGAAAAACATAGACAGAGATACAGATAGACAAAGATAGATACAGGAACGAAAGACAAGCAGACATAAATAGATAAATAGAAAGAGAGAGAGAAACAGTGCGAAACAAAAAGAAGGTAAATTTGGACGTTGAGAGATGTGAAGGGAAGAAATAATTCTACGTATATGCTATATAGTAAAAATTGTATATCTGATGACATGATATAACAATTTTCTACCAACATTAAACATTAACATCAAAAAATCCCATGGAAACAATTTGATTGCAATAATAAATGGACGCAGATTAATTTTATTTATAACCGATTTATTATTGTTAAGTCTCTAAAATTTAAAAAAAAAATATTAAAAAAATTTAATATTCTTAAAAATTGTTATCTAATAGTAAATTTTTAAATAAATTTTCTTAATTATGAAAATATTTTTGTTTAGAATAAAATTTAATTTTAAATTTTGAAAAGGTCTAGTGTTTTTAATTTATTCTGTATTATTTGTAACAAAATTTTCTTCCTATATAAAATTGCTTATTTTATAGTACTACATTTCATATTTGCTATTATATAATGACACTTAAATAAATTATAAAACTTGATATTCGAAATAAATGATTCTTAAATTATAATTAGAAATATAATTTGTATTTATAAAGCTTTTTTAGTTTAGTATTGATTTAAAAATATAATAATTTTATTATTATTATTAAATTCGACCATCATAAATACATAGGGGCAGAAAATTTATAAATGACAAAATACGTAGAAGAAAATGAAAAAGATACAATTCAAGGAAGAATAGTAATTACACTCTGCTAAAAAGTTAAAAAAAATTTTTGTTATTTATTTAGGTAATTTAAAAGCATTAATTTTATAGTAAAACTGTTCTAAAAATAAAATAAAAAAATTATAAATTATAAATTAGATGTTTATCTGGCAGCAGAATGGAGTCCAAAAATACTGTTGTAGTTAATTAAAAAGACTCGTTACTTTCACCTTTAGACATGTACACACATATATACATATATAAGAATAAACAATTTAAAAATACAAACACTGTTATTAAAATTTTTTAACACTTATCCTTGTTGTAACTTGAGAATCGAATTTGATGTTATTTGTTATACTAAAAAATATGTTATTAGTTAAATAGTGTCTCTATGACAATTTCATAAAATAAAAATTAAATACTTATTACCACCAAGAAAAGTTAAAAAAAGTTTGATATAAAAAAGAGTTTACCTCAGTTATCATTTTTGATTGATTTAATGACTGTAATCTAATTTAAATTTTTTTAAGTGATAGATTGGATTATTGTTTTAGAAAGCGCTAGAAAGCAACTCTTTTATTCCTAAATTCATTTTTTCTTTTTACAGCATGCATTATCCTATCCAGAATCTATTTAAAAAAATATCGAATTCAATAAATACAGAAAATACTTAAATCACAGTTTGTAAATGTAGATAAAAATAATTTGATACAATTTTTACACTTATTGAAATAATTTTGAATTTTCGCAGTTCAGATATCACATTTTTTTTGGATATGACATCCTTCGTTATATTATATTAATTTAATTATTCAACACACATCTATTTATTAAAGTTATTCCATACAAAATATTTGGAAAATTCGAATTATTTTTAATTCTTACAAATATTTCGTCGAGTAAAAAATAAAAATGTTTGGATATGTTGCAGATCGAAAAAATAAACTTGTATCTATCCTTGAAATTAAAAAATTAATTTAGAATAAAGTGTACTATATATTTTATTAAACTTAAGTAAATTAAAATATCTATAATATTCATTAGTACGATATAATATACTTGTACGATTATTTTTTTAACAAAAAATTATCTATAATAGTGTGATTTAATTTAATTGAATTTATATTTTATTCGTTAATTATTTTAATTATATTTATTATAATTAAACTGATTAAAGATTTCTTTGTTTCTTAAAAGAAAATTTTAATTTTATTCTCAATGCTTCGTAATTTTTAATAATATTTATGTATCTAAGATTAACTGAATTTATATATCAAATAATTGCAAATGAAAAACTATAAATTATTCTTAAAATGATCCAGTAGTTATCTAGTTTCTGGTAGTTTACAAAAGTCAACCATTAAAACGTGAAATATCACTATTCCGGCAACCGCGATCGTAAAATCATTTGCCGGAGTGCGAAATCAAACAATTTTGTTAAATATGTGTATCCGGGAACAAACTATTTTTGTGCACTCTCTTCCGAATACAATAATGCACAAATGCATTGGTTAGCACGTACAGCACACTCGGATAATTCAGTAATTTTACTGATGGAGAACAGATAGCACGATAAAAACACAAACTCACTAGCTATTCAATATCTAATGCTCTGATTTTAAAAATATATTTAAAAACTCTGTATACATACTGACTCGTTTGTATTCACATAAATATTTCTTTTACACAATTAAATTACTAATGTATTGAAACAAATTACTGCAAAAACTTATATCTTAATTATTTGATATTCAACAGATAATATATAGTTCATTATATAACTTTATTATGAACAAATATGTAAGCTTATAATTTTTTAAGTTCAAAAAATATGATTATTAATGATTAAACATTATAAAAATCTATTAACATAATTTTTTAGTCAATATATTGTAATCCTTAAAATAACAATCATTTTTATGAACAGATACTATTTAATAGTCGTTTTATTTTGTAATTATTATCATTCTGTTTAAGGAATGATAATTGAAAATACATCATTGTTTTTTTCATATACAGTAACTGTCTAATGTTACTATAATATATTAAATAACAAATTTAACGCAAATATATATATATATATATATATTTAATGATACAACATACATTCAAAGTGGAAACGTTTAATAATTATGTATTAGTTTGTTAGTCAATTTAAATATTTTTATTAATTTCTTCTTCACTATTAAAAATCGATTGATTGTTAAGAATAAATTAATATTTTATTCTTTTAAAAAGTATAGTTAAGGCCTGGAAATTTAAATCCATATACCTGATGCACACCAAGAAAATATTAGCTAAGCTTGTGAAAATTAGTACAATAATAACGAATTTCACATGCAATAATGGCGTTTCTTTATCTATTATGAAAAGACTTTTACAATAGTAATATAAGTTACATAGTATGGGATGCTAATTTGGACAATGGTTTTCTACGTATTCACTATAGAGAGATACTTAGTCTTGAAAAAAATAAAAATGGTAACATACATTAGTAAAGCAAAGCAAGCAACAAATTCACTTTGGAAAAGTAATAAAAATGTTTCCAAGAAAGCTGCAAAAAACTCTTTTATATAACTTTAAGCTCACGAGACCAAGGAATATTTTTAAATTTCGACATTTTAGAAGAGAGAAGAGAATGAGAGAACAACAATTCTGCAAAAAAATAATTTTCACGATGCTGTCTAGTCATAGAAAAAAATTTTAAAAAAGCAAAAAGTTATTGTAAGTCAAGCTATTCGCATAATAAGACAGGTATAAACTGACATACAGATCTCTAAACTCAAAATTTAGTGACGTAGTGGGGGTTTTAGGTAGACTATTAAGAAATGTAATATAAAAACGGATATAATGGATGTTTTGTTATAGCACTGATACAGTTAGTGTATTACAGTCGCTATAAAAAACCGGGTAAAGGTAGATTAATAGCTAGAATTATCGAAAAAGAGAAATAATATCATATTAGATTAACTTATAATATTAATAGTCATTTTAACAATATAATATTATTATCATTTTAACAGTTATAATAATAACTAATAGTTCTTATGATAAAAATTTTATTTTTTTGTGAAAGTAGGATCATAAGTTAGACGAAGAAAAAGATAAAAATATTTGCTCTTTTTTCTATTCCATGTTTGAATCACTATTTTAGAAAATGATCCGTTTAGTTTATTTAAATTTGTACGTTCAATAACAAATCATGCATGTGTATATAGTTTTTTATCTTTTATCTTTATTTCATACTTTCAAATATAGAATACATTTATCACACTATTTTTTACAAAAATTACTTTAAAAAAATCATTAATTAAGTTTGATTTAAATTTAAACTTGCTAAATACGAATTTCAATATCTTTGAAAGAATTTGGCTGTAAATGCAATATAAATCTTTCAAATAAAAATATAAAATTACAAAAGAATCATATACCAGCCTAATAAAATTCTTTAAAAAAGAGCTTATTTAATAGTAAAGTAGATTTTTATCTCATTAATATTAAATTTGTACAAATCTAATTATATTTAAATTATAGAAATAAAGTATAAAATAAACTAAAAAAATTTTTTAATTTATTCATATATGAAATTTTCAAAAATATTATTGAAAATGCTTTTAATTATTTAATAAGATATTAAATACTTCAACTTATTTTTTATAGTTAAACCGGTCTTTTTATTACTGTTATTTAAAGAAATTGATAAATAAAATTAAAAAGTGTGTCAATATTTTCCAACTAAAATATTAATTATTTTTATAGGTAAAAATCTTAAGAGGGTCATTCATGTACATCAAAAAAAGCAAAAAGTTGCAATTTCTCAAAATTATTTCCATTCCCATTAATCATCCTTTATAGTTATATAACGCAAGCGACTATTTTAAATGTAAATATATAAGCATTCTATTTTATACCGAGAAAAAACGATTTAATTCTTATTTTATTTCGTGTAATAATCCATCATAATAATACAAATTTAGTTAGAAATAATAATACACTTTTTTCAACTTTGTTTTAAACATAATTTTAATGAATATTGAAATCGTTATTTACTTTTTATTTTATTTTTTTAGCATTTTTTTTGTTTCTTTACATTTATTATGTGCATCCTTTTGTTTTTCCGAAAATTTACCAGGATCTGACTCATATGCTATTATTCTAATTTTTATGAATTTCTAATAATAATTTTGGTATAATTTCATCATAGAAAGTAACAAAATTAATTTACTAAAACGGATGATTTTTCTGGATTATGTAAAATTAGTCTGAGATTATCAGGTAATTATATATACAAATATGTAATATATTTTATATTGTATCTATATTATCTTTTTTCAGTAAAATTATTTGTGCTAAAATTATAACTTTTGTTATAAATATAAATTTTAATAAATATTTAATATTTATTAAATAATTTTAAACATTTAAATATTTTTAAGCTTTCGTTTTTATTTCTTTATTTTAAAATTTTTTAATTTCAAATTTTAAATCGAAAATGCTGCTTTTAATATAAAATTTTAATATGTACAAATTTTTTCACTGAAATTACGTATTTGTATATTGTCGTAAATTATGCTTAGACTTGTTAGTAATTTAAAAAAATTTAATTTATTCTACAAACTCTAATTTTTATAAATTAATGAAGAATTATTACATTATTACAATTGTAACACAAAGTAGTTTTAATTAAAATAAGCAAAATTCTTCTTGGAAAAAAATCTAGATGCAATAATATTTTTTTTTAATTTTTATACAATATGGGTAACATACAAAATTAATATATTCTACTTTTGAATAAAAAAGGAATGTTGTTTGATAGAATTATACACACATATTTATATTTAAATTTTAATTTAATAAACGTTCTAATTTTAAACAATATTTAAATTTTTGTGTTATCATTTTACTATGAATAAAATAGGTTTTTATTGCTAATTTTCATTATACATCATTTTAAAAAAATTAAAAATTATTAATTTAAAGGTAATTTGAGTTTTAGATTATACGAAAATTATCAAATATAAATTATCAAATGAATGAATAACCAAATTTTTAATAAAAAAATTGCCGAGTTAAATCGTAGAATGAGCGCGTATTTTTAAAACTTTACATAATATGAAAAACAAATCCCATACCATTTTTAAATACATACATATAAATATGTATATATTTATAAAATATGTTTGTATAAGCATGCATATAAACGGATACAATTCAATTTTAACCACTTTCAACAAATAAATCTATATATACACATTGTACTATATAAATTTTAACTTCCTTCTAAACGTATGTAATAATGAATGATTTGGAAAGTTATTTAAATTTTTTTTAATTAGACTTTTATATGAAAATATTTCAAATTTATAAAATATTTTTGTAAATCAAGTTTTATTTGAATTGATATATTTTTTAAATATTGCCACTCCCATAATTTGACCCTAATTTTAGTTGATTCTAATAGGTTATGTGATATAAATATCATTACAATTTCAGAAAATATTAAATTTTTTATAATAAAAATAATCTAAACCTTTTTTTTGTAAAACATTTACAAAATATTTCTGAACAAATTATAAATATACTTTTATGCTAGAACTAAGACAAAATATACGAAAGATACCTGGTTTTAATTTTATTTTTACTTGCAAATAAGTTTATTCAATAGATTTCTCAAGAATATGTTCTTATATACTTTAATAAATATTGATACTATTTTTAGCTGCACACATAAAACACTCGTTTGATTGTTGTTTATATTAATTATTATTCCATACCATTTAAAAAAGTAGAAAGAAATGAATTTTGTCAATTGGAATCAATTACTAATAAACTACTTGCCAAAAATCTTAAAAAAATTTGAAATGATCGCAATTTTATATTAAATTAAAACAAAAACAAAAAATACATATTGTATAAATATAATTTTAATTTTGAAAGAAGCTCTAGGAACATCGATATATTGTATTGAATTATGATATTCGAAGTATCCAAGATCGGTTAAATTACCCTATCTCAGATATTAAATTTTGTATTATTGACCACATTTATCGTAGACATATTTAGTTTGGAATTTCATCGATGCTATTAACAAACAAAACGTTAATGTGTTTATCGAAGCACTTGTTAGATTTTGAAGAATTCACCTTATTACGTTTAATATAATCAATGACTATTATAAAATATATAATTTAATTAAAGATGACAATTATAATAATTAATACAATAATTTTATTTATAATTTAACTTCTCGTCCAATATATTTTCAGTAAAATTTAGAAACTATAATAAAATCTTCGATTTTACAGTAGGCAAATGTAAAAAGGTAATGTAATTTTACTTTATAGTTGCTTAATGACAAACGAAATAGAATTTTTGTAACAAAGATGTTTCTATAAAGCGTTTTTAAATTTAATTCATGTTCTGATATATATTATTTCAATATAACTATGTATTTTAAATAACAAATTAAATAAATTACAACTTGAAAAGATATAACAACTTTCATTCATAAACTTCAAACAAATTTTCATTATAAATAAAAATTTGCATCAATGGAATTAAAACATATTTATAAAAAATTTTCGTTTTCAATATAACTTCTACGATTAATAAAAGCAAGTACTACTTCTAATAGTTTTCATGTTTTGTATCATATTTTTATATCATATTTAAATTTATACATGTTGATGCTAATAAAATAATATTAAATTTATTCAAAATTTTCATATTCATATTCAGTCAATAATAAATTAATTTCTTCCATTTTTTCAATGTATTAAAGACAAAAATTAGTTAACACTATATTATTTTATGTTTTTATAGGAATATTTATTTTAAAAAGGTAAATGTTTAAGAATTCCAGTTTATGAATTTATTATTTCTCTCTCTCTCTCTCTCTCTCTCTCTCTTTCTTTTTCGCTCTCACTATTTCAGTTTAATCCATTTTAAATTTTCATATATTCGTACATATATGATACACATATAAACAAACTCATCATAATAAAATATATCAAGTTTCAAAAATATTTTTAATTTTTGTATATGTATCACACGAACAGAATTAAAATAATAATAAAATTTATTTTCACATTAGCAATCATTATTTACCTTTTTACTACTATTTATCTTTTTATACGAATACTATAAATAGAATAACAATAAAATAAGATATAACCATTTTTATATTTATATAATTAATAATATTTATATTAATAATATATAAAATGCCTGGGAGGTACATATTTATCTGATATTCAATCATTTGGCGAAACATTTCATATTCAGAAAATAACAATATTTTAATAAGATTTGTTTATAAAAATGTTTTATATTGTATAAAATTTTTACAATATTACTATATAACAAAATATTATTAATTAATTAAAACTTTAAATTTGTAATTTTTTGAAATATCAACCTTTATTAGGGTAGTAATTTACCTGTCCTTTCAATAATTATATTTTATAATATATAAAAATTCATAGTTTTTTTTAATTTTTAGTTTCAAAAAACTTAAATTTTTCTCACGTGTAATGATACGAACTTCAGTTCAAACTAATAAAAAATTTACTTCTTTCTACTTTTATATATACAAAATATTCTTTATGTACGTGAAATATAAAACAAGAAATTCTTATATTTTTTAGTTATACGAATTCTTTAAAATATATTAACATTTAAAGAAACGAAAAATATACTTATTAAGAATAAAACTTTTCTAATAAAACTTTTACACGGACTTCACAAGAATATGTCAATATTTTCGTGAATAAACTAATTAAATTTTAAATGTATAAATATTTCTAATATACTAAAATTCATTATAATATATATATATATAATTTTCCAAAGTCAATCTATACATAAATAGTTTAGAATCAAATATTCTTAACGGAATTTAAAAGTAAATTTAATATTTACTGCTTTAACCGAAAAAAATTTAACTTATCTCAATAAGGATAATATTCAAACTTTTTTATACAAAAATAACCTTGTTTTTTTTAAGAAGTCTTTATTTATTTGAAACTTGATATTTTGCAAATACATATCTTTATATATTGTTCATATATTCCTTGAACGAATACAATCTAAAAGAAAAAATATTATTATAAATATATTTTGAAATACTTTTGCATGTAAATATCACATAAGATATAATTAATTATAATAGTAAAATTAAAATTTTATGTGCTTTAAATTTAAAAATTATATATAAATTTAAAAATTATATATAAATTTAAAAATTATATAATTTTATCTGGATATTTCATTGCATTAATTTTAATCGAATATAGTCATTTAGTTTTCTTTAACTTATAAAAATAATATTATTTCAAAATATAAATTCTTTTTTTAATATCAGAAAATGTTATGTAAATATTTATCAATAATTATGAACTTTGAATAGGAACAATTGAAATTTTCTTTTAGAACAATAATTATTTTCTACTCCAAGACTTCTATGCACCATTCACCCCTCAGATTTTCGGATTAATATATAACATATAATATATTAATATAAACTAATATTTCACTATCATTTGATTGATATTATTTCCTTTTATTTCTACTATCTTACTTTATTTATTTACTTTACAATATTGAAGTTAATGGTATAAGTAAATTAAAGTTCAAATTTACTAATTTGCTGGTTCTGCATTAGAAACAAGTATAAATGTTTTAAAATTATTTGACAATTATTTCTTCTAAATTATAAAAAAGAATTTAATTAATTTTAGATTGTAGAAAGTTTAATTTTTCAAATACTATTTAACAGGTGTATAAAAAATGAAAGAAGTTAAATTCAAAGATAAATTAAAAATAAAATGATAGAAACCAATATTCAAAAGAATTGAATTCAGTAGTAGTAACAGCACCTGCGGGAGTAGTTGAAATTCTGCAGTGCACTAACTCATTTTATAGCTACTCCACATGAATTTTCGCATCTCACGAGGCATTATTAATTCATTCTTTTGAATCCTATAGATATTTTTTTAATTTATGCTTCTTTTAGTATTTTATTTTTTTCAAAATTATTTAGTTCTTCGTTTATTTTTGTTTTATCATTTGTATTATCTCACTTAATCTCAATTTTAAAGCGATTGATTTTTTCACTTTTAAAGTTATTAATAATAGAAATTAGAATTTTCTATAATTTCTTATTTGATCTTATTTACAAGTCGTATTCGTATTATTATAAGGTCGTATTACTTGTATAATTTACAAGTAAATATAGTCTTTATTGGTATATACAATGTTAAGTATAATATAAATTCAATAAATATACATAATGTTTTTTGCATACTAACTATAAAATATTTATGGAACATATTGTAAATGCTTATTTATGTATCGAAGAATTTGTAATAGTAAAAAATAATCATGAATTCTAATTTTTTGTTTAAAGTACTCTATTTTAAGTTAATTTTTCTGTTATCAACTTATATCGTTAATTTTTTTTTAATTGAAATGAAAATTTAATTTAAATTAATTGCTATGTTATTGAATAATATATGTGAGATATAAAAACATATAGTATGATAAAAAACAAAAATGATAAAAACAAATATAAAAAAGTATAGATATAAAAACAATATCATCAGATTATTTTATTATTTTTATGCAACTTTATTGTAGGAAAATAATAGACATTGCATAACTTAATATTTTTAAATGCATTTTAAATATAAATTAATATTACAAACAGATTTGTATTTCGATGAAATTTCTCATTTTCAAACAAATTTTTGGAGAACTTTTTAAAAATACATTTAAATTTTTATTCGTACGTATATTTCATGGTTGCAACCACATAAACTAAGTTCTAAAATTGAATGTATGAAAGATATACAACAGATAATTTAACTATAAAAATTGTATCAATTTTATTACCAATAACGAATATTATTAGTTTTTTTATTAATTTGTAAATTTTATCAGATATTTTCAGTGTTTAACTTAGTTTTTTTGTTTAATGCATATATTAAAGTTTCATATTTTGAATACAATTACAACAGCAATGAATTCATATTTATATATTAACAAAAATACTTCGGTAGATAGTATACTAAATTAAATGTTTGAGAAGTAATTTTTTTTTTATTGGGATACACAACTAAATAAAAATTTATTACGAAATTCTTTGAATTTTTTTCTTTATTTTTTTTTCTTTCTAATTTGATACAGTCACTTAACAAGTATTCAACTATTTAAATTATTACTAAATTATTTTTATTAATATTTTTATTTATTGAATTAATGTTGCACTTTAACATATATTTATTTCATTTTTATATAAACTTTATACCTTTTTAATATCAAATAGTTTTTTGATGAAACTGGTTTTTATTATTAATTATTTGTTTTGAATAATTTATTATGTTATTTTTAAAATTGTTTACATACTTTAATGGTAGTTGAGATAATTATAGGGTATATGAATATTATATATTTGCAATACTCTAGTATTTAACGTTTCAGAACAGGAAATTATTGTCATGAAAATTCAATTTAAAAATGTATTCAACAGTACTCAGTAATATTAGAAGATAAAAATAATTAATAGAATGTATATATACATATATATATTAGTGAGAGAACTATTAAATCGATGTAACTTAAGAGATTTGTACAAGATAAATTGTAGATATGCGTTATAAAAACTTTTAAGAATACTTAATGATATATATGATTATGATATTAATATTATATATATATATATATTAATGACTTATATGATTTTTAAGTGATTTACTATTTTTGAATTTCACAAGAAGAATCATTTATTTAATAATTATTTTCTTTCTCGATATATTTATATAAAGCTGTTCAAAATTTCGAACATTAAATGCAACTGTATGTTTATTTAAAAAATTTTGAAGAATATAGAACGAAATTAAAAATATTTGCAAAATTTTGTAACGCTGTTTATAAATAATTATATAAAACATTAACTTTAAGTTTTATTGATCAAATATCATTATAAATGAAAAATATTTATTTTTGTCTAAATTTTAACAAAATGCTTTAATAATAATAATGCATTAAGTGAAATTTTTATTTAGAAAATAATTGTTATTCGTTGTACAAGTCAGATTATATTGAAACGTTGTTGTGAACACGTACTGAATAGAGAAAATAAATCCTTCGAACATGCACACGTATTTTTCAGTGACAAAAAATCAAATTAATGTTATTGACTGCAACATTCGAGAAAATGCTTCGCTGCTAGCAGAGTTTAAACCACAAAATAGAAAACGAGAAAAAAAAAGTAAAGAAAAATTGAATACAGGAGTATTTATGCATATATGCTTCGTGAACTAGTACAATATTACTACCTACCATACATCTGTTGGATCCCGTGCTTATCATCATCGGGTAATTCATAATCCTCGGTTATGCCCTGATACCAGGGATACATAAGGGCACCGCGCACTGAACTGTGCGATAATCCCAGTGAGTGGCCGAATTCATGGGCTGCCACAGCGAATAAACTCGTACCTGAAATTCGAAACAAAAGCATATATAAACTTCAAAACCATCGTTTTAAATATATAAATATTTGTTGAATATCTTATATCATATTTATAAAATTAATAATTTTTTATAATATATTGAAGCAATTTTTTAAAATAAATACTTATTTATCGCTAATCATAATAAAAACTTATGGATATAATTAAAGAATTCAAATTAAATTACAAATCAAATTAAATATTTCAAATTAAAATATTAATATTTACAAAAAAATTTATTGTGACCTTTATTACACATCAATAACCGTATTATTTGTATTTTCATAATAATTTAAAATATTAATTTAAAAAAAATATAATTATAATTTCAAAATAAATGTCTTAATGTATTTAATTAATTTATGATTATATTCTTTGAAATTAATTCGAGTGAATATTAATCGATAAATAGGTGTATTCTAGTTGATAATTTGTATTCATTTTGTGTTACATTAAATTAATTGCGTAAGTTATGATTTGTTAATAATAAATTCAGTGTTCGCATTTTCTTTATTCGATCTTGTATCATCTCCCGCGAATTCCAAATTCTGCGCAGTAAGTGGCTTTGAACTTGATTGAAATATACTAACTACCGCGCATGTGTAATCATTAAAAATTAATAACTTCTGGCCCGATTTTTATACTTACCAGTTAATGGTCAGTATTATAATAGTCAAGATCAATTAGTAATTATTAATAAAGGATATTATACATAAAAAGTACACTACTAATTAAATAAAATTATTAGAATTTTTAGTGCTACAATGAATTTAATGTTAATTTATACAAATATTTCAAATTAAAATAGTTATATATATACCTTTTATAATAAAAATAAACTTATAATATGATAAATTGAATCATCTTTACTTTTACAGTTATATTTAATTTTGTGTCTCTTGATTGTACTGAAATAAAGTTATAAGAAGTAAAATGAAGGTTAATTTGTGAGTCTAAATTACAATATATTATCTATATTTATTTTAGTTATAATCTTAATATTTGTTATTCATAATTAATATCACATTTTAAATTTATTTTCTATTAACGACTAAACAGGAATTAATTAGACTTCCGTGACAAAATTTATATTTCTTCTTTTAAAATATTTTCTATTGTAAAAAGTACAAATCAGGACTATTTATTTTGAGTCGTATTCAATGGTAGTAGTGAACTCTTTATCTTAATTGAACGATTATTGTCTTGAAAGTAGAATTTATTCGTTAAGAAATACGAGAGATGTTACAAATATAAATTATCAAACAAAAAAAAAAATTAATGAAGATGAAAAATTAGTAAAAATAATTAATTTATCTCAGACTGGTAATAATTCCCAATTATACAGGTAGCTATTTTTTCAAGATTCTTTCAATTATAACAAATGTATAAATTTTAAAATAAAATATATAACGATAGATTTATCGTTGAATATCTTCATTTAAAAGTACATAAACAGTTTATCAAAAAGAAGTTATAATATTAACATTTTTATTTGATTGGAAAATATTTGATATAAATGCAAAATTGCTCAAAAAGTTCGATGAGGTAGTATTTAAAATTTAAACTAAGAATTCAATAAAACGTATAAATAATAAATAATTAATAATACATCGTAGAATAAAATAATGAAATCTAAAAAACTTTTAAATAACCTTGTATTTTACTTTGAAATTTCATTTTGAAGTCTATACTTTAATGTTTCTTTTAATAATCTGTTATACATATTTTTGAATAAAAAATTTTTGTATTGAAATAGTTCATTGTATTATAAATTAACAGAAAAAAGATAATAAAGATTTTATGAAAAACGTTAGCATCACATATATTTAATTAAATTTAGTTATTTACTTATTATGAATTTTTCAAAATTTTTAATTTAGTATTTCAATTTCTTAAAATTATATAATTTCAAAACCTTAATGATTATTATTAATAGATGACGTTGATAAATTGTTTGATTACTTTTGTAGTAAAATATAGTTATTTTTAAAAATATTTTACAAATTATTTATATTAAACTCAATTATCATGATTATCGTTAATTATTATCATTTACTATTATAGAAATTTATACTTTTCCTTTTTAATTCATTGATAAACTATAAAAATAATTTATTGATATTAATTTACAATCAAAATTTAATTAATTACTGCTATAATATCTTAAGATTTAATTTCCAATTATTTATTTTTAAAAATAACTAAATTACTCATTATGCTTTAAAAATTAAACTCGTAAGTAAATATTTTATTTAAGATTATTTTACATGAACTATAAAAATAGTTTAATTAATATATGAATTATTAAAGTTTTAGATTTTACATCACTCGATTTATTTAATTTAAATACATTATTTAAATAGCAATATTAATTATGTATAATAATACAAATATCGTCTCATAAACGAATGTTTATAAATTTATTGCTAATAATATGAATTATATAATAATAATGTTCTGTAAAAGGTATTGTAAGTATTTATACTTTCAAAACATTAAATCATTTATTTTATTTGTATCTTTCATTCGATAAATTTGCAAATTCTCAATTATCAGTAATGCAGTTTTTGATGGATTTGATTGATTTGTAAGTATATTTATGCATTTAAAAATGAATAGATGTAATAACTTAAATTTTAGAAGATTAATTTATCTATTTTCAAGACTCACATCTTTAGTAGTTTAGTAGCCACTAGTGATATTATTATATACTTACTGATAAAACCAATATTTTTATAATGCAACATATATATTTATAATTGATTTACCATTTGACTACATAATTATTTATAGTTATATTTATAAACTGACCATTATTTGCAAATACTTATATAATTTCTAGTAAAATGTCGTCATTATTCTGTTATTAAAAATATTACTATTAAGCTGAAAGAAAAATTAAAATAAAGTGAATTGGAGCGAGAAAGGTAAGGCTTGTTCAAGAATGTTTATTGAGGACTAAGAAAAAGAAGATGAGTTTCTTTGAAATTTCTCCTTAAAAAAATATATAATATTCTTCAGTTTTATAAAAAAACTTTAGTAATGTGACTGTATTTTTATAATTTGTATAAGAGTTCCCATTATAGTGAGATACAAAAAACTCCAACGGTTACAAGTATTTGAAAATAGAGAAATTTTTAGAAATCACAATTAAAATTGGTAAAGTTGTCAACTTTTAATTATGTGTTCACATCTACAATTTAAAATTCTTATACATTTGTTTATCCTCGGGATAAAATAATAAAAATATTATATTAATTAAATAAATGATATATAAACTGTTTTATAATTGGACTGACTTTTCCGGTGTATATATTCATATATCCTTGTTAAAAATAAATTATATTTTTGTACAATTAATTTTTTTTAAATCTAATTATAATTCTATGTTTGAATTTTCAAATATTTTTCTATTAATTACACATTATAATAGATAAATATCCAACAGTTTTCAACTTTTTATACATAAAAAAATTATATTTGTATAAGATAAATATTTATATCTTATAATAAAATTAACATTTAATAATCAAATTATTAATTACATACTAAATTAAAATTTAGAATACAAATTTTGAAAAAAATACAATCTATGTATAAAAATGTTAATCGATTAATTACAATAATTCAATTATATTTCTGTGAATTAAGTAAATAAATCTATATATAAATTAAAAATATTAAAAAAAAATCATAAAAAGAAAATACAGAAACTACAAACTAGATTTATTCTGAATGAAACAAACTGAATTGGTGTGAAAAATATGTTACAGTACGAAGTTTAGCTTGAATAGGAAAAAACATAACTTGAACAAAGCATTTCGCAATAAATAATTAAATACATTAGGTTCATTTTTACAGCTCAATAACTTTTTGTTTCTCAAATAAAGAATGTATTATGTAAATTGATACAATGTTAATTTCTGCAGATTATTTAAGTTTTTTCGATCATATATTGAAATAAATCACATAAATAAATATTTAGGTTTATAATTTAGTGTAAATATTATAGTTAAATATTATAATTTGATAAAGTATTTATATTATATTTAAATCAAATTAAAAAATTTAATAAATAAGATTTTTGAAACTGAAATATTCAATTACAGCATTTATTTCATTATACATAATACTGCGTTAGTTAGATTTTTAATGTCTTTTTATCGAAAATTTAATTCAATTGTTTGATGTTTATATTATGCAATATTCCATATTGAAAGATGTTTTATAGAGATTTCACTAAATACTTAAGTTATAAAAATATTGATATATACTTTGGTTTTAGTTTGTTTAGTATAACAGCATTGACAAGTAAAATTTTACTTATCAACTGCTGTTTATGACATTATTACCTTAACCTAATTTTTTACATAATAAAAAAATAATTTCGTAAATTTTAACAATATTAAGTTTGCAGATTAAATTTGTTGTTGTTTTAATATAGCTTAAATTTAAAGAATTTCGCAAAACTATGATTTCATGAATTTCGCTGAAGTAATTAATCGAGCCAAAGAATCTTCCACGTGCAGTATAAATATAATGCGATCGTAGACAAACGACAGAAATGAAATACTATATCAGAAAGTTTTCCTCGTTCAGAAAAATTCATTGGCTCTCGATGTATTATCGACTGCCTGCAAGAATCGATGATGCATCCAATGACTTTTTCATTAAAATTAGATGAAGAAACTGTAGTATTTTGGCAAGAATACAGTTTTCGAGAACTAAAAAATGTAAAATATAACATTTCGTGTGAATGAGATCCTTTTGCAGGGAATTTTTATTTCCTAATAGACTATACAATTCAGTATGATTAAGATTTTTTAATCAGCTACAAATCTGAAATGAAAAATATAAATTAATACTTAAAGAATAATAATTTTTTCTTTATTTCATGAACACTAAATACATATCAAAAATCGTGATTCATCTTAATATCTCACAAGGACAGGCCAAGCATTGAATGCTTTGCTTATTCTAAATTGAAATAAAAATTGCATAATACAATATATTTTATATATTAATTATACATTAATATATTTGCTACAAGCTACGTAAAATACAAATTTTTTATTTTTTTATTTATGCAAATATCATTACATGTTTTAAAAGTGTTGAATATAATTTTAAATAAAATTAATAATAAAGCTTAATTTTTTTCATTATAGAAATCATAAAAACAAGTTAAGTTCAATTTACTATAAATTTTTGTTTTGTAATTAAATAAAAATAAAAATTTGCAATTTTTTTCATATTTAAAAATGATATCGCTGATATGATACAAATTTTAAAAACATAATGCTCACTTAAAAGACTCATTAAATTTTTCTTTGCTGTTATCTCGAGTTTTATTTTATAAATGGTAATATTTTCTTATTGTAGTCGGTTGTTAACAAGAACAAAGTATTTAAGATATAATCTGAATTATAAATATTAGTAGGTGCTATCATATTCAAACCAATAAAAACTTTTATAAGAATTGTATGAAAATATTTCCATCTAAGAAAAATATTATAAAATATTTTAATATAAATATTATGACTTCATAAAAAAATTTTCAAAAATTATGGCCAAACAAAATTTTTATTAATATATTTATTGAGAAAAATTTTAAGAAACAGATTAGATTTAAAAAATTTATTTCTGAATTTTTCAAATACTTTCATTCGGCAATATATATACAGATTAAGAAATTGATATATTATCCAATAATATTCTATGAAAAAATAGTTTTATATTGATTAAATTATTAGAAAAAATACACAAAAATGAAGTCGAAAAATTAATCATTTCAGTAAATATATTAAAACTATAGATAAAAACAAAGCACATTTCTAAAATTTTAAACGTTTAAAAGATATATATACATATTGCTGTATAATAAAAATTCAATCTAGAGCGAATTAACAATTTACATTCACATGAGCTTTGTATAATTTAAATTTTATACTCTTGTTGCATATATTAACTATTCTTCTTAAATACTTTATAAACAATGAATATTCTGTATCAATTACTATATATCTCTAAATATGCTCTTGTTATTTTGAGATTGAATTTTTCTATCAATATTATATCATAGTTATAAAATATATTTTTTATAGTCAGATACTTACCCAAGATGTGTTAACAAGTTTACATGGAGCATGCGCTTTCGTTTGCATATGGAAATGGTAATGGTATGAAGGCGTGGTGCGGTGCGACAAAGTAAAAAGAAAATTTGATAGTTGCGAAATATGTATCCTTGTAAAAAAGGGAACATGGAAAATTCTGAAAATGGAATATACCTAAAAGGTAAACAACTGTTGGAAGCGTACTTATATGATGCTGCAGAAACAGACGAAAACGATAGAAAATATAGTTCTTCGACGTATAGTTAGATGAGATTGGATGAAAGAAATAAGAATATGTGAATAAGAAAAAAAGGAAGAGAAGAACATGATCGGAGAAAAAATAAGCGAAAGTAATTTGTTTAAAATTTTGATACATGTTTCAGAGATTTTTTCTATTTTCATGAATTTTCACTCGAACTAATTGCAAATAAATAATGTATTTTATTTTATTATAATTTATTATATTATATGAGTCTATTATATTTGATTGTATTTTGGTATGAAAATTTTCGCATTTTTTATAAATTTTTTAATATGATAAAAACAAAATAAATTATTTCATAAAGATAACGATTGAAATATATAATGTATTAAAATAATTTTAATTATTTAAACCAATGTTTAATGATACAATATTTAATTTAAATTTGGCAGGAGTAAAATTCTATTTTATTTCTAAATTTACGTAAATTAGAATTGTTTAAAATACTTAACTCAGTTTTAATTTTAATTTTAACGTAATAAATAAATATTATATTGTATTTATAGGTAGGTATTATTAATTAGAAATTTTATTTTAGGTTATAATAGTTTTCTGTTATAATTTTATGATAGGAAGAATTTCGTGTGCCTCCCGTCGGTAACGGGCTAGTACACGTTTAAAAAAAATTTTCCCATGCGCATTTTTGATAAAACAATTCAGCAGCGACTGCCGAGTTTTTTATGAACCCCGGGGCCGTTGGAATTTAGAGAAGCCTATTCTGAGGTTTCTGAAAATCGACAACGGTTAGCGGTTGAGAAAAGAACATCGCGCTTCTAGCATATAAAACAGCTCCGAAAAATATACGGAGCAGCAGAAAACCCTCGGCCACGCCCGCGTATTCGTTAATATTTCGTAAATATTTCGTAATTTTATTTCAACTACCTTCAAAAATCTTTGACGTGTTTTCCGCGATGAAGCGAACTCGTCAAGTATATACTTAGTTGGGTTCAATTTAGATAAAATTACTCTCTGTAGAATAGATTATGAATAGACTGATAGATAATAAACTGAATTTTTAAAGTATGATTTGTACATGAAATAGTTTTTTTGCTTTTCAAAAACTTGTACGTGTAATTCTATGGTCGACAACTTTAATATATTTAATGTACAATTGCGATGAATATTAGTAATTGTAATTATATTTTAATTTTAGTAGTTACTAACAACAATAATTTTAATTATTATTATTGATTTAAAAAAAAAAATATTTTTAGCTAATAATTTATAATAATATATAACATATACTAATATAATATACGAATATATATACACACAAACATTATAAAATTATAACTCATATAATACAATACTGATGTCATTTACTTATAATTGTTGAGCACACATATTTAAAGATTTAATTTATTAAACAATTTTATAAATTTTATTTTATTTATTATAATACAATTTTATAAACTAAAGTATATTAAAAATATTGTTTTTCACAAATTTTTAATATTTTAAAAACGATTAACAAAAGACAAAAACTTCATTTTCATATCTATTGTTTCTATTGAACGTTTTAATTTCAGTACTATAAGGCAGTACTTGTTCTAGGGTTACAGTTTTATTCAAATTCACTTTTGACAGTAATAATATAATTGGTTTATAGCATGCTTTATTATACTTTATCACTTTTGGTAAAAAGATGTTCTTGTATTTTTTATTATTAGTAATAATCCATTCACACTGCTTTAGAATGAAGTGTCGGTCTATAAGTCACGGCTCGTCAAATTTGAGAATGGAATGCGATTTTGTTCTCCATGCCGCTTAGTAATCGAATACCGTGTGGACGCTATGTTTTCCGGCGCAAGATTTTCAAATATTTCTCTGTATATAGATAGAGAAAGCTCGTCTTTTACAAGCGCGAAGAAAAATTGAATTGGTCATTTCGGAAAAAACCCATAAATTCTCCAGAATTTACGGTTGCATAGTTTTGCAACGGGATTTTGACTTCATTTTATTTTTTGCTTTCGTCTTTCGCGCCTAGCCCACCTCTTTAAAGTTATTCATTCATTCGCAGATACTGAAACAGGATTTGTTTTTGAGCGTTCATTTTTTCTTTTTTTATATTTTAGGTGCTTCAAGTGCGGAAATGTTTTCCGGAAACAATAAATCCATCTCAATGAAAATCAAACATTTGTACAGTGAGTTTCGGCACGATGAAAAGTAATAAGCTATTCGATCGTCCTGTCATACCTGTTCTTTTTACAGGCTTTTCATATTAGATTTGAGAGTGTCAAGTTAGCGATTCAATTGTTACGATAAATGAAATATTATTTCATCGCATACGATAAAAACAATTTTAACTTTTAATAGAACTTATTTTTTTATTATTAATACCTAAAAAAATATTTTTCCAACATATTTAAGATTTAATAATGATTTACTATTTTAATTAACATATTTTCAAGTTTTTCTTTCTAGACTGAGAGCTTTTAGAGTTAATATTGAGTTAATAAAATGGCCAATTTAGTTTATAAAATAACGCGCTAAATTTTATTCAATAAATGTATTAATACTTATATTATATATTTATAGAATTACGCATATTATTAGAATATAATTTTTGTTTATATTTATTTCTTAAGGATTTTCATAAAATAATAAATACTAAAATTAAACAGAAATTCTTTTCAGAATTCTTATGAAGAAACATACGTATTATTTTAATTTTTACAATCATAAAATGATTATAATTTTGTATTTGTATGAAAATTTAATATACAAAAGTTATACATATATTAAATAATACGAAAACGTATAATGATTCTAATAAATAACTCGATAAAATCAGATAATAGAAATATATGAATCGGAAAAAAGATGTAAAGCTCATAATTCTTATCCAACTAAAAATTTTATAATTAAAAGTCTATATGAGACATACCATGTAATATTATTTTAACAACGAATTTTACTTGATTTAAAATATCACTTAAATATTCAAGACAACAATGTGGGTATATAGATTAAAGTACCAAATTACGATTAAAAACGAAATTGAATTCAAGTAGTAACTTAATTATGATAAATTAACGACAGAAAAAAATATTTTACAAATTTTATCTCATTTTCAACAAAAAAATTCTTCTTGAATTCTTTGAATGTGCTCTTAAGTTTATTTACAGGTTTGAAAATTATCGATTGGTAGACGCAAATTATAGCTAACGTTAAGTACTTTTTTAAATTTTTTATTCTTACGTACAAATTGTTGATTAGAGACTCGATAAGATAGATTTGATAAAATTTTAAAATATATAAGGTCAGGTAATATTAGTTGATGAAATTTTTACAATCTGCAAAAAAATTTTATTTTTAAAAAATATTAAAAATTTACAAAATTTTAATTATAAATTTTTTAAACATCATTTTTAATAAAAAATTGTAGTTTTTTGGTTTGTAAAAATCTATTTCAAAAATGTTTTAATCTTGTTTTTATCCTATCATATAATAACATAGAAACATATATGTATAAACAATATAATAAAAAGAGTTAATTTTTTTTTATTTTATAAAACATTAAAACAGAAAAAGATATTCTAATGTATGAAATTACATAGATCTAAATGTAAATGTATATTCATATACACTATACGTTGCATTACACAATATGATTTTTTTCAATTTTTATAATAAAAATAACGTTAGATAAAAAGATGCATTTTTGAAGAAAAAATTTTGTTTAAATAAAATACAACATTAAAAACGTTAGTTGAATATGCAAAATATTCTGTAATTTGAGAACATGGGATAAAGAACAATATAAAAAGTATCATAGATTGATTTTAAAATAAATATAAAGTTAAACACAATTTTAATGCAAAGTTCTTGGCTCAGTTTAATAAATACATTAGATTTTAATAAATATTAATTCACATTAAAAATTATAAAATTTTTAAATTAATATTTGTTTGTTAGAAGTATAAAGTTTATTAAACATAAAGAAAAATTATTAAAAAAACAGTGAAATATTAGTAGATATATGAATAAATTAAAAAGAGAATCCATGGAATAAAAGACTATGAAATATCAAATATGAATAAAAACGAAAGTCTAAATTGATATTAAATTTAAAAGAGATGATAAATATTAATGAATTACATTCTGACCGTAATTTTGTAAAATAAATATAAGTATCATTCTTTCCACAATAGAAAATATGTTACTTTTATTTTTTATGCATTTATTTTTTATATTTTGTAATATATTTATTTATATTTTTAATATTGTTTTTTATTTTTATTTTAAATTTTAATCAAAATTATTGTGAAGGATATTTTTCATAAAATGTTAAAATGTTAAATTGTTTTAATTAAAATTTAAAGATTGTTTTTTAAATGTTATTTTATTTCTGAATAGTTAATTAAAGAATTTAAAAAATATATTTTCGAAATATTTATAGTTAAATAAAATATAAATAAATGGAAATGAATTTTTTATTAAATACTAATTTTCTTTTTGCTGTAACAAAATAGAATATTCAACTACTATATTAGAACTTCTATTATATTAGAATTCCAGCTGGGATTAATTTTAAAAAAGTGACATTTTTTGTTTTTCACCAAGAATAAAGAACATTCTTGATAAAAGCAATATAAATGAAAAAGGATATAAACAAAATAAACTGACCCTGATCTGGACTGCTGCTACTAAGGGTCCACTCCTCCTCTTCGTCGAAGTGAGCATCACCACCGCGACCGGTACCTGGGAAAAAGGCGTGTGCTAATATCTGTCCTCTGCCATCAAATGGATATCCATCGCCATGATACCCCCTTTAACAATGAAGTAAAACATTTTCTTATATTTTGATTTTTCCATCACCATGAAATACTATCGAGACCTACTAGTGAACTACTGATCTCAAACGAACAACTATTTTTACAATTAGTATTTGTTATAATCTCAAAAAAGTATGTTTTTCAACCATTATAGTGGTATATTGGCTCTACTAATTACTGCTTTCTTAAACTTTCAATTTACGGAAGTTAAAATAATAAAATAAAATTGTCATCGATTAGTAATCGAATGCAATTTTCTCTATTATCCAGTGTAAGTCGATAATTAAATTATTGGATTACAGAAATTCTAACTTAAAAATTTTTTCAAGAAAATTAATAAAAACTCACTTTTATAATTTGATGAGAAAATATTTCTTAATACTAGAATTATTTTGATATCTATTAAAAGTTAATTATTATTAACTACGAAAAAACATCGTTCATTATATTAATTATTATAATTGCAGTTTTTTCTTTTTTGCATGTAAATAAAATTATTTATTTATATATATAATAACGATTCAACTATTATTATATTTATTATTTTGAGTAATAAATCATTTACTACAGCGTTATCTGTATATCTTTATAGACTTTTAATACATATTATCACCTTTAAAACATATCTTTTGCGTAGCATGAAATATACCAAACGGAATGATTGAAATTAAAAATTAAAAAGTATTTGAAAATGTAAATTTAGAAAATTTATTTACCGATGGAAGTAGATCAAAATATCAGCTGAGTCGCTGTTAATCTCTTGAAATGTGAGCTTTGAGTTTTTCGCCCACAAACCGAGAGCTCGACTAAGTTCACGGCGTACACCACCTGTATCGAGCCCGCTTGGTCGTTCTGTTCTCAAACTGAAAAAATAAATATAAAAAAATTTATTGTTAATATTTGGATAGAATATATAAATATAAAAAAATTTTTGTTCAATATTATCTTACACAATATTTCTTATTTGCTACAATATACGCAAAACAAAAACGACTAATTCCCATAAAATTTTCATTGCAATTATTGATCAAAATTTTTGTGCTGAAAATTTTTAAAAATATTTCTTAAAATGTAAATTTATAATTTAGAGAAAATTGACGTGAATATTTATTATTGTTGTAGAATAATTACAACATGGTAATTTACATTAAAACAAACATTATTAAAATAATTAATTTACATTATATTTAATAATATTGTTTTGTTAATACTGAGTTATGAAGATTATTTTAGTATACAGCTGCAATAAAAACCACATATATAATTATTTTTAAAAACAATTTAAAATAGAATATTTTATATATAATTTTATATAATTATATATTTTCAGTTACAAATAAAATAATATTAAGTGGAATATGAAATAAGTTTTGATTAAGTATCTTTAGTAAATATAGCTTAAAATAAAAGAGAGGTTTCATTAAAAAATATTTTATCATCCAAGTAATTAGACAGTATAATTTAATTTGATATACCAGTTGCAATTATTACTAGCTTTTTAAATTTAACAATGCAGGAACCATAAATCTACGATTTATTTGACACTTATAATTGAGAATGATTCTTCATCCAGACATATTTTTATTTACTCATATAATGTAAATTATGTTTTTATTGTAATTAATAAATATTTTTACGAATGAAAGTATTATGCAAAAATTTATTTCATTTTCTTGAAAATGTACGTTTATTGTTTATGACTTTTTAAAAAATATATTTAATTTTGACGAATAAAAAAAAAAATTATATACATAAAAACATAGTATAATTAATAATTATTTTCCGTAAATTGCTAAATTTTACTCATGGCATTCTTTTCGAGTAATTTTTAAAGATAAGTCAATAAGTACCCATGTTAATGATTAAGGTGGTTGTTTTTTCATAAAGCTTGTTTTATTATTTTATGTAATATCTGTTGTAATGATAAACTTGTGTAAATTTTTCTTTAAAAACATTAAAAATGAGATTTGTCGAAGTTTTAAAAATAGGCTGCTGTCTCGACAATGAAATTTTCTTTTCAATCGAAATTTTCTTCACGAATTTGCTTCCAGTTGGGGTTGACTGAGAAGTTGTAGGCAATCAAATCGGAATTAAGTCAGATAATTTGTAGCATAATTTCGTTATGACGATTATAGATATGTGAACTAATTATTATTTTGTTGTGAAGAGACAGCAGTTTTTTGTTCGTGTACCGAGTATCAAGTCGACTTCAACATACGAATTAATCTAAAATTTTACACAGCTTTCTTTAAAAGATGGTAGTATATCACGTTAATGTCCACTTTTCTAATTAACGCTATTTTTCTTTTAATACGAATACTTTTTCATTTACCCTAGTAATATGATATCAATAAGTAATATATGGTCATTCGGAAATTGGTATCAAGACTATGACTGAAAATCAGATTTTCATGACGTATTTTCTTATTAACTTGTATCAGGATTTACATACATATTCTGAGAGAATGCAAAAATAGATATCTCTAATTACCTTATATGCATAACAAAAAATGTATTTACTCATCTAAAAAATGACTATAGAATTTTTTCTTAGTAAATAATTGTCAATTACTGTAAAAGTCTAAAAATAATTTCCCTTCCTGATAATATATTATAATCTAATAAGCAGGTTCATAATTGTTAATTTAATGAATAATTAAATGTTAAAAATTATGTCGCCAAACGGATCAATAGTTCAGTAAAACAAGAAATTACATACATGATACAGCATCTATGTAAATGACAAAGCATATTTCAGTTCGTATCTTGATATTTATCATTTGCATCCATAAACAAAATAAAGTAAAATTATATCAACGTTAAAATCATGAATACCAGTGTTTTGATAACATTGTCTTTTTTTTAATATCCTTGAATACGTATAGAGAAAACAAATTTTTGCATCTATGTTTTTATATTTGAAAAAAACTTGAAAAATTGAAATTCTCATCAAGACCCTCATAATTCAATCCATACTTTTAAATTAACTCAGTCAAAATAAAATATCTGCGAGAATAAATCAGGATAAAATAAATCGAATTTTCATTTTATAAAATAGGATTAAAAGCGGAATGTGGAAAGTGATGTATTCATGAGAATAGAATAGATATTGGTGAAAAATGCGTGCATAGACGAGACCAAAACCAAAGAGTTAATACGTGGTTCTCTCGTTACTGTGATTCATAGATGTGTGAAAGCTCATGGGAGAGTTCAGCAAAACAGAGAGATGTGAAACGGGGTCCAAGCTAGCGAATTATTGGGTAGGCAGCTGTGACGGGAAACGACGTTAACCGTGAATCGATGCTACAAGAACTGACGGAGAGCCAGATCACGTATGCGTACTGTAAATCTCAAATCAAACAGGCTACAACTTTGTCGACAGAAAAAGTTGAAACGATTTTTTTCTTTTTGTGTTTCTTCTTTTTTTCAAACGCTACCGCATAATTTTCGATCGTACAGTGACAGTCGAAAGCATTAACATCGCTGGATAGGATTTTTTAACTATTTACTGGCGTGTATAAAATATTTGTACAGTAAAATAAAAAACGACACTATTGAATGGACCTTCGAGACAAACAACACTATTTTAAGTTTTGAGATGTTGCGGATACAAGAATTGAATTCTATAAATGTCTACTCATTATGAGCTACTATATTAAAATGTATAGATTAAAGCATTAATAAAAAATGGTTTTCTCAACTTGTTTGTGACATGTACGTAAACGTGATAATTGTATAGAAATTACGCCTATTATTACATTATTTGAAGATGTAAAAATCCTACTGATTTTTAAGATACTTAAATGAATTACAATACTAAAATGAGATATATTTAAGCTATCTAACTTATTTAATTGATAATGAAAAATTAATGTTTAAATTACATATTATTGCTCATTATAAAATTCGGTTGATTTAAAATATATTAGTATACGGTGTTAACTTATTATGAAATTAAAAAATATAATAACTAATAGAGATAATAATGGTAAGGTACATAATTTTTCGAATACCTATTTAAATTTCTTAGTTAAAGCAGCAGTGTTTACTCGCTATTGTCAAATACATTCTACCTCACCTTTACAGACTCAGGAATAATTAAAAATTCACAAACTAGTTCGTGTCACATTCAGTAACTACCGACTGTATGACACAATAGCTAATGTGTCAATTTCAAACTTGCCAACAGCCTATAGTTTTTTCAAAACTTTAGTTTGGGTGTGTATTTGAGTTCAGAGTGCAAGTAAAATAAAGCTCTCCGTTTTTTGTGAGACTTTTGTTGCGTACAGCATGTCCTAACGCCATGATCGAGTACTAGTAAAGGGAGAGAAAGGCAATTGAAGCGATTGATCGAGAGCTATACAGCAGGGATGAGTGGCTGTTGTCTTCTCCTTCTCATCGTTGTCAGTAGCATTGGCGACGTGGAACATCACATTTCTCTGTTTTCTCACTCTCTCTCTCTCTCTCCCTCCCTGTTTCTCTGGTTGATTTACTCACTTGGTTCCTCTCTCTCATCTATTGTTTTCGTGCATTGATGATGAATCCGTTCCACATTATACACGACTGTTCGTTCCCAGAAGTGCCAATTAGCCTATATTTTTATTTTAAATTGACTTGTTATGAGAGTTAAATCTATACTGCAAAAAAGACAAGAACAAATAACATGATTTTTAGAACTGACAAGCCTCTTACAACTCTTTTTATATTGTAATTTTTTTATATAAAAAGTTTTATATTATATTATTACTTTCATAAATTAATTATAATTTAACTTAAATATATTTTTTCGCGTTTTAAATACTCTAATATAGTATTATTTACAATAATAAAAGCTTTTAGCGTTTTAGAATAAATTCATATTTTAAACTATAATCCTTTTATCTAACATAATGGATTGAATTGGTGAAAGAAAGCAGCTTTATATAATTTGTCGAATAATATAAAAATAATCTTACTTTAGGAACACATTTTAATTAAATATTGAAATAAAATACTGAGTTTTTAGAAATTAAATGTACATCTAAATTAATACAATATAATTTTTGTTGATGCAGTTTTAGATTATCTATTCATGTTAGAATTTTGAGGTAAAACACAAAAAGTTTTATAATTTATTTTCATGACTTAAATTTTATAGAACATGGTTTTTTAAATACTTATTTTTTTCAACTATTGCAAAAAAGAATTTGAACTAATATAAAAATAGAGAATCGTAAAACATTAAAGTTGTCTATAAATTTAAATACTCTTATTAATTTGAAAGAACAAGTGCTTGAACTTGATTAAAGGTAATTTTTTTAATTTCCGTAGAAAAATTTATATTTTCTATCAGTAGCCTATAATTTTATATGTTCAGATAATCTACTGTAGATAAATGCCTTTCTGTTTACTTATAGATAGAATTTCAGCTCATAAATCTTAAATCGGTCGCCATCCAAATCTCTGCTTTTCGTAATCTACCTTTCGACTTTCTCTATTATTAGTAGAATCATTCTGAGAATTTGAATTTAACCTGTGATTACGAGACATGTCTATTACTCCTTGATTAGACTCTTGCTTTTGTGGACAGCACACACACACTAAATTCTTGTATATAGTTAGATGAAAGTTATCAATAGAAATGAAAAAAATGCTATTCATAGAATTTCATGTAAGCTGTTAAGAATTTCAGATTGTCAAAAAATGACGGTTGTTTTTATTTGTACACACAAAGTTAAAAAAATTTTGTAACGAATGATTGCATTCTGTTTTACGTAGTTCCATAATATTTCGAATAGCAAGGATATTCATAAACAAATAATATTTTCTAGATTTCTGTACTTTGATATAATACTATTTATTATTATACTAATTATAATACTATTTATAGTAATATTTATTATTAGTATTTTGAATTTAATAAAAATTAGATTTATATTTAAAGTTACAAATTTCTAAGTCTATCACATTATGAATTACTAAAATATAAATTATTAATATATACACTTTATTTAATAAATTATTGGTAATAATATTTATATTAAGAGAATAGTAAGAAGTAAGAAAAAAAATATGATATATTATTTCCAAATTTTAAATTTACATCAATGTTGTATATAATGTTTTCTTTATCAATATTTTATTGACTTGCATAAAAATATAATCATCTTAAGAAATTTTTATGTTTTTATAAGATAATTCTTATCGAATTATTTTCATATTTGCAACATTTAAAAACTCAGAATAACTAATAGAACAATGTATAACATTATAATGAAAAGATCCATTAGCCTCCGTCAATTCGTTTTCCTTATTATTGATTTTTATTTTAAATCATTTAGTTAAAAATCTGCGCTCCTATTTATAATTAGATATTGCAGAAGACTCAATTTAGGTGAAAATTATATTTGAGTAGATCACACCTCGTTATATTCGAACTGAATTTTAAATGAGATCTTGAATCGTGGCTGAATTGACATAGATGAGACGATTTATCTTAAGTGATTGTAAAAAATGATCTTATTTATTCTTCTTCGGTTATAGCATAGTAGTTGAGTAAAATAACCAAAATAGAGAAAACACTAGATAATTCTTCACATAAAGGAAAGAAAAAAAACAAAGTAGAAACTTTATTTGCTTCATGTATATAAAACTACATTAATACTTGGATATAATAAATATAAATAAATAAATTATGACTAATTTACTTCAACTGATAATAAAATAATAAAAATAATAGCATACGCAAAAACATAAAGGAAGAGAGAGAAAGAGAGAGACAGAAATATTACTTATTAAATTATCCCTTTGATAAGTATTATGAATATTTGAGTTATTTAAATTGAATATTTTTTAATTACACTTTTTATGTAACATGTTTTTAATGAGTATGAACAAAATTATATTTAGCTATTAATTAAGACAGAATAGAAATTTAATTAAAAACTTCAAAACTATAAGAATGCTATTTAGTACAAAAAATTCTTTAAAGAAATTAAATTTTTAATGTATATTTAATTTATAATCCATATTATGAATTAATTAACAAAATAACATATTTTAACTTATTTTTATTTATAATTATCGATAAACAGTAAGTAGGATTTTAACATATGCAATTTTTACAAATTATTTATTAATACAATTAAATTTAAAAAGTTAAATAATTTACAAGCAAAAAATATAGAATGTAGATTATTTAAAATATTTATCTAAATTATTTATTAATCTAAATTATTCATTAAATTATTTATCTAATTTAATTAAAAAAAATTGAATTGAATACATTCAATTAAAATTTTTGCTCATTAAAAATTATACCATCCAAATATTATCAAACAATAATATTTTAATTTTTTTATTATCTGAAGACATACATTAGTTTAAATTATTATTCGTAAAATTAATTTTTTTATATTTTAATGAGAAATAAACGTGAAGCAAATAAGTTGGACATATTATTAAAATATTTTTAAGTTTATTATTTAAATAAAAAATTCTTAAATTATCCTTAAATAAATTCTGAAATTATTAGTGAAATTAATTTTCATATAGAACTAAATAATTACAAAATAAAATCAATTGTAAAACTGTGAAATTGAAAGTAAATAAAAGAAAAGAGATGCTAAAGCTTTCGTCTTTGATGGTAAAAATAGCTTGATTCGGGCCTTCATTACGGTCTTATGTCTGTCTCCCAACGATAATCTTACGAGATCAGCAAATAGAAGAAAAATCAGATAAGTTTAGATACTATCAGAAACACGTGTGCATATTTGCGAAATAAATTGCAGTGACGCCTCTTGTTTTCCCGGATTCCGGTGAGAAGTCACCGTCGCCGTACCTCGATTCTTCTCGCGCATGAACTAATTTTTTGCATCCACTTCGCATCGTTGCTCTTATTATGATTCCCATCCCACTAAGGATTTCATACCTTATGACGCTACATTCTTTCCTCCAAATCTTGTATTGTTCACTTTATTTTGCATTCAAATGATAGTGTAGAGCAAATCGAATTGTAATAAATGGAAAGGAAAATACTTTCAGAAAAACTTGACAAAATATTTTTTTCAAGAAGCCTCAGCCTCTCTAAGAAGCGAATTAATTTAACATATTTATAAATTAATTTTTTTCAAACTAATATTTATTAATTATACCGTTTATTAGAGATTTTTAAATAGTTTTGATTATAAAATTTCTGTCGTATTATTGTCAAAATATCAAAAACTAAAAACTCTTCATAAATATGTAAATTTAAAATTATTTTTAGAATAACTAAAATTTTTGTTTACATACTTTTAGTAGTTTTTCTTATAAAACTCTAATGTTTATTTCGTTTTTAGTTAAACTAAAAGGTGAACATAAACTAAGGTGAAAATTATTAGTTCAATGCTCGATTGCTAGTATTGAAACAAAAATGTTGCGGACTTATGGAATTCGAAAACGTCCGCTAATATTTACTTTTCTTTCGTATTGTCTGTGGATTTATTAATGTTTTTTATCTCTATCTGGTGAATTTTACGATAGTATTTAACCGTAATAAGGAAAGAAAAATTATTTATGTGTCACCTCTATTTTATTCTATTTTATTTTAAAATAAATATTATTATGTATAATTTTATACATACTAATATTACGAAGAATTTTTAATTTTTATTTCATTGTTATGTACGATTTACCAATAATGCAAGCATCTTTTCGGTACTTTTTATAATGAAAGTATTTATTATAATTTTTAACTATAAATATGATTATAAAAAAATTATTTATTATATTCCTATATACTTTTAAGGTATTTTATTTCTAAATATAGTTTACTTTATTATAAATAAGTTTGTAATAAATTTCAAGTATAAAATTTAAAAGTTTTCAAACCAAAAATTTATTCTAGTACTAAATTTATGCATAGAAACTTGCAATTGAATAAATAAAATAACTTTTACCCAATCAAGTGAGCTTTTACATCATTCGAAAATATTTTGTAATGTGTAAATTTCTTATTCATCTATATAAAATTTTGAATAAAAGTAATATTTTTTCATTTTTAGAATTAATTCAAAAATAATTTAAAATTACTTACATTAAGAATGACAAGAGAATATCTCATAATTTATAAATTGAATTTACAAAATATTAAGTTATCGTGTTAATAATAATCATAATTAATAATAATGTCAATAATATCATTGTAAATAAGTTATATAATCTGCAATGAATTTAAAAGATTTCGCCTTACATAAAAGGAAGGTTTTTAAATTAAGACAGTTACTTTTAATTTGTTCGTGTTTACTTTTATCGTGTTTAATAAACTGTAATTTAAAAAATTTTGTCTCTAAATGTACTTATTTATATTTCTGAATAGACATTGATCTTAACTTAAGAATACGTTAATCAAACTTGTAAGCAAATATAAAAAGCACAAATAAACTGAAAATATTCTCTTATTAACACTAATAAAATTGTAATAAATATATATTTATATTATTATGAGATACATACATTATAATATAATTATAAATACTTTTATTTTGCAACTAATTTCTTCTAGTAGTGCCAGAATATATAATTAAATAAATAGATTTTACTGTCATGAAAAAGTACTTACATTATGAGATTAGTATTATCTAAAAGAGAGCTTGTGCTTCAAATAAGAAGTAATAAAGCAAAAATGATTTTCTTGTTTTATGAACAATTTCTGCAAGCTACATTTTACAAGGACAAATATATTAATCGCTCTTTTTAAAATACAATGGAAATAAAAAAACAAAAAGTGTTACCAGAAAAAAGTGTTTGAATGAGGTACTTTGAAAAGAAAAGAGTCGATGCTGAATATATAAAAGAGGGCGTAGAAGCTTCTAGATGGAACGATGCAACATGATGCATAGTATGTTTGATTCGTGAGCCAAATGGATCTTAGATATGTATTCAAATGCTCAACGGTAGTATTTATTTGAAAAATACCGAAGCAAGTACGAAAAAGGAAAACAAAAAGGAAGAACTAATCGTGCGCGAAAAGTTTATATGCTGGTATTTTCTAAATTATTGAGACATAAAAGTAATTTATGTGAATGTAAGTTTACAAATTTTAACTAAAAGAAATAGCAAAGTAAAAACAAGTTCACTTAATGAACAAAAACAGTCATAAACATTTAGATAGTTTTCGTGTAAAAAATTTACATAATATCTCTAGATATGAAAAAAGTGTTTGTTTTATCCTGATGATTTGTTGAAATATAATAACATGAGCCAACCAAAACATTCATTTTTAAAAACCACCACCACGTTTATTTTAATACAAATTGATTTAGTCATCTCAAACCCATAGTCAAAATTAATTAAATTTAACGAGTTTATTAAATCAAATTAGGTTTATACATATAAGAACTATTACATTGTATACATAAATAATATAATAAAATACAGTTAACAAACAAATAATTTCTTTTTTAAATTAATATTTTTTAATATTATTTCATTATCCAAAAATATGTTATAACTTTGTCGAATAATATATATATATATATAAATTTAGATAATTTTCATTTTTATGACATAAATAAACATTATTTTAAAACATTGTTTTTATTTCACTTTAATTATGTTTATAAATCTATAAAAAAAAATTATGCTTTCATAAAAATACTTCGTTTAATTTTCTTAAATTATTTTTCTAATATTATTTAAATATTTTTAATGCATATTTATATCTACCAGAAGTCTAGTATTACATATAATTGTTAGTCAATTTACTTGAATTTATACTTAAAAACTGTTTTTTACTTTAATTACTTTATTTCATCGTGCAAAAAATTTGTTTCTTTTATTAGTTATAGAGTTATATTATATATACATATATATATATATATATACAGACATTTAACATTTAGATTATCATCATCATTAACAATATGATTATCATTTATATTATTTGGTTGGATTACTAATACAAATCATATATTTGCTCATTTAATTCCTATATATATATATATATATATTAGATAAAGAATAATTTAAATTCTATCGAGATACATTAACATAATTCATTATAATAAATTTTAAAAAAAGTTGTCAATTATAAACTCTCGAATTTCTAAAAGATTTCTTTCGAATTATCAGAACTGTGTAAAACCACTAATGAATGAAAAAATATATAAATATGATAAGCTTTTCTACATATAGATGTTTAAAAGAAATACAAATAAAAAGTCGAATGCTGAAAATGGCTTACGCTCCGTTCCGGTGAAATTCTTAGGCGATTTGAGGGCTCAAGTATAGAAAATCTACCAAGATCGTAATAAATGGTAAAATAAATTGTTACAGTTTCAAATTGAATAAAAGAAAACTACACATATATTTTTCAGAAAGACGTGAAGGGAGAAAAAGATAAAAACAAAATAGAGAGAAATAGCATTTCGTTTAGAATTATATTTATTTTCATAAATGATGCTTTAAAAAAATATTTCTTTTGATATAAAAGATTATGGAGATAACTTTGTGGATTAGAAATTAGAAATTGTCAAAAACAATAAGTATGTAATATAATTGTTCTGGAAAAATATAAAATGTTTAAAAAGTCTTCATCTCTCAAAATACTAAATGTATAATACTGTCTTCTGAATATGTAATACTAGTAATAATGATTACAAATTTATATTATCTTTTATTATGATCAATATTTACATCTTTTGAGAAACATTTTCCTCTTCTTCCTAAATATTACTAATACATAAAATTCTGGTTTATTATTTTATTATGTAAAACTTTTATCTTTGAAATAAATTCGTAACTTTTTTTTGTATTTTTCAATAGAAAAAAAACGAGTAATATATTATTCTTTGTAACGTATATATTTTTTTATTGAATTGTCTTTTTAGACAATATATAGAAATATTAAATTTTGTAAATTAAAGCAATAAGAAAAACTTGTTGAAAACTGTACGTTATTTCAAGTAAATTACAGTATAGATATATATACTTATTTATTTTATAACTTTATGCTTATTTATGTAAAATATTATTTAAAATATTGTATCTTTTGTTAATTATTAACTATTTCTAAACAATATTATTAAATAAAATAATAAAATAGCTTATAATTTTCATATTATGAATATATATGTATTTCTGTAAAAATATCTCATTTTTTCAAATGTTGGCATTATATGCTTAGAGTTTTTCTGTGTAAAGTTTCATTGTAGGATATGACAAATATTAGTCTAAGTTACGTAGATTTTCCTTTATACTCTGTTGTATTTGCATGTTTTAGAGCTCAAAAGTTAAAAGTAACCTAAAAAGTTTTAACTGGAAAATGCTTCAAACATATCTTCAAACAATATATTTTCTCCAGTATTATTAAAAGTTATACTCTGATAAAAGTGTTTTTAATTATCAAATTTTAAATTTTGTATATATTATTTTACATTACGTGTTCTTCCTATATTTTTCGGTTTAGCCAATATAAGTTATAACAAGCAGCTACTTATTTTATAATTAGTTGAGTACTAGCAAGCTATTATATCTTAAAATTTAAGAATATATTGATGAGATATATTGCGTCAAATTTTATGCAGATATACTCTTAAAACTATACAGCAGTCTATTTATAACACTGAGTCATGAGAGATATATTATTTACTCCTCTGATTAAATAAACATTATTTTAAGTTTTTCATATTGTAAAATATAAAATGTAATTTTTTTGCACTTCTTAGCACATTTAATACGCCTTAAAAATGTTAATAATTTGGACGACACGATCACAGAAGAAGATTCTATACTTGTAATTAGTTTAATTTATTTAAAACTCTGAAATTTAAGTATTGTTTGAAAATTCAATATTTTTCTATTCTAAAACCAAATTTTCAATAATTAAAAAACTTGAAGTATATTCAATAGAACTGATTTAATAAAGCTCTTTATACATCTTCTAATAAGATATTATATTAGTTTGATATTTGCAATTTTTTGCTAATTGTGTTTCTGTGTAGAACAGAAAGTAAAATATTCAGCTAAATAATAACTGAGAAAGTAGGTACATCAAGTTAACAATTTTAGTGATACCAATAATCCATTTAAATAATAGTAGCATACTTCTTGCAATAAAAAAATAAAAGCATGAAACATTACTAATAAATAAAAGTTCCCAGTAAAAAATAAGTAAAGAATTTGTTGGAATTTCGACGAAAGTACTTGCGAATGTTATTAAAGAACTTTTCCATCCCTACTCTGGTATCTTTTCAGGCAGAGTCTAAGTTTCTATTTAAGAATTATGAGCACAGTGATAGAACGAAATAAAAACAATCGTAAATAACAAAGCAATGAAATAAAAAAATCATCTTGTCAGCAGCTTTTTTTAATTTTTTCAACTGTCACGTGCTTGAATAAAAATCGATTCATGTTTTGTTCTCTTATGTAACCTATAAATAAGATACATCGGAAGTAAGGCAATAAATGTGCCGTAACTATAATGTCTTTCTCAAAGACTTAATGCCATTATGCAAATGTCTATTAAGGATCTGGCTACGGTACACGAGCATGAGCTATTGTGGCACAGTTGTCCTTCAGAAATTCTAAAGCTATAATTGTTTTCCTCCAGGAGCTTGGAATTCGTATGAAATAAAAGGGGGAGAAACATAAGAGAGATTTAGATAGATATGAGGACAAATAAAAAAAGGAAATTCCAAACATAATGATACAATAAAAATAAAATGATTGATTTAAAAGCACACAAAAGTAAATGAAAGCATAATAATAATTGACAGATTTATAGCTTTAAAGATTACGTAAATAAATTTATTTGTTATTTATATTAAAATTATTCGATAAAATAATTTCTTAATTAATTAACTTGAATTATTATTTATTATGCTAAATTTATCTAAAGAATATATTATATAAATTTACAAGAAAATATGAAGTTAAAATGAATTAAAATTCCTGTTAGACCTTAGTTAATTCTGATTACACAACATTTAGTTAAATGTTAAAAATATTATTACTTTATTAGAAACAACTTTTACTTGAAACAAAATCTAATTAGAATTTAAATTTCTATTTAATTTTATTTATTAGACGTGAATCTATTATATTTTTTTTAGATTCAACATTGAAGATACAAGAAACTAATACTTGTAAATTTAACAAATCTTTACTAATTATTAAAAAATAAGTATTTTTTAAAATAGATTTATCTTTTAACTAATTTTTTTTGAAATCATATATAACTAATAGTGCATAATTTGTTGTTTGTTATAAGTATTAAATTTGTTTGTATTATATATATTAGGTTATAAAATTATGATTTTCGTTTTATTTATGAAAAGAATTTAGAAAAATAAAAAAATCATGCAAAATTCAAGTAAATTAAAATTATTATTCATAATTGAACATAAAAAATATTTATAAACAGGTATATATTGTGGGTCTGTGTTAATAATAATAAAATATTGCATGTGAATATAATTTCTTTTGAGTTTTATGGTTCAATATATCTAAATATTTTGTTAATACAACTAATAATTTTAATTAAAAAAATATTTTTATATATATTATGAATTTATATGTTTTGAAAAATCACATTATAATTAAAAACATAATTTTTAATTTATGTAAAAATTAAAACTTTATTAAAAAATTGCTCATTTTATCGAGAATATAAATTTCAATAAAAAAAAATGAAGTCCAAAATCTGAAACACAAAATATTTTCCAAATGAACACAAATATATCCCACATTCATAAATATTTATATTGATATTTCATCAATTTAGACATTTTTTTTATAATTCCTATTATTATGTCACGTGAATTTTAATGTTTAAGTTTTTTCAGACAGCTAAAGGAAATAAAATTCAAACACAAAATTTACTCTATAATACGTTTATTTGCAGGTGCACGTGATAGATTGCAGTAATAGCCGGGGAAAATAATTAAAGAGTAGCTCGAAGAAAAATGGAAGGGAAACGGTAACGTGAGCGGAATGTCCGGCGAAGTAATTACCCTAATCGTGTGAGAGCTCCGAAGAGTGAGTTATAGTATGTGTGCAAGAATCTAAGGGCGAAGGAATAGGGAGTACAAGCTAAAGCGGGTTGAAGGCAATTAGAGTAATTAACCTCTCAGCTGCGTGGTGGTACACGAAAATGCAAAATTGGATTTGATCCCAGGATTAAAGACCCATCATCAGTGTCAACGCAATGCAGATATAAAAAAGTTAGTTGAGACGTGGGGAATATTTAATTCGTTTAGCGCACAGATTACGTTTAGTTTTTTGGCTACTACGTCGCATAAGCGTCTATATTAATAATTTAAAAAGTACTACGTTGTAAGTAAGATGTAATTTCTTTAGTTAAATTCTGAGAATAAGATAAACGGTATATTGTGGCGAAAATTTATTTCAGTCACTTATTTATAAAACTCACAATGAATAATATGAGTCAAAAAAGAAAAAGAAAGACAAATTTATAGTATCAATTGAATTTCTGTAATTTGATAAAAGACTTTCCATTAATATTCACTGTTTAAAATTTTTATTTATTTTTTGTTAAATTTTCGTTTTATTTTTGAATAAAATTAATATCTGTTTTTTAGCAATGCAAAAGTTACAACTTTGAATATGATCTTTTAGAGAAAATTTTAAGAACGAAAAGTTATAACTATCTCTAAAATTTGGTAAACTATTTATCCACAATACGAGGATACATCGAATTTTATGGTGTTAACGAAAAAGTTTGCTTTTTTAAAAAATTTTTTTTTAAAACTGACCTAAAATATATACAGCTTTATATTTGTTAAAAAGAAATAGGTAAAAAGAAGAATGAAGCATGAACTATTAGTTGTACACTTAAGGAGTACAAGCTAAATTCGTGTTTAAGCACATCAAGAAGAAATAATTTGGAATGAAAGACAACAAAATTTATGTCGAGTTAATTAGTGAATACTTCACGGAAAAAATCTTGTGCTAGTTTTAAACTATACAGTATAACCTAGAAAACGTTTTCCATTTTTTCTTTTAGCACAGAACATTGCATATAATATAAAATTAAAATTAAAATGTTAAAAAAACTTTATTTTTATTTTAATTTAGGATTATTACATAAAATAAAATAAAAATATTAAGTTAATTATACAATATAATATACCTTATATACATAAATTATCAGATTAGTGAAATTAATATTTTTTATAAATAATGGAATAATAAAGTTCTTTTTTCATCGAAAATTTGATAATATGCTTAAGAAATGAATATAAGTTATGATTTTCCATTCTAATCAAATTAATTATCCTCTTAAAAAAAATATATACATTTTCTAAATTAACTTATTATATAATAACTATAAATATTGAAAGTAAAGAGAGAATATTTTAATTGAAATTTTGTATTTTTTGGTTTACTAAATTTTTATTGCATGAAATTACTTTAAAAAATTCGCATACATTAAAAACTGAAACATTATACATAAACTCCTCAACTTACCATAAATTAATGTAAGAAATCGAATGAAATCAATTTATTCTTCTGATGTATAATATATTAGCTCTAATTAAAGAGAAAACTAAAATATTTAATATGCAGTGTGTAATTATTAATTTACACTTTACATTATGTAAATAGTCGATAACAACCAAATTGACTAATTTTCAGTAAAAGTTTGTCTTTAACATTGTTTAAATTATTCAATATGTAAATGTGGTAGCCATATCATAAAATTCGTTAAGCGTAAGATCGAAAATTTAGAAAAACAATGTAGTAAATACGTATTGTTTTTGCGTTGTGTCTAGTGGAGTTCTTTATAATATCAACATACTTAATGTAGATATTTTAGATACATAATACTATTCAGGGCTTGGAAAGCTAAACCTTGAAAGAATTAGTCACAAATTGATGTTTCGAGTATATACCCGAGACCATTCGTTGTCACTATTCTGCTGTACTCTGCACAACATCAGTATACGTACGTGATTGATTCATATTGAAATGAAAGTGGAAATACGAGCATTCAAGTTCTTATTGAAGCGTCAAACCACATTTTCACGGACAGCGAGATTAGGAATAAAGCCCGATCGAAGCCAATTTGCAGTGTACGAACGAATATTCAATCCTGTTTAAATTCCTTGATATTTGATATCACAAAATAAGATGTTATGTCTTAATATTTTATTATCTATAAATTTTAATCAACATAAAATTTATTATCAAAATGAGTAAAGACATTTTAAGTTCTATGAACCTAAGATATTGAACATTTAGAAAAATGTTGTTTCTTCAAAAAGAAAATCATCCTTGTCTTCTTTATTGATGTATTTATTGATATAAGCATCAAATTAGAATATCATTAATTAATGAGGGTGTATAAGATTTACTAGTATACTGTAAATATTATATTATAAAAATAAATATATTTGAAAGATTGAAGACGATAATTTTGAACATTTGACAAGACAGAACTTACGAATTGTTTGTAAATAAATTTACAAACTTAAGAATCCAATATCCTCATCATCATCAAATTATTCAAGAATATAAATTGAGTTTATATGAAATTGATTTAAATACCTAATAAAGATATTATTAATTTAAATTCACTTCATCTTAAATGTTATAAAATAATTATAAGTCGGAAGTATTTGTTCAGTTCTTTTACACTTTGAATATATAAGTCACTCCTATAAAATATTTTTTTATTTAATGAAATAGAATTATATTCATTCCTTACTTTAACATAAAAAATCTTGCTTATTATATTATATTATAGAAATAAATTATTTAAAACTTTCGTTTAGAATGAAAAGTATAAAGAAAGCTGATTTTCAGTAAAAGCAATTTTTATGAAAATATTTCTTGTATTTTCTATGGTAATACTTCTATGATAATACCTAATATAAAACTGGTAGGTATTTTTAACTACAAACATAGAATATTTATTTTCAGAACTAAAATAAAGTAACCCAAATTGTATTTTTGAGAAACTAAAAAATGAAAAAACGTTAAAGAAAAAACATCTATAATGTTCAACAAAATCTGGAAAGCGTTAAACGTTAAGAAATACAAGTATTTAGAAATGAATCACCGAAAAGTAAAAATTCCATACGCTAAGTTTGGTTTTTGTAAGCATACAGCTAAGCGAAGCGTGAAATATTATAGAACAAAAAAAGTCTATTGGAATATGCGCGCGCATTGCTGGGGGATCCACGGCTAAACGTAAAATAGTAGGCAATGAAATCTCGATGTTGGAAAGAAAACGATGTTCAGAAAGTAGAGCACTCAAAATAAACTTTAAGGGGAAAACATTTAGTTAACCTCGTATTACCTTCTTTTTATTCACTGTATTTTTCTGGTTTAATCATTTGGTAAAGTTGCACAAAATGCTTTTAACAACAAACTTGGTAACAGAGATTTGGCGATCACGAAGCCACATTATCTGTTGCTATACCGCATTATTATTTACGGTACATTTTAAAGATACTTACGATTCTATAAAATTTAAACTTACTGAAAATTTCGACAACCTTAATTGATCTAACAATAGAAGTTGAGAAAATTAACCAATTTTACAATGAAATGTAAGAAGTTATAAATGATAAAAATGAAAACTTTTCTTGAAGATTAAATTTTTTAGACACGAAATCATGCACATTTTTATTGATAATGAAATTCTAATATTTAAATAAAGATTTCATTTTACCTGATTATATAAGTGTGAAAATATTTCAAGAGTTTGGAATTCTAAAATTATGAATAAGGTTTCGTTCATAAAATGTAAATTTTATAAAACCGTTGAATTAAAATTACCCTATGAATAAATTATTGTTTGATCGGACAGTAAATATAATTTTATTGCGGCTAATAATGTTTTATTAGATATAATTAAAGAAATATTATTATTTTAAAACGTAAATTTAAATCTATTTTATTATATTTTATTAATATACAAATGAAAATTCTATTTTAAAGTTACTTTGTTACAGTAAATTAAAATATCAGTTTACCAACATTTTTTTATAAAAAAATAGATAATATATAAAAATTGCAAATTTATTTATAGATTTACCTAAAGTTGGTTGTTTTGTTTATTTTTTTATGATTTTATTTTTATTTGTGTAAAAAAAATAGTGAAAAGAATTTTAATTCAAAATTTGAAAATTTATTGAATTTTTTATAAAAAATTATGATAATTAAATGGATAAAATTTAATTTTACTCGTGATTTAACAAGTTTATAAAAGTATGCTGATTCCTATTCATTTAAATAACTTTATTATTCTGAAACCAACTTTGTTTTTTACGTCTAAACAAATATTAAATTTAAATTCAGTATTAAATTTTGAATAACAGAAATTATAAAAATTTTTAACAGTAGAATTCATTAGATCAAATAAAAAAAATTCATTTCGTATTATTTCTAATATATTTTCATTACTTATGAAAATTGACTTCATAATACGGATAATCGATCTTCTTTGCGTACGAATAAATAATACTTTAAGTAATTTAATAAAAATATTGTATATTTTATTAATATAGTAAAATATTTACTGCAAAATTTTATTTTATTTATATATTTATTAATTAAGATATATTACTTTTTATTTTTAATTTATGAATATATTAGATTAATATAAATTATATACGGGACTTCCCGTACGAATTTGTGAGATAAGTAATGTTAGTGAAAATAGTGGAAAATAAGTGGTAAAATAACGAGTGTAAAAAAAGAAATAAAAAGGAAAAGTGAATAAAAAATAGAGATAAAGTAATAAAATAAGAAGTCGCAAAAACGGAATAAAATAAAAGTATAGTAAATTAAACGAGAAAATAGAGAAAATAAATAAAGGCAGAAAGTGCAGTTAAATAAACACATGGATAATTACAAGCTGTAAGAGCGGCGCATGCGCTCAGTAAAAAGGATAAGGAAAAAGAGAGAAGAAAGATTACTCAGATTCAAAAAGAATAAGTGAAAATCATGATAAATAAAAATGTATTAAAATCAATATGTAAAATTTCGAAACAAATCATTAAAGAACCACGAGAGGTGAAAATAAGAAAAATGCAGCAACAATAAATGGAAAGACAATAGAAAAAAATAATATCAAAAGAAAATTAGAAAACGTAGTAAATATATGTAAAGAATGGTTTGAAGATATGTGAAAAAATGGGAAAGTGATATGAATGAGGTAATAAAAGAGAGAGTTATCGAGTTAACGAATGGGAATTGATACAAGATTATAAAGGAGAAAATGAGTGGGGAAATAAGTGAAAAATTGTTTGGGACAATAAACGAAAAAATGAATAAGGATTGAAGAATAATGGAGAACTTAATCGAAGGAATGAAAAATAGTGTGAATAATAAAAAGAAAACGAGAGAGAAAAAAGAGACAAAGTCTGTGAGAAAAATATAAATAATTTTCAGGATATAATTAACTTAAAAGAAAAAGAAATTTGTAAAATGAACGAGAAAATAAAAAGCAGTGAAAGGAGAGGAGAGAATACAAAAAAGGTAGGTAACTTGGAACTACAACTAGAAAAGATAAAGAAAAAAACAAATTCAATAGAAGACAGAGATACGGAGGAAATAGAGAGAGAGAGAGAGAGAGAGAAGAAAAAACAATATAATTATATCCGATTTGAGAAAAGGGATAATATATAAAGAAGAGGAGATAAATGAGTGATTTAATAAAAATCTAGACATTGATATAAAGGTTTAAAAAGTGTGTTTGATAGGTAACGAGAATAGAGGATGGTTGAGAGTAGCTTTATATGGAGGTGAAGATAAAAAGATGATTATGGAAAAAAGTAGTTGCTACAGGTCTCGTCAATTTACATTAACAATGATAAATCCTTCTTAGAAAGAGAAACAGGAAGAGGAATAAAAGAAAAATGTAGAGCTCAGGGAAGGGGGTAAAAAATAATTTTATAATGTTAATAAAATAATACGAGAAGATAAGATCTGGATTTACAATGAAATAAAGAAACATTAGTTTTGCAAAGAAGTGTGTACAGAAAGAGAAATACAATAAAGAAATAATAAAGCACAAGAATAAAAGAGAAATTAGTAAAAGTCAGTAATCTTTCACGATTATTTTGAAGAATATAGTGAAGGTAGAAAAATATCAAAGGAGTACAAGAGTGTCTTAATAATTTCGATATTCTAAAAACGAAGATGTGAAGAAATATCGTGGTATTATATTAATGTATATTGGTTATGAAATATTGAAGTAGACGGAGAGATCTGGATTTGCTTTGTAGACCTAAAAGCTGATTTTGATACTATTAGATAATTCTATTTATTCTAATAGAACTGCGATAAGCAAGAACGAAGGTATTAAAAATAATAAAATATTTAATAAATTGTTGTAGAAACATCTGTGAGAATACGAAAAACAAAATTAAAATACAAGAAATTATTGGTAACATTAAATAAAAAAAAGAAATGAGACATGGCTGTCTACTGAGCTTAATTCTATTCAACATAGGTATATCATAGAGGAATATATGAAGAAGTCCAGAAGTTTAAGGATGAGGATAAGGAAATCAAGAATATAAAACATAATATACGCGGACGTCATAGTGATTTTGGATAAGCGTTAAGTAGAGCTTAGAGAACTATTAAGACTTAAAAAAAATTTTTAAAGAAGAAGGACTTAGATATTAATGGAGAGAAGACCAAAATAATATTATTAAAAAAAGTAACGAATACAACAAATAGAATTAAGGAAATATTTACATGGAATTATAAGAAAATAGAAATAATGAAACAATATTCTTAGTTGGGAGATGCTATATTAGAAAGAAACAGTGGCATAATTCATGAAAAAATTTAGTTAGAAAAGCAAATGTATTGGTGGGATAATTATGGAGCCCACGGGAGAGATACTTTAAAAACGACTTCAAGATAAGGATGAGGATTTTTGATACTTTGTTAGAGAGGGTTATGATGTATGGAGCAAAGATATAAGGTTAAAATAGATCCAAAGAAATTGAAATAGTTAAAAAAATACATCAAGTGATATTTGGGTCTGGATAAAAACACTCCAGATAGCGTGTTGATGATAGAGACTAATAGATGCAAAATCAAAACGAAAGCAGCAAGGAGAGCAATAAAATATGAAAATGAAATACTGAATGGAGAAAGGAATAACACAGTAAAAGAATGTGTGAAGTATAGAATAAAAGAAGAAAGATTAAAAAAAATAAATACACAAAATAATAAACAAAAAATATAAAAAATTGGCAGAGATTAGGATAAAATTCTGGCAAAGTATAGGATGGTCAGGACTTATGTGGAAAAATGCAGAACATAGACCACTTAATGGAGGAAGCAATAAATATAAAAATCAGTCAAGAAAAACAACTCTGGATTACTATCGACATACACAAAAAAAATAAAAAATTTAATATTAGAGAATATGAAAAAAGGAGTTTCCATTTATTATAAAAAAGAAGGGAAGAATTAAGAAAAGGATTAACAATTTTGACAAGATTCAAATTGGGCAATAAGAATTACTCCAACAAATCATGGAAAAAAGATATATAGACTATGCCGAGAAAAAAAGAAACGTTCGAACACATAATGGAAGAATTCAAGGTATTAAGAATACAGGCGTGTAATTGGGAAGAATATTTCAAAGGTAATAAAAAAGATATAAGCCAACTTTATAAAATCCAATGGACGAGAGCAAGAAAGAAGAAAGAGAAGGAAAGCAATAAAAGATAATTTCAAGAAAAATTAGATATAATGAAGTATAATTAATTAATTTATAAATTAAAGTGTAATAAAAAATATATAAGCAAATTTCAAAAGAATAATAAATGTGTCACAAAATAATTATGTTATATAATAATTATAATTATAAGCGTAAATTGCAATGCATAATAACAAATATTAGATTCAATAAAAGAATAATAATAAAAAGGTTTAAAAAAAAATATGTGGGAATGATAGAATTGCACGAAAAGTTTATACATATATATGTATGTGTATATATGTATATATGTATATAAGTTAAGAATTAAATCATAAGGTAATAAATGTTAAAAAATGTAAAAGTATAGTATGTAAGGTTATAGTGAAGTAAATGTTTAAGTTATGTAATGTGATCATATTAGTGTTTTAAAATTTACTAATTTAATTATGTAATTCAGTATAACAACGTATTATATTATTCAATAAACTAATAATAATATCTAATATATACAATAATAAAATATTTTAAATAAGAAAACATGATATAGTGATACTTGAATGTAATTTTGGTTAGATCCTGTTCACATATGCATATATGTTTATATATTCTTAATTAGAATATCTTTTTAAATAAAATTTTATTTATAAAGATATTTCCGATTATTTGTATATTATTAATATTCGAAGGTTCTACGCTTTTGATTATCACGAGGGTCTTTTAATAAATTAAAAAAAAATTATTTATTATTGATTTTATTTAGAAAGTAATGATTTAATTGATTTTAATATTTGTAATGATAAAGTAAAAATGTCTGGTAAAAAATATAAAACTATTTCATAATAAGAAATTATTTTAATCTAACAATAGAACTTGTAAATTTTTTCCAGAATTTCAGATATTAAAAATTTATTTATTATTGTAATCATTTAAAGACGTACAGTAAATAACATAAATTAATAAATCGCAGTACTGTGGATGACCAATATTTAGAAAAATTTTATTTAGTATAATTGAAATAATCTTTAATGGAAATATATAAGCGATACCAAGACATCAGTATCTTGAACATTCTTTAACAGGCAGATAGCGGTAAAACAAAAGTGAAGCAGAAGCCGAAGCAAAATTTTGTGACAACACTAAATTTACAAATACATGAATGCCGAACCAGTATCTAGTGTCCTAAAGCTCTCGAGTCTTCTCCCCAACTCACGTCTCGCAACCTCCTTAAGCATCGCCAAGGGTAATTGAGACGTGCGCACAAGTACAGGGCAAAACGTGCTCGTATTAATTATTTCTTAGCTCTCAGGCACACACGCATATGAAAGAGCAACGAACGTACGTCTGAAACGGTTTTGGCTTGCACAGCTGCACGTGCTGACTCACCCAGTTCCAAGGAAAACCCACACAGTAAGGACTCATTCACACGCAGTATCTGAATGCATTTTTAACTAAGCAATTTTTTTATAGAGAATTTTTGAATATTTGCACGTTAATTTATATCAAAATATGCAATTAAAATATCTACCATAGTTGAGCTTCTTAATATCAATTAAACAAAACTCAATAATTTCTTTTATTAATTGAAAAATATTTAGTTATTACATAGTAAAGTTTTAAATTTACTTATATATTATATTGCTTATATATAATTAAAATTATAATATATATACATTATTTATACGTATTTATGTATAATATTTATTAACAATTATATTAATCTCAATATTTTTCACTTTATTTATCACGACTAGTAAAAATGAAAAATTTCGATTTTATAATAACATAATAACTATAATTGGTATTCATTACAACAGCTTCCGTAATTTATATATTTTTGGAACAGGAAGTAAAAATTTTAGTATAGAGCAATATATTTTACCAATTAACTATTTTCCTAAACAACACATTGAAACTATTTGAAGTACAGTAGAATATTAAGCTTTTTTATGTAGTATTAATTGTAATATGATAACGAAGTTAAGTCATAATTAATTTACACCCGTAGAGTGAAGTAGTTTCAAATTTCATAATTATTATTTTTCACAATAAAAATGTAATTGCCTAATAAACTGATTAAAAGTGAAGTACTTATTTTCTTTTTAACTTATTTTCGCTTTTTAATTATTATGTGTTATTTTTATGTTCTTATTTAGTTAGTAAAATAAAGAAATAATTATTTTATATTCTTAATATTTGAATTTGAATCTTTATGATTTATCAATGATACAAAGCACTTTGAGAATATATAGTTCATGTAAAAATAATATTGTTTTTGCATTATTCAATATTTTCTTGAATATATTAGTATTAAAATATTTGATGAAATAATTTTTTCTTAGTTTTTATTTTTAGTTTTTACTACATTTGTCATAAGCAAATACGTGAAAATAATAAGAATTAGCTAAAGAATCGCATTTTTAAATACGCTAATAGAAATAAGTGAGTTTATTATACGCATTTAAATTATTTAATATATTTTTAGAAATGGTTCAATAATGAAAGTTTATAATAGATAATTTATACAAAATAGCGATATTTTATTCGATATTTTAAAACAAATATTCAAATATATAATTGAATACATAATTATAAAATATTCAAAATTAGAATAAAATTATAATTTGTATTTGATTGAATAAATTTCTTTTACCGGAATAATATTTTATAAATTGTTTTAAATTGATTTATGAACTTTAGTAGAATAATGAATGAATTTTTTTTACAAAAATAGATATGATGCAGTGAAATTATTATTAAAGTTATCGAAGCTGTTTAAAGGAATAATTAATATTTATATACAATGACATATTATTATATAATTTTCATTAAAATATTTAGAGATATTATTGATTACATTAAATTTATAATAAATGGATAAAAATTAAATATTTTAATTTATTATTAGTAAAATTTATTATTTTACATAATAATATTATACAATGGTCGATCACACGAAGATTTTTTGCATCAACACGAGTAGTATTTTTTATAATTTGGCAACTTATTTATTTAATGTATTTTTTCATTATCTAATTTTTTAAGATAAGAAAGTTTATCATATGCATTAAAATCATTGAATGTATATTTAATATTAATGGCATTCATGCCCTAAACGACAAACTTCATTGTATTTACATACGTATATGTAAATACGCGTATGATGCTGCATGATGTTGTTGAACATAAAATCAAGAAATTCCATATTTCTCATATTAGCTGAAACTTTGCATCCATACTATTCGTTCAAGATTTAGCGATAATAAGGGCGACATAAATAACGTTAGGAATATGAATTAATATACTCGTAGAAGCTATCGCTTCGAAAACTCACATATGCATGAAAAGGAAGATCTATTTTTGAATATTGGTAGAACTGTGAATAGTGAAAACTCAAACGTGCACTATAATTGTTGTAACATTTGTATTCACGAAGAGTTTTGATTTTTGTTCTCTTATTTTGTAAATATTCGTGATTTTGAGAAAGTACGTTAGTTTCTGTCGATAAGTAACAAAAATTTATTAAGCTGAAAGTAAAATAAACTTCATTGATTATAAAAATATATAATTAAACTGTAAAAGCAGGTCATAGTGTCCAAAGTAGCATGAAAGTACGCGTTCGAAAACCAGCCTGAAACGATTAGCGACCGAATCTATATGTTAGAAGGTCATTAGATATGTCGATATCTAATCGATCTCCCTACACTATAGTCTAAAATTTTCTTTAAATTTATAGATCATAGAATAATTCTAATTAATAATTGAAAAGAGAGTTAAAAAATGAAAAATCTGGCTTTCATTTTCAATAAATTTTGTATAACAAATTTTTTATTGGAACATAAGAAAAAGAAAACGAAATAGGAAGTTATATAACGATGAACCATAAATAAGGATTTTAGTATAAAAAACATTTGTTTATGTATCATACAGTAGTTGTAAAACTCGTATAGAAGAATAATTACCAATTCACATTCCTCATATTTATTCACATTTCAATGATAGTGCATAAATAATCTTTCATTTTAAGATTAATTCGGACGCGATTGGCTTGTAAAACAAAGACACGTACATCAAGATGCTCAGAATTTGTGAGACGATTTGTAACATAAGAGGTTCATCGCTCGAGTAACTTAATGAACGATCAAAGAGTTTGAAATTATTGATATGCGAATAAAAAACTCAAAAAAACGACACCAACAAAGATGTTCCTGATTGGTAGATACGCGTCATATCGGAGCCTATACCACTTAACTCCACTTGACATATTCTTTAGAGTTCTCTTTCCTTTTTCTTCATTTGACTAGAAGTTTCTTCTATTATCATTGTTATCTCTCTCTCTCTCTCTCTCTCTATTTCTCTCACTCAATCTATTTCTGCCTAAAATTATAAATTAATTAGTTAATCGCCGTGATGACTCAAGCCACTTTAACTAACGATTTACTCATTCTTCACTCTCTCTCTCTCTCTCTCTTTGTGTCGAGGGTTCTATAAGAGTATAGCTATATCATTTAAAATTTTTTTTTAATAATAATGTTTTAGATCAATGCAGAGAAAGGAGAATAAAGATAAATTAAATTAAATTAATGGATGAAGCAATACTCCAATATCTTTTAATACATTACGAAAATCCATATAACCACTTTGAAAGTCTATACATATGAAACAATATCGTTTAAACTTAACATACTTGTAATGCAAATAATATTTTTCATACTAATAAAATAATTTCTTTTCAAAATATGTTTCATCAAAGCAATTAGTCTTAATAATACTCAGAAATAATCAATATCTATTAAACTCAATATTTCGATTGCATTTCATATTGAGTTTAAATACTCATAAGCTTTCATCATTAATCACCAATTATTTAAAACTAATTTATTTGTTAATAATAGTTTAGAAGACAATATTAATTGTATGTAACTAACCAATGTAATTCCATAAATTTCATTCTTTATTTTATTATATGAATTCATGATGTATATTTTTCAATTATTTTATAAATAATTAGTTTAGCAAAATCAAGACAGTGGTAGATATTTTTTCAAATGGAATAGTTTTTAATACGAAAATGTATACTTGCATATTATTAAAAGTCTTATACCTATTTTTAATATAATTATGAATTTTTCTTTAAAATATTTACTTTGTAAAACTGTTGTAATTTAATTGTATTTAGTTATTATTTCATCAAATAACTTTCCATTATTAACGTTTTCGATAATAATTACTAAAATGAAATTTGCCGGAATTTATATTGAATGGAATTTGTTATTGGTAGCAACTACTACTAGTTGATACTTTAAAACCTGCTTTAAAAAATTTTTTTTATAACTTTCAATTATCATTTTGATAAATCACTATATCATTGACCTTTCATATATCTACTCCTACTATAATTTCCAAAGTGAAAAGCCATTAACGTGGACGAAATCTGGACATAAATGCAAGACGTGTAAAAGAGAAAAAGATCTTTGATACATCTGAGCATTAAGTAAAAAAAACTTTGAAATAGTAAGAAGCGGTCAATCGAGATGATGCCGCTAATCTCGGCTGGATTTTACTCCCATGAAACAGAGTCGGAGTTCAATAATCCATCTAGCTTCCATATAAACGTATCTGAGAGCGCAGATGTGAGTAAAAGCAACTTATTTTATGTATTTTCATTTCTAAAGTGTGTATTAAAAGTATTGGATATTATTTTTAAATAATTGTATTAATAAATGAATACAATAAACATTTCAAAATTATAAGTAAACTGTGATTGATGGATCGTCATAAAATTTAAATGTTATATAAAAATGAACAAATAAGTTTATTTTATATGAAACAGAAACGCAAAAAGAATAGAATATTCCATTTATACAATAATACTATGAGTAATAAAGTCCGAAAAACTCGTGCAATCTGTATAAATAAAATTTCAATTAGAAAAGTTTTTTAATCGAGACTCCATTTAATATCAAAAAAGGAAGAGTAATTGATAGTAGATATTTTTCAACTATTAGAATAAAAGCAACTTTGATCTACAGGTTGCTGAATTTTTTACAGATGAAAAAGATTCTACTTTTGAATAGTATGTTATTACTGTTTGTAAATTAATATTTAAATAATAAATAATTAATAATATCATTCATTAAATAAAATAAATATTAAGATTATAATAGTTCTAACAATTTATAATTTTATTTATATATGAGTATTCTAGAAACCTAATTATTATGAAAATTAGATAAAATAGATTTAAAATTATATTAATATCACTTGTGTGTGCGTTTTTTAAATATTTATCTAATTCTTTATTAATAAAATTCACCTATTATATAGAAATATTATTAAAAATTATTTAATTATTTTCTTATTTCTAATATAATAAATTAATAGTAATTTAAGAAAAAGGCATCGAATGATTAGAATTAAACACCTGCTTGAAAACAACTTGATAATTTTGCATAAAAGATAATTATTTAAAAAGTTAAAATACAGTATTAATTTAATCAGCTCAAGTCTTAAATGATAAATACAGAATATAATCTTTCTTAAACCGTTTGAGATTAATTCTAGATAAAATTAACATCGGATGCTACTCAACAATATAAATTTTAAACACAGTTGTTCAAACAGTAAAAATTGTAATGCAGATTATATAAAAATTGATACGATTACACATACTATAGAAAAATTTTTGGTAACAATATTAATTTAGACATGAATGCGAAGTTATTATTATACGATAGACTGTTATGTTTTCTCGTTGTTTTATATCAGTAATTTGTATTAGCTATTTACTCTAATATACTGAATAAAATTCTATTTTCTTTATTGAATAAAATTTATCTTTGAAACGAATACTGCCAAATTTTATTATTTAAATAATAGGATAAATAATATTTTATAACCGAATTTATCATTTTTTAAATATTATATTCAAGAATAATAGTAATTTTAAAAGTGTCTTTTTAAATTGCATTCTGTAAAGATTCCATATAGGAATATTTTGAAATAAATATTAGTTCAAATATTATTACTTAATAAAAGTAAAATATTTACTCATAGACAGAAAATGAATGAATCATTTATATATAGTCTTCATTCATAGATAGTATAAATTTACGAACAAATGCTTTAATGACACTTTTGTAAGAGTATGCAATAAAAAATTTTATATTTATGCACATAAAATCAAATGAAATGAAATAAAAAGGAAATAAAAATGCAATAGTAAGAGTTATTTAATTACGGAGTCAGATTGCCGAAGAAAAAATAATAAATAACAGAAATCTAGATTATCATTATAAATAAACTCACTCCAAATCTACATTTTTGCAATTATCTTCAATGTTTTTTTCTTTTTTCTCTCTCTCTCTCTCTCTCTCTCCTCAATTTCTAACCATTTACTAATTTAAAAAAGTGACAATAACTTTCCATTTCTTTAGACGAATTAAAATAGTAAAAACTTTTTTTGTAAAATGAATATCGTGATTAATACCATCATTTTAACGTAAAAGCTGTGACGAAGTATTTATTAAATGAATAACTGCAGAATAAATATCTTATAAGGTAACTTATTTTCTTTGCTTTTTTGTTTTCTATCCTTGTTATAAATGTAAATAGTTTGCAGTAAGCTAGCTACATTAATTGTTAAATAATTTATTATATGACGTATAAAAAATTATGAAATATCTTTTACTCACAGATTATTAGAAGACTAATGAAATAAATAAAATAAATATAAAAAATTTTAAATAAAACTTAAAATAAAATTTTTCAAATTCATATTCATTAATCAAGAAAAACTAAATATCTTTTTGATATTTATAATTAAAAATTTTTCTAATATATTGTTATCTTATTAACCTCGTTTTATTTTATAATATTTCATAAAAATTGTATATAATTAAAAAAAATACCAAACTTGAACATTTTTTAACTATCAAATATATTTTATAGTTATTAATTAATCCACACTATAATTTTAATATTTATTGAATTAATGCATTATATGTAACAGAAGAAGATTAAAAATACATCTAAAAAAAACTGAATAGTTTTAGCAATATTTCTAATAATCACATACGATTAATCAGATAAATTTATATATTTATGATAAATGATTGCAATCTTCATCTACGTTAAGTTTTCTCTTGAATGCGTTCATTTCTTTAACATTAAATCGTCGAGCTCTTTCACAAGTTATGCTTTAGTGCGATCAAGAATCTCTACTTGCTTTCTCGCTTTCATCTCAAAATTCACTCAGCAAAGTTTCTAACACAAAGACGTTACATTACTAGTTTCAGAATCTATATTAGTTTTTACTCCGTTTGACTTTTCAAATGCCGGTGAATGAGAAACATTGAAATCTTTGCAAGCTTACTTTTGAATATTTTTTTTTCTTTTAAAACTTGATGTAAATAATACATCAACAAACGTTCTAGTATTATGATATTGTAAGAGTAAACAATAACCGTAATACTTTCTACTTTTTTATCATAACGTTTTAAAATCCTCATATTTACGTATACATTCGTAATTACGTATGCAGTAGACTGTAACACGAAAGTCATGTCATGTCGCAAACTTGAAGAGAATGTTCTAAAGTCGTTTTTCTTCAAAACAGAAGGGTACGCGGAATAAAAATTGAAAAGCAAGCTGCGATAAAGTTACTTTATTTATCTTATAATACTAAAATATTATTTTATTTTTTAAATAATTACCTAGCTACTTTATAATATTACAGTTACAGTTCGAAAATTGAAATATTAGTCTACGGACTTTTATGGATTTTATTATATTTGAAAGTTTCGATAACATATATCTGTGCAAACCATGAAATATATTCACATTACTATTGACCATTATCTTAAAAAACTTTGCTGATAAATTTTTTTGTATTCATTCTTTAGTTTCTACATGCGATTTTGATATTTTTACTCTACTTTGTTTTACAAAATTTAGTATAACATCTATAAGTTTTTTACATTTACAAGAACTGCACAAATATATGATGTTGCAGATTGAATTTATACGTATATTTTTCAAGTAATTATCTGATAGGTATCCGATTTGATCGATATAAAAATATAAAAAATTATATCGACTCATATATAAAGTATAAACGGCATTAACAATTATTAATTAGATTACATACAAGGCATTTACTTGTACATTGTATTGTCGATCATATGCTGGAAAATCAACATTAAAAAAGTCTAGAAAAAGTTGCGGTTGGTTGTTTATGTTATAAACCAAATCAGACAAGATGAACAAAATGAAAATAAAACAAATAATTAAAAGTATAATTTTTTAGTTGCATGACGAGAAATGAGAATATACGGAATTTGCTTGACAAATAAACAGAAAGAAAACCATGAAATAAAATAAATGAATAGAGTAAGGATTCTAGAAGTATATTTTTGGGTAAATTTCTAGTTTACTTACCCTTATATTATACAAAAAAAATAAATTTAATGTAATGTATTAGAATGAATTGTTCAAATTGGAATTCTTTCGTTATAATATTTTGACCATTAAAAAGTTGTTATTTTTTTAAAGAGTTTTATAAAAAATTTAAAACATTTTTATTTATTATACAAATATCTAAAAAATAAAATTTTTTAATACTTTTTCAGTCTTATTTAATATTTTCATGTTTCATTATTATAATTTTTTATTAAATTTCTTTATTCTAACCATTTAATAGGATGAATTCGAAATTTTTTACAAAATTTTCATGCAATTTAAAAATAGTAAGTTCTATAATCTATTATTGTATTTAAAAATCAACGAAAAAAACAAGTGATAAAATTAGTGTAAAGTAAAAATCTACATCTATAAAAGAAACAAAAAATAGGATTGCAATAGTACAAAAAAAATAATAAATAAAATATCTATGACATACTTAATATATTTAAAAAGTAAATATATTAGTTGTATGATCATCTTTAAATAATTCTTTATACATATAAATTATCAGTTTCACTTGAGACTGATCCCATTCAGTGTCGACATCTACTAAAAAAATTCTCGATTATCTCGATCAGTGTAGTGTATATAAGAATTTTAACTAAGAATGAAAAGTACGGATTCTATGATGAAAATAAACGATCTTTGAACCAATGTGTATCTGATTAAATGTTAGACTCTAGTATTCTATTTACGATTTCGATCAAATTAAGGCAACCGACTTTCGTAGGGACAAAGCGAGAAAAATACCTCTCAGCATAGAAAACATCGTTCTATCGACAATTTAAAATTACAACCATCTTGCACTTTTCGACTTAAGGACTGAACTTGATTGTGATTCTTGAGGACCGCCGAGGTTATTTTCTAGTTACAGAAAATTGGGTTCACTTTGGCCTCACGGGATCAATTGTTATTTTCCAACGTTGACAACGTATTTACAATATTTTTCAGATTAAAACAATAGTAATTCTAGATTTTACGTTGTTTGATTCATTCATTCATATTATCATTCACTCGAATAGATTATTTTTTAATTAATGATTACAATACTTCAAAATCTCAATGAAAATGATATTTGTATTGTATAACCATTAATTATATACTTATTAATTATTTATCATGTATTTATGATTTATAATCTTTCTTTATAAATCTTATATAAATATAAAAATAAAACATTATCCCATTTATTTATTGTACAACTTGATATTATTTAATCAAGAATACAAGAACAACTATCAAATTTATTATAAAAAAAAAATATTTCAAGCGTCTATCATATAATTTATTATATATAATAAAATCGTTTTACTTTCAAAGATTAACAGATAAAATTTAAAAAAATTTATTACAAATACTTTCAGAACTTGTTTTAGATTACTCTTGAAAACAATTCAAAACATTTAATACACCAGTAAATATTAAATAGAAAAGAATTAAAATTATGTTGAAACAAAATTATCAATTAATTGAATTCTATTTCTAATTTATATTAGAATACAGAAATATCGTACTGAGTTCTAACAAATAAAAGCAAAAAAATAAAAAAAAAATCGATACAAATAAGCAACTCAGTCAGTTTCTACTATCGTCAGACACGCGAAAGTTGTGTCTCAGTAAAATGCAATCAAAATACAAATAAGAGCTTTTTTTCATCCAAAGCATGAACAGGAGCGGATTCCTCAAAATAATTGATGCTAACCATGCGTACAAGCACAAAGTAAAGATTCAATACTAATTTGAAAAGAAAACTAGGTTAAAAAGTCAGCGTTGAAGCAAAAAGACACATCGAGTAAGAGAAAAGATCAATGAAAAAAAAAAGCAATTTTGAGGAAGATAGCAAAACAAAATAAGATAAGATAAACCAGGCAAACATAAAATAGACATGATACAATAGAAGATAGTAGCAATTTCGTTACATTATTGGTTTATACAGAAATACTTCTTTTAATATTGTCGACGTACATGATATAAATTCATAAAATATCGTCTAGAAATACAATAAATGATTAAAAATTATAAAATTAAAGAAATAAAAAAGATCCAACATAGAAACTATATAATAATTGATAATATGATAGGAATACTTAAATTTTAATAAAAACGTATTTTGATTAAATCTATAAAAAAAATTGTAACACATATAAATATGAGATACATAAAATATGAATGAATACATAAAAAGAGCTTTCTCGTACTCTATTTGATTTTTATTTATCAGACTACATGAAATCAGTGAAACTCTAATTACGTAAGAGAAATTGAGAAAGTTTTCTCTTTGAAGTTCAAAATCTAGGTTAGATAAAAAAATAAAAAGGAAAAAGAGTCGCTGTTTGTTGAATCACTCGTGGCAAAGTACACGTGTAAGTTTGTTCATCTCTGGTTTTTTTATGTTGTTTGAAAAAATCTTAACAAGCATCTACTTTTCACGACAAATGATTAAAAGATTAATGAAAGCAGAAATTTAAAGATATATACATGTATAAACTAAAAATTTGGTAATATCTAAGTCGCAAGAATATTTAATCCGTAATTTGAAAGCTTTGTAAGTCTCCTCTAGAGTTTACTTTTATTTATAAGCAATAATACCGATTACACTTACGAATTTAAAAAAAAATTCGTCAGTTTAACAAAACATTTTTGCGATTTTTTACTTACAGGTATATATATTCTCTCTTAAGATATGCAATCCTAAAAATCATTATGTGATATATTTTACTGTTATTCTTTGATTAAAATCTTCATAAGCCATAAGAAGAATATTAAAGAAATAAAAGCTTTCATTATATCAAAGCAGTTATGAAAAAAGAAGAATCTGCCTAAGACCACTGATATTGATAACAGTTCCTCTTTCTGTAAATACGTTGAATTATAGGCACTTAGCCAATTTACGCCTAAAAATGCCAAACCGAAATTTTTATGATTCACAGAGAAAATGTTTTATTACATTTGATGAAACAAATTCTATACATGAGATTAAGTTGATTTTTGTGTTCTCAATAAAAATTCGGACTTTTTTTTGTTTAAAATAAATTTTTTGTTTGTTCAAGAAACTTAAATTTAGTAAATTAAAACGAGCTATGATTCTCAAAAAAATAATTAATTTTGAATATTTATATCGTGAAAATAATACATGTAATATTTTATGTATTTTTAAATTGAATAATGTTAAATATGATATTTTAAAGAAAAATTTCTAAAAGAGCAATATTATATCGAGATTTATCTACGAAAATCATATTTCAATAATTATAAAATGAAATTTAGTTCACTAAAACATTATTCAATGCTACTTATATAAACGTAAAATATGAATAAAAATAGTTATTAATAATTATTAATAGTCATTAATGAATCTATATTCTACTAAAATATGTATTAATTTTTCTTTTTATTTAATAAGAATAATTTTTTATAAAAAATGAACTTTTTATAATTTTTTGGCCATAGGTTTTTTAAAATATAGTTTATAAAAAAAACTCAAACGTTAAACATAAGTTTTAGTAAAATAGTAAATTCATATTTAAAAATTTATTTTGACGTATTTATTAATATAACAAGAATCAAAATAAAATTTTTTTATCATATAAAAACCATTTTTCATCAATAGGATTATTTTAAAACGAATTGATAAATGAAAAAATCATCGTTTTCGATATACAGAATTTCATTTTACTGGCTTCAATCAATAAGAGAAATTTTCTTGATGAATTGTTGTTATGACAAACGTGTTCGCTCACTCAAAAAGGTTGTGATGACCGCTAAGGCCCTTTTGTATTTTACGGGCAAGCATCACACCCAGGTTGAGTGAGTTCACACGATAGTCATGTGTACTTCCCTTGTCTCTTCTTCCGTTTAACGACCTTTCCATTTCTTCTTTATTCGCTTAACGTATTAAGAAGCTGTGATACTTGTTTTTTATAGTTTTTTTGTTCGGTGACATGTAACATTTGTAATATTTCTCTGCAATTATCGAATAAAGATTTAAAATATAAAAATTATTTATTTACATTTATATTGGCTAATTAAATAATTATAAGCAGCGCTATAAAAAATTAAGATTTTTCAATATTAGGAAAAATATTTATTAGCCATCAAAAAATTGATATTTATTTCTTATTTTAATTAAAAGAAAAATTATTTTTAACGATAGTTCTAATTACTGACAACTGTATCTCGGATTATCTCGATTATAATTCGTTCATACACATCGTTATTTTATTAACTCATATTCAATTTTATTATTTATATATTTATTTGTCTGTATATTATTATAATACTGCAAGAAATTCTAAATACAAACTTTTTTTTATAATTTTTCAATGGCAACTACGATGTAATAAAAGTATGAAAAACATAGAATTTTTTAAAAATTATATTAATATTAAACTTTTTTTATTTATGTTAGTTAAGTTATTCAAAAATTATTTGCAACTCATTAGATTACCATTAAATTTTTAATTGAGCTTTTATATCACAACGTATTAAATATCATCAGCAGTATCTTGTTTTATGTTGATTTTGTTGTTTTTCTATTTAAGCTACCATTAACAAAATTTAGTAATATGATAATTTTTTTATTTGTTTAAATTCTATTCTCTATAAATTTACCTAGAATTATATTAGTTATTTTGTGACATTGTAAACTATACGATTATATGTTATTCGGAATCAGCGGATTATTACATAGATAATAAACATTGCTTTAATATATATTATTTAAAATATGATTGAATAATCTTATAATCATCAATAATTCTTATAATCAGGATTTATACCAAATATGAAATACGGACAAGCATTTGTTAATATCTGACATCTGACATATTAGTAATACGTGACTTAAACTACTTGCATTGGTACAATGTGCTGCCGATATCTAAATTAACCTTTTCCTTGATGTCCCCAATTGATATCCACGGATAGATGCATTGTGTTGCCGAGACCTCGATGATTCGAGAATTATGTTTCTACCGATTTCAAACAAGAGCCCGATGGCGGAAGATACACCTTGTGAAAGGTGAGCTCATGTACAGGTGCAGGGGCTATCTTCTGAAAGTTCAAGATGAACTCGTTCACTTAGTAAAAATAAAATCCACAATATGCTTTCTGACTATGTAGCGATCACAAAAAATCTACTTGTTTAAATACGTACTCCAATTGAGGGAGTAATTAATTTTTATACGCATATCCGGAAAATTTGTTTTCCGTCGCTAAAAGTCTAATCGATATCAGGGCCTTTTGTCTCTTACGAATCTAACTTTGTTGTTTAAAGTATATGGTACTTATTGGGAATAGAGTAGAATACAATGCCGAGTACAAATATTCTTCAAAAAATATTTCTAAATATTCTAATAGGTACAAATTCTTTGTTATAAACTAAAATATATCAACTATAAACTAATTAAAATTAACAGTTTTATAAATTCATAGTTTATTTGATCCTTATATATTTATATCACTGCATTTGAAATATTTTAATACTTTTTTAATTTTAATAATTACATTTTTCTACATTTCTTACTATTTTTACGATTTTTAATCTTTTAGATAACAACAAAAAGTACATAAACGAAAGTAGACTATTTTTTTTACATCACAATCGCACCCAGCTTATTAAAATTTTAGTGTGTTTTCCATATAATTCTTAAGATTGGTATTATAGTATTAACAAGTGTTTTTTAAAAAAAATTAAGTATTTGAAAATAAGGTATTTCTAGATATTTTTCATTACATTACTGTCGTTAATAGCCATATTGCATACGTAGACTCAAATTCAAATTGAGACGAGGTTGGATAAAATTTATCGATTCATGAAATTCGAGTGTTCTTATATTTGATCGCCCAAGAATCCATATAAAAAGCCAACCGCCCATTGTTGTCCCCTCTCTCTCTCTCTCTTTATGTCTGTTTTTATATCATTTATATAACCATTTATCATCTAAATCCAATTGTTACAGTTTTACTTTGTACGTAAACTAACAGTTCAGATTACACGGGCACTTTTTTTTGTACTTGAGATTACGTAAATATATTTCGCATATTAAAGAAGAGTATGACAAATAGTTACATATAAAAATACAAACTGTAGATTCTTAAATATATATATATATATATGTATATATATGCAAGAAATAAATAAAATTTTCATTAACTTTCTTTTTAGAGCAAAGTTACATTAAAATAAAAATTATCATGATTTTTAGATTTTAGCTACTACCATATATTTGCATTTTCATATTAGGATTTTGCTTTTCAAACATTCACCTGAAGATTAAACTTTTATTTTTCTATATAAAAAATGAATGCATCAGAGTTATTTTAAAATATATTATTTATAAATATTATTTAGTATATTATAAATATTATTTATAAATATTATTTATTATATTTATAAATATTATTCATAAATATTATTTATAAATGTATATTCTTGCATTCACATAATAGTCATTTATCTCAAATATAGTATCACGTTAATATGCATATGTAATTTTTTCCAATAAATATTATAAATTTTTCTACTGTTTTTCAAAAACTTTTTTATAATAATAGTTTAAGAATAATTTTATTATATTATACTTATTTTTATTAACATTGAAAAATTAGAACTTTTAGTACGGTTAGATTATGCCTAAAAGATTGATTTCAATTGCATAAAATTTAGTGGAAAATATTGGTATATAATGTATTTTTTACGCAAATTAAAGTACGATAATAACTAAATAATGCATATATGTATAATATTGTTAGAAATAATAGTATTAATAATATTAAAAATCACTAATTTTTTATACTTTATATATTACTAAATATATAAAAATTCATCGCATTGCATGAATAATATATTTAAAACTTTTGAACATAATTATTTGTTTCAATTAAACATATTAATTATGATTAATATGGTGAGAAACAATGATTATAAATTCTAAGTGCTCATGATTAATAGTTATTTAGGTCACAACGAATGCGTTCTCAAGCTCTGTATATAGACACTTTTTTGTGGGTATAGCACCATGTCGAGCAACTTTTGACGGTCACTGATGAACGTTGACAGTAACTAATGATCTTTCACCAAACTTCTGTTTGCGATTCTACAAATATACATATATACTCATACATTATACGCCTTTCTTAGAAAAAGTTCATTATTTTCTTACATAAAATATTTTATTCAGAGATATTTTAATCAAAAGTTTGAAAAATCTAAACTAAAGTTCAAAGAAAATAACTTAGATACTAGCCATTAGAATATATTTATAATACGCACTTATTTTTATGCAAAAATTACTTTAAAAACAAATGTATCAAAATTCGTACGATACTTTTTAAATATTTTAAATTAATATTTTAAATATTTTAAATTAAGGATGTTCAAGAAGATTAATTTTTTTTTTTAAATAGTATATTTACCATGTCATATATGTTAACTAATAGATGTATCTAGTTATGAATTATGATTAAAGTATGGTACAATATTTGAAAAAGGAAACTTAACTTTAAAGGTAACTTGCATTGCAAAAATTGTCCATTAAAATAATGAAAGGCTTGGATTCAATTTTTGGATAACTATGCTTTTTTTTCTTTGTTTTATTGGTAGGTATAGGTATCGTTGAAATAATTTTTTTTTGCTAAAAATAACAATGCATTCAATAATAACTTTGAGCGGCGTATTTGGTAAAAATAAATTACCGCAAAATTTAGGTTATTCAATGGTTCGTCATATAGAATAGTAAATACAGAAATTTTAGATTAATAAATAATTAATAATATTATTAACATTTTAAAAATTGTATCAGAAAAGATTTAGAAACACTTAAATGATCTTAAATATATCATTCAAATGATCAGAATCAAAATTTCAAACAAAAAGTCGGATGTCGATATTTGCGTGATTTCAAAACGCTTTCGCAAAAACACTATTATTTATTTGGTATTAGTTAGTTGTCAATCAAGGAGAAACAGAGTTTGAGTGTCAAGAAGAGCGAAAGGTTGTGACAGGCAATTGAAATTGACTCTCTCTCCCTCCCTCTCTCTCTCTCTCTCTCTCTCTCTCGCTCTCTATGTATTTATCTATCTATCTACCCCTGTCTCCATCTTTTACTTACTCTTTACGTGCATACCGACATAAATAAAAACTATTCAAATTCTTTTAAATAACCATTTTACCAATTTAATCTTTATTTGACCTTGACGTAATTCAGTTTCCTTAAGTTTCGTGCAAATAAGCAGATAATGAAGGATATTTAAAATATGTAACCTCATTTATAACCTCTATTAACATTATATATATAATCTGTCAAAGAAACATAAATTTAGTTCGTTTTATCCAAAAATCTTTTATATATATTTGATAATAAAACTTCAATTTAATCAAAATATTTAATTTCTTACTTTTATAATTATTAAAACTATTGTACAAGTATTAACTTTTGTGTTCATAAAAGTTTTATTACCACATAACAATTTCCAATATATTATCACATAATAAATATTATATACGTTAGTGAATTCAATCAAATACCAGATAAAACATTTTATTATCGTAAAAAATTAATTAAATGCAACAGCTCAAAATTTACAAAGTTCCAAATAAATACATTTAAAAATTGCGATGGAATCATAAAACCGTTATAAAACTAAATTTTTCCTTTTAAAAGTTTATTAAATCTACAATGTTTTTTAAATATCCTTTGTATAATAATAAATTTTATAATATATGCATGTAATATACAATGCGTGTAAATAATAATTGAATAATAATTTAAATAGTAATTTAAAAAATTTTTTTAATTTAATTTACTAAATTTTTTTATAATATTTAATGTTTTTTCATAAAACAAGAATATTTAATTTAAAAAACAGATATTTAAAATGTATATAATTTATTTACACGTTTGTTAAATCAATTAACTTAAATAACTCGCAAATTATCAACTTGTCATGTCCCGGCCGTCGGTGACTGGCCGGAGCACGTTAATTAAAGCATCATTGCATGCGCGTAATTATTTATAGTTGCTTAGATCTAGTTACTTTTTAACGCCCATTGAGTTTTCGACAAAATCTCAAGCAGCCGTTAAAATTGTCCAAATAGACGATAATATAATACAATTTCAGAAGGTATAAATGGAAGAAAAATACGCGCGACGGGAGCAGACCATCAGCAGACGAGCGGAAACGAACACCAAAGCGCCTGAGTAACGAAACTCAATGTTGGCCGGATGCCCCGGGCGCAGTCACATAGCGCCTCCACGAGCGAAGCTCCTCACTCCGAGGGCAGAAAACACCAGCATCGCGTCACGCTAAGGTACCGTGCCACCAAGTAAAAGCAAAAAATAGTATCATCTTTTAATTTTACTCACACACCTTATCCGTCTAAATCCTTGACACCGGTTCCAGGAGGAACCGACTTTGTCAAATTATAAGTAAAATAATAAACATTCGATAAAAAAATCTATAATAAATTTGTTGCTAAATATCCAAGTAAACGTACTCAAAATTCATAAAAACATTTGTTTATTTATTGTATGTAGAAAAAACCAAAAAGGCTGATACATATTATTATTCAGTTTCATCTAATCTATAATATCTGTATAATATTTGTAAAATATGAAAATTAATAAAGCAATTTTTGTCTAATAATAAATAATAAAATATTCCAGGTAATTGCTAATTCTTTGTTATCATCAATTTTGAAAATTTATTAAATTTATATTTTAAAAAAAGTAGTACTGATTTTACTTAAACAATTTTTTTATCACATGTAATGGTAAAGTGTATTTTGACGTTTGGCTTTTGCATTGAACGAAAAATATTAAGTCATAAATAATTTTTCTTTTAACTATTATTCTATAGATATGTTCAACGTATTGTACGCATAAATTAATTGAATTACTTTACATATTTATTTGTTTAATTAATAAAAAAATTTACTGATAAAGAATTCTATAACTGTTTTCCAAGCAAATAATGTAAATAAAAACTTTGATCTTGAAATATATAGAGCTACACGTTTTTTATCCACTTAATAGAGGTGACTAAAAATTAGCAAAGCGTGCAACTTATACACATTAACTTCTTATTTATAAGTTGCTCATGCACATATTAATATTTCATGCCAATGTATACGTAATGTTTCCATAAATTAACCGTGAAAGCAACAAAATTTCTTAGAAAAAACTGTCTTCTTTTAAAGAAGTGGTCTTCTAATAAACGAAATCGACCTTCCTCTTCGTATCTGAAAACTTTTCCTATTACTCTCTGTCTATCTTTCTCTCTCTCTCTCTCTTTCAATGCTGTATTTTCTCCCAAGAAAATTGCACGGCTCTAGGGATCGAATCTCCTATTTTCTTACCGTAACAGCTTCGCCCGTAGGGTGCGTTTCCATCTTAACATCAGGATAAATAGTACAGGAGCTTCATCCTAGTTTTTTTAGTGATTGAACTGAGCTTTTGAGGTACACTTTTTTAAAGAAAATAAGCCCATCAGAGTCCCAGTTCTGTAGATCAAATTTTAACTTAATTTTTTTTACTTAACAACCAGTAGACTTTTTTTATAAATTAGTTAGAAATGTATGCCTTATTTGCTTAATGCCTCAGATGACAAAATATAATTAAAATTCATCCTACGATAACAGCTATGTTTTAGTTAACACTATCAAAAACAGAGTTTTTATTTTTAACATATTTATGTTGAACTAGTTATTCTATATAAAATGTAACATTCATTTAATTATTTTTTTAGACTTTGATTATTATCCTTATTTTTGTTAATCATTTCGTAGAAGTTATTTTTTTTTTTGTATTTCATATTCGTGTACTATTCAATTATTCAAACTCGATGGATACACATTGTATTCTTCTATTAAAAATTAAAAAATTACTTATAATTTATCTGAATATTCATTTTATATTTTTCTCTGTTGTAATTTCCATTAACAATGAAATTAATGCAGAGTAAACTGAAACATTATTTACAAAGCTAATGTAAAGTCCAATCACGAATTTTACTTTTACATAATTTAAAGTAACTAGAGTTACAGATGTATGAATTATATGATAGATTAATTTTTTGATTACTTTAAAAAATCATTTTTTTTCACGTTATTGTCATTTTCCTTTTTTTTTAAGACTTATAATTGAAAGTTGATTTACTTTTAAAATAAAATATTTTGTACATAAAATTTTGACGTTATAATTTTGATTCATAAAGAACATCTAAACTTTTTATAAATGTTTTATATTTTATTTAAAATATTAATTTTCATTATATAATTTTATTTTTATTGAAAGAAAAAATTCAATGAATCTGTTTGACTTTTTAGATTTCAGTTTTATTGCTAGAGTACATAAATGTACTATATCTTTGCTTTGAGTGCGAAATTTAAGAATCACATAGACTAACCCTTTGAGTTCTAAATATGTTTTGAGGTTAGCTGGAGTAACTATATACTAAATTTTATATATGAAAATTATGTTAAAAATATGTATAAAATTAATAAATTTTTAAAACTTTTTGGTATTATTAAAAAAAAGTATTTAACAATTAACTCGTTTTTTATTAAAACGAATTTCATTATTGTTAATCTACACAAATATTCTTAATTTTTACTAATACATTTTATGAAATCTATTTACAGTAATTATAATTATTCTAAAGTACATATATGGTAATAATACAAATTTAAAAAATATATAAATAATAAATATTTTAAATTTAATGTACCATAATGATATTATTAAATTTTTTTATGCTTTTGTATAATTAAATGCAACAGAAATTTTAAAAAACGTTTTCTTAAGCTAATGATTATTTTTTATATTATATTCATTAGATTGAATAATTTCCTATTAAAATCGTAATAGTTCAGTTTTTGAATTAATAAAATACTTATTGAAATAAAACTCTGTAGATATTTTGCAATATAATTATTTATTTAATATAAGTAAAAAGTACAGTACAACACGTGAAATTTGCAAGTGTTAGAATCGATGAAAAGAACTAAACTTGTCGTCCGCTGACGACAGTATATATGATTTTCTTACCTATGCTTAACTTACACAGGCTTAAAATAAACATTCAACCCACACTTAAACAGCACATGCTATTTATGCGCGTCATATTACGCATAAATACCAATGAACTCTGACTGCATTTGATTCAAATGTTATCGTGTGAAAGGCTTTCATTTTATCATGTATTTTGTAGTTAAATTCATCTTTATTTATTATTCAAATCTATAATTATATTTTTAAATATAATAATCAAAATAATCTACTTTATAATATACACAACTTGTTTTATACAAAATTAAAATCAAGGATTTTTTTTAACATAAAGTAGTTGTTCAACTTTTAAATTTTTATATCTACCTACCTTCTTAAACAAAATTTTTTAAGTACCTTAACGGTGGACGTCACGTGTAAAAATTTTGAATGCCTTGAAGTGAAGTAGTATAATAGGCTATAGGCTTAAATTATTTTAAATTTCTAGTAAAGTCACTTTGGAGAGTAATATTGTTAAGTGCTTTAATATAATTCTGATGGGATGAAAATGAGCTTTCATTAGGTTATAACGGCGATAAAATGATCAAAGTAGTACTAGCTTGTAGATGTGCTTTCTTTTCAAATAGCACTTAACATTTTTCAATTTTTCCGTCGTAATTGAGTCAATAATAACACTTATAAGAGTGTGAACATTTTTCAAAAGCTATTCACTAATATGCGTTAACTATATATTTTTCATTCGAATTGCTTTCAATTTAGTAATTTATGAATATTTTCCCTTTTTTAATAAGGCATCATTATTTTATAGACTTTTACGTACATTGAAAACTGAATTTTAAAGTATATTTCGTAATGTTGTTTTCAATATTATTCATAATTATGTTGTATGTAAAGTACTTACAAATTATATTTTCAGTACATGCACAATTTTTTCAATTAAAACTAATTGTTTATACATTTGAATACCTTCTTATACAACTAACTTAATGTATTTTAAGTCGACATAATTTTTATGTTCGAAAACTTGGTTTTTTTATTACATCGTATTAACAGGCTTTAATTCGGATTTATCACTTTTAAAAAAGTCGTCAAAATATTGTATTGCGATTATATCAACTATTTACAAAAGAAATATTTTTTATTTAAAATATATACATTCATAGCTATTGTGTATTCAAATAAAATTTTTATTTTTAAACTATTTCAGAACCTAGGTTGTAAAAGCTTATACATAAGATGTACATTGAAAAGTATTGAAAAAATAAAAGACGAATTGATTTTACTTTTTACAAAACTGAATTCAAGAAAATATAATACTTTATTCAATTCAATTGATTTGAACCATGTAGATCTTCATAAAAAATGTAGAGTTGCGACAACACATTTTCTTCAGCATGCTTGGACTGTCAATATAAGTGAAAGAGATAGATTGAAGTTTGAATCTAAATTTTATCATCTCATTGAAACCCCTGCACTGAATTTTTTTGAGCTTTATACCTGATTTTTTTTTCTCAAACTTTTTAGTTGCTTAGAAACTAACTTAAAATTTTAGATTCAGTTCTGAAATAAACATACTTATTCGAACTTAGATATAAATTATTTATTTGTTTAAATGTGTATTAGTAATAAAAATATAAATACATTGATAAATTTTTAAGTGCATTGAAATAATCTAATGCTTTGTTAATATTTTATTTGTTAGAATAATATAATAACTGAAATTTGTTTTATTTATAATTATATTTTATTTATAACTATTAACTTTCTTATAAATAGATTAAAATAAACAAAAACTGCTAAAAACAATTATTCTTTAACTTCTGTTTCCTAGAGTAAATATAATTATAATATGAAAATTAATGTATTTTAGTATTTACTATACTAAAATGCGTTTTATAAATAGAAAACTATTTTTTATATGTATTTTATTATAAAAACATATGATATACTTAAATATTCATTCTCTTCTTCTAAAATCTAGCCTAATCTTACGAATTGAAAATTAAATACATTTACGAAGAATTTAATAAAGTGTAATATATTATTTTCCTTAAGGTTATTTATTAACTTAATTTAAGGTTAAAACATTGAATTAAGATTAATTTAAGCATATATTTATATATTTTTTTATAGTATAAATAATTTATCAACATTTCATCTTATAAGCATAAAATTATAATAAATATCTAAATATTTTTAAAAAATCTCTTTTTGTAATTTACAATATTGAAATCACACAATTTCAATTAAAACATTTAGACTCCAATTAATTTTACATACGATACGTAGAAAAATAAAGAAACGAGTGTGACATTAGCTACATTTATTAAATATATATTTTTATAAGAAAAATGTATTGGATAAAAATTAATTTTTCATAAAAATAATTGTCTTCAAACTTTTAAAATAATCATAAAATAATACAGAATCAGTACTTAAAATAAAGAACATTATCTAAAAAAACAGGAGACTAATGAGTTACATAAATGCAAAATAATTAACATTTCGAATGCAGTGAGTTAAAACTACTTATTTTGTTATGTAGAGCCACATATTTGGTTTTATTTTCCTACCATTTACGATAATAATTAATTTATTGACTTCGAAAGACGTACGGATACTTTTTTAAGTTTTCCAATACATAAATACAGGTAACTACTTAAAATTACTCAATATATAAATATAATCTGTGTGTTTGGTTAGAGGAATAAGCTTCAATCCTCAAACATATCGAAATTGACTTTGAACTTAAGTTATATTTGAGTTATGAACATATTTTTTCCTCGAATTGATCAATACTTATTTACCTTAATTTCTTGTTTTTATGATTAAAAAAATTAATTTTTATATTTGAAAAAAAACGACGACTAAAATTTTTCTTGCTTCATTTTCAGTTATTTTTCGGTTTATGAGCTTGAAAATTTATATTTAAAAGGAAATAATATACATGTTACTTAAGCTTAATACGATATAATAGATTTTTGATAAAAAGTGATTATTTCTAGTTAATTACTCAAGAGAATGTTTCATAAAAAAAACATATATATTAATAATCTTCTGTAAATCCAATTCTTACTAGTTTGAAGAAAATATTCTTTTATTATATATAAGAAAAAATTGTTTCAAAAAGTTAAAATTAAAAGTACTAAACATAAGAAATATGCATAAAATTCTTATATATAAATATATATACAATGTAACTTAATATTATTAAACATAGTATTATTGTTTTCTACATAACTTTATTTCAAAAATAATATAAAAATAATACTAATGTCAATAATAATAATTGATAAAAAATTATATGTATATTTTTGTTAGGCATAAGAGTAATTCGTGAAAATATGTATTTTATATGTTAAATATTCATTCTAAAACTTGAATAAACTATTTTCCAACAATATTAAATTTGAATAAGTTAAAAAATAAAATTTTATAAATTTAAATGAATATTATTTGAGCAAGTTTTTTTAATGATCTTTTAATATAAAAATTAAATTTTTTTAACTTTTTCACTTAAATTAAAATAAATTATTATTACGGCTAAAAAATTTAAAAATTAATTTGTGCGATACGTTTACTAAAAAACTAGTAAAATAAAAAAAATTTCTTAGTAATAAACATAAGTGAAATTGGTGAATATATTTTTTTAACTAGAATTACTTTAAAATATAAAATGTAACCTTAAAATATAAATTTATATAAAATATATTAAAAAATATTTTATTTTAAATAAATGTAAAAAATGGTATTGAATTCATAAAATAATTATGTAAAATTACTCACGATATATGGTCGCTTGATGTACAATAATATCAACTTACCTGGAACATAAATAATTAATAAAATATTATTAGTGTTGTATAAAATATAGATTAAAAATATATAAATATATTAATAATGTAAACTATATATAAAGAATTTAATATAGATTTAAAACAACTTTAAATTGTATGAAATTATCGTAAAGTCTCACAGTAAAATAATAATAATATATATACGTTACATAGGAAGAGTGTTATTTCAAGTTTTGAATATAAGTCAAATTACAGAAATATATAAACACGATTACTCATTGAAGCTTGAACAAACTCACTAAAACCTAAGAACATCGACAGTTAAACTAAGTGGCTGCTAGAAAATACAAATCATACATCCCTCTCTTTCCCTAACCCCTTGTCTCTTTCTCTTCCAGCTTAACTCTCTTTCTCTGTTTTTCTGACTCCCTCCTACTTTCTTTGCCAACACATATTTCAAACTGCTAGAGGGCCATAAGTAAAATCGAAATCGATGATTCAATTATTGAAAGGCGGAATAGCATTTTCTCCCTTTACTCTTCTTTTCCTTCTTCCTCTTGAATCTCGAATAAAACGCGCTTTAAGATTTCCCAGGAGGCTATACGTCAACCAGAAAGAAGAAAAGATGAAGAAGTATAGATGGTAAAGCAAAGATAATTTGACGACCTGCTTCTACACTTCTGAAGGTAGAAAAGCGAAAGTTAAACTGGATAGCGCCGGTCGCGGTATTGCTCAGTTATAAGAGCTGAGTGACGCCCGATCGTACGTGGACTTTTCCCCTAGGCTACTTACACATAAAAGCGCGAGTACCTTTGTGAATCCAAACCTGCAAAAAATGAGCATAAAAATCATTACATTTTGGTTTCGGCTCTTATTACTATAGATTTATTCCAAATAAAATACGATTCAGATAGTGACAGACAATGTTGAAAGTAAATTATGCACAAACACGGAATTTAATGACCCGGGCACAACGGTATATATAAAATATATTTTTTACTCGGTTATAATATTTAAAATTGTAAATTTTTAACTTTTTTTTAAATAAGAAAACTCATATAATTAAATAGATGTTTATTATTTAGTAGAATTTTTTATGTTTAAAATAAATACTGTCTAATAAGTCTTGTACTTTAGTTAATATTTTTCTCAATTTTCATTCAGACAAGATATTACGCAGTATAATTAATTTATGTTAACAATTTTACACTTCATGGATTTTTTATTAAAATAATGATTTATGAATTTTTATTTTTTATTTAATTTTATTGATCAAAATTGACACAATTGCATATATAATTGAATATCAAGACATAAATAAAGTAAGAATTATTTGAAAAAATTATACATAATTTTTTTATAAATTCAGCAATATGAATTATAAATTATTTATTAATTAATCATATATGCAATGTTATAGATTTAAATAAATAGATCTTTACACTGTTTGAAAAAATTATGACAAAATACATATAATCTAATTTTATATTTATACGAGGATCTAAAGTTATTAAAAATACTTTATAATAACGAATTTAATCGAACAGAAAAATATATTATTACAAAAAAGTAAGATGAAAATATTTTTATAAATTAAAAGTAATTAATTAAAATTATTAAATAAGTCAACCTTCTCAAAATGAAATTCAAAATTAAAAAAATATTTTTAAATTTACTTTCCTACTTAAATGTGACAAAATGACAGACATTTATTATTTAGAAGTATCGTACGCAATTTTGAAATCTCATACAACTCGTTTTTCAAGCAAGAAAATCTTTGAAAAACAAAATATAGATCGAAAACACATTAAGTTACTGTGGATGTAAGATCAAAATGGTTATACATTATCCAAACTGGAAGTTTTTACGAGCCATAAATGACAAAGGTACTTGAGACATCAACTATTTACATAATGCAATTCTTTTTAATTTTTTTTTCATCCTTTTTAAGAAATAATATTAAAATTGTAACTTATTTGTGACGTGTAGAAGATACCTGGAAGAAAATAATAGAAATATAAAAAAATTTGTATTAAATCATAGACGTGCTTATATAAAATATTTTTTTTTAAATATACATTAAAAAATCAATTTTCACTTTTCAAATTTCAATTACAAATTTCGTTTATTCATATGAAATACAGTTCATATAAAAGAAATTATGTTCATTATCTATAAAAAATTTTGTTAAAAAAATTAATTATTAAAAATAATCAAAATTAAAAGGACAAAAGTGAAATTGGTTAAATTGGTTAACATTCTAATAATCAGAGTATTTACATTATTTAAAAATAAGTAAATCATACAAATTATATTTCAGATATATTCATATATTGAAATTTCAATAATTTATTTCATCATTGCTAAAGCGAATAGAAACAGACATCGATAAAATTCGTAGATCCACATTTTCATTATAACATTTATTAATTTCTTCATACGTTATATTTTAATTAATTCTTTATTTATTTATTGCTAAATTATCTTTCTGGTTTTTATTTTTTTTCTTGTATATATTATATTATAACCCTTATAAAATTTATAATCAACGCTTTTATAGTCAACAAAATTTTTATTTTCTTGAAAATATTTTTAAACTTTATGCTTTGCTTAATGTATAATATGTATAAAAGAGTTTTTATATACAATCAAGAATACCAATGCCGTAATATACATGTAGATAAATAGGCAATAAATATATTTATTAATATACTGCAATCTATAAAGGACAATTATATAAAAGAAAAATCACTTTACAATAGACTTTTACGTAACACTTTTTCAATGTAATTTATGAAGAATTAAGAGAATATAGTGATAAAATTGCTCACAAATAATAAATATAGAATATTTTAGGAAAGTAAGTATAACTTAAGAAATAAATTATAAGGTAATAAAGAATAAAAAATGTAAACGTATAATTTATATATATATAAAGTTAAGAAAATAGTTTAACTGTAAAATATAATCATATTGATGTTTAAAAATGTATGAGTTTACTTATGTATTATATTGTTCAATAAACTATAATAATAATAATATTTTAGGAAAGAAAAATAGAGAATTTCCTTTTTTAATTTCCAGCTATCATCTCTTTTTTTCATTCCTTCGATATAACGAAACCATTACTACATAATATATTTGTTATTTTCATGCAAAATAGAGTTTTAAAAAAATTCAACGATTTTCTTAATCTTTTGTCTATGTGTATATCGAAATTAAAATTTTTGATATTCGGTTTGTCGGCATAAAGCTAAATTATTTTCTCTCAATCATAGCCACAAAAACATACCTACTTACGCGTTCCCGTGTATTTAATGTTCACTCTCTTCTATTTTATCTCGTCTTTCACTTTAAAATAGGACTTTCAAATCAATAGCTCGCTGAATCAGCTTTAAAAAAGAGAATACAATTAAGAACCTCGTCGTATGATTAACTATTTAATAATTATACGAACTTTTTCACTCGCGTTATATTACGCTAGTTAAGATGATCATTTATTGAAATATATCAGTTATGTAATAGGCTACGTTACTAACTGCTTCAAAAATATAAAAAGTCGTTTATACAAACATTACGATTAAAATTATTACAGAAAAACGTTACAATTTATACATTTATAATATATTTAAATTTATATTTATATTTAATAATAAATTACTAGCAATTATACTCGAGCACATTTCGTATTATGATAAATCACAGTTTAGAAATTTTACTAATTTATCATTTATGAACTACATATAATAATAATTGACATTTATTGTCAAGATCTATAGATTCACTTAAATCATGCATATAAAAATATTTTAGAACTTTCCCTTGTAAAAATAACAGATATTTAAAACTTAAACTAATTATTGATGAAAAATTTTAAATGGGAGAATGCATGGATAAATATATATTATATTGGTACGTATAGAAATGTTAATTACCTTTATAAAGAACTAATTAAAGAATATGACAAGTAATTGTTTAGTTCGTACATAATTAAAATACAAAGTAATTTTAAGTATTTGAAAAATTTTATTAAAATTTAATGATATTTTACATGTGTATAAATAAAAAATGCATAAACTTTCAGTGCTTATATTTTAAGATTTAAAATCTATACAGCATATAAATATAGCTTAGAAATATTAAGATTTTGCATTAGATAATATTAAAAAATAAAAATATAAAAAATTTATGAAAGCATCGATTGCCATTTGTACATAAGAAGCTATACAGTAAACATTTATCTATCTAAATTTTATTTATTGATATAAACAGCTTTATAAACATAAAAGATAATAAATGTAACAAAAAAAATTTAGACCACTCGTAAAAAAGTTTAGTCGTTTTTTTGAAAATTAAAATTCAGAAATTATAATATAAAGTAATACCTAATAATGAAATTATAGTATATCTCAATATTTTTCTTTTATTTGTAATTATAATATATATGCCTGTTATACATTGTATCAAGAAGAATGAGTAATTACTATAATTACAATCACAGTTCTTAAAATAATATCAAAATGCTTAACTTAAAATATATGATACAATCTGTATAAAAAAGTATAATATTAATATAAAAATATAATTATATTTATCGATTGAAATAATACTAGTAAAAATTATTATGAAATCGATGTTAACCAAATAAATAATAAAGGATTTACTACATGGAGATCATAGTTTCCAAACTTTTATTGCATTTTTATGAAAATTTTTTCGTGCCCGTTATAATTGTATTTCAAATGCACTATCTATCCATTTTTAAATATTCTATCCGTTTTTATAAATATTCAAAATTACTAATGATTTTACATAACGTAAATTAACTCCATATAAAAAATTTTAAAATTTAGATGGTTTATCTTAAAAAATGTAAATAATCAATTCTAATATATTTTAACTAGTAGTTGTTTGTTTTATCTATCATTTTTCACATTCTTCTAGATTTTTTTTCACAGCTGTTTTTAAAATTATTTTTACCTTCAACATACAACGAATCGACGTAGATGAGGTACCTAATAACATTCCATTACAACTACGAGAAAGCTTCTAGTGCGTTGGGTAATTAGATTTATATACTCCAGCTTTTTTCTCTATCCAAAACTTGCAACTGTACATGACATATATATAACAGGTAAACATCGACCTGAAATGACAGATATTTACATCTCCTTCTCTCTCTCTCTCATTCTCTCTGTCTTAGTCCCTCTCTTATCATACAATGCCGTATAAGTTATTCTATTAAGGGCTTTTGTTCTGAAAGTACACAAGTCTAATTCACATCATGTATAATTCGTTGCTGTGTTCATCAGTAACAAAATTTAACGATGACATAGTGTATTGCGTTCAATATTAACAAAATTTCTACGTAAAAAATTTTTTATTATCTAAAAAAAAGTTGAATTTTCTAAATAAATCTAAATAATTCTAGATGTGTAATTTAAAAGGTTTACCTAAGGTGTCATAAATAACTGAATTCGAGTCAGCGAAGCAAGGGACAAGTGGCTATTTATGAAGGGTTTGTGTTGCTCGTAATATTTTTTATTGTTTTTAAGATAGCCGATATCGCCCTTTTTTCAGTTAACTTAGAATTAAGTGCAACTTTCTTAAAAAATTGCAGTCTATTATTCTACACTAAGGTGAATGGTCATGTTGCTAACGCTTAACATATGACTAATCCAATTCTTTACCGTTTGTCATTTTGTGTTATAAAGTAAAGTTACTTATACAAAAGACTCTATGTTATTAATTAATTAATTCAACAACTTTTATAAAAGAAAAAGGAAAATACGCTATTAGCTTTCATCAATATTCTTTATAAGTGAATATGCAATAAAAAATTGTAAACAATAAAGATTGTAGATATTATCAATTTTTAAATTTTTTTAAATATTTTAGAATGTATAAATGTCGAATAAATAAAAATTATTTATTTAGTTTATTTTCAATATTAAAAATTATCGTTAACCAATTTTAGTGGTTCATTAATCGAAAAACGTGATTCAGATTTTTAAAGTTAAAGGATATTTTACTATATTTAAATTAATTTAATTTTTAACTTAATCGTATTAAAAAAAAAAACATAAAAAAATTATGATACTAAGGATAGATTTGTAAAAAATAATAAATACAATTTTAAGAAAAACACGTTTGAAGGTTTTACATTAATTATTTAATATTTTCGTTTACATAAAAAGTATAATTTCTGATTTCAAATTATAGGATATGATTATAATAATAACATATAGTTTAATGACAAGAACTCACCTGAAGCAATATATGTTGAAAAAAAGAAAAAGTTAAGATCAGAAAAAATAAATAATAAACTGCTTCTTTTTCAGAATTTAAAAAAAATTTTTTATTATTAACTATACATAAAAGACCTCGTTTTTTACTGATATACATTAATTTTTATAACAAACGTAGTAAACAACATAAGTTTTGCATGTGTGAGTATTTGGTGTAATAACAGAATTATCCGTTTATCAAGGTTACACAATAATTTCTAAACTATGCTTTTGTAAGAACTTTGATATTATTTGTACTTTTTAAACAAAATTATTTCTTATAAATTAAAAAATTCTCATGATTATTTGAAATCGATAAATAAGTAATTTTAAAATTTTTGTTATTAATATACAATAACTTCAGAATCGCATTAAACTTAAATTTTTTTGTAAATCTTTTGAATTTTGTATAAAGCATTCAATGCTGAATAACCTATTTGTAAATATTATTATACTTATACTGCATATTTACAAGAAATACTAATAATATTTCATCAATGTCAATTCATTATTAAATATTTTGTATTCACGTACAATTTAAAAGCGTATACTATTTGTAAACTTGTTTATAAAGTAAGTAATAATTTTACTATAAAACATATAATTATTAAGCATGATTGCTTCAAAATGAAATTATTTACTTACGTAAAGATGTATGTAACTGATAAAAATTAATGTAAAAAATATACTTTATTATATTATATGAGTTGTACTTTATTTTATTTAACTTACTTTATTTTTTATAATAATTTTTAAAAATGCACGCAAAATATTAAAAAAATTTTATTTAAAAATGAATTTCTTTTTAACGGCTCATTCTTGATAGATAATTAAATAATAAATCTTCTCATGTAAAGTACGTTGCTTTGATTTATTCGTGATTTTTTTATTCTAAATTGCATTGATAGTTAGCAAATGTATCTTTATCACAATACAGATGTATATACTTAGAAAAAAAGAAAGATAAGTATATACATAGAAAAAAAGATTGATAAAAAATAGGATAAGAAACAAAGAAAAAAAAGAAATTGTTAAAATTACTCAATCGTCAACCTATTTTCAGTTTAAATGATTCTAATCAACTTATCCTTTTTCTTGTTCATCTTTTTTTACGAGAAATAAAAGGCTTAATGGAAGACTTACTAGTATCTTCATCTTATATACTTTATTCATATTTTGTCTATTTAATATTGACTCTTTAGATTGCTATAATTACAATGGTTGATTCAATGACACAATGGTATTCTGAATTTTTTAATTATTATAGATACAAAAGTTGACTTCTATATCAATCTCTATTTTCTATCTACTATCTACTTTCAAACAATACATTTATTTATTGAAATATATTCTGATAATTTTTACTTAATACTTCTATAAATGTTTACATAGTTTACTATAATAAAAAAATTAGCTGCTTTAACAAATAATAAAAATTATTATTTCTAATTATTACGTTATTACCTAATAAAATCTAACAAAACATTGCCTATTTAATTAATCTAATAATATATTTAGATCTCAATTTAACATACTGTATAAATTTAAATTAAGAATATAATGTGATACATCAAACAAGTTGATGTATTATAATACTTATGTTGCAAAGAAACATTAAATATAATTGGAGATAGCAATTATATTTTGCAGATGAAGAAACAAAATTTAGACGATCAACAATTATTATTAATATTGATAAAATAAATAAAAATTAATTATACTGCGAATTAAAAAATTTAATTACTTTTTATAAATAATAGAATAAATAAAATTTTTGTTTAAAAATGTTTCGATAAACATAATTTTTTTTCGCATCTCGCAAAACTTTCAAACGCACACTTTAAATAGAGAGATATGTAGAAGGATAGTAACGCAAATATTTTAAATTTGTGCGCACGAAACATCCATTATTATTACTAGTAGATTGAGAAAAACCAATAAAATTGCATAAACATCGATATATTCGTTGTCACCCTCTTGTTTTATAGAAACCTCGTTTTTTTCAAACGATTCAGTGATACGCCAAACTAGTGAGCCATTATATTGATGATTAATTAATATTGATTGCAAACACTGAATTTATGATTTTGCTGTCAAATTTTAAAGGATGGAAAATAAAATACCTAACAATGAGTGGGAGTAAAAAATAAGAGTTCTTGTTAAATCGTACATTCCAATAATTACAAACGTTCGAACGGACTCTCAGGTCTGTTTAAATTGTAATTAACGAAACTGCTGGCAAATTTATCTTAATTAACATGCACGTCTTTAATTAAGAGGACGATTAAAGTCTTTTGCTTCGATGCTTTTTACGGCAAATAATAAAACACGTTTGTGGATAATGTAAAAACTGGAAGAGAAATACGTTGCCAGAAGATTTCGTCTCATAAGCGTCGTTAAATACTTCCTCTTAATGATTAAGGGGATAACCACTAGAATAATAGGTTTTTCTTTTTAATTAGTTTTACTTTTCAATGTACAAACATAAAGAATTTAAAAACAATTAGTATAGACGGACAGATATAAATTTTTTATTTGCTCTGAATTTTCATTTACGCATATTGACTGTCAGATATAATTAAAAACCATATGAAACTCATATTTTGCAAAACTGGTAATATAAAAAAAATATAAAACTTGCAATATTTATTTAAAAAAATTGCAATTATTCAATTAGCATAATACTTGGATTTATCATTAACTTACCCATGCATTAACAATTTGTAAATTATATAATGATATTGGAAATTTGAATAATTTTTTTTTTCTAATTATAGCCGACCAATACTATGAATATATAATACTAAATATACATAGTAAATATATAAATGAATTCAAATTATTTATAAGTAGCATGGATTGGTACAATTCAATAGTCTTAACAAAGGTCAGGTCACATAGTTAAATTTTTGGTTTTCATTGTAAAAGTATAACACTGAAATTTTGTATTGAGAACAAATTGAGAAATTCTGCGCAAGAAATTTGTTTTGAAAGTACATATTCTTTTTTTTAGATGCTCGAGATTACTTGCTTGGAAGAAAATAATGACCTCTGTATTTTATCAAGTCTGATCGACTTCCCGTTCCGTATTCTTATTCAGTTGTTTAACATTACTATCTCGTCGTTTATGCAAAATTAAAATAAAATATTTTGTTATAGTTATCGTCATTCAACTTTTTTTAGATATTCAAAATTACTGAAAATAAAAAAAGTGTGAAATATCTGTGATAACAGATTACGTGACGGAAAATCGAATTTTTTAATTTAGTTCTCTTCTTCTTAGTTTTATTTTTACCTCTATTTTTCCAAATATCTAACGATGAAATGCATATTGTCCATGCGTAAAAAATATTCAAGAGTAAGATATAATGCTATAAAAAAATTACTGCCGAATTCATTATACTATACGTAAATACTTAAATTAAACATCCACAAAATGTAAATGTAAAAAGTAACGTATAATATAAAAAAAAAAGAATATATACATATTTAGAACAGAATTAATTTTTGAATAATATTTGTAGAATTTGCGAAAATTAAAAAGAAAAGAAACATAATAATGATTCTGAAAACGAAAACCAGTAGTTAGTATTTGCAAATCTCGATTTTAATACAAAAATGTTAGAAAAAATATGTAAAGAAATCTAACTACGTCATGTACTACTCCATCAGCATTAATATTGATCGAAAATTACTAAATCTGTGTGACAGAAGAAAAAAGGTTCATTTCTTAAATTAAGTTCAAGCATGAACCTAATATTACAAGGCTCATAATCCGCTCCTGTACCTAGACGGTACCCAGGCATGCAGAATTCAATCTGTTACAATGAAACCTTGGGGAGAAAGATCGGCATCAGCTTTTCTGGGAGAAAACCGTGCAAAACGATTCTCGATTAGTACGCGAGTCTCCTAGAAATTTGGTTGAACATCTGCAGTGGCCGCAACTAATTACTTATTAAGAAAAAGCTCCACTAGAAGATGCTTCGACGAATTTCCAGATCAAACGAGACGTACTAATGTCCGGAAAAAATCAGATTTATTTAATTTTGATATGAGTTACGTATTACTATATTTGTAGATAAATAAAAAGATACGTAGACTAGCATTTATCGTAAGATATATTTATTTTTAAATAATTTGACAGATTATAATATATATATATTTCCTGTATCATTATTAATTATAAGCTTTATAGACCATATTCCCTGCGGAACTCCGAGGCTAGTTTCAGTCGATGTGTTCATATGTATGAGATAAAAACGATACTGTAACGGTCTAGAAGCTGCGTTAACAGGTAAAATATTGAATTATTGACATCACTTTGAAAAAAGTATCATTTAGATTTGCAAAAAAGAAGTATTATTATTTGTTTTATTATGTTTAAAAAAAATAAAAAATAACCAGTATATGTCTATTGCACTGATTGCAAACGTCTTACCCATGCTTAAGCTACACAACATTTCAAATTATAAATTTGACGAGTTCTTACCATTTTGTAAGAGAGCGTCAAGGGATGAAGGAAGAGGGGGTAGGAAAAAAAATAAAAGAAGAATATGGAAATAAGGCACGGAGGGTACGTAAGCGTAGCCCGGGGATAATGGATAAATCGCGAGTCCTTCCTCCCGTTTTTATAGATCGGGAACTTCAACGGTTTTTTAACTTTCGCGGAAAATTAAAAAATCGTTAGACGTTACCCGATCTGTTATTGCGCGTGCGATTGTTTAATGTTAACGCGCGCCGGCCTGTCGCCGACGGGCGGCGCACGACAAATTGAAAAAAAATTAAAAACAATTAAATGACATTTTTATACACTTTTAATTAAATTTTATAAATTTTATAGCATTTTGACGTTAGTAAATAATGCTTTTGTTTTTAACTAATTAAATAAATAATGTTTAACGCTTAAAAAATCTTAGTTTTGGTTATATAAGCTTGAAATAATTTGCATTTTGATTGATATAAACTATAAAAGAGTAAATGAGTTCGACGCAAATGATTTATATGCTTACTGTAGTCATTTTTAGTTTAAATGAGAAAATCATGAACTTTTCCACAAAATCTGTATACGTGTAAGCTCAAAATTAACTGCTATTTATATTATTTAAATTATTACTTCTTAAAAATCTAGATAATTTTATAAGGATAATAATTCCTATTTGTCGTCGTGATAAAAAGGATCTGCACATTTTAAAGATACGACAAACCTTACGAACGTTCCCAATATCACCTTTGCATACACTTCTCAGGACTAAAATTGTATGCGTATGCATTAGTCTCAGGTGCTCAAGGACTATACTTTTCATCGTTGGAAGTCGAGAGAAAAGGTAATTATTCAATAAAAATGTATATGCATTATATGGTATGTAATGTGAAAAATAATAAATAGTCATAAATAGTGAAAAAATATTTGCTTCATACATTATAATATTGGTTCATTAATCTACGAAATTCATATATTATAGATAGTTTTATTTATTTTTTTTTTTTAATATATGTAACACAATAACCTATATTAATAAAAAGATATATGATATTCTTCATCAATAATAAATTGATAAATAATTATCAATAGATGGATATTGTTAAATAATTTTACCCTCAGTCATTAAAATTCAAATTTTATCATTTTAAGAATTTGTTTAATGAGTAAAAATAAAATTTGTAAAAGATATGTCAAGTATATAAGGCTACCCTTATAAATTATAGAAATTATAGGAATATTATTTTTTTAATATTTGTATAAATGAATGTATCGGTCGCGTGATTCTTCAAACTAATTACGTTTGTAACTATGAGCACAACAAATATTCATACAACTCGTGTGTAGAGATGTTTACTTTTATGGTTCTTCTGCTTCTACTTTTTATCTTTAATGAGTCCATGATTTACTCCTTCCACAACTTAGTATTTATTTGCTTATCTGCTTTGCAATTAAAGTAGACAAATGTTTAATTTTATACATTATTTGATAATCTAAATAAATACTACCGTCAAGACTCTAAGTGTGTGCGATACTTTATTATATAGCTAAATAAAAATAAAATAAAATTCTCATATAATAAATAAAGATAATTTTTCAATGATCAAACATGAGTTGGAAAAGTAAACTTATAAAGTAAAATTTTTCGGGGATTTTGTTTTCGTGTCTGTATGTGACATATATGAAAAAGACATTGACTTCGCGACTCACGAGTGCTTTTAAAGAGAATTTCTAATAAAGCCCAAACTCGGAAACTGACTAGATGAGATGCAGTTCGATGTCGCTCATCTTGTATGTTTCAAGGTTCTTAAAGGGCTTAGAGTTTGCAAAACTTTTTTTCCAGCGCGCATGCACGCAATTGTGTATTAAATTAAATTTCTACTTAAACTTCGAAGTGAACGAGATGAACCGAATACTAAATAAAACTAATTAATATTAATGTTTACCATCGCAAGGCTTGGAGTAGAACACACGCGTGATAATTAGATATTATCACTATATTATATATTATATAGAAACCTTAGGAGACAATTGCGTAATACTTTTTAGGATCACGATCATATGTTTTCTATTCAATTTCTTGACAATACGACGCATCTTATTGAGAATCGTGAAAATTTATCTCTTTACTCCATAGTTAATATTATAAGACGTGACGGACTATGCAGTTATAAATTGATAACATGTTTCTGTAAGATTCTGTTTTAATTATGATAAAATAAAGATTGTAATAATTCAGGACGATTCACGTAGTATATTTTCTTTACTTCTATTCTTAATTAAAGAATGCGAAAAGCTAATAGAAAAAATTAAATAACAATATATGAAATATTAGAAAAAGGTATATAAATGTAAAGATTTAGATGTTAAAAGACGAATAGTTATGTAATGTTTATACGTAAGACTTTTAATTAAGACAAATGTATAATTAGATAATGTAACGAATCATGACAATTGTAATATTGTTCAATAAACTACTACTAATAACAAATAAGCATTAATATAATAATTAATTAATTATTAGCACGGAACTTTTTTATAGCAAATTCATATAATATTAATATATTAATTAATTAATAAATGTAATAATTAATAATAGTGTAAATAAAAATATAAGATAAAAATATAAGATTATTATGAACTATGTTAAAGTAACTTTCATGTAACTAATATATAAATATAACGATTAATAATTAGATAAGAACAGAAAACTAAAATGTTATAAAAAAAGTTAAATTTAAATAATGTAATAATAGAATACGGTATTGAATTTTATTCTTCATCACATATTTTTATATAATTTTAATAAAATATAAATACACATTTATATATATATATATATATATATATATATATATATAATTTAATAGAATATAATACACATCTTTACGTAAAATAAATATTTCATGTATGGATATTTTATTTTTAGATTTTTTAGATGTTCCGTACTAAAAAATTAAAAAGCAAATTCAAAGAAGTTAAAAATGTCCTGTTGTTAGCTAACTTAATATTAATAAGATATAATTTTAAAATATAACCTTTAACTGTAACTAACTAAATTCTACATAAACTAAAGTATGCAGTTGCTTTTATAATATTTTTGTAAGTTTATTAATCATGAAAACTTTTTAAATCTCAGATTAGACGCGGTGAACTTCTCAATATAAAAAAAACTTACCTATGGTATCGTTATAGATATTAAAGTATATTTATATATGATTAAAATGAATTTAATTCAATTTAAAGTTATAAATAAAGTTTCTTATATTTTCATTTACGTAAATAATATTTGATTATATTTTGAACATTTATATAAAATGTTATAAATATTATATAGGAATTATTATATTAAATTAACGATTTGAAAGGTTTATTAACAAAGTTTTTCCCCTATTTTTCTTTTGATGCTATAATATAAGGTAAGTTATCTTCATTTTTAATTAAAAAATAATGATCCATGTTTTTATGTTATATATATAATTATTACATAAAATAAATTTAAAAAGATATAAAAAATTACTTAAAGATTTTTTTAAATTTATAGATCGAAAATGCATTTAATTAGAAAAAAAATATAAAAAAATAAATTCAATAAAGTTATGCATCACAAACAAAATATTTCAAAAAGTGAATAAAATATAAATTTATTTTTAAATGCATTTGTTTCGAGTTAAATGAATATTATACAAAAGAAAATGGGATTACTCGTTTTAAATAATGACTTTAATAATCATTTTTACACAGAATTTATTTCAAATTTTATTATTTTGCTATTGAAACAATATTATAAAGCGGAAAATTGTTGGTCAAAAAATCACTATATTTTTTCTGAACTATGTTTGAAAAAATAAAATGTTATACAGTAAATCAATGGGTTTCACATGATCACAGAATAAATTTTATCCCAACATTTTTTTCGATTTACTTATTAAAATTAAGACTTAAAAGTGAAAAAATAGCATAATTTTTGCTAATGTACATTATGATGCTAGTTTTTAAATATACATTATTTTTATGTTTTTCTTCTTACCAATGCATAACAATATAAAATAAATATCTTATTTCCCTATATGCATGTAGTTTAAACCAAACAATATGTGAAAATATTGAAACATTTTATTTTCTTCAAATAATAAAATTATCACTTTCTTCATTATGTTTGAATTCACAATAATGCAGGTCGCAATTAAATTAATAACAAGTCCGGGTTTTGGACGAAATTTTTACCATTAAAAAGAATCCAAATGTTGTTCACTATATGTCCAAGTAGCATTCAATTATACGTTTAAGTAGTAAAGAACTATATCTTTCAAAGAAAATCTGAGTTACGTACAGTTTTATTTTAAAACGATGTTAAAGTTACTTTCCAAAAACTCACCGTTCATTTAGATGCTTCAGGTAGGTTCCCACGTAATTTCATCAATCTTCGCTCGAAAATACATAGCCCGTTCGAAGGCCGGTATAAAGTCCTGCGCCAGAGAAATAATAAAGCCAGTCGTGCCCATTGTTAACGCGCTCTCGGCCACTCTGGCGCACTGTGAGCTTCTCGCGTTCGTCGTGCCCAACTCGAAGGCGACCGCTTGCATCGCGTCTGCGCATTTGGATTTGGCCTCGCGTGGGGGTGGGGCACGCGCCGTTCTAGCCGCGCAAATATGGATTTGAATAATTTGGGTGGGGGCTTGAGAGAGACGAGACCCGTAATCTCAAGGATACGTGTCGTTCGACCTGTTCACGGAGGACCAACGGATTCTTATTGTACCCGCGGAGTGACAGCTTGCGAATATTTTCATAGCAAGTCCACAAATTAACGATGAAGGAATGCTATTGCACATTTAATGTAATTTCTTAACTCGAAATTGCGTTCTCTTTGGTACGATCATCATAATTTCATATTATATTTGAAATGTAAATGAGTTGTCGTATGTATATTTGTCATTGTCTCTAGATGTATTTATTACATATACTTGTAAACGGAAATATAAGAGTATTTAATATTTTGAGTTACTCGTTCGTTTCACGAAAAATAGTTTTCAGTTCAAAGTAAACGGGTGAAAGTAGTGAATAATTTTTTCGACAATTGTGTTAATTTTCAAAATATCTTAGATATATAAAATTAAACTTTTAAATATACTTTGAAATTTTAAATCGCAGTCCAAAATGACAACTTTATTAATTAAAGAACGTTTTTGATTTGTTTCCGAATTTCAGTTGAAATTATTACCAACAGTTCATAATCATTTTTATACTAAGGTTCAAATGAAATATTTATTATAAAACTAGTTTAATCAATATTTTAAAAAACCTTATACTAACAATTACTTATAAACGTACTTTTAATGGGTTTTGTAAAAAAAATTTAAATATGACAAATTGAAATGCCAAGAATTAATAAGACATTCGAATGGTTTTCTACATTGTAAACAATGTTTGTGACTAAAAATCATTTGAAATATTAATAAATAACATAAAAAAAGATATTTACACTGTTTTCATTCATATTTCAAAATCAATTTTCGAAAATTTAAAAAATTCTATTAGAAAGATAGTAAGTCACAAAACATACTAATCTTAACAAGCTATTTAAAAATAAAATTCAGCATTACAGAAAGTTTTTTTTTATAAAACATAAGTTTAGAAAGGAAAAATTACTGTGAGATTTACAATCCAAATATTATAATTTAAATTTTAAATAGTAGAACGATTATTGACCATCCTATAGAATAAAAGTTTTTATTAAAAAATTCATTTAAATGAAATAGAGAATCAAACGGAAATTTTAATAGTATTATGATATATTTATATAGTATAGTATAGTATATATAACGATACAGTAGTATGCAAATGTAAAGCTGAATTTTAAGTATCACACACGCATTTCATGATCAACTTAAATAAAAAACATAATGATACTAATTTTACTTGGCAATATTTCGTTATCAAAAATGAAATATAGCTCCTGTTTCATTTATATATGCTTAATTAATAAAGATTTTAACCAAACACCAAAAGTAAGAATAAGCAAAAAAGGAATTGCTTTTTCATTAACATCGTTTAATACTCAACGCAACGTAAGGCGTACCTAATAGAATGTCACGTCGCAATAGGGCGGCTCGTTCTCTCTAAGGGGCGTGTGCTCGTCTGTTTATCGTCGATAGTGAGCCATTGCAAGCTTATCGGGGGAGGTATACTAGCTGAATTACGCTAAGCAACGCTAATATCCTAACTTATGACAACTGACCATGAGTATAATATGCTCAAAAAAGACTGAATCTCAAAAACAGATTCGGGAACCATGACTCGTTTCCAAATAAAATACATTGAAAGAGATTATAACTATAAAGAATTCCGAAGAGTTTTATGCAGATTTCATGAATATTTATAATACTGTGGTTAGATTTTCAATATAGAAGCATTTTAAACATTTAAAAGTACTGATTTTCTAAATTGAAATATAGTTCTGCTTAATTATGTTTACTGAATTAACTACATTCTGCCTTTATCTCAAAAAAAAAATTTTTAATTAACTACTGTAAGAGAGAGAGAGATAGTGGCTGTGGGTGTGTGATATTTATAAAGAAGCCAGACGAAAGCCAAATATGGCGAAATACATGTTAGCGCTCATTTAGCATCCGCTGGATAAAAAATTCTTTCATCTATTAACTTCAATAGTAAAGATTTTTATTTTCATCTTTCATAATTTACTTTCATTAATTTCAAATAATACTCAATTTTTTATCACGTGCTATTTTGTCGATTAGAAAAACTTACAATAATTACAAAGTAATTAAAAAATTCTTTAAATTATTTAAATTAGAAAATTTTTTTATTGATTTATTTAAGTAATATATATGTTTGGTAATTCTAATAGTAATAATAAATTTCTGTGGTTAACATCATTCTTAAATAAAAAATATTTTGTTATTTTTAGCAATAGAAATGCCCCGGACGGCGATCCCATGGGTCGGTCGGGTTAGGCCAACTGCGTGAACCGCTGTAGTGCGAAAAGGTGATAGCTGCAGTCGCGCAATGATTAAAAACAGTCGAACATCAGCTTTATAGATAAGTATGATGTCAATTTCTGCAACTTTAGCTGCGCTAAAATGATTCTTGATTCCTAGATCACTACTGGACAATATGTATATGTAAAAAAAAGGAGAAGAGAAGGCATATAAGCCCGAAGCAATGGGGATCGATTAGATTTTAGTTTTCGCAGCTCGTGCATTACAAATCTTTAATTCGAGTAGCCCTAACTCTCTCTTTTTATTATAAAAATTGTGAATGCCGCAAAAATAAAGAAAAAATAGAAAATTATTTAACAAATTTTACTTCACCTATCTCCTGTTCCTCACCGCGATTCGCAATCAACAATTATAATATAATCGATTTATTAATGTTTAATCATTAATAAATAATGAAAATAACTTCTATAAAATTTCAAATATTCTATCACAAATACATATATATATATATATATATATATGTATGTATAATAGTTTTTTCCCGTAAATGCTATTCATTAAAATGGTGATTAATTATTAATCAAAAAGAAATAAATGATAAAAATTATACACTCAATATAAGTTAAAAATGCCCTTTTTCCTCGCAATGTTAATTTAACTGCTGGTGAATGAATATTATAAATATTCATATATAAAAAATTCAATAGATAAAGAAAGTTAAAAACTCCTAGAAATGCGATTACTTGAAGTTTAAAGATATTATGCAATGTATACATATGTCATCACTTTTAATATTGGCTTAGTTTTACTAACTTAATTAATTTTCTAAAACTTTAAATGTTAATTACTACAATAAATATAATTTATTTTAAGTTTGGTACAAAAAGTTAAATTAATTCATTTAAATAACGTTTTTCTAAAGAGTGAATATGTATATATATATATATATATATCATAAGGGACTATTATAATTGAGTAAATTTAAATTCTATTTACATAAAAGATATTTCATTTAATAATTGTTATCATAAATGCAATCATGAATAATAATTAGAACAAGATAATAGTTTTATTAACTACATTAATACAAAAACAAAAACATGAATAATTATAATAATAATAATAATAATAATAATAATAATAATAAATAATTAATAATAATAATAAAACAACAACAATAATAATGATACTACATAAAATTATTACATAAAAAACAGATTTTCTTCTGAAGGGAAGCAGGTGGGTTAAATTACTTATGTAATTTTGAGTTTAATTTTAAATTATTTTATGTTTAGACACACAAATATTCTGGTGTAATACAAAAGGAAAAATATATTAAATGTGGCAAGTACAATATAATTTAAAATATAACTAATTATTACCTCTTTATATTATTTTTCGACATCACATGCACAAAAGTTTTGGAAATTTCAACGTCTCCAGTATGTACATGCGTCCAGATGAGCATTACCAGGGGGCCCAGTTGGTGCAAGGGTGTTCTCCTCAGACAATGTATCGAACCGCTGATAGTGAAAGGTGCACTCCTCAACAGACCTTGAGTAAGCTTGCATGTGCATTCCGGAGACAAAAACAGAATCGACCTCTAGCCTTGTGAAACGAAGCATCTGCACTTAATAGGATCTGTGCAGATCATTTAAGCGGAAGGATATGTGCCCACGTCACCAACACACAAAAATATACAAATAATTTGAAGACTCGCAGAATCGCAAAAGATTATCGTCGAAAATCCCATGGAAAATTCTTTCACGAAAACGGTACAAGTGGGCACGTCCTATGACATCCAAGTATCTACGCGAGTTTTTTGGTTGAACCTACAAAAATCTGTGAAAGGAATATCTGTAGATCCTTTTCTACCTCCAAACCTTAATTAGCTTTTGATAATTTGACTGTATATATTACTGTACTTGCCTGAACTTCAATATAATAGAACGCACCAATAAATATCTTGTAATTTAATTTCATCAATTTTAATGTCATATTTTACAATACTGAACTTATAATGTATAAAAAATAATTAACCAGAAAAAATACATTTATTTCCTGAAGTGACAGAGAATAATTGCTTATGAAAATTAAAATCTAATTAGAGGCGATTGAAACAAGACATGACTAAACCAATTAGGTAGATGAATTAGTACAAGCCAATAATAGAAGATAATATTCACTAATTCTAAATAAGTATACAACCAAGAGATAAAGCTATTAACCGGACAATATTATGCATACTTGATGCTACTATGATTTTAATTTAAATATGGGCGATACATCATTTGTTAAATATTTTAATCACTATATGATTTCTTAGCGACATGAGTTTTGTTGCATATAAGGTGGATTACTTTTTATGAAACAGGGAGCCCCCTGCGGCAAATAGAGAGAGGAAAACTCAATCACTAATATAAACAAATTGCTTTCAATACAAATGTTTTTTGTTGTCTACTATAAATCAATAGAGAGAAAAATTAATATTTTTCTATCGGCATAATATAAAAATAAAAATATACTTATTTTTTCAAGGTAATTTTTCGTGAAAAATCACCACAAAGAGCACCAATCTATTTATATAAAAGATAAATTTGTATCTCAAAAATAGATTGTACGCTTTTTGTTATTCACAATTTACGTAAATATATAAATTTAAAAAGATCTGTCGGATAAATCGGCGACAATCTATCGATTATTTCTTGAAAGTAATTCGTCAACATTCGCGAATTATCGTGTATTAAATATTTGACTAAATAAATTAAGGTTTTGCTTCAATGTTATGATTACAATTTCAGAACTCGATAAACTTTGCACCACAACCGACCAACTCAAGAATTCATGAATAGATAGTAAATAGCTTTTCTTGCTACGATAGACGAATGTGTAATTTTCAACTTTACAAAAGTTTTATCCTCTCGTCAATGAGTAAGCGAAAAATATATCGTCTAAAGGACGTTTTCTACAAAACCAGGATTTGAATTCAGTTGGACTGTTGCGACGACAACAATGCAGAATATGTCAACTGCGATAGGGTCGAGTCAAACATTCTGGAATACAGTATTCACATCAATTGAATGAGTATTGTATCTCTAATAGTTGCTCCGTATTTCAGAATCAGGACATATCTAAATTATTCATTCGATTTATTTAATCGTGCATGGTATTGATTTATTTTATTTTCATCAATTATATATATATATATAATAAAATGAATAATGTGTGAGATAAACAAAAATAAGTTTATGTTAACCTTGTATATATAAAATTGGAATATATAAAATCTTTAAAATTATGAAATATAGAAAAACATCCTTAGTTATATAACTATATATATCAAATAAAATTAAATTTTCAATTTACAATTAATTTAAATTTTCTGATTTAGGATAGTAATTTATTTAAATGCTAATTTTCCTAATTACAATAATTCATAATAATTCTATTGATGCTTAACATTTTGATCGGGTAATATGAAAACTGAACTAAATAAAATTATTAAAAAATCAAAAATAATTATTAATTATTAATAATTAATTAGTCAGGTAAAACAGATTACACAATAAATTTTGTTATTATATTTAAAGTATGATAAAGTTTCAATATATATACTTTCAGATGGTAAATTTTTTATCGACTTGAAAATTAATGTAATCATTTCAGTGTTAGTTATGAACTCAAAATTTTTATAAAAGTAGAAAAAATATTTTATTTTTTTCTAAGTAATAGTTGTAACAATTTTAGAAATCTTTGTATTAAATAATGAATAATAGTTAATGTGTATGTAATGTTTTCAGAAAATTAACAATATATATTTATTTTGAGTTTGTGATTGCAACTCTAATAAATTATCGTTAAAAATATTTAAAATATATTAATAGTATTACTATAAAAATATGATATATTATACAAACTATTTTATATTACTACATCGTAAATATAGTAATTAGTTAAATTATTAAAAATTTGTAAAAACAATTTGGCAAAACAATTTGTAAAAGCTTTTTCCTAAAATATATTTTGCACAATAAAAGTATGCAATGTTATTATTAATATGTCTTTGTAAAATATTAAATAAAATAATTATTATATTCAACAATTTTTAATGCATTTAATATTTATTAAGAAAATTAATTACAACGGTGAAAGCAAATTCAAGATTCGTAAATAGTTTGTTTTAGATATTCTTTTAAATTTGAAAATTAAAAAAATTAAATAAATTAAAAATTATTCTTCATTATTCTAAATCTACTAATCATAGTGAATTCGTATAATGACTAAATGCTTTTAATTAAGGTACTCGAAAAAATGCGGCTTAGAAAATTTGAAGACAGAAGCTAAACAAATATCGTTGAGCTGATGTGGCGTGAGCTCATACTCAGCCTGAGGGCGTAGCTACCTACGCTACATCTCTCATTCAACAGCATCAATTGCTTCGCATGAAAAGGTAGAGCATTCAGCAAAGCTCCATATTTATCGCATTGCTGCGCCATTTATTACGGCTTACCACTTAGCTTTCCAGTCCTTCTGTTCGTTGTTTCTCTTTTCTTTCTCTGATTATTTTCTCCCCTCTCTTTTCTCTTATTTCTTCGTATATCTATCAATAAATAAAGGACAATATATTGTTACTGGGTACAGAATGGAGAATAATGCATGAAAAAGGACGAGGTATGTATTTAGATAGAAACAAAAATGATGGAATTTTTACAATTTTATTCTTTCTAGGATTTTTCCATGCATAATTCTGTGCCTAATCTGGTAACTATATTTCTTTTTATATTTATTAGAACAAAAAATATAGAGTATATAGTTTCTAAAAAACAATTAATTATTAACAATATATTTTTTGATTATTTTTAAAAATAATCAAAAAAATAATAGATCAACAAATTGTCTTAATTAATATTAAAATTAATAAATTCAAAAACGTTGTAAAACTATATTAATTAAATATAATTAAATCTAATAATAAATGTAATTGACAAAGAGGTGAAACATTATGTGATCAAAAGATCATTCATGAGGTGGTCACTGAGTCACAAGCAATTGATTGAGCGAATAAATGCGAACCAGGAACGGTAACTGCCTATAAAATTAATTTACTAAATTTACTTTACAAATGCAATATGCATATTATCAGGTATAAGCGAAACGGAAACAGATCCAGAAAGTTCATACAAAATACAAAACCAACTACTTAAGCGACACAATTCACTTTCCATTTATCTATAATTTTTCTTTAAAAAATGAAACTGAAATATACATCTTTATATCAAAGATTAGTTGTACAAAATAATTAATTAAAAAAAAAAAATCAATATAAGATCTTGAAAATAAAAAATGTTTGCCTTATATGGAGTACTACTACTAGATTTGTACTACTTTTATTTTCACGTTAATATGTTAAATTGAATTTTTTATTCATACTCACTGATTATGAATTTATTTACACTAAAATATTAATTGTAGGAAAAATTCAATATGAAAATTTTCTCTAAAATATAAAGTATACGCACTATAAACTTTAAAATCAATTAATTACTAATAAATTTCTAATAAAATTTAAATAAAAATCAAATAATCCAACGCCAAAAAATTACAAAAATAAAAATTTGATGTAAAAATTTTTGGAGTAGAAGTTATCAAAGGCCAACTTCAGTCATTTGGCGTAATGCTCATTGAAACTTTGAAATATCCTCGCGATAAATGCAAGGCTCATATAGTTTCTAAAATCTTTCAAAGCCTCATTGATTCTCCGCTTACGATACTCGCTGCATGCATAATCTATCTCGCTGACCCCTACACTTACCGATAGACACACAGTCGCTATGAATTAGCATTCTTGGTATGCGAGAAGGCCTTACAAATTGCTGGCTATCGCGTCGGTCTCTCTCTCTCTCTCTCTCCAGAAACCTTGAGTATCCTAGTTGCGTATACAGTAAGCGAAGCTCGAGGATGCACTCAAATCTTCCCACCCTTCTTTTCTCTTTTTCTTTGCATGTACCTTTCAAAGTGAATCTGTGTACGTCAAAGGGAACTATAAAAGCTTGACAATCTCCGTAAAATAGAGGTGAGAGAGAAAAGACTGACCACCATGTATATTGCTGTAATTCCTGATGGTGTAGCTACTTTCGTACACAAGGGTGCGAATTTTTCACGAATTGTCGTTTCGTACTCACGCAGTTAGACAAATTTTTCATAAATTTTTTATGTAAATACAATTCTTTCGTTTGTAGCGTTTTTGAAATATTCGGAAGCTCAAAGGCCGAATATTAATTTTTTATTATGGTACCGAAAGAAATAAACAATTTAAGCAATATTACTTCTATTGTTTATTTATAAAGTTTATATTGGTACAACGTAAAAGAATTATATTAAACTATTACTTAAGAAGTATAGGTTAATAATAAAATTATGTGTGAAAATTAGTTGTCGCAATTCGCTTTTGAAATAGATCGAGTTCCATGAATATCCTCTAAAAAATATTGATCAGAAGAATAAATACGGTTCAATTATAGATCACATATAATTCTTTTAATGCATTTGTACGATGTAAAATAGTGATAAGATAACAAAATAAAAATGAAGATAAATAATAAAATTGATTATTTTGTTTAATTAAAAAAATTGTGAAAATTAGAGGCAATAGTTTTCATAAAATGATTCATCACGAATCATAGATGTTGTATAGAAATAAAATACTTCGTGAAGCATCGTGATATAAAAAATAAGAATTACTTATAAAAGTAAAATTAATTACGGTAACGTTTAATCCGTGAGATTTTAAGTTGAGTCTGTTCATGTCTTTTCATTAAAAGAAATGCAATTAGAACTTTATCGGAATGTTAGAAGAAGAGAAACTCGAGTCGAGATATATATTGCATACTACATTGATTGATTACTACAGTAATGACTTAGTCTATACTTCTGAATATGTCGATCTAAAAAAATTTCTTAATATTTTATTTTCAATTACTTCATAAAATCGACTAAATTTACGATATGATATAAAAAAGATTGATCCGCTCGAAATATGGAATTAATGATCATATTAAATATACTTCATTAAAAAGTGCATTTTTTATAAAAAAAATTAGTTATTACGAGAAATTTTTTTTAACAAAATTCATATTGTTAACCGAATAATACGTGGTGAATGCTTTAAAAAGTCCATTAAAGCAATATACAGTGGAATTCCATGCAATCTTTCACATAAATTAGTAAGACAAATCTAAATATGAATAAAAATAAAGTCCATTTAATATACACATTTAATTCAATTAATTATTAAATTCTCCAGTTTATAATTTGAAAAGTTTATAATTTCAAAAATTATCATATGTAAATCATATGTAAATAAATTTATTCTGTAAAATTTCATTAAAATAAAAAATTCGTTATCTCAATATAATTTGCGTATTGAATACTAAACGTGTCAATTATTCCGATGTCTTAATTAGAAACAGTAATTTTAATACAATTTGAATTCTGGTTGTTAAAATTACCTAATATTGATTTAACTGTGAATCATGCATTCGTGTATTAGTGTCCCAATGCATGAAATTAGTCCTAATAGAAGTCGATCAAAATACATCTCTGTGCAGATAATTGATTAATAATCGACAGCATCAGATTAAAATAATTATTCAAATACTCTGTATTGTCAATATGAATTTTAGAGTATACAATAAATTAAAATTAAAAAATTAGAGCGAAACATGAAAACCAAATATAAAAATTAAATTTCAAGTAACAGCAAAAGGTTTAAAAAAAATTAAGATATATCTAGTAACGATGGTAGTTCTTAGTAAAATGTACATAGAAAAGACATTAACTTTACTTGCAGCCGTTGTACATAAATCATTTAGAAAAGCATCTCCTTCGTGCATTATAATAGGTATTTTTGATGAAGGCAAACAAATGCTTCTGTGAGATAATGGTGTAACCATATAAACGGGTATAAGAAATAAAAACAGAAGAAGAAAAAGAGACAAAAAGCAAAACACAAGGGTGTTAAAACTGTGTGAAGGGTAATGGGCACGTCGCGTATGTGTGAAAAGACAAGGGGCACCTTTTGTTTTAAACCTAAGCAGAGAACAAAATACACGGAACGTAAATAAGCATAGAAGTGACAATGGGTGCCAATCAAGCGCAATCAAACAGGATATCTGATATTGACGTCACATCGTTCGAAACTCCATTTTCACCAGCGTACTTGCTCTCGTACATACACGTTTTGTACGTACTGAGTTGCATTAGGGATTGGAGAGAAATCTCGATTGGGAATTTTTAGATCATATCAATGATAGCTTAATTATCAATATAGAAGCCTTATTTTATCATTTTACCTCTTTTGCTCTCTTCGCGTTTACCTGACTCTTAATTGTGTCCACTGCTTTTTCCGTGTACACTGTTTTAGGTTACAGTTTATTGCAAATAGGTGGGTCATATTTTAATAAAATATTCATATCTTAGTTGAAAATAAATTTTAATACTGACAGATAGAAAAATTAAGTATTTGTAAGACTAATGAAATTTTTTACTTTATATTAAAATTAAAGTTCAATGTAAAAAACATAAGGTGGGAATCAAGAAACGTTTAATAGATTCTTTATAAAATAATTAAATGTTTAGAAAAACCCTAAATCACGTTATATATATCATGATATTTATTAGAATTCGTCCGGAAGTAATTTTTGATAAGACTTTTACAATATTTTATCCTGTCATCATTTGTGATGTCTTCATTAAACTCTGATTATTCTTGAAAATAAAGACATAAATTTAGTAAAATTTGTAAGAATTTTAATGGTAGATAAGTTTTAAAAGATAAAATAGCTTTTTTATAATTTATGCAAAGCATAAAAAATTTATTGCAATCATATAAATAAATTATTCAAAAATAATAAATAAACTCATAAATAATAAGAATAAAATATCATATTGAAATAATTACATTTTTAGTGAGTATAACCGAGTATAATTAAATATATAATATGAATTAAAATTAACACAATATTTTAGTAAGAATCATTATTAATATCAGTCTCAAATTAATATTAAACAGTCTCAAAAGGGATAGTATTATCGTAATATAATACATAATTTGAAATGTACAATCACTTTCTGATTTAGTCAGGGCTTTCATATTATGTGTAAAGTTAAGATTGTGTTTAAGCACTTTGACATTAAAGCGCGTGTAATATTGTCAATGGTGTGTCTAAATGCAAAGTAACCAGTGAATAATTACATTAATATCATGAAGCCAATTGTAATTTTAAGAAAAGGCAATGAGGCAAACTGAATCTTTCTAAGGTTAAAATTTTGTCTTGTAAATGAACTCGTTGTACCGCAAAAGACTAAAACCTTCTACGATGATAAGTAAAAATCATAAAACAAGACTTCCTCGTAGGTATTCGCTAACTCGCATTGAGGAATATACGATGACATTTAAATAAATAGAAATATTTTCAAAATATCTATAACTGATAAAAAAATTAAGCTCATCAAAATAAAAAAGACTAGAGTAAATTAAGTCTCAGTAAGAAAATTACGTATTTCCAATAATTATAGTCTTAAATTGATTTGAAGTAGGAAAATTTGAATCAAATTTTAACGTGAAATTAGTTTTTAGATTCATTAGTGAAAATTTAATAGAATTAAAAGTAAAATTTAATTAACGCTCACTTTTAACCATTAAAAATAAAAAAAGTTCAACCAAGTTTATAAATGTCAAAAGAAAATGTTAAAGTTAATCGATACTGTTGGGACCAGTATTATTATGCCGAAATATATAATATTATATATTTCACTAATATTACCATTAGAATTTTTATTTAATATTTTATAATCTATTCCAAAATTATTATTTTTAGCCTAAAAAATGTATTTTAACTTTTTAAAAACTTTATTTTGTTGAAAAAATAAATCTGTATAAGTAATATCTAATTTAATAAGCGTAAATTTAAGTACATAAAAATATCATCACTGTTTTAAAGTTTTTCAATTTGAAAACTTTATATTTACTCACGAAAAGTATCTTATAAACTTATATTCAAAGCTTGAAGAATACAAAGGGTATTTTTATATATTTTTGTATACAATTTTTGTACAAGATAATGTTGAATAACTAAATAAATTAATTTATTTAAAGTTGGTAATAATAATATCATTACTCGGATATTCTTTTAAAAATAGATAATAAGATAGCAAAATTGATTTAAAATAATTTAATTTAAATAATAATTTAAAATTTTTTCATCAGCATTGTATGTATTATTAATGTATGATTTATTATCGCATGACATCAATAATAGTTAAAAAATCAATGGCATTTTTACATAATAACTCCTAATTTTCGTGTAAAATATTAATAAGTGTAAATATATATATATATATATAATATTATATTATATATATATATATATAAATAAGTTAATACTGAATAAATTCTAATAATACATAAAAATGAAGGAAAGAAAAAACAAAATATTTATTCTTGTATACGCATTATTTTGAAAAATTATAAATTTAAAATTAAATATTAAGTGTATTGATTAAAAAACATGTAACATATTAATAATTGCGTATTAAGTAAATATAATAATATAGTAATTCAAACTACTATTATTCGGAAGCTTTTCAAATTATTTTAAAGATTGAACTTAAAACTTTCAACTCTTTTTTGACTTTACAACTTAATAATTCCTGCTTTAGTACGATACATGTCGATGAAAACGATAAAATCAGTATTGAATTATGTCGAATAATTAAATATCCATTGCATATGATTTTTTAACACATAAAAACAGAGTATCGCCAAAGTATCAAAAATATTTAAGGTGTAAGCAGCATGTGTGTTATATTTTCGTATAAAATGATGTCCAGCATCAGCCACTGACCATTGAAGCTCTTATAGTCTTTAACCGCGGAACGTTAAGGTCGACGGGCATTTGATAGTCGTTTATACGCACGCCTCATAACACCAACAATAGATTGCTTGACTGGACAGGTGAATGAAATGGTTCCCTATAAAATAGAAGAAAAATCCAAAGTAGATCTAGCAGTGGAGCGACGTTCTAACACGTATAATAACGCGCACCTAGCCCAAGATGCAAGCATAGTTTCTGTTTTGACGACACCATAAAACGTGGAGCAAGCAGCTTTCTTGTCGTGGAGGAACGTGAATTTTTTATGCCTTTTAGCGGAAGCGACTTCGCTTAGGTAAAACTTACCTCCTTAGTGTGGCTCTATTTTTTACATCGAGTTTCGATAAGATTAGTATCGGACCAGCAGCTCTGCAAGAGGACAGATCCTTTCAAGTGCTCGGCTATGCAGATTAACATTTGTTAATCTTCATTTGTTTGCCTCGGTCTGCTATGTTTATAGTTACTAAGAACTACTCGTAAAATATATTCCTTTAATTCCTAATATAATTTTTCGATAATAAATTAGTTGAAATCTGACAACAGTTTCATTAAATTTATGCGTCATCAACGACTATCGGTTCGCAAACGAATCTTTAGTTAATATAATCCTAAGTTGAAACGTCTATTAATTCATTAGAAACCATCATTTTATACTTTATTAGAAGATTTTTAAATCTTGTAGCACTAAAAAAACTATGCAATAAATAAGAGACATTTGAGTTTCAAAATCAATTATTAAACATTGTAAGGAACTAATAGAATTAAACAGATGATACTATTATTAAATAGTGACACAAACTATTTCTTAATATATTTCTTATTTACATACTAAATCTAAAAGAACCCTACAATCACTCGCACAGTTTTGTTTAAAGCTATGGATCATCATTTAAAATAAAAAAATATTTTTTTCAAATAACAAAAAACTGTGACATTTCTTTTTATCCACTCATATACAGTTAAAAGTACTGTATTTAAAATCAACATTTATTCAAATCATATTCAGTATAACTTCAACAAAGATTTATTATTATATTTATTTTATTATCTACTTATATTTTATATTAAAACCCAATAATCTATATTATACAATTAGAATCTAAATTTTTTATTATCTAAACTTCAAATCTAAATTTAAATTACTCTTTTGTCTAAATTTAGGATATAAATTAGTTTATATTAAATTTTAATTTTAATGTCATAAGGTTATTTAATTACTATTTAATTAAATGCAATTATTTTGTGTGAATTATAGCAATCTAGGAATAATTAGTAGCGTTTTCTAATAATGTTTACAATATTTACTATTATGGAGTATGCTAATTAAAATATAAATACTGTAATGAATCGTTATTAAATGCTATTTTCATTTATCTAGTAAAATTTAGTAATAAATTTTAATGAAAAAAATAAATATTCCTTTAAATCAATTTTTAAAAACTAATCAGTATGTTATATGTTATTCAATTAAAATATACTTAAGTATTTTAATGGAGCGTATTTTAGTTGAATTTAAATTTTATTTTAATAATAAAAATATAAAATATTATGTGTATTCTGTCAGTAAATATCAAAAATTTAATTTTATTCTCTAGAAAGTATTAATATATATATATATTATAATCCAATTCAATTTGGACTAAAGTACAAAGTTTCATAGACAATTCGTATTATAAATCTCAATTACAATAAATGTATATTAAGCATATGATTTTTACCAATCAAATAGTTTTTCTTTTTATTTATCATTCACTATCTGCTTTATTTCATTTTTTCCACCTTTCTCTCTCTCCCTCTTTTTCCCTTTTTTACTTAATAATCAATCACTAATAAATCTCCTTACTTCTCTAAAGTGGACAAGAAGTAATTATTAAATTAAATATTAAAAAGACATAATCAATTTTAAGCTCTCGATTAATTCTACGCTATCAATGATTATAAGATGAGAATAAAATTTAATAACGCAACAGCGTATAATTTTTAAAATATAAATGCTGTTTAATTAACTAAGTACAACTCTTTTCTTATGTGGAATCAAAATTACTAATTAGTAAATAACTTGCTAGAGCTTTGTATGAGTTAAGAATTTTATGTAATGAAGCAGATCTAGAAATGGTCTTTCAGGCAAAGTACGATTTAAAGAACTCTCTTATAAGAAACTTTATAATAAGAATTAAAATATTGTTATTTACGTCATAAGACGCCTTATCATTTTATATAATATTTTGTAAAGATATTTCTTATAGTATAAACATAAATATATATTTATATATTCATTTTTCTCTTGACACAACGTTTTACCACAGTTGAATTGTAATCATTTACATACAATATTCATGTTTGCTGTAGACTCATGAGAAACCCAAGAGGATACGAAACTTTTACGAAGGATCTTATTTTTTTAGTAAGCGGATATTTAATTTCAATTTTACTTGATACGAAATGTCTTACAATAAAAACAAAACCAAAGGTAGAAAAGTTAATGTGGAAAAACATTTTTTTTTAATTTTTAAGAAGTTAGCAATTCTAAATTTTTAAAATAAGAATAAACTGCATAAAAAAAAAAATTGCAAATCAACGATCTAGATTTATGCTGATCATTTTATAAAAGTAATTTATTCATAAAAAAAATTTTGTATATATTATTTGGAAAACCATTTTTATATACAGTCAAATAGTTATTTAATAAAACTGAAAACTAGACGCTTATCTATCATAAATATTTAATTAAATAATAGGAGCACAGAATAAATAGTAGAATTGTACTAATTAAAGGTCTTAAGAGGTCTTCTTTTCTCTCATATATATAATTTCCCATAAGATTAAACATTTTCTTTATTTCTTTTTTTTTGCCCTACATTTTGAATAGTATTCAGCATTGACTTTGTACATAATTTAAACCATTTTTAGTCAACAAGTGTGATTTAGAAAAAATTAAGGAGTAAATTATTAACAGCATTTTTTTATTATTTTTATTATTTTTTTTATTACTTGGGTGATAATTTTCTTTGTCTAAAGAAAAGACTTATTACTGGAAAAAAACGTTGTCTTAACATTAATTTGATATCAGCAAAGTTCATATAAAAGATTAAATTTTATTTTACATAATTTAGTTTATTATAAAAGACAAAATAATCTAAATAAAATCATGTGTAATTTTAACGAATCTATAACTTGAAAAATTATGAATTCTATAGATAGAAAGAGATTAGTATCAGTATTTATTATTAAGAAAAAGTATTATCTTTTCTTGAATAAAACAAATTATATTATAATTTCTATATCATATTATTTTCATGACAACTTATTAAAAAATTTAATTAAATTTTTCTATTTATTTCAATTAACTTAATATGTTTTTCGTTCATAGTTTATCAAATGAAAACTGAATATTCTTTTATGCTGTAATTTTTTTATCTATTTTGTTACAAATATCCGAATAATTAAGAAATAATTAATAAAATTTTGCTTTCAATTTAGCACAAAATATAAAAATAAGCAGAAAAGAAACGACTAAAGTATGATAAAAGTAAAAGAATTAATAAAATTTTATTTATTTGAAAAAATTTTAAGTCTAAAAATAAATCAGATTAAAAAAATATAAGGATAATTAAATTTTATTTATTTTTAATCTGACAACTTGAATTTATGTGTAATTTTAACTCCGATGTTCAATTTATTTTGTACTAAAAATTACGTATCTTTTAATCTAATATTTATAGTCATTATCAAAAATATATTTTTAATAATTATAATTTCGTTTTTAAAATTTTTTTATGAATAACAAATAATTTAGATTGAAAGCATTATTTCCTACAATTCGTTACTTCATGCAAACGTAGGTTATATTTTTTTGTTGATTAATTTAAATATCTATCAGATTTGTAAATATAACAATTTAAAATGTTTGAAAAATATTTATGAATTTCAATATTGAATTATTGAATAGGAACAGATGACTGTAAAAAATCGATAAATTAGATAAAACACAGCTTTTTATAACTAGTAATTATTTTATAGCTTACTTAACCATAATTAATTTTATAAATATTTTATTTATTTGATCTACAAATATATTTATCTTATGGGAATAAATTATGCTCATTTAAAGCAATTATAAATAAAGGAACCATTGAAAATAAATAACTTAATTAAAAAAAACTGGATGAATTTGAAGTAGCAAATTTAGTGCTATCATTAGCACTATGACATTTTTTTTATTTTATAGAAAATATTAAAAAGGAATATAATGTAATTTACATGAAAAAAAAAAAATTTTAAGATAAATACACTCAAAACAACCTATAAAGTACATAGAGAAGATAATTTTATTTGTCGTATAATTACTCAAAGATATCTTGCGCCTGCACAGAAAAAGAGCAGGTGATCAAATTTTATGTTTACGGACTACAAACTTGTAGGGTGTCACTAAAACTCCATGTCATCTTTTAAATCGTTTCTAAACTTTGTTTACTCCCTTGCGGCTCTTAAAAGTTACAGTGCTTTTAATAGGTGATTCAATTTTTATTCGTTCTAAAACTCTTTAGGTAGCTTAGTCTTTTACACATTAATTATACGAATCTATTTTACTAATAAAAATATTGGTTTGAATTTTGTTATAAATTATTCTGAATGTAAATTAATATTTTAAAATATTAAATCACTAATATAGTATAATATAATGTAATATATCTAGCAACTGATATACGAGTGATTACCTATTTTTTAAATAATTAACTTTCTAAATAAGGTAACGCCTTTATTATTAATATTTTTTTATATTTTTATAGTTACGTAAACGCAAAGGTATTAAAATTTGAACAAAATTCTATAAATAAAAGTTTACAAATATCAAACTATAAATAAAGTTTGCAGCTTATATATTCATAATACATGAAGTTTCGAGTTATATACGATCTGAAATAATAGGAAAAAGGATCTACAATACGCATACAATACGTTACGAAAATTGTGCTCTTCATCTTTTATAATTTCTTGTAAAATGAATGAGAACATATAAAAAATGTAGAATGATTCGGAATTGAAAGAAAAGCCCGAAAACAATGAGAAGTAGTGGCAGAAAAAGGTAAATGAAAAAAGAAGACACGTAGGGTCTTTACCGAGGCATAGAAAGTAGTTCTCATTTTCCTCCCTTAGGTCACTTTTAGTATGTTCAAAATGATTTTGTATACATCTGTAAATTTTTTTTCATGGTAGAATTAGTCCATCTACCATTCTATTTTATACGATCACTTCCTAATAAAAGATCTTTTCTACCCCCTACCCGATGTTTATCCATCTCAGCTTATTCTGGTGGATCGCAGGGATTGGCAATTCAAACATCCACTTCTTTGCTGGCAAGAGCCTTGGATTTAGAAGAACAGAAACAAAAAAAAAAAAGAAAATGCAATACAAACAGGTATGTCGGGGAAAAAAAAAACAAATGAATTTGACTTTAAAAATATTTAAACTCCATGATGGATTGTAATTTTAGAGAAGGGATTATTATTATTTATTATTGACATTATTAATATTAGTTACAATATATAAGCACTGGCAGATTTCATGAAAAAACTGTCATCCATCATTATATTTTTTGTTACTCGATTTTCAATAAATTTTCGTCAATTTTCGGGTATTTACGTTCTATTACAATTATTTTGCATTTACGTGATATCGTACAAGCGTTCTTAATATTTTACCTTTTTCACATTTCTCTTATAGCGTGAATGATTCGAGTTATAGTGAGTTTCTATCAATAACTTTGACAAAAGATTATGAGTAAGATTATGAGCAAAAGATAGTGAGTAACCTGTATTTAAATAGTTATACATGAAATACTTCGCAATTAATTAAATTTAGATTGCTTAATCAAGCAATTTTTTTACAATGAAAATTCACAATCAAGATATAGTTTTAAAGTAAAACAAGTTATTTTTGTCTAAACTTTTGTTTTTCAATCAAAAATTAGTTGATTGAACGATATTTATATTATGGTTAGAAGTTATTTATGCAATCATGTTTAGTAAAAATCATACATATCCTTATGCTACTTCACATTAAATATTAACTTACCTCATGTTTGAAATAAGAATTTATATTAACTAAAAAACTCACTTCTTTAAATACTGTAATTAGGTTTTTTATAATTAAATATTATAAAATTAAATTTATAACAATAATAAAATAATGACAGCTAAAATAAATGAAATTTTAACTATGCGTTACCTTTTTTCGTTTTTTTTCTGGATGCAATAGATAACTTCTTTTATACATAAGTTAATTATAAATAAAAGTTAAAAATTGAAATTTATAATTGCTAATTTATTAATCCAGAATAATCCATTCATACTTAAAATATTTTTACAACTTTTGATAAAATCTGTAAAATGAAATCCAAAGGCATGTACATCATTTATGAGAAGAATAATAACAAAAAGTAAAAATAATTCATGCTATTTAAAAATACTTCTGATAATTAATCTATAATTTAAATAATTTAAATATTTACATTAAAGTAAAAATACATTTTAATGATATATTATACTTTATATCTTATTGAAGATTTTCATAAAAAGTCGAATATATAATGCTAGGTCAGGCATATAATATATTGGTTAGTCAGATAAGATTTAAAAAAAATTCTTTAACCTTCTTTTGATGTCTTTATATCTATATTTCTAATGAATGAAATTATCAAATTTCTGCGGAAGGAAGTTCCAATATTATCAAACTTACAGTAACGTTTCTCCTCTTTTAATATATTTAAATTTGATAATGACATATTTTATGCATTGTAGCTTTTAATGACTATTATATATAATATTATCCAATCGAAAATATTTATAATCGTATAAAATTTTTTACGATTTTTAAATTAAAAATTAATTTTATGGTTAAAACATTTTATATTTATGCTCATTAATTGTAGTTAAAATTTTAATAAATATAATGTGTAAGAATAATATAATGCATACAATAGATTAATAATAAACATCAATATTACAAAAAGTAAATGAGAAAAGTAGTACATTGTGATGTAATTATAAAATTATTCTATTTAAATGAAGTATAAAACGCCATCTTAATTTAAAATTAATTCTTCATAACGTCTGTAGAGTGTCTCTAACTAACCGACTGTTTAAACACGCCTCTATCAATAAAGAAGTGTCATGTTGTAAAGACCGCTTTTACCGATACTAATCATCTCATCAGATATGAAATTTACATTTAAATGAAAATTAAAAATTTACCGATATATTAGTGTATTAGAAAGCATTAAAACTAAATAATATATCTTTAATTAATTTTAAATTTTAAATTTATTAATCACAATTAATATATCATAAATGGATGTGCATTATTGAATCCTTGTTGCGAAATTGTAATTAGTATATGTAATTAAAAACAAATAATAATCACCCGTGTGTTATTTCTAGAAATATTTTTTAAATAGTTTATAATTTGGTCTCAAATACAATTTAGTAATTTTTATTTATTTTGTTTTATTATATTGATCACAAAAATAATAGAACATAACTCTAACATAAAATTTCTGTTTTTAACTATGTTTACATTTAGATATTGCAGATATATGAACAAAACAGCTTATTATTCGTAAATTATTAATAAAAACAAAAAATTAGAACATTATATATTTGAAGTATGTAACAAAATAATTTTATGTCTACAGTTATAATTGAACAAAGTAAAAACTTTCAATTTTTATAGCTAATTTTTATTTAAAACTTAAACTTTTTTCTACCTAAATTTATTCGAATAATAATGTAGAATTTATTAAATATATTAACAGGATTTAATATAAAGAGTTTAACAATTTTTATGAATCATTGATTATATACAAACAAACTGAAAAAATTACTAAAAGTCAATATTTTAAATTAATTATTTAATTTTTACATACTTCAATGTTTTATTACTACAATGTTTACTTTTCTCAATGTTATTTGAAAATGCCTGATCTGACGCTCGTCATGGTATGATTGAATTAAAACAATTGATGGAGCTTCTTCCTTTTTCCCCACAATAATATATACTAACTCAATAAACTAACATTATATAATAAAGAAAATAATTTTTTGATGTTAAAACTGATTCTATGACACGAATGACATTAATTATTGGCATTTATAGTAATACAAAAGGTTCTGAAACATGCATAATAAACTTTCCAATTACTCGTTCTGAATAAAAGTATTACTATATTTAAAATTATCGAATTTATCGAAAAAGGTTATACATATATATTTGAAAAAAGTTTTTTAGAAATATTAAAAAGAATTCTTTTAAGATCATTGGGAATTACCACGGCACACATTAAGTATTAAAAAGAAACATAAAAACTAAAAGAGACCTTCGAAGGTCTCGCATCTCGCAAAGGAGAAAAAAGCTAGATTATGCATTATTATCATTTATGCTTTGCTAGAAGAAAGCTTTAGTACAAAATTAAAACTTTAATTACGTAAAAATTTTAATCACATTTATTATCTTCTCGTAAACTCTGAATTTGATAATGACAATAGAATGTTTATATTAGATAACTATCGTAACTATTAGATATTAATAGGATATAATACAAAATACATAAAATTTGCATTTACAATATCAGATAGATTTACTTAAATATTATTCTATAGAATACATTGTTATTTGCATAAATAACATTATACTAATTTAAGTAAATTTTATTGATTTACAAGACTAAATTTAGTTTTATAATTATTTATAAATTTATTAATTACAGATTTTAACTTTGACCTAATTTTTTTAAAATATTGACAATTTATAAAGTAAAAATTAAATTAAATTTTTTTAGTTAAATAATCGTGTGTAAAGTTTATAAAATGTATTAAATTAAATGATATGTCCCCCGTAAAATACGTTACATAAAAATAAAGCTATACACTAGTAAAATTAATTAATTATGACTGCTATTTACTGCTATTATATAACATTTTATACAAAAGAAATTTTAAAAGATTTTTAAAGCAGCAGTTCATATAAATTATATTAATAATGATATAAAATAAATGTTGGAACATTGTAAATGAAGAAGAGATTAAATCAATGATAAGAAAAAACATGTACTAAATTTCACATAAAATTTGAAAGAAAAGAAAAGAGTGTCAGAGAGTATAAAAGTAGTTTGTGAAAAGATTGACCTTAAAAATAAAGCTAAACTAGAGCCTTTTACTTTAGGTACTTCATCTCCATATAAATATAAAACGGACAGAATGACAGAAGAAAGATGAAAATACATAAATCTTATTAAATCTTGTACCAAAACTCAAATCTTTTTTTTAGTTTACAATGTTTGAAGCTAATAATTTAAAACTTATCTAAATTTTTCAAATTTGAGTACTTCAATAATTTACACAAAAAATATTACGATATTAATAACAAAACGTTTGTAATATTTCAATTTAAATTACGTTTAATTATTTTAATTGCCTGTTAGATAAATTAAATTGTGACTCTTTTGTAATAATAAATTTATAATTGAACTATAAGCAATTAAAATAAAAATTTAATTTATTATACTTTAAAAAATAAATCTATTCTTATGTTGTAAATATAAATGCAGTAAGCCATTGGCTCGTGAAAATAAAAATCGATTTTAATTCATTACAAAATTTTATAATATTACTATATTCTTTCAAAATATTTTAAGTAAAAAATATCTTATAAAAAAGTATTAATAAAAAAAATTTGTGATATATATACATGGGTGTGTATGCATGTATATATGTATATACAATATTATAATTTTAAATGTGCATTACATCGACTAAAAACAAATGATATGTTCTTATGCACATATAAACTTTTTTTTGATAATATCTCGTTTTAATAATTTACTGATTTTTCATAAAATAATAATTATATATATTTCTTATTATATGCTTGAAAAACATCATGACCTTACTACTTTACGTGTCAAAATTTTTATTGTGTAGTTAATATAATACAATTGTTTATATTTTTACCAAATTTAATACTTCCTTAATCACTTCTTTGTTATTTATTAGTACAACTTTTATTTACACAATCAATAAGGATTTGTATCTTAGGAAATTTAGAATTATAAATAATATTTTATAAGTGATATATCGGAATTCATAATACAATAAGGAATATTTTAATGTTATTCAGAAAATATAATATAAATATAATTGATTTATTCTTAGCAATTATTATTATTATTATTACTATTATATTTTATATTAGGTGTTACAATATATCTGACTAATAAAATATAAATTGTTACGAACTTTTATTATTATCATATAATTTGAAATGTTCATCATAGAGTCCGATTTTTCTTCCAACATAAAACTAATCATGCTTCTACAAATAACATATTTTAACAAATTTTTGTACTTATTTTGCATGATATTTAAAAAATTTTTTTGAACATGAAAACTAATTATTTTATATTATCTGATTTTATTAGAATATTATTTTCAGCTCATAAAAATATTGTAGAAATATGAGCAAATCATAAACATAGGAAAACATTATTATGATTTTTTAGATTTAATTAAATTAGAAATAATATAACTTTATGTACATATATATAGTTTTTATATTTTTTATAATAGATAATCAAATATTAAAATTTTTTTTAAATTATACTATTACATCTATTCATTACATTTCACCTGTAAATCGTAAACCTCTAAATATAAACTATATATCTAACAAATTCAGTCACATAGTACTACTAACTTTAAGGTTCAACATAGAGTTGTCTAATATAAATAAAAACTTTAAATACTTTTAGATGGAGGAATTTATAAATGTTTCATTCTCAATTATAAATATAATTTGAATGCAAAGTTATGTATCAGCTAATTTATTATTTATTATGTAACTTATCTAAGATAATGTTTACTACTAAAAAAATTTTCTAAAACATTCTTGTATTTTTTATTTGCTTAAAACAATTCTTTGAAATTGCGTCCCTTTTCTTTACGGTTTTAAGAGTACATAATTATTAATAATACGCTATAATTTTAAACAATATTATCACTTATGCAAAAAATAATTTTCACTAGCTTAATACAACGAAGTAGTATATTATAAACTTTTGAAAAATATTTGATATGCAATATAGCTGATATAATTAGTGCTGTTCTTGTACATATTATGAAAAGAGATAATAAAGAATAAGTAATTAGAATAAAAAAATTGTTTCAAAAATAAATGTTTTCTCACAACTAATGAAAGAAATAAATAATGAAAAAACAAAGACGGAATACATACAAAAGCAGGAGTTGGTGTGGTTTATTCTCAGTATTCACACAATATATTATAGTCAATTGTAAGACCATTATTACCATGTAGCCTTTTCTGTCACAGAAACGTGACGAGCTTTTGAGGTAAGCAAGGCGCTTGTCATAATTTACGCAAACCTCTTTCTCTTTTCCAAAGCGCTCAAAATGGGATTCTATTTTCATAATTTCTATCGCTTGTGTCAACTTATTCAAATTTTTTTCCGTCTTTTTGTTATTGGATTTTATTCTATTGTATTGCTCTCTTCTTGCATACTTATATAGGTTTTTGAGAGCGCATCGCATTAGATTTAAGAAAAAGATTCTATACGAATGAAAAGTTTTGAGATTACGGCACTCGGAATTAATTAATTTCTCTTTATACTTTTGATTTTGCTCTTTAAAAAAATACTTTCAAAGTTTATCAATTTATCATGTCCATTTTTGTTAAGGATTTCAGAATTTTCATTTTTATGCCATATTTTATGCTATTTTTATCATTAATGTAACAGAAAATTAATTAACATTGAAAAATTCTTATTAGTCGACTAAATTAATTCATCATTTTCTATTTTTATATTATGTTATTAAATTATAGTGGTTTATAATAAATTTTTGTTATTTTGTGTATATTTAATGTTAATATATACAGACCAAAAATTGATAAAACCATTTTGAGAATAACATTTTATAAATTGTAAAATATTGTACTTGTAATAAATAAATCATTATTTTATACATTTGTAATAGTATAACTTGGTTTCAATAATTTTTTGTCAATATATTTTTTGTGTAGTTTTCTTTTCTTATTAATAAAATTTTAATAGCTGATATTATTTAAATATAGTAATATAAAATCCACTCATAACTGTTCACATCTAGCATAATAATTATTTTCAAATATTCGTACTAACTTTTTATAAATATGACTAATATAATTTATTATGATTATTTGAACAAAAATAGTTTCTGGATTTTTATATTAAACAGGTTCAAATCAATTAATTTCTTTAATTAATAATTGATAACATTGCCGATCAATTACATAAATTATTTGATAATTTCTTGGACGAGAACATGTATCATGATATGTTTCATACTGGATTTTACTATAAATATGATTAATATAGTAATAGAGACAGAAATTATACCTATATATAATCATTTACATGACATGCTGTATGGAATAAGTTTTTGATTTAACACAAATACACATTTAATACGAAGAGCATAAAAAATATATGAATTTATGCTCTACCATGTCTTTTATAACAAATTACAACAAAACTTAAATGTACGAGGAGAAAACAGGTTGGTAATGATTAGTCAACCAGTTGAATAACCGCAACTAATCTACGTCATTGGCGCATAATCCAGAAATTCACTGCAACCACTCTTGTCATTCTTAGAGTTGAATCGAAATTTGCAATAGTTAGCACGAAGTTCGCGCGCATCAAACCAGATTACACGAAATGAGTTAAGCTCCAGAGCACTTACCTCCAAGTAAGATTAAGATGCTTCCAAGGAGTGCCGTGGAGTGTGTAGCGCTTGTGTCTCCGCAGCAGACTCAAATCCTGCAGCCTGAGATCCGGCTTGTCCGGCAAGCCACAACGACGGCTTACCATCAGCTCCTGAGTCCTCTCGTCCACATCACCCGTCTCAGGAATACCGCCAAATTTCTGCAATGCATCGATCAAATCAATCGGATCACTCGGGACAACACGGACTTAGATTAACTAGTGGATAATAATATTGCTGCAACTACCAAGGCCCGAACCTCGATTCTGCATTGAATATGTACTGCGCGCAATTGAAAGCGACAAGTCAGATGAAAAAAGTAACTTTTTCAAGTTCTGAGTAGTTGAAAATTTAAACGTATTAAGGACTCACGTATTTTTTCAATTCGAGTATTTAGATGTAAATTTTATCGAACTTGAATGAGAAAAAAATTTCTTCTGGATTACGAGATGAATTTATTTTATATTTGTTTAAATTGTTTAAATTTTTATCCATAAGGTTATTTATCAAGGACGAAAGTATCTTATAACTTATTAACAATACAAAATTTATTAATGATTCAACATAAACAATAAATTAAAAATTTTAAATACTTAAAATTTTTTTATTATTATTACTTCATAGCTCAATTTCATAATTTGTAAAAAACAATTTATATTTTTTATACAAATATCAAAATTTTTGTTTTCAAAAATCAGCAATAAAAATTCATTTTTTATAAGAATTATATAAATCATTTTGGTATAAAATATAATTTCTTTCCTTAAACTATTTCCAAAAACTTTTTTCGTATTCTATTTGGTAACACAACATCACTTTGTTACACACGTCTTTCTTAATCACTTGTAACTATTAGAAATATACACTTTTTTATATACAATTTTTATTCAATACATATATATATATATATATGCCTTATAAACGATGTAATTTGAAAAAGATTACATATTTATCTTTACACTCTTGCTTCTAAATGTTTAATTCCAAAACCGTAACATATCTTTGCTATTGATTGAAAAAAAATATAATCTAAATATATCTATATTAATATTTAAAACATATTTTAACGAAATAAAATAATATTTAAATATCAATGATTATTTAAACAAATATTAGACATTTGATTTATGGTAAATAAATATTTCTTATTATCAATGTAATATTAATTATTAAATAATATAATTGTTATATATGTTTTTACATTTAAAATTCAAAATATCAATAAGGTTTAATATAAATGTTAGCTAAAACAGAAACGTCTTTCTAGTTTTTTAATAGCTTGTAGTAATATATATGATTCTTCAGAAATGCAAAAATAATTTAAAAATTAAATTTAAGCGGAATTAAATTATACATAAAAAATTCATCTTTATAGTATAAACATAATAACATTTAGACTTTAAATTATTTATATTTTATTTAAATATGTGTCAACGAAATATTTTAATAATTTCTGGAATAATGTATTTATAAAACTAATGACGAATTTACTATTTATACTTACATATGAATAGTAACCATAATAATTGTTCAGAAAGGAGTAAATGTGGTTCTTTTATGAATGAACTAAAAAATGAGTAAACAAAAAAAATAGTAATCTTTGATTACTACTGCAAGTGAAATTTGCTTCTTTTTAACTGTTTTTATTACAGTTGAAAAATTAAAAAATTTTAATGTAACTAAGTTTTCAGCAAGTGTATCGCACATAAATTCATAAATTTACTTATATTTGTATATATAACAAGATTTTTAAACTTGTCTTTTCTTTCAATAGAAAATTTCTATTATTTTGAAGTGTGGATAAAAATTTTTATTTAATTTCGCTCATATAATTTAATAATTTTTTATTTTTTATATTTTCAATGAAAAATATTATACATAAATAAAAAAATTATTTAATATATTTAAATTAAAATACGATCGATTTATGAAATGTGAAAAATTAAAACGCCCTTTGTAAAATAAATACAAATCATCACCTGTATTTTATTCCTGTTAAAAATTAAATAATAGTATAAAAGTACAAAAATCAATACCTAATAAATAAAAGTATATAAAAAGATTGTTTAATTTTTATTAAACAATTTTTCAATGGAGATTATAATTAAAAATATATAAATTTATATAAGTAAAAAAGTTCTAATAGAATTTCTTTAACAAAATGTAGTGTCCTTTCTTTATTTCATGTTTAAAGGATCTGAAAGAATTTGTAAATATAATTCAAATGTCGTTTTATTCTCTTTCCAAATTATGCACTGTGAAAAATTTTCCATCAACATTATTATAATGTTAATGTTGCAATCTATTTTATTGAGAATAATTTTATTGAGAAAAAAATAACATAATCTACTGTTTTAATTTTTTTTTCTTTACTTTTTCCAACATAAATAATTTTTTGAAAGTTTACGAAAAAATATAGAACTTTTTATAGACATTTAGATTAAAATTTAATCTAATCAGTACTCTGAAAAAAGTTTTTTTTACTTACAAATATAAATATATATACATTATAAATATAATAAAATAAATAAATATTTGATTCTTCGTGCAATTTAATGTTTCAACAAATTTTAGTTGACTACCATTAAATTTTTTTTATAAATTAGGATATATTCTTAATTAAGCAATTTGCATAAGTACAACAATTATAAAACAAAGAATATAAAAAAACGAGTGAATATAAATTTATCTAATTTTATATTATTATCATAAAAAACAACGAGATAAAGAATTTATTCAGTACAGATTATCAATATAGGATAATTGTTTATAAATAAATGTATACAACATTAAGTAAAAAAAAGTTTTGTAAAAGAAAAAAAGTCAATGATTTTCAGCTTCAGCATGAATACAAATAACACTGAAAACAGTGTAAACCAGTAAAATCTAATTCTCATATTGCTTTATTATTTTATTTTCAGTAATCTAAAATAATATTATTAAATAGTTAAACATATGCCATACTATTAATCAATAGTTATGCCAAGTAAAATGAATAGGAATCAATCTTAAAATAATAATGTTTTTAATAAAATATAATTTTGAAGCAGTTTAAAAATACAAAAGCGTACAATAGATTAAAAAACATAAAACTTAAAAAATTAAAAATACTTTAACGAGTAAAAGTAATTTGTTAAATCCATTGAAAATCTTCATTCAATAAATATAATACTAATACAGTTTTTCCATAAATTTTTGCAGATGTGAAAAAAGTTATAGCAATTTTCCACCGAATACGACAAATCACATCTGTATTTAAACTCTCTTCATCTAATTGCGGCAAGGGAATGTACTTAAATAATTGTAACTAGTAAAATGAAAGATCCTTTTTCATAAAGTAATCAAGTTAGAACAAAATTCTTTGTTTTAAATAAATAGATAATAATATAATATTTAAAAGAAGTTTAATAAGTTTTAGAAATGTTTACTTTTGTTGCTTTTCAAACAAAATATTTAATAATTTATTAATTAATTATTTAAATAAATAATAAATACTTTCAATAAAAATTCATAGTAGCCTTATTTTTTATAAAGGTTTTAAAAATGTTTTAAAAAGATACTTAAAATTTTTCGTTCGAGTGATAATATACATGAAAGCACCCTTTAAAAATTATTTTTTACAGAAAAAATAAATTAATGTATTTATACAATATTTAATACTATATGTGAATTAGGAAAACTGTATCTTCGTGTATTAAAATAAATACTTAACAAATAAAATATACAAAGGTTTCAAGAATACAGTTTCACGAACCACAGTAGAGAAATCATTCTCGTAGTATTTCAAACAAAACACTTTTCAGTTTAAAAAGTTTGAAAAGAGCGAAAGATATACAAAAAATAGAGAGAGAGAGAGAGAGAGAGAGAGAGACAGAGAGAGAGAGAGAGAGAGAGACAGAAGGAGAAAAAAGATTGGATTAGAATCGCGTATCACGAGCTCATTAAGTTTCTATTCTCAAAGAAAAATCTTGGGTGGTGCCGGGCAGTAACGAATGCATCATTGTGATCGTCCACTTTTATGTTTCCTCTTTTGTGAAGGCTCAGAGGAGCTAAGCCTGCTTAACACCGGAGCTAAAACACCGGCACAGGGATAAAGTAGAGATATCATGAAAGAGAAAAGAGATCAGAGAAGAAAAAAAAACTGTGAAGTTGAAAAAATAGTTGCGTATTGGCAAAGCACTCGCCGTCTTACGATTAATCGTTAAAAATCAAAGAGACTGTAGATATTTCTCATTTTACGGTTTTTTAAATCGATTTTCATTTTTATTTAAATCTATGTTTGATAATTGAGTTTTCATGCATATAAAGCATACCTAGGATGAAAAGACTATTCGGCTTCAAAATAATTTTTATACAACTGCAAGTCGTACGTTCATGTACTCAAATTAATTTACTCAATGGTTGAGTTAACAGTTTTAAGATGTATTCACATGTACTTAATTTTTTCAAGTGTCAAACTTAATACAAAAGTTTTTATTTTTAAATATTGCGATTAGAAACGAAAAGAATAAAATATATTTCAATGTTTGTTTAAAATTAGGTTCCGGCGACGATTTATATTTATGTTTCGAGAGCCAACGACAAAGACTCATAAAGTATAACAATGAATGACGCCGAATGATACGGTACATTCGAAAAAATAAGTAAATACATGTTTCTCATCTATAATAAGTTATTTCAAATAAAATAAAAATCGTGGTTATATCTTTGAAATGCCTTAAGCTACAATACACTATACTATATTAACGCGAATTACAAATTAAAAAAATATTAAGAAAAAATCCATATGATCTGATTTTTTAATATAATAATTGGTATATTATAACGATGACGGTATTTAAAGAATTGAAATAGACCTAAAACAAACAAAACATTGGTTGTAAAACATATTGTATTCTATACATATGGATGCCTGTTTTGTGTCAAAAATGTTGACAGCTGTGCTGCTGTGACAAGAAATCTAAATAATTTATCAAATGAGGCAAACATTTATTCTCAAAGTAGATGTACAGAAAGATATTTTTGACAGGAGAAAGTATTGGAGATTGAGAATCAAATTTGGGCCAAATCGAAGTTACAGAATTAGGACCCTTGCGTGATAAGTTTCATCGAAATATGATTCGGATATAGAAGAAATTCAGTGAAAAAGGACACGCTGAAGGAATACTAGAGGAAATGCATGATTGTACCAAGTATAGATTATAGCTTTTTCTAAGTGTAATCATTTATTCTTAATTTCTTCAAACAATTTTTACAAATTTATATTTATATTGTTTTACGTATTATGCTCTTATATTGTAGACAGGCTAAAATTTTACACAGATAAGGTAATAATTTTGCTGAACCTTACACGTATAAGCTAAAGTTTGATTTATAATTCTTAACAAAAATATTCTTTTTGAATATAATGTTTTAAATACAACGCGTAGATTGAAAGTATACCATTTATTATTTTCTTTTTAAATATAAATAAAGAGGGTTATTTCCTCAATCTTAAAAAGTAAAAAATAATGAATACTTATTCAATTGAGAGAAAATAAATGTACTTACATATTTCAATACAAACAAAAATTTACAGAATATTATAATTAAAGCAATAATTAACTATAAATTAAAATTTTCATTGTGCAACTTTGTACATCAGTTTATTAACGATTTCAATCTTGATTGAGTTTAGGTAAAAATAATTTGATCACATATATTATGAATAAACTTTTATAAATTAAGCCTAATAAAAAAGTATACTTTTATCAATTTATTCACACATAGAATTATATAAAAGAAATAGTGTTCTAAAAGAATGAAGTAAAAAGATGTAATGATGTACTAATAAAGTAGAATAAATATAATTTATCGAGTATTTTCAATTTTTTAGCATAATTCTATATTCTACAACAATATAAATTTTGAAATTATACTAATAACACAATATTTTATAAATTTAAACTGGAAATCACTCATTTTTTAAATTCTTTGTATTTAAAAATTTTTTTATAAATAACTTTATGTATTTTACAAACTTAATTACTATTGCTTACTTTTCATTTTAGATTTTTTATTTATTATTTATAAAGAAAATTTAATTTCAAATATGTTACTGTTCCATTTTAAATAATAATAGAGACCTATATAGATAAATAAAGCACGTGTACTCAATATACAATTTTTTTATATATTTGAACAACTAGCCAAATAGTATATTGTTCACCTAATGAGCTGATCATTAGTATTATTTTTTCCACTTAACATATAATAATTTTTTAATATATGTTTAAAAAATGTATGGAAAATTTCTAATTTTAAGGGAAATAAATTTTTCTACTACCTCATTGATAATTCAGTTACATAAATTAATTTATGAACATTTCGATATCTAGAGGACTGTATTTGGACAATATATGTAAAGTGTTTATATTGGCGCACTAGGTGATTCGACTGAAATGATCACTGGTTTAAAGCTGCGTATAAAGTATGAATTATTAATATTCCTCTTCTTGCTGCCGCACTTGTTTGCATTAAATATCGACTTCGCACACCCACCCAATCCAATGTAAATCTATTCAAAATTTGAAAACGATATCAGCTGTACACTCTGTCAATTAAAAACTTCGTCTGATCCCATAATTAATAAACAATGTACTATGCATGAAACAAAGATACGTCAGTTTCTAAATAGAGTCAACAACCCCTCAAAACATTAAACCTTAAACCTGTATAATATACACAACGAATAATTCGTAAATATATTTTATTTTAAGGAAATAAGATTTCAAATAATTGCAATCATTTAATATCGATATTTGACAGACTTAATACTCACTCCATTTGATTTGCACAAGTCATAGCACTTTCAAATAAGATTATTTTTAAATGATTTTTAAATAATCTATTTTGATTGAAATATTTCAAACAAGACTTATTATAACGCTAGACCTTACGGCTTATTTTGAAAGTCACTATAATCTTCGTATATAAAAAAATATTCGCTGATATCGCAAGAAGTTATAGAAGTAAATAAAAAAATTAAAATTTAATTTAGTTTTTAGTATTCGATTTAATAATTTAAGTAGTCAAAAATATTAAAGATATATTGTTCTACAAAATATAATAAATTATAGTGGACAATCGACAATCTAAATAATTAGAATAATCAATTAAAATAATATATTTATAAAGTGTATTAAATTCTAATTAAAAATTTAAGTAAAAATGGACCATGAAACTGGCGTAAATTGATCTAATTTTATACACTCGTAACTTATGATTTATTATACAGAATCCAAATTTTATTAACGAGTAAAATGATTTACATGTAATGTATACAATGTATATATTCTATCCTTCTTTATTGATTCTTTCAAAAAATTAATTCTTATATATTTACATAGATATTAATTTGATATTAATACGAAATTCTTATAATCCAAAGGAAATTTGATTTTTATATTTATAAAGTCTTTTAAAAAAGAATTTTTACATAATATAATTAATTTTGAAATATGAAGAATTTTAAACATTTAATAATGATAATAATAAATTCTATAATAATAATAATAAATGTCTATAATAACATGATTCAGATTATTCAGATCTTAATTAATTAAAATTTATCGAGACCAAAAAGTAAGTAATCGAAAATCTCTGGAAAAATTTTCAAAAATAATGTCTTCGAATAATACTTATAAGTGTGTATTAGAATATCGATGATTAATAATAAATACCCGATACAAATTTAATTATTGCTATATAATTATATATTACATAGTTTTACAAAACTATTAAGTAAAAGAACAATCAAAACTACACATCAATCGCATTAGTGTTCTTTGCTCAATATCATACACTAAATCGATCTATTTTAAAAAAAATTTTTAATTTAATTTAATCAAGTAGCGTCAATGTTTTGTGTAACAAATCAGTTTGATAATTGACCGAGCAAATATTATTTTTAAAGCCTCTTTACAGGTGTCGACAAATCACGAATAAAAGAGACAAAGAAGCATTAAAGACGAACGCCAAAACCAGCGGATAAACCAGCAACTGAGATCGAATGAGAAAGGTAGAAAGAGAGAGTCGATTGTCATGCAAATCAATGCTCGGGCAAAGTTCCCCGTACGCATACGAGATGGGTAGCTCACATGTAGTTTACATTGCTTCCCGCAATATTGCGCATGCGCACCCGGAATTTTTCATCTTAGCTAAGTCTCGATGAAACATCGAAGAACGATAATGGCAACCTCTTCAGGGATATACGTTCTTCTTCGGCAACTTATTTTTTCCCCGATATCTCCAATGGTGTCAAGAAGGCTTATAGCTTTCCGAAGGCAGATTCTTTTATTAAGATAGTGTGAGCAGAAACCGTGATTTCCATTTCGAACGGGATAAATTTTTCTGATCAAGACATCAGGTCTGTACGAGCAGTGAATATGTATACACTTTAAGATTTAAGTTGGCTCGATTTGATTTGCAGTTATTAAAAGAGAAAGGCCATTAAGATTGCAAATGGTTCATTACTTTTTGTGTATGACTTTATCAATGTAGGATATTAATTATAATGAATAGCTAACTAATTAGAAAGAGTAATAAACAAGTGATTCTAAAATGTATCAATTATAATTTAAATAAAAGTCAATTGAAATATCGTACGTAAATTCAAATATTCATTGCATTGCATTAATATTTTTTTTGGATTTTTCACGCTGGTTGATTGTAAAAATAAATCATTATAAATTCTAATTTTATATAAAGTTTTAATTAAGGTAACTTTCTTGGACTCATCAAAACGGTTAGAAATGTTATATCAAAATTATGATTATCGAATATATCCTGTTCATCTTAAAGAGTAAGTCAAGTGAAACATGATGCTTATTAACGAACCCAAAGTTTACAAATTTAATGATGAAAACTAAAATAAACATAGCAAGTTTAATAATGAAACTGCAAATATAAACGAGAAATATTGTTAAAGCATTAAGGATAATCAAAAACGTATCTGTATTAAATAATATCGTTAATATAAAATTTAAAGTCGAAGCACAAAATAAATTATCAAAATTTATATAATAAGCAATTATCAACAAAAGATAAAAATTAATGATAAATATATACTGAAAATATAATAATTCACGAAGAATGTGAAGATACAAATAAAATTGACAGCCTGTTCAATAAGATTGGTTTTTATTCAATTATTAGTAATTACGTATTCAACTTTGAGTTAGTAGCTTTAGACGAAATGTAAATAATAATATTTATATATAATGTTTTCATTATTTTCATCTACTATACGCTAAAAAAATATTAAATATAAAAATTAAAATTAAATCCTTCAAAACAGATGATGCTTGACATCAAAATAATTATACAATGTAGCGTAAATATTTAAGCCAGTAAATAAAATGTAAATTTGAGATGAGTTTAAAGAATTTAAGTTTGAGAACCTAAGTAATTCAATAATAATAATTTATTATTTTGTAAAGTAAAATTATTCAGTGATATAATATACGTAAATAAAAAATAATTGACCCATTATTTTATTTTTGATCATCGTTCATCTATATAATTAACAATTTATTTTAGAGGTAAATTATTTCCTAATTTTTTTAATGTTTAATACGTTGAAAATAGAAATAAAATAAAACATTATGTGAATAAAGTGTTTAAAATTAAATTTTAACTGAAACAATCATAAATTGATAAAAATATAAAAAATATCAAACCCCACCGAATGAATGAATAAAAAAAAATTTACTGTGTACATTTCAAAATATGAATCTTATAAAAAGAAAACAAATATGTTATAAATTTTTATATTTCAAAAATAAAACTATAATTGAGTAAACAGTGGAAATCTTTAAAAAAAGTTATCAAAAATTTATTTGATATATAGCTTCTACCAAAAACTTACATAAAATATTTCTAAATTAAAAAAATATCAATATTTAATATTTAATTAATCTAATAAATCTCAGTTTCAATTAGATTAACAAAATATATTATATAAATAATTGTATTTCAACATAACTGCAAATATAAATATATATATATATATATATATATATAAAAGTAGATGTGTAGAATATATTTTTAATACAATATAATTCATATTTATTAATATTAATAAAAATTAAATATAATTGGATTTGTCAAAATCAATTGACAATTTATAAGTTATTTTACGATTTGTTATACATAATCTTAATATAAACTTTGCTTCAATAAAGAGGTATACTACTATTTGTATTAACATAGTTTGAACTCATAATTATGAATGAATTATTTACATAATTCATTTTTTGTATTGAAGTATTTATGTATTTAAAAAATTTTCGTTATCAAAATAACTGTGAGCTTAAAGTTTATAGCTCATTATTATCCATATGACGAGTAATTCATGTGAATGTAATACTCCCTAAATTTGTTGTAAATTAATAATATTTCAACTTATTACACACTGAATAAAAGTCTTCCATATTAAAATCATACGAAAGAATGAATTTAAATATTTTTATCAAGTGTAAAACTCGAGAAATCATTCAAAAAGGCATAATTTATGTGCTTTATAAAAGACTAATGATGTCTAACGATCTTCCCAGTCTCTAGCAGGTAAACAGTTATGGCTGTTTTCTGTTCCCAGTCTTGTATTCCTCCAAATTTTTGATACTCGATCTATCATCAAAGCTATATTTCATTATCGTACAAACAACTTTCTGATTTATAGAAGCCATTATAAATTCACGCCTAGACCCCACTCACCCCGACCTACCGCACATGTCAAAAAAAGTATAAAGAATGTGCCAGAAAAGGAAGTGCGGACATTAAGAAATTAAATATTATCTTTCGTGGAACTAACCTGCAAACTCCTGATGGCGTCGCGCAGCTGGTCGTCAGTCCTTAAGTTCCCAGTTTCGAGGTCGCTTTGTGGCAGATAACCAAACTTCATGAGATAGTTTTGCTGAAACAAACAAGCAGGGATAGATTATTAACCACACTTTATCTCCTTGATACACGAGTGTACTATAGATTCTGGTCCCGTTATATTTACGATGGCGCAAGAGTCCGTTTTTTGGCTCAATACTTGCATAAGAGAAGGGCGGACGAGCATAATTTCCATGATAGCATGAAACATCATATATAATGAATTCCAAGTTTATACAATCAATGAATCCGATGATGAGGATTGGATTCGGGCCGGGAATGTGCTTTTGCTCTGTTCTATGCTATTTGCTTCGCAGTTATTAACAAATTCGTAATTTCGTTATTTGATCGAATATTTAACTAACAATTCATTTTTGCCTAAAGCACCACTTTTTATAAATTCCCTTATTCTTTTTGAGGTCAGGAACTTTTATGATTTTTGATAAATTCTTTGTGTCATTATTTAAGCTATGAGAACGAGTAATTTTTCTTTACATTTTATAAATTATGTTAAGGAATTTTATATGACTAAATTACCATTTATGAGTGCGAATCTCATGACTAAATACTATGTGTATTTTTAATTGTATTAATATTTATTTATATTGTAATATATCATATATTATATCATAAAACAAATAAAAATATATTTAAATATTGTTTACCTATTAAGAGAAATGTATTAAAATAAAACAACAATGATAATATAATGAAATTTATAATAAATAATTCAGTTAATCAGTATTATGTTAAATTTATATTTATAAAAATTATTAATAATAAAAAAAAACTCAAACCACGACTTAAATTCTAACATTTATAGCGATTTTTAAAGACTTAAAAATTGAAAAAATAAGGTAAAGGGATAAATTTCATAAACTTGAAAAAGCATTAGTGGCTGCGGAAGCAATATATTATCATAAAATCAAGAAAATGGAATGATTATATCTTGTAAATTAAAATAGTATAAGATTTATTTCTTTAATTAAATGATATTTTTCTCCTTTTTATAATTACAGTTTTTCATTATACATAATACGAACTATAAATTATGTGTTCTTATTTAGTCATTTTTATGCTGTTGAATTAAAATTAAAGTAAATTATTAAAGATATTTTTCTATATTCTATAATGATTGCTTGAAAATAATATGAAATATTTAAACGACAATATTTGAATATACATTTAAAATCAGTATACGCAAAATTTTCTTTTCTTTGATTAAAACATAAAATCTACAAATTCAGATGAATATCAAATTAGAATTTTTATTGCAATATTCAGCATTTACACTATAAAAAATATTGATCTTGCTTAGCCAACTTTTATTATTCTTTGTAACATAATGTAATAGCATATTATATATTAAAAAATTAAAAAAGCACTGATAATACTTTTCAAACATTTCTATAAATATTTAATATATACATTATTATTCTACAAAAGTAGAAATTCTTTTCAAAAATATATTTAAACCGAATTTGAATAATTTTTTAAAACTTTTGATAGTAACATGTTGTATCGTCAAAAATCATTCAATTTAGAAATTGTATACATTAAAAAATTTTTTTAATTAAAACTGCTAGTTGATGTTCAATTATAACGGTAAATTGCGTGATGAATATCAATACAGAATATCTATATCAAACTCGAACTAACATTATATGAATAATACAAATATCATAAAATATATTAAGTAAACATGTAAATGAATTTTTTAATTTAGAGTTTTATAACTATTTTACTATTAATTATACATTTAATAATATGTATCAAATTAAAAGATTAAAATTGATTTTATCAAATAAAATTTGAAGCAACTTTTCATTTAAATCTTTAAAATAAAATTATATTAATAATGTAAATTAATAGAAAAGTTATAAGTACTTAAAAAAAAGTTTACAATCTTTTTCAAGTCTTTAAGTATTAATTAAAGATGAGGTAAAAATGAAGAAATACTGATTCTAACTTTTCACACATATTATATGTAAGTAATGAATTGGTATGAAAGCTCAAGCTAGCTATTAACTTATTATTAGTTTTTATACTATTAAAACAGTCGTTAAAAGCAAAGAAACTTTCTTTCTCAAAACCTTTCCCTTCGTCCTTAAAACTTCTAATAAACATTGACGTTGTGCCCACGAGACACTAGATTTGCTTGTTTTACGTAATTCCTAGAAAAAACTTTTATTCATCTGTTTAATTATTTATTCATATGAGTTGTCAAAGTAATAATTTTGAAGAAAATATAGAAGATGAAGAGGGAAAAAAAACGAACAAAGATGTGCGAGCTATTTTCACTCTTTTCTTACAAAAGTTTGAGATATCCACGGCTTATATAAGATGAAATAATGTCAGTTATTGAATAATGCCAATTACTCTTATTTTATATATAATTATTTATATATTTAAATACTAAATAAAAGCAAATATAAGTCATTTTCAACTTAAAAAACAATTTATTTTTATGCTTTAAAAAGTCACATTTTTCTTCATTAACATATTTTGCTTAGAAGTATATCCGTTGTAAAGAGAAATTTGGTGAGTTTTCTTTTGAATATTTAAAATTTTTCATGAATTTAAAAAATAAAAACCTCTATTAATATATGACAAAAAAATATAAATTATAGATATTTCTTATTTTACAAGATTAAAAAAAATAAAATGTATTTCATTTTAATCCGTTTTTAATTTTACACACTCCAAATTTTACTTATTTTTATGACATTAAAATAATTAGATCTTTAGAACTTCTAATCTGCAATGTAATTAAAGTGAATATTTTAGTAGCTGTATTCGTTATGGTTTTACTTCTCTTAGACTGAGAAAATAATCTGTAACAAGGTGTGGCAACGAATGTCCTTAGTTGCCTCACGAAAGTTAGCTAAAACTGCCTAGCCCTCTGACTTCTTCGTAGGCGCTTCACAGGAAACTCGCCGAACGGAATAACAATGTTATTTTACATACAAGAAACCTGGACACGTATTTTTTAAATCTTATCTCTTTTGCGTTTTTTGTGTCTCTATAATTTTATAAAGCTCGAAAACTTAATTCGGTAGTCATCGCTAATGTTTTTCTCCACTTCAAATTGTACTAGAGACTTAATAATACTCGACTTTAATTATGATCGGATAAATTATCAACAGGGATTTGTTATTAAAGAGTTTAATTAAGATATTCTCAAGAAATGTAATTACAGATTTTATCCATTTCGAACTAATATTCTCCTATTATGTTAAGCTTTATGACTCTCATACATTTATTTTCGATACACTTATAAGAATATACATCAGGAATAACCTCCTTGTATTAGTCTATATACAATGTACAATATTTGTCATCGCTATTATCTATGTGAAATATTTATTTATAATATAACACACATATTATATATAATATTATAAACATTATAATATTAATAAAGTAATATATCGAATTAACAAAATCATTCTTGAATAATACTAAAACATTATTAACGTAAGAAATCTATGTCATTTCAAGCAAAGTAGAATTTCAATACTGTGTAACAATAGTTATTTATCAAATATGTTTACAAAATATTTATAAGATAAAATAGTTTTTTTAACAATATATTAGAATAAAAATTCTGAAGTTATTGAAGTGATTTTAAAGATTTTGTTTTCTTCTGTAATATTAAATAAGTATACTAAATTATCTAAATAAAAACTACATTATGAAAAAATATTTATTAATTAAAAAATATTTATAGGTTAAAAAATATTAATACAAAATTATAAAAAATAATGATTGTTAATGATAAGACTAATTATAATTAATCAATTTATTTACGCAGCATGTCAAGTGATTTTAATATTTATCGAGCGTTAAAACTTGGAATCTTTTTAGAAAAAAACATCAACATCTCACTTTGTCGAGAACTTTGGAATAGCATTGAGAATTTCAAATATAATTCGATAATTTTTCACGAACCATTTATATTTACAAAATCTAGATGTAATCAATTAGTTCACTTGTTTAAAAAACATATTGCATATTTAATACAATATTTTTATATTATTGTAACTTATTAAATAGTCTTCGTACATAGAACAAATTATAATTACGTAAAGCAACTGAAAGTTAAAAAATTATACTTATTTTGGAGAACAGAAAAATTATGTGATTGCTAAAGATAGGCTCACGTGTTATAAAAAAAATGTTAAGAACCTCGTATTATGTGTTAATGTATGCGAAATTATACTTTGAAAATGTTATAATTCTATACAGTTTACTAAAGTATTAAATTACAGTTGTACGTGATGTTTTTGGCATAATAAAGACTTTGCAAAGTTTACGTATAGCACAGTTATTGATCAGTTGCTCATTTGGTCTGCTTAACATTTATTTTTTTGTTAGAATGAAGTATTCGACCGTGGTACATTGGCATTTCAAACAATGAAATTTTAATACACTTTGTATATGATACATTAAACATTGTAACGTGTTACTACAGTTTTTCTGATATTTTTAATCAATCTCAGAAGAATTAGTAAGGCACAAATAACTGAAATATTTAAGAGGATATCAGTAACTTTTTAGAAAATTCTAAGTTATTTAAATATAGTAAATCGACGCACTAGAAAATGAACCATGATAATAAAAATAGGCACTTAAAAAATAAATACTCTTTCTATTGTATTTATACTTGCTCGGCTTTAATATACAGATGTAAAGGGCATGTTTCTAAAATTTTCGAATTTATAGAATAAACTATAAATGCGCAAATTTGTATAAATTTATATTGATAAACAAAATTTCTACTTATGCGAGAAAATCGGAGAATATTAATCAATACAAATGTATGCAGTATACATGTATGGTATTAGTTTTTGTGGTTTAGATTTTCCGATTTCTTAAATTTTGGTATTATATATTAATTTATTTAAATTATTTATATGAATGCTATTATTATTTAAATTACTGCATTTACTTTCTAATATACTTAAAAATATTTAAATTTAAACATTTTTTTATTTTTTTATATAAGCTGTACAGGAAGCAAATATTTAATATTTAATGATAATATTAAGCAAAAAAATTTAATATTTAATGATTTACTACATTTACAGGTACAACAAAATAATATCTAATCTAAATTAAAATTAATAGTTGTTATTGGTTACTATTATAATTTTTTTTAAAAAGCTTATCATGGATTTCATAGAAATTTGTTTAAATATAAATAAATTGAGAGTCAACAGTGAGTAATATACATATCAGTATAAACATTAATATAAGTTGAGCACCTTACATCAATAACACTTATATACGTAATTTCATTTAAAATATTATTTCGTGTGAAGCAAAACTTAATATTATTAAAACTACACTTTAGAAATACAAATAATAAATTTTGAAGACTATTTTCTTTATATTAAATCAAGGCAATATTTTTTGTGTCAGAATAAGAAACGTATCTAAATATTCACAAAATTCATAATTAATTCATACAAATGTTCGATATTTGTTATATTTTCAATTATATGCCACTAATAGTACCATCTTATTAAAGCTGTTGTATAGATTTTTATGTTTAAACTCGATCCTTGTATTTGCTATCTAGGGAACTTGTAGAGTTACAAGTTAGTAAAATTTAACATAATAACGTTTATACTTAAATAGAGCGCTAGAATACATCTGTATGCACTTGCTATTTATGCATATATAAGTATGTGCTAATAATCACTATCTGTCAACGTTAATCATCCCAATTAAAGACAGTTTATGCTCTTTGCTATGTTTTAGCTGCATTTAAAGTTACCTAAGTACGATTTATTATACCTGAATATATTTGGTAGATCTTCAGCTCGAACACGTAATAATGTTGAAAATAATTATCAAATACAACAAATACTTTTAGATATATAAACTTTAACAATATATAAAAGCTCTTGTAGTCGTATGAATAAGTAATATATATATATAGGTTAGATTCGTAATATATAAATTAGAACATAATAATTATATCACAATTATAAGAATATTTTTTAATTAATGTAATATTTGGAAGAGAAATGTTCCACTAAGAATGAAAATAATGACATAAAAAGTGAGACCTATATTCGCAAAAGCAAGAATCAATGTTAGCAGATATTTGGGGGTTATTTAGTAAATTGATTCTTACATGCAATTGATATTCGCGAATCACCCACGTTTCAAACATATATATGCCCGTCAATGTGAATCTGCTTGCTGAAATCTGTAGCAGTAATTAAATTTGTTGAGCAAACAAGTGCTCGGCGAAATGCTGCGCTATTTATACATTAAGGGAAAAAAGACTTATCGATTCGTTGATTAAATCGTTGTACCCATTCAATGATTTGAAGAGAACAGAGTGCGTATGGATTCTTTGAAATAGATTTAGATCGATTCAGCGAGCAGTGGAAAACGTTGCATATATTTCTTAATACTATTAAATGAAAAAACGTGACATTTTAATTTTATGGCATATTAGTCTAGGTTACGAGAGTGTCTTCTGGTATAAAGATTGCTTTCGTTATCCATTAAATATGGTTACCGACATGACTATAGCCAATATATATTTGATTTCAACTCTTATGGATACAAGAAAAAGTGAGTTTTTTCCTTTCACGTGAATGGAGAAATAAAGTCATCGTGATTTTAAATTGTAAGGAAGTACGTAATTGGTTGAGGCAAGTTGGTCTAACATGACATTCGAATGTGTTTATCATGGATGCGTTTTTTGTAAAAACAACAATCGTTGAATGCGATTTATATATTTTTATATTGATAATACAGCAAAGTTACATTAAGTTGAATTTAAATTTAATTTACATGATGGTAAGTATTGCAATACTGTATTAAAAATTTACGGAATGCGATAAAATGACTGCACAATAGGGATTACAAAGGCGGAATAAAAAGTCATTTATTCAGGTCAAAGTATAAATATCATATTTCGAAACAGATATTAGCTTTTGTAGAATTCTATTCTCTATCTTTTTCGATAAATAGCTATAAATAATAATTATCAACAATTATTTGTTTTAATTTTTAATAGTTACGCCTATGAAAAGCGATATTAATTAATCGTCATTTATTTTAAGAGTCCATAGTCTGATATATCTAAAGTTTTAAAACGATATAGCATTATGAGGTTTAAAAATAGAAAATTTTGATGAATTATCCAATATTGTCGCTCTTTTACTTTCCATTGAAAAATAAAATTTCCCATTGACTTTGAAATTTTTTAAAACTAGCATAAAAAGTGCCAGTTATGCGAAACTCGCTTTTAAGCGGGAGATATAATTATCAAACAATGAGCGAATAAAATGATATAATTTTTATCAAACTCTGTACGTGACCGATGTTGAGATTAGTTGTAAATTCAAGCTGGTTTGGCCTGATCCATCAGCTCGCGTACTATCTGCCACAAAAAGTATTGAATGACGCACTATACTGAGGTAAAGACACGTTTGTAACGTTGAGACCGAATGAAAATTACACGCTTTCACGAATCTCAAGGGCGCTGAGGGCAGCCGAGGTCGATATAGTATTGCAAAGTATAAAATATATCACGGGCCAAGACGATTCACCGGTGAAGATTCGTAGAAAATACGCCCTCACAGAGAGGGTCAAGCCAATGTTTTTTTAATCCACAACTTTTTTCTCAGTGAACGCGGCTATGGTATCGGGAAACAACGCCGAGACTGAAGAACGCATTAGCTCATCCGACATCGCTATCTTTCCTTGTGAAAAAGAGCTTCTCCAGCGGCCCTCGCCGTCCTCGCTATCGTTTCCTTCAACTATCTATGCGACTTTCTTTCTCATTTTCCTTCTCTTTTAGTGGGATGAATAAGATAAGAACGACGTCGACAGGAACTTTGATTTGGGTCATTTTACGCGAGAAATAGTAAAGACATGCGCGTGTCGTGTGCATTTCATTACGTTTTTACTATGCATATGGTCATGGTTCTTCAAGCCTTCAGTGCACAACTTAGAAGATTATCTCTTTCAGATATAGACACGTTTTACCCTAATTTCTACTTACTATAAATATTATTGGATTGTTTAAGTTAGTCAAAAGTTACTTTTTGTTTATTTGAATATTTGAAAATATAGTATGTAGTCAACGATCAAAACACAGTAAATTAAAAATTTTACATACAGCCAAAAATATTATAATATAATACTTGGTTGTTTTGTACTGGAAATATTTTTAAGGGAAAACTTAATAGATCTTAAAAGAGTAACAAACATTGCAATCAAGTCAGGTGCGCTCTCAAAACTCCTTACCAATTTTAAAAATTGAATTTTTGCGACTCTGAAAGATAACACTTAATCAAACATTGAACGGTTTCCAGTACACATTTCTGTAAGGATGCGCATGCGCTATCATGAATATTAGCCGTAAATGGCAACTATAGTCGTAGCAACTGGCGACTATTACGTGACGTACGTGCAGTCACGAGACGAGGAAAACCAAGTCCTTTACTCAAACACAGTTTAATCCTCTTTCCCCGTCCCACTCTTTCAACTGCCCCTCTCCGTCGCTCCATCTTTTCTCTCTCTCTCTCTCTCTCTCTCACTTCCCCACGGCTATATGTATGATATTTTTTATGATTGGCTCTTTCAATCGAAGCTTTATACGCATGCTTTTGTCTTATGTACGCGTCGGTTCATTTTCAATGTACGCTTTCTTATAACATTTATTGATTCTCCTTTTAAATAAATATAATTAAAATGTTGCTATTATCTATAAAATATTTACACTTAAAAATTTCAAATATAATGAATCTTATTGATTTATTCGATCATAATTTTATTTTTATACTTTTAAGTTTTTTAAGTCAAAGTATTTTACAAAAATTTATGAAAAAACTCTTAAAAAATGATTAATATTATATTAATCTATTAACGTATTTATCATTAATTATGTAAACAAAGAAATTGAATATTATATAAATATTATTTATTCTTTGTCAGTTCGTATAATTAATACAATATGCATTTATTAAATTTTCGTATGCATATCATATCACATTGGCGAAAGAACTTAAGAGTTGACGAAGTATTTCACTTTATTCCTCAAATTATATATTTCCTAATTAAAATTAGCAAAAATATTTATATAAATATTTTGTCAATCATCATAAAAATATCTACATAGTAATATGTAAAATTAAAAAAAGTGATATTTTATTTTTGTTTTTTTATTTTTGATTTATAAAATATTCAAAAATTATACAATTCAAATTGATAAAAAATTGCTCAAAAAAAGCAAAATATTTTCAAAATAAATTATTATTTGTTTATTAACAGTTTTGAAATTACGTTGTAATTTAACAATTTTGGATTAAATTTTTTTAATAAATAATGAAATTTTTTAAATAAAAATTTTAAAGCTATTAGTAGGAATACTTTTTATTTTCACTTACTTTACAAAATAGTTTTCAAATACATTTTTTATCAATATCAATAAATGAAAGTTGTAAATAATTAAACAAAAACTTACTACGTGATTTTTAATTACTTTTAACCGTTTTTAATTTTTTATGCATCAAATAATGATAAAAAAATAGTTATGTTTCAAATCGTTATCTTTCGAAAATGCTTTAGATTCTTTGATTCTACTTGTGACGTCTGTCAAGTTTCATCTCCAAATCTGATTCAAAACTCGTTACCTCCCCATCAGTGCCACACGTATTCGTTCATTCAATTTCGTTATCCGAGAAATAGGGTACGATTCCAACAATACAGGCTACCAAATTCTATTGCTGCTTTTACAGAAAAGGACTGCTATTCCCAATTCACGCTGATACGAATTTTCGAGGAATTCTGCTCAAATTTTTCACGTTACATTCATTAAAATAAATTTTGCAATCGTTTGATAATTACAGATATATCTTCAAGATCGCGAAACCATTTTAAACAGCGTTCTTTGTCTTATAAATTGATAATAATATTCAGTATAATAAAGGCGCTTAATGCAGTTAAACACTTTTAAATTTTTTTTTAATTAATTTAAACAGAATATAAACATATCGTACATAAATAAGTAAATATTTTCCGGTTTATACTTCCAATAATGAGATATTTTTAATGGAAAATAATATAATAAAAGTTTTAGTTCTAATTAAATTTATAATAATAAAAACTAATAGTAAATATCGATTCGATATATTGCAAGATATTCATGTAATAGATTAAATTCTAGATTCAAAAAATTATCAGATAATAGTTAACCGAAAATATTATTAAATATATTATTATTAAAACTCATTAGATTTAGTATATAATATAATATTATTACTAGTGATTTATGTAAAAATGTAAAAAATAATGTCCTTTTCTTTAAATTTATACCCAGCTGGTTTTATAATGCTAAGATTAATTTCATTAATTTTATTATTACTTTTACATGGCTTTTGGAAACTATTATATATAGATATATTTAAAATTTAATAACGATTCATTTTAATTAATCCAGGAGATTAAGCTTGTTTCATTGTACAATTACATTTTAGCATAATAGAATTTTTTCAATTCCATTATTCACCTGTATATATATATACATATATAAATTCTACTATGCACCAGAAGAAGATATTGAAAAGACTTTTTACCAAGAAGAGAATAAGAAGTTTTACACATTTTTAGAAGTTTGACGTTAAATATTTTTTTGGACTTTCACCTGCCATAACATCAATTTAAAACTTATTCAAGGTACTTAGAGTTTTTTTTCATTACAAATGATTTTATTTACCTCTAAATTCTACCTTTATAAATATATTTTTTGTCCTTTTAATGGCTTTTTATAAAATGGTGGATAAAAAAGTTGCAATTAATAGTTAAAAATAAATGCTATTAGAAAATATATTTTACAAAATTATCTTCTTTTAGAATTATTGAAACAAGTTGAAATAAATAATAAATAGAAAATAATGACAATATTATGAATGATCGAAACTCCTTTATGAATAATAGAGTAAATATTTTTTAAAGAGATCTGTTTATTTAAACATATTTTTTTGAAACATCCCCTTTTCGTCAACTGTTATTAATGCAATTTATATTAAATTATTTTAATTCGCACAGTTTTAATTTTAAAATTCGTGTAAGACTTATGCTGTATATTTTAATAAAATACATTATTCACAGTTGTTCAATTTTTCAGCATAGAAATTAAAAAGCAACATATACTTTTATTTACATGGATACAACTAATTTATGCAGTCATCTATTTCATTTCCAATGTTCAATTTAAATATGAATTAAAATATAAATTTTATCATAATTATCAAATATTCACATATTACACATTTATAAGCTTAAAAATCATAATTCTTAATCTTTATTAAAGTAAGGCAGCAGCTTAATTAAACTAATTTCTTATTTTAATACTTTTCATTAGTAAACTTTATTTACTTATTTAAAAAACGTTAACTATAATTAATAATATATTTCTTTATAACTATAGAAAAATAATGTAGACATTATTCAGTATTTAAGAAGTAATTGAAGAAAGTGTACGAATACTAAAATAAATATCCATTTTACAGATAGAGAGTGGAGCTTTGCGAGTGGAAAATTTGGATTTTATGAAACATAGGCAAAGAGAGATTTCGTACCATTACATAAAAGAGAATAGAGTATTAAACGTTAAAAGACAAACAAAGAATAGCTAAAAGTAACTTACAATAGTTATAGCCTTTTTCAAAAAATCGATAGTTTTGTCATTACAGAAGTTACCTTTGAAAAAAGTTGGAAAATTATTCTTTTCTCCGTTTATATCTTGAAAACGTTTCTTCAATATATTCATGGTGAATTTATAAAAGAGTAAGGCATTATACGAGAATAAGACACATAACATAAAGTAAATCAAAAGTCATGCGCACATCGTCAAATACGTTACTTACAAACGAAACTCGCAAGTTTCGCGTACGTACAAAATTTACGTCTTGTAAGCGAACACGAGCTATCAAATGCTGGATATTCTCAGAATTCAATGTATTTAAACTTTTATCAATAGCATTCAAAATATTCAGTGCACATATATAATGATGATGATGATGATGACGACGATGATGGTGATGATAATAATAATAATAATAACAATAATAATAATGATAACAATGCTGCTACTGCTGCTGATGATGATGATGATGACAGCAAATGCAATACTACAAAGTACCGGTATTGTCATCGGAGCAAAGATAGCGTATATTGAAGTAATGCAAGTATCGTAAATAAATTTGTATCAGTATTTCTGTCCAAGATCGCGATAAAGTCTCTTTGTTTTACAGGTGTATGCGTAGCTAAGGTGTATGCTGATCACGCACGAACTATTTGTTGGGGTCGTAAAATCCGAAGGATGATACCGGTTTAGCTGTTCATAGTCAGAAGCCCTACCTAAATACGCATATCTATATTTTTGCCCTTTAAGAAAGGTGGCACGAAAGTTGCCTTAGTCAGGCGAGTTCCTTTTATTTCATATCCGCACCCTTGGTAAATCTCATTCTCCAGTCTGGAGACCCTGGCACCAACTGGATTCAAAATCGCCTGCAGAGAAACACATGCCGAGTACGCGTTTGTAAAACAGTCCCGCAGGCAACCCTGCGATATTTACGCGATATTCAAATCAACAACAACACGTACGTTCGCGGCGCATTTTTGTGCTCCGATTCTCGGTTACTTGTTCTGCTCTGTACACTGACCGTGTTTTTCCAACAGTTATTTTTTCATTTTGTTGCTGGATACACATCACCTATACCTAAATACACACATATGACCTATGGCTGCGATCAAAGAGATTCTCAGTTCCAAGTTGTGTACGATGTTTTTACCGCATTTATAGATTTTTAAAGGAGTCTTGTAATATTCGTGCGATATTCTTCGGTTATGTGAGATTTTCATTGCCTTTGATGTTGTCCACGTCGCTTGTTTCATGACTCGATGCAATATCAATCTCGCGGTTAAATCGAACTCTTGCAATATGTACCATTGAAAATCAGACTTGGCAATCAAAGTCTGCCTGCGACCTATTCTGTTGTGTTTTATTAAAAGTCGACGTTAAAATCACTTCATTTTAAAAGATACGATCTTGCACGGTAATAAATATTTGTAAATCTCTATTCGTAATAAACTCAAATACAATGTAAGCCTTCCTTACATTCTTTCACAATGCTAAAAAAGAGTTCTGTTAAAGATCGTATTAGAAATCGTAGCTGTACATATGAATTGCAAAGTATATGCGATTCATTGTATTTGAATTTTTGTTTTATTTTATCGTTTATTATTCATGTTCTTGAATATTTTTTTTCATTCTACATACATGCTTCTTTATTTGTTCCAAAACAATGAAGATATCAAAGTATCAAGAAAATATACGCAATGGGTGTCGTGACTAAAATAAGAAATCGCTTTTAAAAATTGGTTGGTTAAATATTACTCCTATTATTTTACATTAATTAATCAAAAAGCGCCAAATAAAATCATATATAGAACTTAAAGACGAAAATTAAAAAATATTATAATTACGGAATTTGTATTTTTATTCCATCAAAAAATTTTATTGAATATTTACAAATATTTTCACTTGGCTATATGTTATATTATGTAGTATATGTACAAAAAATTATAATTGTATAATATTACAATGATATTTAAGAAACACGTTTTATAATCAGAAATAAATGTATTGAACAATAAATAAACTGAACTAAATAAGGTAGATTGATAATGTTATATTAATGATATGATACATTTTTGAGCTACTCAATTAGTTAAATACAAAATAATAATTATTATAAGTTGTAATAAATATGGTTCAAAAAATCTTTACAAAATACAAAATTAATCTTCGTAATAAATTTTTTAGCTTTACTAGTGTCTGGAATTCTATGACTCAATAACAACTTTTTATATGATTAAATATATTTGGTATTTCATTTTAATAATAAATTTACGATTAGAAGACATATATAAATGTATAACTACTATTTTCTTAGAATACAAATAACATTATTTTTGGAAAAATCAGTAGAACATTTTTTAAAAAATAATATTTCAAAATAAATTAATAAATTGGACACCATATTATATCAAAATATAGATATTAAAATATAGAATACAGATTTTTTTATAAAAGTAATAAATGCTAATAATTTACGGACTGAAATCCGAGTAACCAAAACATTGCTTTTAATTAAAACTTGAAATACAATAATTGAAATACATAAATTAATATAATAATAAAGTATTGATTTCTATAAAAAACAAAGTAATATCTGAAATAGAATAATTCAATTTAACATATTCAAAAATAGGCTATTAATACCGAATGAACAACTAAAAGTTACACAACTTGATATTACAAAAAATATACATTGAAATATACATTGATTGTAAAATTTATAATGTTTTCTATATATTTTGTGCACTTTTATATTTTTTTAATTTATATAATTACATGAATCAAAATATCTAATTGATGTATTTGTAATATATTGTGACAAATTTTATTTACGGATAATTCTCTTTATTTTACATATAATTTTTTAGTATTTTGATAAATTTATTATATTATTATATTGAACGTATGAAAATTTTAATTCATTCATAAAATGATTATATGAATAATAATTTTAATTGTATTTATGATATTTAAAAATATTTACTTAAGATTTTTGGATACATAACATTATAGAATAATATACTATCTGTAGATACAGATGTTACAATATAATTAATTAAAAAAAAGAATTAAACATTATTTTCAGTAGTAAATTGTTCAAATTATTTATTAATTTAATATAGCTATACATTATATAATATAACCATACATTCATACGAAAAGTAATTCTAAAAATAAAAAGATACAATATTGCTTATTTAAGAGCAAATGTATAGTTATATATATATTGTATTATCTTCTGTTATATTAATTACGATAATACTGCTATAAACGTTCTACAAGCGGCTGAATTTATTTTTATAGAGATTGTCTTCCCCAAAAAGTGCAAACCAGAGTCAGCGATTTTGGTACCCAACATCCGCAATGTTCCTTGAATGATGCATCATCTCTCGTTGACAGTTGAGTCAGGCAGGGGCCGTCGGACTTTTGTCGCGAGTGCGCACATATCTGTATTTAAATGTGTATTCAACTTGGTCATGTGACACGTACACTTCCCTTTAGTGGTGTCCGTTTATGAAGCGCAAGTTACACGAATATTAAATACTAATAAGTAACAATAGAAATATAACTTGACAAACTTTTATTTATCGATTATTGGCGCAAGATCTATAATCCCTTTTCAACACGCTATATTTTCTAATTAAACATATAGTATTATACAAGTTTGTTTGTTATACAGTAGTCTACTGTTCGAAATTTAATTATAATGAATTCTGGATGCATAAAACAATATTTGTAATTAAAAACTACGACAATCTTTATCTTAAATTTCCTAATTTCAAAACATTGGTTCAGTGGAAATTCATTCAAATTATTTCGGTAACTCTTATAATATAGAAAATATTTTATATCTTTATTTTAATATTGAATTATATACATGTATATAATGAACTTTTTACATTGTGTATTGTACATCGTACATAATAAATTTAGAGATTTTTTTCATTTATGTGATATACTGATTAGTATTTACTTTTACAATATTCTCATATTCAGGAACTTCTTATAGAGTATATTTTATATTTTTAAATATATAATTATTAATGATATAAATTACTTTAATTATATACATTTTGAAAAACCTTCTGATTTATATATTCACATTTGATTGTCCATTTTAAGAATTTATAACTTAGAACGTACATGTTTCAAATTTTTATGAAGCATGTTTATATTTAAATTCAATAGAATATTTATAACAATTTATTATAAAAATACTTGAGAGAAAAAATTAATAATTTACTGATTACGTCACAGTAATATAAAAAAACAATTATAAGTACCCAATGAACGTAACTCCATATTACTTGTTTATATTGATTTTTGTACATTCGTTCGAAATATAATCATGCATGTACAATATACTAAAAAATAAATTTAATTTAAAATTTTATTTTGCTTGCATAAACATGCTCGCGCTACTTGACATTTTCCGCTTTTCCGCTCTTGAAGTTTGAATAAGATTGATGAATAGAAACTCGTCGAATTTTTCGAAAAGTAAATGTATGCAAACTGGAACAAATTGTTTGCTTGGAAAAGAATGCGAACCTCCTAAGTCATCCAAACATAATCCTGTGAGATTTGAAACCATCAAGAAATTGCTAAAAAATGATTTAGAAAAGGTAAAAGATATTAAAAATTAGATTGTGTAAGCATGAATAACACGTATGAAAAAGTTTTCCTATCTTTTTCGCCACAATAATTAATCGTGTAATTTAGCTTAATGAAAAATTTAAGAAAATTTGAATAAAAATTCTGTAATTTTTTTAGCAATGGTACTCGTATCGAAATGCAATACTTCTGAAGCAATATAGTAATCGTTACATTTTTGTAGTTATAATTGACTGATTGCAATAGAAGATATCACGACTTATCATCCAGAGAAAGTAGTAATAATAAATATTTAAGATTAAAATAGAAATTGTATACATATTTATCTAGAATTTATCACGTCTACTAGAAAGGACGAAATTAAAATAAATACTCTACAATTTTTTGCTGTCTTAATATTTAGCATTTATATTTGCATTAAATTAGATAAGAAAAGTGTTACTGTTTGCAATAATTTTTTTATTACAATATTATAAGTAAAATTTATTTTGCAACATAAATAGGCAGAAATAAATACACAGCATTTTTTACTAAAATTTGAAAATTAACATCATGAAATAATACTATTCATTGTATATATTCATTAGATTTCAATATTAAAAAAAATAATTTTTCAGCAATTCCTTTTGAAGTAAGTTTTGCATAAAATCATTTTGCATCAATTCTTTTTATATTTAACTTATTGTTATCACCTTCAATTTTAATAATATTCAGAGTAAAAATCTGACGAAGTAAATGAATTTGGTTTCAATTGCTATTTGAACGGTATGGAATAGATAGATAGCTTTATATTTAAGTCGGCATAGTTTTAGACTATAGTATTAGATAATTTTTGCACCTAAGAAATTATTATCTGAGTAAAATTTATTGTTTGAGTAAGTAATAGTGTCAAAAAATTAAATAAACGACATATTTATATATTTTAAAATGTGATACATAATATAAATAGAAATCAGATGAAATTATAAATAAAACAAAACTAATCATATCAAAAATATAAACTACAAATAAAAAATAAACAGATCATTGTAAAGTTATAATGTATACGTTATACATTCCGAAGGTCAAAATAATGTATTTAGTCTACACAGAATAGAACACTGAATAATACGTAATACATAAACTTGTTCAAACATCGAAAATCATTATAGAATTTAATTCTTTTTGAAAATGTATAAACTAGGAACTGGAAGAAATGAATAACAAGCTGTTTGACTTTGTGAACCACCAAGCTTTGAAAACGAAATAGAGAAGTTGACTCAAGAGCAATTGCAGTTTGAGAATTACGAAGCGTCGTAAGTTCAAGTACACGTTAAAATCTGGTGCGCGGGTGTCTTCAACTTTCGCTGCATTAACGTGTATTTAATTAATCGCGCCAACTTTACGCTTGGGTAGGCTGCGAGATGCGCTCGTTTGGGATGCGACTGAAAATTTCCTTGCTCCTCGAAAAGTTCACACCCATCTCTTCATTATATAAGGAAATTTAAGATCGACGATTCCCTAATTTTTTAATGCATAATTTTAATAATCGCTCACATTTTGAGCAAATCTGTACGCCTAATTCTAAATTCTAGATGATACGGTTCATAGACGTAATTTAAAGTCAAAATAAACTTTATTTTTTCTCTCGAAAGGCAAAAACTTTTATACATTTTTTAAATAACTACAGTCATAATATAATAGATAAAATCAACATTATAAGAGCAGTTTCTGAAGTTTACCTAACCCAAGTACCCGAACTTATAACAAAAATGTTGATCCATAGATTTATTTGCTTTCAACGTTTTTTTTCTTATATTTCGTCTTGATTGTTTATTTTCTGCTGTAAAATTAAATATCATTGATATTATATTCACAAAAGCTTTTCATAGTACTCTAAAATTTTAAAAAATTGCGATTTTCATAAATTTGTGGATATTGTTCTGATTAAAAGTTTTATCGACTACAATGACCAAATAATTATAAAGTCGGTTTCCATATATTGAATTTTAATTTCTTTTTTAAATACTCGAAATTTTTTAAATTTATAAAACTATAATTTATTATTTTCTTTTGCTCGTATTTCGTTAGTACCGTTAAAAATAACTAAAGTAATTTCTATGTGATATAATAAATTATAGCTCATGACTACTTATATATGAATATTATTTAAAAATCTAGTATCAAAATCCATAACAAAAATTTTTTTTAATGTTTACTTACATCAAACCTTCAATGCATCTGGAGCGATTTAAAATTTATGTGCGTACTACCAAACGTGTTCATCCTCGTAATCAAGCAAAATGTCTTACAGCGCAATGATGAATAACGATTAATGTCATAAAAGCGCGACAAAATATTATGGCGATGACACAAACATTCCTTTTAAATGCCGCTGATCCCGTTTTGTTCACAATTATTTCTTTAATTAAGAAAAACTATGACAGGTTGAATTTCAAAGTAGATCATCAAATTAAATAGGGTGGGGAAGGGGTAAGTTTAAAGAATAGAAGGAAGAAAAGTTGAAAATGATAGAAAAAAGGCGTAAAAAAAGCATTTTTTCTTCGAGTAACAACAGTATGAAATGTCGGTGTAAATATTGTCATCCTTAATTAAAAGTTGTTGATCGCTGATGTTTAAGGCGCTTTTTTTCGCTTTGAAGCTCGAAGATAAACGCTTTGATGATACGATATTTAATATGACGATAGACGTCTTAGGTTCAGGATCGATTTAGAAAGATAGGTTTTTAGTTGTAGAAAATTGAGTGATTTTAATGAGAACTAGGAAAGAGGAAAGGTCAACGGAGATTCAATATATCAATATATGAAACAATATACGAAAAACCACGTACGCTTAGTGCACGAAATTTGTTCCTAATTTTGATGTTACATCAAATTTTTAAATTAATAATAAAATAATAATTATATTATAATTCGTTTGTAAACTATTAGGTCAAAACCGTATATTAAAATAGGATTAACTTTTGATTTTCCCCAATATACATTTTGCCGGCATATAAATTAAAACTATAAATGTATTCACAAAGTTAACGAGTAAGTTTTCATATACAAACTTTCAAATCTTAACATAATTCTTTTAAGGATAAAGATAAAAGATGAATCGAAAGATGAATCGAAATATAATGAAAACCAGCGATGAGAAGTATTAAAGTCTAGAGTATATTGCTTAACAAAATCTTGTAAAAAAAAAGAAAAAAGAAACGGGCTAGGAGGATACTATTTTTTACTAAAGTAGTCTAACTTCTATAGTTAGGTTTTCAATGTTCTAAAAAAGTTACAAATACGTAAAGTATTTTTCAACGAGGATATTAAGTTTCTTTCGAAGAAAATACTGAATATTAAATGTGTCTATTTATCTATTTATTATGCGCATTTGTATCGATGTTTTATTTTACAACAACAAAATATCGTTAAATGTAATTAATATTGATTCAATAACAAAAACGTAATTAATAAATAGTGTACATATTTATGTATAATTGTATAATAGTAGTTTTCGTAGTTAATTCATGCATGTAGTTCATGAAAAGTAAATACTTTTTCATTCTAAATACTCGATTATATAATATACAAAATAAAAGTATATAACAAATTTTATTGTTAAAAAAATAAATTTTTAATGTAGTTTTTATATGTGATTATTTTGTATTGAAATCTTAAATTTTTAACTATTTTAGAATAATTAATTATTTTCAACACAATTTTTAAATTTGCTAATTACATAAAAAGCAAGAAAAGAAATTTTTGAATTTAGTGAAATATTTAAGGGTATTTTCAAACCATATCATAATAAGTGCTTAATTTTTATTTATAAATGGTATACAAACAAATTTTAAAGGTTTAAGAGGGGAATGATGTCTATAATTTCAAGAATGAAAAAAGAAAGAATATGGTATTAAATATAAACTCAATAATAATTTAATTTTAAGTTAAATGAATATATACAAACACAGTATGTCTATAATAAAATTATATCTTATTAAAGAAAAGCTCGATTAAAACAAAATAGAATTGTTCTGATAAGAAAAATTTGAAATAAACGTATAATTTGTCGTTTATTCCATTGTTAAAAGTGCAGCAGTAGTAATTTCGAGTCATTGAATAATTAGACTAGTATCGCTATAAAAACTTCATTATCCCAACGTTTTTATGGACGCACTGTCGCGACTTGAGTCACCTTTTTATCAAAAGTACTATAACCTTTTAATTGTTAGGATTTTATTTTAACCTACTTCAGGGTTGACCTTCGCTCTTGCACTTCCGGGCTATAAAATAAATTGTATAACAAAAACAGCACCTTATCATATGCCAAAAACGTCAAAAAACAGTCGGGAGCTTTCACCTCGGTACGCGAAATCCCCCTCCTGTAAGCGTACTTATCGTCAGCCTAGCGGACGACGCAGAAGATAAAATGAAAGCCGAGATAAACAGAGAAGGAAAAAATATGATAAACATTCCGGGAGTTTACAGAAGTACGCGGGTACGTTATCGAGCGATTAGACGAAGAGCTGCGTGCTTACACGGTGAATGAGCACCGCACTGTTCTTTTATATAAGTAGAGCCTATGTAGAAAAAAATGATGAATGAGAACGAGAGATTTAATCGGGTAACAAGTGCTGTCATAGTAAAGTGTGGACAAAGAGAATGACATGCTAAAGAAGATGAACGTCTTGAATGATGAAATTCTTTTATATGTGAAACCTAAAGATGCTAAATTTTTCAAGACCTTAATTAACTAATGTTTGTCTTAAAAACATACCAATGGTGTACACGAACGAGGATCTTTTTTAAGATTTTTTTAAGATATGATATATATTTCATCAGAATTTGCTTCATTATTATTATTACCACTTTTGTGTACTTGTGACTATTATTAACGTTTCAAAGAATATTTTATTATTATTTATAAAACATTAAAAATTTAAAAGGCAATTTTTCAATCAAAGCAAGATAATTTTTTAATGAATGTAAATATAATTTGATTAACTAATCATATTGATTATTAATAAGAATGACATTAATTATGCTTTTATAAATGTATTCTTTGTATTAAAGCCTTGTAATTGATGTTTGTTAATAATTATAAAGAAATAAATTTCACGGAATTTTTCGATAGAAACGAGTATTTTCTTCTAATCGCTTTTAAAATTGATAATTATTAACTAAGAATTAAAAAAATGAAGAAACTCGTTAAACTTCGAATAATAAAAAACGAAATTATATAAGATTCTTGTATAATTAAAAATAATGAACAACTGGACATAAATTATAAATATACATAAAACATAAATTACAATTGCGTAATAAACAGTACTTCGCGTAAATACTATTTTAATTTGATTCTCTATCATATTCTTCTTACTGGATTAAGTTATTAATTTTGAATGATTATTGATATAAGTATGTTGAAATATATACATTCATACATTGAAATGTTAAATACAACTAACATTATTTAACAATCTTCCGTCTCTTTATTCAATAACCATAATTGTTATCTAAATTTTACATATTTTATTAGATCTCATTTCCACGTAAATTTATTGTGGAAAGTGATAAAATATTAAACTTTACATATTTATCATAATCTCAACAATTATTTTAAATACATATTTAACGTAAAAAATTACTATTTTAGGACGGTATGTTAAGGATAGGACAGGCTGATTACGGTTCGAAATAAGTATACTCGTATGCGGGAAAATCTAACTCAAAAGGCACTTTTATTTAGTACAGCAATTAATGCAGTGGAAAGTTGTCACTATGCGCGGCAGTGATACAAGTGAGTCGTCTTCTTTTCTGCTCTGTTTTTATAACGTCTCTTCTCCAATATGTCTTTTGTTTCGTCTTTAAAGCTATCTGTATGATAATCTCTGTCTCGTTCTTTAGTCTGTCGTCGGCAAGTAAGGGTTTGGTAAAGGTTTGCTCCCGTTCAAGCTTTTCCCTGAAAGCTAATCGCCTTATACATATATCTTACCTACTACCTATTTATTGCTCTAAATCTATTCGTATAACTGTAACTTATATATATGATCGCTAGACAATATTTCCATAGCATTTTTAAGCAAAATTTAAAAAATTTAGAATAAAATGTAGCACAGTAGTCATCATTAAAATGTTAAAGCTTAGGGAAGTACAGTAGTAATTATTTGTGTTGATTGTAAATTGATACGTGATCAAGCCTTCTTTTATTAAAAATTTGAGTGGGTTATAAAAGCCTCATATAAAATTAAATGATTCATAGAAAATATACAAGTCGAATTTAAATTAAAAGTAGAAAAATGAAAACCAATAAAAGCAATAAAATATAGCAAAAATAGAAAATGCTATTTCATATAAATATACGATACGTTAGAAAGAAATCACTTCATATCGCCTTCAGCTACGTATTGAAAATGGAGAAATTTTACAAGTTTCCGCAACGAATGAGCAAGAAAACGTGAAAATTGAAAAATATGGAGGCTTTTAGAATGACTGAGTTCACGTTGGTACACGCGTTTACAAAGATTCAGTTTTACGATTGAATGATTCATAGCGTGTAATGTACATTGACATTTATATAATGAATACAACTAAAATCCAATTTTTCTAACATTCGCACATTTTTTTTTAATTTTAGTTTGAAACTTATGTATTGGAACTTAACTCGCTGATTTTCGCTGATGAGAGACATGAATAGAATATTCATTATTAGAACCAAAATATACTGTTGATTGAATGGAAACTTTAAACCGAAAACTCGAAAAATTATACGATATTATTCTTCATAAATATTAATTGTAGACTTTTAAAGTAATTTCAAGTTTTTATTGAATTTTGATTGCAATTATTGCAAAAATTATAACGTTCGAAAAAACGGCTTGGACAACTGTATTCTGTACCGAAATATTTTTTTAGATTTTTAATAAAATATTCTTTTCTATAACTGCTATATTTTCTGTGATTATTAAACAATTTTCATGCAACGATAAATACATTTTTTTATGTTCGATAACTATAACTTACGTGGCAAATGAGCGTTAGTAACCGAAAAACTTTGTTAAACTCACCTGGAAAATAATATAAATTATAATTAAATATATATAAAAAAATAAAATAATTTAGATACTATTGAGTTTTTATAAAAATTATATTAATGAAACATGCAGGAAAAATAATAAGTTTTCTAATAAGAACATTCAATAATAATATACAAAATAGAACATTAGAATTAGTTACATTATCAATAACATTTTAAAATATTCCTATACAAAAAAAAAAGAATCCTTAACGAAAAAAATAGACAAGAAAAAACTGACATCACTTTAATAATTTAGGATAATAAATTTAGGAAGATTAACGAACGTTAACTGAAATAAAAAATCTGAATAAAATTTAATTCGAGGTATTTAAAAAGTTATTTATTTAAGAAAAATTTTTAAAAACTTGGTATTTCAAAGTCTCCTCTAATGGAGGAAAAAATTTATTTGATGTTAAAGTACTCATTTGATTGAATAACGGCCTTCAGTTTAAAATCAAGAATCTCTTAGAAATCACATAATAATGCATTCATAATTACTATAAACATAGTAACCTATAATGATGCTTAAAAAAGGAATATTAAATTTTGATACGTATGAAAGTACTATCGTTTATAAAGAATTAAAAGAATTATAAAAATTAAAGCATGCGTATGCTACGCGTGTTTTAATTCAAAGTCAGTTCACAGTCTTTGGTGTTTGGTGCCGCGTTTACAGTTGAGCTGCCTCAATCAAAGCTGATATCAAACATGCTTCTTGTTATATGTCGCGGGAAACGAACGTAGCTCAGACAACGTCTATGTCATATGTAAGTACAAAGCGGTCCTTTGTCCTTTTCACGAAACACGTGACATCAGCCAGGTTTGTGTGCGATACGAGCTTTGTATAGTTAATCGAAGCGCAATTATTTTTATTGGAGAAAAGAAGAACAAAACATATTTCATCCACGAAGCATTACAGTAGGATAGGACCAAAGTAATATATGCGCGTATCCCTTTAGTTGCTATTACTACAGAAAATATGAAAATCTTATTTTGGAAGTGTAACAACCACTAATTGTAATCATATCAGTGCCATATAAGCCATCTAGATATTTTCTTAAATATTTCTAAACTGGTCAAAAACTATAAATTCTAAGTAATATAACGACTACTTGATCATGATGTTATAATCGATCAAATCACTATTCGATTTATTAAAAGTTCTTCAACTAAGACTTTAAAAACTTATCAAGGAATTATACTTCTTAAGCAACACAGAAAATTTAAAGTACAATGAACTAGTAAGTAATCTATATACTAGTATAACTAAAAATAATGAAATATACGTCTCAACTTACAAAAAAGTAACTTAATTAATTACCATATTTGAAATTCCCAATGAAATAAAACATAAATATAAATGCTTTGTGTTAAAACTAATTGTATAATATTCGTAATAGACATTCACTGTTTCGAATGACAAGAATGATAATAATACATCAATAACATTTAATAAAGATAAAAGTTTGTTAGCCTTATGAATGATACACTTAACTAAATTATTTTATGAAGCAAAAAAGCAGCTTCATGTTACGATTATAGTAGCTACTTATAAGACCAAAGTTCGATGAATTTCTCAATACATTTTCGTTATTTATCAAGAATATGCAAAGATTTAATTAAGATTCAATATTAATATTTTATCTTTTATTACTGATTTTATTAATACCTTATAACACCAAGTAAAAGTTAAAACTATTTACTTCTAAAATTGTTTCCAGTATACAATATTTGATTTATTATATTTTAACAAAGCAATTAAATTATTAATACTCTTAAAATATATTTTACTAAAACACAAAGGGATATTTAATGGATTCAATAATAAAATTTTGTTAAATATTCTTAAATATTTAAAAAAATAAATATATTTTTAAAGGATTCAGTAATAACCTGTTTTTAAATATTTTATATATGAGTATTATATAATAAATATTGTGCTGAAATTAAAATATGTTGTGCAATATCAATCATGTGTGATAAATTTTGTTTGATCTTGTATTAAATAAAAAATTCTAAAAAGATTTTCATTGAAATGTCGACAAAAATAATAATTTGATATATTCCAGAAGCAATCATAATTTTTAATTATTTCTATTAAAAAAAAAATAGTTGTAACTTAATAATGTTCATTAGGTGTATCGTGAGTTGTAACAAGGAAATGATAAATAATTAAATAAAAGATAAATTTAAACAATATTAAATTTTAAATATTAAAATTATAAAAGTATTTTTTTCAATATTCATCTTTTCAAAAGAAATTTTTATATTCGTTTTTTTCAATATTATTAATTCAAATATTTTATATTTGTTATTAACCTATTGTAATTAAATAATCAGAAAAAGTATATTATTCAAACGAATATACTAATGTAATATTAAAAAAATATTAATGATTAAACCAAAATAAAAAAAATAGATCTAAAGTATGTAAAAATTATAGTACTACTTTTAAGATGAAACTTTTCAAATGTTGTAAATTAAACACTACTGAGCTTTATTTTTGTATTACTCGAAGGAAAACATCTAAATCTGTATATATTAAGAGAATATATTAAGTATGTTCTTTGAAGGGACTTTTTGAAAGTATTACATAATTCACTATCATGAAAATTCTCATTTTTTGCATAACGGTTATCGAACAGTACTAAAAGTAGAAAAATAGCCTCTCAATTTGTCGACGACATGTTTGTCGCCTTCTTATCTCCTGCGTTCATTGATCTCTGTGAATCCTCTTTTTTTACCCCATCGAAGATATCAGTTTACAACTTGTGCACATATTGCAAAATTCAAACAATCAATGAGGGATGGGCATTCTATCGTTTCAAACCTTCTTATCTAGTGCATATTTTCTTCTTCAACACGTGTAGATATTATATAACCTCTAAATATTGTATAATCATCTAGACAGTAGTACGTAGAATTATGTACAACCGCCGCCGTAATTAATGAAAGAGAAATAATATGAAAGAGAAGGGCTAATGTAATGAATACGTTATAAGCATAAACATTGAATTCCTGATATTATTTTTATAATGCAATTTCATCCCGATTTTGCCAAATAAAATGGCCATTTATTGCATGTGCTAAATTACTTTGTATAACGTTCGAATATGCACGTGAACTTTTTTTCTCTGACGATCAGAGAACTGATCTTAATCACCATTGATTCTGCGAAATGTGTTGAATGGAATTCCATTTCAACAAAAAAATTGTTATTGTTGAAATCGTACGTAAAATTGATTATATATTTTTTTTCTTTTATCAATGAGCTTTTCTTTCAGTTTCAGTAATTGAAGCTGAGCAATCGGTAAATGTCTTTTAAAAAATTTTTTTTAAAAAATCATATAATAAAAGAGTTGTAAAGTTTGGACAGAGGTATTATATAATTTAAATTAATTTAATTTTAGATACTTAAAATAACAACACCATTGAGTTAAAATTGCATATTTATTCATTAATATCAGCTAATATGTGGTTTTCTCTTTTCTTAGATTAGGGTGTGATTTTATTTCATAAGAATAAGTTTTAACGTTTAATTGATGTTAATTTTTAGTGCCATTTTTATTATAATTAATAAAATACTATTGTCTGTAATATGATTTCGAAAGATAATTTTTTCCTTAATTCGAATCAATTTTACCGTTAAAAAAAAAATTGTTGCGAGATAAAATACCGCCCAAAACTTTTAGAAAAACTTTACTTGTGAAAGAAAAATATTCTATTCACTTGAATCATATAAATGGAAGCACAGTAAATATATACAATAAATAGTCTTGGAACATTTTTCAAATGCACGCAATACGTTGTTGAGCGAGACGAAAAAAATTGAGAGCCGTAGACAAAACTACGTGAAAAAACTTGGTCGAATCGAGATGGTGCGGAATAGTAATAAAAAAGGAAGGGCAGCTGAGTCAGAGAGGAAAAAGGAAAGAAATAAAAGGATAAGTCTGACAGGAGTGTGGGACTTCTTAACCATCTGCGACTTGATTTCAGGGCGTTGGAAACGCCAAAGGGAGTAATAAAAAAATCATGGCATCATTTCTTTATTTTCTCTTTCCGCTCATCCCATACTCATAAACCAAATAGGCAATCCATCCGTAACGGAAGATCGGAAATTATATTATTCACACACGCGACATGTAATCTGTTCTGCTGGTCTTACCTTTTTTCATTTTCTGTGGTTTTACGATACGAGATAAGAAACTTTATAAGAATAAATTTATGTTATGAATGACGAAGTTTCTTCTTCCAATTCGGCGATATTATACTTTCAAATACCATACTCGAATTACTATAATAAAAATTAATTCAATCAAGATTTTCATAAATGTAGATTCACGAGTTACCTAAAAGTAAAATTTCTACTCGGCTGAAATAAAATTACTTTAGTTCTCAATATTTTACCTCGACAAAATGGAAATGGAGTAGAAAACATTTAACACGTTAGAGATAGTTTTACCGTTAGAGCGAAGAGTAAATTCGTAATGAGTTTAGCATCTGAAAATAGTACTCCAAAAAGTTAGAAGCTTTTTAGAAGCTTTATTCTATTCAAAATTGAAAATCTAAAGAAACCCCTTATCGTACGTTAGCTTATTTTAGGCTAATTTTTCTTTTCAATAGAAAAACAAACTGGAATATATTCGTAAAATATTTAAAACATGTCTATTCATTTTTTTATACAGAAATAACTTCAAAAGTGCACCCAGTGTATAAATATATACGTATTCAAACGAAACTTAGTCCAGAAAGTTTCGAAAAGTGAAAAACAGTTTTGGAAAACTGCACGGATTACTCAATTGCAGTGACACCGAAGGCAGAAAGAAAAAGTACCTGTGCTTGTAGTTGTATCATTCGAACATTGTGCCCGAAAAACAAATGTTAAAACCCTAGCCGTCATCAATTCCCTACAAATTTCTCCTCTCATCCGTTGGTCCACAGGGTCTGTGAATCTCAACAAATTATGCGGATTTTTCCGGCGCCCCCATCCACCCGCGAGTTTGCCTTGTCGGTGCTCTATAAATACGTACGCTCTAAATTTACCCAATGGGCGAGGGGCAAGCGGTGCATGGAGAAACGGCTTTCATACATTCCCGTATGGAAACAGTGTTGTAGCGCGGGTCACCGGACGAAGTCGCCCCCACCAAAGCCTGCGCGCGATTTTTAGAGGCGTAGACGTAGACGATGCGCCTCCGTTCGTCTGAGTGAATCGAATAAAGAAATAGAGAAGTAAGCTTAATGCTCTAGCCCGTTAATTGCCAGACACAGCGTGGCCCTGGGCCGTTGATCTTTGTAAGCTTGCCCATTCAACAGTCAGAGAAAGAAAACTTTGGAAGCCCTCGACACATGGGTGCAAGGTCGTTGTCGTTACGCCGTCAGGCGGATATCGTACTGGTCCCTCCACAAAGAAAAAATGACATACCTCTTTTTGTTTTACCAGGAAGTAGTCGAATGCTTAATTTCGTATGTGGAAACTGCCATCGTATCAAAAGTAAGAACAGTTGGATTATAAAGATGGTTCCCTAAACCGAAATAATTTCATTTCCTACATGACATATTTGTATAAAAAATTAATTTGATAATTTGAAAATCCAAGAATCTCAACTTCATTAATATTCTTCCAAATAGTTATATATCGAAAAAAAGGTTTTTATATTCAAATGAAGCCATTAAAATGTAAACTTCTTATATTTGTTATTTTTAGTTAATTAATAATACCTTTACGGTATATGTATATCCCATTACTTGTACAATATCGGTAGTTAAAATATTTAAATCACTATTTTTATGGATGAAAAATAGTCAATATTTACATAAAAATTACCGTAATTAATTACTTTTAAATTAATTATATGCTTAAGTAACTATTAAATTGTCGAACACATTAATGTAATTTATTATTAAAAATTATTAATTATATAATCCTTTTAATTTTATCATTGACTGCTGTTTATATTCCTTTAATAATAGTAATATAAATATAAAATGGTATTTGACTAATTTTTTAATAACAATGAACATCTGCCTACAAATTTTATATATTTTTTTGTTCATAGTAACATAATTTTTCTTCATTTGATTCTGATGTTAATTTATCATCTTACCTAAATATTTTTTAATTTTATTTATTAATTTAATTATATATTATTATTAATAATATTAATAACTTTGTTGTAATCTTCAAGCATTTGTATTATTGGCTAAAATATGTATAAAATTTTAAATTATAATTCACAAATTTAAGATTTAAATTTTTAATATTTTACATTAATATTTAATTTAATAATGCAGTAATAATCACATATAATTAATAATAAAATCTTATGCATCATTTATTTCAATAAAATAAATATTATTACATGATTTTATTGAAAACGTTGAAAAATATTTTTAATAAATACTCACCAAAACATTAAATTATAAATAGATACTAATTAATATTATATATCTATGGCGTTTAATAAAAGATAATTATATTAAGGGATAATTATTTATCTTATTTTTATGCTAGATAATTAATTTTTGAATAACCCGCTTTTCTGATAATCAAATGAATTAGTAAAAATTTATCATGAAGAATAAAAATTATAATCGTTAAAATAACAAACATAAATATTACATTTTCTAACCTAAGTTTCTCTTTGTCAAGTTTTAATTATTTTTAAATACTTTTAAAACGAAATATGAAATACTTATAATAATTTTATATTCAACTGAATATTTGAAAAATCATATTAGACTTCCACAATATAAAACATTCAATCACAATTTTTTTATATGAATAGTATTAAATAATTTTATACTATTATGAATTAATAAGAATAGCTTAAACTTTATGATCATTTTATTCTGTTTTATGATTAATTTAATTTAAGATATTCTTACATATAATTAGATAAGGCTTCTCTGAAAAAATTTCATGTAATATAATTTTATTTATGAAATTTCTACACTGAACTTGAATGGATTCATAAAACTTTATCTAAAACGCGTTTAATTATTCCAAATATATACTATATACAGAATATTTATATAAAATTAGATTTTGAAGACGGAAAGTTTTACTTGTCATATCATACCTATTGTACAAATATACAAAATTATTAATTATTTCCTTCTGTTTATAAAATATTTATTGTTGAACCAAATTTAAGTATCAGAAGTTATTATTCATTAATTTGTCAAATAATTATTAAATTAAATATTATTCATTTTGCCAAATAATAATCTTAATGACATTAATTAAATCATTCATACTTTTTTCATTCTTTACACGAATCTAATTTTTAAAATATTCAAATTTACTAATTTATAAGCAATTTATCAATAATATTTTTTCAAGCTGTATTAAATTTTTTTGCAAAGAATATTTATTATTTTCTGGTTACTATCTAGTTATATCTCTACAATAATCAAGAAAATGGAATATTTCTTTACAAATATAAATTAACATACTCCCGACTTATATATTCATATATATATATATATATATATATGACTTATAACCCTTGTCAAGTTTTTAGTCACGTTTTGTCTTGTATATTACCTGAAGTTAAACACCGTTTTCTAATATTAACTAATTTATAGACTAAGTTTATTTAATAGACGCATATATTATACTAAAGATGAAAAACTTTTATAATAGAGGAAAAAAATTTTTTTATTTTTGGAATCAGTTAATAATATTCAAATTATTTTAAAAAATACTAAATTTTCAAATAGTACTAAATAAATACAACAAAGAAATGCATCAAACAATAAAAAACCAAATAAAACATATATTTCTTTTAGAAACATAAAAAAAATTAAGAATCAGAGGCCCATTTTTATTCACACCTTCTTGATAAATATAAAAGAAAAAAAATTTTCAATGAAATCTTATCGAAAAAATATTGTGTATATTTCTAAGAATATTCCATTCATGTTGATGTATAAAACACATATCGTGTTTTAAACTTGCGTACGGGCAATTGACACAATCTCAAAGTAATTAATTTTTAAGACTTTTTATTTTCGCCTGTCTTTCCGTAGCTTTTACGTTTCAATACACGTGGCCGCGTTGGAGAAACTTCCTCGCACTCACGAAACACAACAGCGAACAGTGGACAGATGCAGCAGATGCTGCATCACAAAGATAAAGTCAATAATGATCAAAATTCAAATCTTTGTTTTTGAAATTTTGAACGACCAAAGTTTTACCGTGAAAGAGTGTGAATGTTTGCTGTTGTAAAAGATAAAAATACTGGTGCTTTTACTTTCGTTGCTCTGAATATTCAATATGATGACAGAAATAATTCTTTTTAGTTTAAGATATTTTATTATTATCCAAGGATATCGAAGCTAATACAGTTTTCGCTTAATGTTTAATTCAAATATAATTAAACAACTTTATGACTTTAATATATATATAACACTTTATATATAATTTATTACTTTAATGTAATTTTACAAGATTTTTAAGGCAATTAACTGTATTTAAAATGTTTGTTTAGTCTTCACTCTAATATATACATATAGATTATTATAAATCAGTCATTTTGATATGTACTACATATCATTTGATACTTTAAATACAATAAATTACTACATATTCAAAATAATAATTGTATTATCAATTAACTCCTTTATCAGATCATTGAGAATTAAATTTGACTTACAACATCATTAAATTCATATGTAATTTACTGTATAATGGAAACCTCAATATTATTTTTATATAATAGAAGATAACAATACACAATGAATTATATTAATTCCTAAGTTTACGTTTCACATCTTAACAATTATAAATTCATTTAAAATTTTTTAAATAGATTTTTGATTTTGTAACAAGGTTTTACAATTTTATTTTATTTCACCTACTAATACAATTTTCTATTTATATATTTAAAAATAAATACGTTTACGTATTCTTCTAGATAATCAATGATAAATCTTTTATTAGGTATTAAAGAATTTCCTGGTTAAATTAAATAAAATAAAAAATATTAAATAAAAATTCACAGGTGTCAAAAATATACGTTAATAAAAAGTAATAAAAATTTAAAATTTTGAGAAAAAACTTCTTCAACTTAGATTTTACTTGTATCCATTTTTAATATAAATGCAGTTAAATATTACAAACAACTAGTTACAAATAGTCTTATAAAAAATACCAATAATCATGCGTTATTGCTTAAACCATGGCATAAAAGTAACACGCTTTTATGTATTGCGAAGACAATATTACAAGCTGCTGTAATTTAGAGATTTTCATCACCTCAAAAAAATTCTCCTTTGCTATTTATTTCTAGTTTTTTTTTATTTACTTTTCTGTGTCGTTTTGCAAAACATCGTAAATAAACTGTTTCTGAACCACTGCAGTACGCAATATTTGAATAACCGTTGAAGGATATTTTAATGAAGGCAGTTCTATGCCGTATGAATATACTTCTTTGAATAAGATGATATTTTGAGATATTTTTTATAGATTTTTCAACTAAGATACTATTAATAGTATGATTACTGAATCTTTAAAATACCATGACGATATGCAAAAAATATAATGAATATGATTCGAATTAATGTCATCATTAACACAATTTTAAATAAAATAACTTCTCATATTGAGTTAAAACTTCATATAAAAAATACGTATATGTATATGAAATAATTATTTCAGATACATCCGTAATAAATTTATAGATATCATTTCTATGCTAATATAATATGTTTTCCACTTAAAATGAACGTATTTTAATTTATGACAAATATTAAAAATATTGATTGCAAATCTTGATTTTTCTACATAAAAAAATTTTGTATTTTTTTTATTTTCGTGTATTCTATATTATCAGTTAAAAATAACAAATAAACGCAAAAAATATTTAAAAAAAGATTTTTTTTTCGGAGTGCGCATATTCTTGTATTATTTATTTTTATTTACCTTTGTAATACCAAGTTACGTAACTTAATATTTCTATAAAATATTTATAAAATATATCATATAAAAAGACATATCCATAAAACTTTAAAAAAATTTTTGAAACTAAAATATATTTTTATAAAATAGATTTTTTATGACTTTTCCAGCCGAAAACAAACATACCTTACATTACCTTTGTGAGAAAAATGAGAATTTTAGCATTTACCAAACATATATCTATATATACATATACATATGTATATTAGGTTATTTATATATATATGTACATGCATAAGGAGTTTCTTTATTTTCAAAACGACAACTGTGAATTGCGTATTCACATACATACACGTCTCCAAGAATAACTGAATAGGTACAGTTATATGCAGTGCTACTTTTATATGTACTAAATCAAAATTAATAATCATTCAACATTTATAATATTGAAAAACTTTATTTTCGAAAATTTCATAATTTTGTTATTGTGGATAGCTTCATAATAAAAGTAAAAAAATGACAATATATCAATATATTTATTGCAGATGACTTAAATTTTTAACTCAAAATTTTTCTTAAATAAATCTAGTTATAATAAAAATAATTTTATTCTTTATTATCCTAGAAAAAAAAAATATATATATATATATTCTTATCTTTTTAATTAAAGAAAATATTTAAAAATTTTTAAGTGTCACAGTGATAATTTATATTAATTTTTTTTTAATCACACATTCTAATATATTCAATGAAAATAATTTTATTTTATATAAGTTTATAATATAAAAATATCCTAAAATTTTTGAAACAATATCTTATTTAAGATTTTAAATTAATATAAATCTCTGTCTGTGTTAACATTTATCGTGATAAAAAGCCATTTTTTGAACGTTACTGTTTAATTCCATTCTATTTAAAAAACATAAAGACTCCGATTAATTAACTGAATATTACTTAATAGCTAATTTTTTTAATGTTCAATAGCTGCTTAATAATTTTTAACAGAACAAGAAATTTATATTTATATAATAATAAAACTTTAAAATTCTTAGTAATGTAAATACAAAATAATCTAGATTAATGTTAAATAAAAAATTTAATGTTATTGATTTTTTACTAAAAATTTACGTGCATTATTATATTATATATAACATATTATTTATTTCATGGCGAATTTTAGATAATAATATTTATTATAACCTAATATAGCTTTTACCCAGCAATTTGAATTGTTTCTATGGATTCATATATTACAATGTAAAATATAATTAAATAAAAAATTTACCATAAAAATTTAATTACTTCTTATTGATAAAAATTTTTTTTCATAATTATATAATCAGTTTATAATGGTTTTTTCATTTTTTTTATATGTATAAATCTAAAATATATAACTTTAAACATACCATTTTTTAAATTTAATATAAAATCTAAAATTATAATTATATTCATACTGAAAATTATATATATTATTTTTAGTCGTAATGCAGTTTACCGAAAGTATTTAAAATTTTTTCTGATAATATTATATTCTTTATTTTACGGCTATAATTACATTGATTGATACATTAATCAATACTTGAAGAAAAAAAAAGTCATAATGGTATTACAGTAGTGTTGAATCACAGGTCAATAAAGAATTATATTCGATTTTTCCTTTTCTGTATTAACTTGAGATAGAGAAAGACATATAGAAAAAGTGAAAATGAGAGAGAAACAAATGATGTGATCATTAGACACATTGACACATATCTGTCCTTTGCAAAATTCATTTTCTAATTGATAAATGTAGGTGACTAATTTATGTTGAATTCAACCCTTTCAAATGCTTCTGATTTTAATTGCAGGAAATGCTACTTAATTATTCTTTACTATTTTAAATACTACTAAAAAATTTTTTGATTGTTAATATAAATAAAAAATAGAGATCACCTTACAAAAATAAATTAACTACCAAATATTGGTCGTTAAATAATGTAATAGATTCAAAAAAGGATAATTATGCACTTTAATATTTACAATTAAAAAATTCTTTAAATTTTTTTAAGATACAGTCATAATTTATAAATTTTATAAATGTATGTATTAACAAAAAAATTATTTGTACTGGAAATTTTTAAAAAATTATTCATATACAAAAGTATTGTATTTTCCATAAATTTTATTAAAAAGTAATATTTATAACATGTAACATATTTTGAAAATATTTTTTTTTTTTTATAATTAAAAGTAAAGAATGAATAACAAACCTAATAAGAACTGCACATTTTATTCTAAAATACAAATGTCGAAGTTGATATTCTTTATGAATCATGAAATACGAAAAAAAAGATATACTTATACATTTGAATCATCTTCAAAGAGTAGTAGGAAATATAGGATTGGAACATTTGGCATCTAAGTCAGTAAGAAAAAAAAGTACATAATGACTAGCAATTTTTCCATTTAGCAGGAAGTGACACCATAAAACGATACTACGAATCACTTGAAGCTCGCGGCAGAAGATGCGATTAATGGATCAGTCAAATAATAAACGTATTAACAAAACGATCCCTTAAGGCAATAAATTGAATTATTTATCCATTTTTACTAACTTTCGTTCGTATTAATTTCACCCTTTATATTAAAATATATACTTTCATAATAATAGATTATGTGACAAATAATGTTCTTTACAGCAAGTAAGATATCTCGACTTATGTTAAACTAGGGTTTAAAATTTCAAAATCTTAATGATTTGTCTTCTATAATAGTGTTAATTTGTGTAAATCGATTTAATTATAAATTATGCACTGTTAGAAAAGAAGAAAAGTAATATATAACTATATGTAATTTTAGAATTTTTATTTAAGTCGCTGTTGTAATTGACTATGACAAAATGTTATAAAATAATTTTGATAATTTCTCATGAATATAATAATCAAATCTAGTCCAAATTCTAAGTCCAAAAAAAGTATTATTTTCTTAATATACAATTTAAATTGAAATAACAAATTTGAAAAATCATGCAATAATATCATTACTGTTAAATAGTATAATAAAATGTTGTAACTAATAACTAAAAAGAGAGGCAAACTTGCGAATTTCGCGAATCGTTTATAATTGTATAGCAATAATTATAAAAAGTAATAATTGGTTATTAATTTTTATTTTGAAATATTAATCATTAATTTCTAGTTGGAAACTGAGAATAAAAAATATGTAAAGATTTAGGTAAAATTTATAAAACTCGAAAACGCTCGTAATAATTAAATCTTTTTCAATATTTGTGTCACAACTCGTAATCACGAATCATCTTTTATGTTTATATGATGGAAAAGCAAAAGATATTACCTAAGAAGGTATAAAAATGTGTCTTAAGTAACGAGTGGGAAATAGGGAAAATCTTAAATTCCTAGAAGTCGGAGTCAGGAATTGGCCTCAACGTGTCTTCGTGCAATCGAGAACATGTAAAATTCAAAAACCATCTGAAAGTCTTTGTTGTTGAACAAAATGGAAATTGTTATTATTGTATTTATCTATTTTGATAATCTGTAATTAGAAATACCAATTAATTTTTCCACAATGAATAGTATAAAATCAACATTTCTACCAAAACTTTTTTTATTTACAGTCAATCTGAAGTATGAATCACCTCGATTAAAGTACAAAGTTTTGATGATTCCTGTAACTTAATGATGGTAATTGGATTAACTCGCGCGTGAGATTCTATATTTTAATCTTCTGTATTTCCTTGAAAAAATAATAATTATTGAATGTATTATCTTCTACTTCTTTTCTATTACTCGTATATTTTCCTCTAATGACAATTATAAGATTATGAAAATAAAGATTTATTGTGGATTAAATAACTGATGCAATTCTAAAAAATCAATAGCTGTATCATTCTATGTCAATACCCGTATTTCAGATTCGACTTTTTTGCTTGTTCCATTTTATCCGCGCAACTCATTTCATCTTGGAAAGTGGCGGGAGCGAGGGAACGACATTTCCAACGATCCGAATATAGTGCCGGGGCCACGACGTTTCATCTTTCTCGCTTCGTCTCCTCTTTTCACGCGTCTTCTAAGACTGTATATCTGCAACAACGACGAACGATGTGCTTCGGCACTAGGAAGCAAAGCTTCGCTTCGATCACACCCTCTAATGACTCACATGCGAATGCGAGCGCACACTCTCACATAAACGTACATCCTCTAACGCACTACGTGTATAATTAAATTTATAATCGGGCAAGAGCTATTAAGGACACACCGAGAACACACTTCGCAAAAGCATACTTACGTACGTGCATACAGGCGTATGTGCGCTTGGGGTCGAATGTTCATAAAGCGCGTATAATATGAATATATACGCGCCACATTGCTGTTAGTATTACTACTCCGCTTCGGGAAGCCTGTGAATATTGTTTAGAGTTATAGTGTTTGTAGTATGATTGGCGAGCTCCAGTAATGTACTAAATTTTTATGCACGAAATGTATCGTTTTGTAAAAGTAGCAATTCTGATGTATATTTTATAGGTTTTCGTACGTCAAAATATATTGCGTACATGCATCAACAAATGCCAATCATAAGGGTAAAAATTTCACGAATATTTCATGAAAGTTGTAAACACAATGCTGTACCTTGATGAAAGAAAGACTATCGGTAACTTTCGTAGTCGATAACATTCGCAATAATAATATTTGTTAATTATGGGCATTATTTACATTTGTCAAATGTTTATCTTAAGGTGGTGCATTAATAACAGAATCTTTAAAAACATACCGAGAATTTTTCAATGATGCTTTATTGATATACAGAAATATTATATTTTTTCAACATCGAAAATTTATTATGGATTTTTGTAAAATATAAATTTGCAACGTATTTATTTATTATGCTACATTATGATACCACTGACTAATAGCACTATCGTTTTGTTGTAACTATTCAAAAAAGTACATCATTTGTTATTAAATATAGGTAAAATTATTTTACCATAGCGTTTTGAGGTGAAGTGGAGCCCACATAAGCCAAGGTTTTGTTACAGTTTTATTGAAGTCATGATTCAGAGTCGACGATTAGCTCATTCTAGGTCGCCAGATCTTTAATTGTTTTCTTGAAAATGTTTGTATGCTATGCCTTTTGCTTCTTTTTATACTATTTATAATTTTATAACTTTAATTACTTTTAACGTTTACCAGTAACAAATATTGGACGTGCCGCATAAATGCAATCCGTTTTACTTGAAGGATGTTAAAGATATACATTAATTTAATAAAAGTACTGAAATTATTTTCTCCACAAATGCGTATAAATACTTTGAAATATATACGAATAGTATAAAAAGAGTTCATCGCTAACATGAATAAACTTTGAAAACTAATCTGTAATTAAATAATGACGGAATGCAAACTATTTAAAAAAAAATTAATTTCCCGTGTATTTTTTATATTCCCGAAGTATAACAAATAATTTTGAATTGAATTCAATAATTGAAATCAGCTCAGAAGATGCTAGAACTATGAACAAGTGTTCGCTCAACTTCATTCCACGTCATTACGTACTTCATGGCATCTTAGGTATAAAGAATCTGTTCCAGACGAACATCGACAAAGGCCAGCTTTCGTGCACTCGGAGTGAAGCCACTCATAAGGCGCCTCGGGAGCAACGCGTTCGAAAAGAAACGACAAAGGGATATACATTCAGGGTCATTAGCGGCAATGAAATTGCGCGGCTGATCCGCCGCTCGTAAATACGTCAGCCGCTCTCTTTTCATGCGTTCCTCATTGGCCGGTGAAAATCGTCCTCGGCCGCCACCAGCGAGTCCTTGCCATTTTCGTGCCGAGGAGCGATGCCTGGCTCATCGTCAGCGTCACCAGACCTGATTTCGCTGATGAGGCACAGGAACAGTAGATTCGTCAGAGGCAAATCGTGCGCACTCGCCCGTCATAATCTACTGCTGTTTTGTGGGAGACACACGAGATATGCAGACTGCTATTATTTCATGGACTTCATTTCTCTTTCAGGATTGTGGCGGAAGTTCCAATTTCCATGCCAATTGTTAAATAGAATGTTGCGGTTTTCCCGCAAAGTCGTAAAAATTATCAAGGGCTCGTCCTTTACTTTTACTCAAATAATATTTTTGCAGATTTACGACAGATAGCGTTGAAAATTTGTAATTACGTCTACGAGTTACTGTTTCGACGTTAAATTTGAATTATTAAAACGATAATTACTCTGTCACATAAGAAAGTAATTAACTTATTTTATTTATGGTTCGCATTGATCTTTTTATATGTACAATTTAAAGCATGCGAAACATCTTCGTGTACAATACAATTAAGAAATTGAAAACATTATAGTAAAAATATCTAGAGAAAATCCAAAACTTTACGTTTATTATTCTTTTACCCTGTATAATTACCCTATATAACTGCAACTGTTAACGTAAAAAATTTGAAGAAGATAGAATAAAAATGAAAAAATCAGTATGAGAAACAAAAAACTCAGGATTAATAAAATTCGAAAATTTTAGAATTCGTTAGTTGCAGGTCATCCACTACCGTAAGATGAGCGTCTATCACTATGTTGTGTATCGATTATATCCATCGCTAACAATGTAATCTTAATGCTACGTCATCAGAAATCGTTTTTCAAGATAATAACTGTCAGGAAATAATAATGTTTCTTGAATGACAGAGGAAATACGGAAATTAAATTTAAAAATAAAAATATGAAACAAGTCATTGAGTTGAACGCAAGTGACATTTTTCGTGCCCATTAAATGTCTTGTAATGAATTTTAAAGTGAAACTTTAAAAACATTAGTCCTACATTCTTTCTTATCTTCATTCATTAGTCACGAATAAAGCTTTGTTTATTTTTTCATAAATTATTTAATCTTGAAGAAATGAAAGAGTAAGAAAACTCGAGAAAGAAAGACTCTTTCTCCCTAAGCTGACGACGAAGGGGCTGATGCGGGCTGTTTGAAAGTGTACGCAAAGTCTTAGACAGTTTATTATGAACAAAGACGCACTGCTTTCCATTTACACGAATCTTCATTCACGTGTATTTGCTTTTAACATTTACTTTTCAATGTAAAAGAGATTATTATAAACGACATTGAGTGTCAAGTTTTCTTTCAAGTAAAATAAATAATAACTTTGGATAAAATAATTAGTAATGCAAAATATTGCATAGTCTTTTATTTTCATATAATAATTTATCATATATCATTTATATATGATAATTTATAAAACAGTTATTTGATTTTAGATATAGTACATATATATTATATTTTATATACAAATTTTTTTAATAAATTAATTCGAGAATTTCAAGTATTGCATTCTATTCACATTCTTTGTCAAATATATACAATTTTTCAATCTTTAAATTAAATTTTATTGAACGACTAACATTAATATTTTGTCTTTTTTGCTTTTTAAGTAGTTTATAGACGGATGTATATTTGAAAATGAAGTTTCTTATTTTTAAATGATATCATTATTAAAATTCATGAAATATATTTTTTCTTTTTGATTATAAAACAATATTATCGAAGTACAATGTTTTAAAATATTTTTAAACTATTAGACTCTGTGTTCGTTTTAAAATTTACATTAACGTGGACACATGAATTTTATTGTAAAGAAATTGAAAAACCAGATAAAATTTAAATTATAAATATGATTACATTAATTTTTCTAAAATGTAGATCTACATTTTGTTGATAAATAAAAATTTTAACGTAAACTGAATTCAATTTGAAAACGTTAAATTAAAAAAGAAATAGAAAAAAATTCAAAGAATTTTTTATTCTCTATTCTTGAAAAATAAGTAATTCTTCAATGTGTGATTAAAAAAGCTCATATGTGACTCTATAATTTATAAACTTTTTTACTTTTCAGAGAATGTAATTGCTTTCATCGAATATTTTTTTTATTTGAAGATGAAATCCCTCATCGCGCAATCACGTATCAGCATTGAGGACAAAAATACAGAGGCAAGTAAAGTACTCCTGAAAATATTTTCTCTGTTCATCCATGGTTACGGCGTTGTTGGACTGAAGGGTCAGCTTTAACACGCAAGCAAATAAGTCGAATCTTAAAGGGAAAAAAACGCGTTATCCAGGCACACAAATGAAGGAATACATAGGAAAGAAAGAGAGAAAAAGTATTTGTGGCAGAGTAAGAAGGAGGAAGTGACTGGCGCCGTCAAGGTGGCGCATTTGAATGAAGTCATCCTATTAGAAGAATCTCGGTAAAACATATACCAGAGTGGATGGATGAGCGACGACCCACAGTCAGGGATTATTGAGTATTTGAGAAAAATGTTTTTGAATTAGAGTACTCCATTGAAGTTATTTTTTGAAATTGATTTTCTAAAATATAATTCAAAAATATTTTCGATTTTCCCCGATTTAATAGCTGATTTTATCAAAATAACTATTTTACAAGAACTTTATTAAAGCTCTTATTAACTCAACATATTTAATTATCTATTACATAACTGTCTAATTTTAATTATACAATTAAATTTTTCTATGCTTTCGATAAATTAAAATATCTCAGGATTAAGAAATTGTATCAATTTATTTATTGAAAATTATAATGCAGAAATTACGAATTTTTAATAATTGACTTTAATATACTATAAGCAACAAAAATTGAATTCCTTAAATCTAAATATCATGGAAATAGAGTCCTCAAATTTGATATCGTAATCAATAATATTATACACCGAAAATAAAATATTAAATATTCGTAAAACGTAATTATTTATAAACTAAAAGTAGTTATATGAGATTTATTGTATATACATATATTTATTGTATATTACAGATTAAATTACATAAAAGCAATGAAAAAAATCTTTCAAAATTTAAAAAGTCAGCTTTACAATAAAAATTCTCTGATTTATTCAATTTATGATATATACAAAGAAAGTATCACGAAATAAATATCAAGGACTTTTTAGGTGATAACACACATGTACCACTATATGTTATATTACATGCAAATTATTCCAATTCCACAGAATCTCATTTGATAGTTTCCCCTACACACAGAAGCGACTTTTCTATTCACGCACGCAAACTTAATAGTATGAAAGGATCGTCGCTGGCGTCGGCATCTGTGTCCATGCCTACGTGTGCCTGTGTGAATTTTTCCATTGTAATTCCTTCATGATACCGTAGCAATGAACGTATAATCCTTGAGTTTATTTCTACTTCGCCTACTAACTACCGTACTGACTCTACTCAATGAAACTGAACACTTTAAGTAGCGTTTTTTCTCTGCTTTTCTTCTTGCAGGCTCCAAACGAGTTTGATGTTGACAGGTTGCCCGAGCCCTCAAAATACGAAAGGTTACTCAATTTAAACGTGTAAAGTAATACATTTCGGGTATCAGCTTTTAATTAGGCAAAGAAGACTAGAGTTAAAAGAAGTAACATTTTAAACTGTTAACGACCGCTTTGAAGCCTGAGATTTTCAAATGAACTTTAAGTATGCAGTTTCTTAATTACTTCTAGTATAATAGCTAGTATAATTACTAATACACTGTATAAAATTTAGTAAAAATAGTACAGAAAAAACATATTATTCGTGGATTAATGTAAATTGAGATACTAACAGGGGGTACCGTAGAATTAAAAAGTATAATTAATAAAACACAATGCATTATTTAATCACATTCAAAACAAACTACATTAAAATAAACTTTATTAAAGTAGGCTAATCTGAAGATTTGAACATACTTAGATTATAAAAAAATGTAAAATCCTATTGATTCTTTGCATGAAACGTAAATTAGTTGCAAGACGATTTATAAATAATTATTTTTCAAATAATGTTTGACAATTTTTAAATTAATGTTTTACAAATTTCAAATTACATTAGCACTTTTCTATTTTCAACAGTAAAAAATTTTTCACAACTCTTCTGTCTGTAATTTTTATTATTATTATAAAATTAAAAAAAAGCTATTTTCTAATATATTTTAATCATAAATTAGATTTTTTATTTTTTCATTAAAATTTAACAAAATAATTATTATTGATATAAATTGAATCAAACTTAATATTCGAATAACATTCCGTTAATAAATTCAACTAACATATAAAATAATAATGTATTACGAAAATATTTTAATAAATATTTTGCTGCGAAAAATTATTGATGTATTTTATAACACACTCGATGTACATTATATAATAAAATGATCAATTTATTTACATAACCTGTTTTATAGCAATTTATTAAAATTGATTTTTCATAATTTAATCATTTATAATTGAAATCAACAGCTTTGCTTACAATTTTTATAAAAGGATTAAATAAAAATTTCATATTCTATACTCAATTATTTGAAAAACGGATTAAAAAACGATCAAATATCAATTTTTATGCGACTACATAATAAATTATTTAATTATAATTATAAAAATATGTTATTAAATTTTAAATATAAAACGAAAAAAAGAGTTTCGATTTTAGAGAAAATAATCATGACCCTTTTAATTTATAATTATTGTTAAAAAGGATATATTTTTTATAACACCTGTATAACATAATTTCTATTAAAATATTGAAGTACTCAAAAACCATAACAAAAATTACAAACAGAAAGAAATGAAGATTGTCAAGAAGTTTTATTATTAATCATAAATTCATAACGAAATCATATATATAAAACGGCATTTAATAAACAACTATAATTTTAAATGCAAATAAAAAATTAGAAGTTAAAACGAATATTTTAACAGCTTATATATTTTTGAAATCCTTTTCAGTTGTGATAAGGAAATATTTTGCGTTATGTTATGTATATATTTTTTTATGTTAATACTTTATATACTTAAAAATGATTACATATTTTTAATTCTAAATAATTTGATAGTCGTAATTTTAAACTATAATAATTCTTAAACAAAGATATAAATGATGTTATTCAGAGATGATAATGAATATTACTATTAAATTAAAATGCAAAGTAAATAGTATTCAATTTATTAAATGTATTAATTCAGAAGTTTTTTGGAATAATGTGAATATTATTAAATCATTTTATAAATGACAAGCGTAACATTTAAATATTATCCTAGTTTCTATTGTTCAGAACTAATAAAATTGTTTTAAATTGTTGAATTTATTAGATGTATTGCAAAAATAATTAATAATTAATATATCTATAACATTTATTATTATTTTATTTAATTTGCTGAATATTTTTATTATAAGAAGCATCTAGTTCAATGTTAAATTAAAGTTTTATTGGTTTATTTTTCTAAATTATACGACCAATCCAACTTTTAATTTTTCGAGTAAAAATTTATATATTACATCCTTTCATCTAAATCATTAATTGAAGTCGGAATTCTAAAAATTACAAGAAATAGAAACAACGATAAACCCCTACGTTCGAACAGTACAAGTGCTCTTATAACTTCACCTTATGAAACACTTAATAATTTCATCATATTTAAAATAAATATTATTTATCTTTTCCTAAAGTTATTCAATTAATTTTTTTGAGTTTGTAATGATAACAAATTATGTATGTAATATAGCAGCGTGACTTTTATTTGTAATCAAGGATTTTAATATATTCAATTAATGACAAATTTTTCACATTTCTACCTTAATTACACATACAAGTATAAAATTCGAAGTAAAAAATAAAAATTATTTTCATTAGAAAATAATATTCATTACTTCAAATAAGTTTGACATCAATTTAAAATTTAATATAAATATATTTCATAACTTCTATATTCATTATTAATAATATTTTTCAATGCTTTGATTTATTAAAATATTACGGCATTTTCAAATTGCGCTCATAACTTATATTATATTATGTTTAAATTATTAAAAATATAAACATAATTTTAATTACAAGCTATTATTCAGTTTAAAGGATTCGTTCATTTTATAAAAAAATAGATTAGTAAGAGAACTGTTATATAAAAAATTGTTTAAATGAAATTAAATATAAAATCTAGAAGTTTAGATGTCAATAGACTTAATTTGATTATACGTTATAAAAACACAATTTAAAAAATTCTGTGTCAAAATTCATTCCTTACATACTTGGCATATTATACTATTCGTAACAAAAAATTTTATTAAACATGTTTTAATTTATAATCCATATACCTTAAATTTCCACTTGATAGATTTTCCATTTAATTCTTTATCGATTACTGTTTCACTGATAGAAATTTGATGAAATTTCGAAAAATTCACTAAACTCAACTTTGATTCGGGATCGCATGATCTAAATATTAAATAAAATTAACGATCTATTTTATAAATAATTGGTTCATTTGCTGAGAAACACCCATCGCAAATGAAAGAGACGCTATAAAAGAACTAAAAAAGTGCAGATCTCCCCATGTGATGACTAATAGCCGATGTGCCCAATAAACCCGATCAACGGATGATTTCACATGCAAATAAGAACTGTGCCTCATCCATTGAATGACGCATGTCTGTCCTGCGAGTGTAATGTTTGACTTTTAGTTGCCTCGGGGACACGAACCGCCCTGTCTAAGCACGTAGGCAGCTTTTGACAAACATTACACTCGCAGAGGTGCATTTCCGATTAAAGTTGCACATGGAGGAAACTTGAACGCGTCCGATTTCGTTTGAGAGTCTCTCGCTCTTGAAGTTGCAAGTTTTGATAGAAATATGGAAATGTCGCTAACGAAGTAGTTACGACGCTTGCCAAGTAGAATTGCACATTTACACGATAGTTTTGTTTCTTAGAATACTAAAGTTATATATATATATATATATATATAGTATATATATATATATATATCTATATATATACAGAATGATAGGAAGAGAAATATAGAAGAAGAACGTATTTTATTATTATGTGGTGTTGGTTGAATTTAGAGACGAAAAAGAAAAGGGACCCTATAAGTTATCTAACTAAGAAATAGAAAAGTGAATTTTTCGCGACGATTTCGCAAAATATTATACTCATTATCAAAATTCTTTCTATTTTGTATGATTTATTTAATATATAATATTTTATCCGATAGGATTCAAATTATATTTATTGATTTACTGCAGTACTGGAGAGATATTAACATTTTATTTTTAATATACATCCTATTTTTTATAATTTTGCATACATTTAATATACACTTTTAAATCGCACAAAAAATAAAATTGAAATAATTTTATTAAATTAAACACGCTAGTTGTGCATATAATTATGCATAATAATATATATAATTTTAATATATTTTTTGAATAATGTAATCTGAATTTTGGTGACAATATTCTTTCTGTTTCTACAAGGCAAAGGACTGAACGTAACTTATTTAAAATTTATATTTATATTATTTATTATAAAACATTAAAATAAAAAAATTAATTAACATAAAATATTTAATCTGATTTTCAGTCTAAATTTCATAATCTAAATTAAATTTTTTGTACATTTTAACAAATGTTTAAGAAAAGTTGAGTAAAGCGAAACAATCAATATAACAGCGTTAAATGCTTGAAAATGAAAGAGTCTAAATTTTATCTTTATCAGCACAGCGATATATTAAGTGTAACTAAATTTTATTGTAAATACTTGGAATTATGATATAAGAAAAATATACAGAAACCACAACATCACATGTGTTAATGTAAGTCTAGAAACTCATATTTAATTACAAATGATATTTTGATACAAACTTATGTTTACTCGACATTGCATACACATATCATTTATCTATCAATGTAATTATTTTGCAAATTTTTCGCCACATTAAAGTAACATAAAATCATATAATATAAAGTCATATACTTAAAAGTTTTTTTTATAATAATTATTCAGCAAAACAATACAATATAATCTAACAATAAAACATTTAAAATAATTTATTAAAAATTATGGTTTATTTTTATGTTTTATAAATAATTATTTTTCGATCATTATAACATTTTTTGATTTTGTATTAAATTGTGATTCAAATTGTAATAGTAAATTATTTGGTGAAGTATTTAAAGTTAAAGTAGAAATTTATCGATTAATTTACAAATCTTCAGAATCATCTAGAAATTAATAAATGTTTGCAATGTCATGGATTATATTATTAACTATACATTCTCCATAATATTATTTGGAACATGGTCTATTATAAACTGAGGTTCTAATTTTATTTGAGATATTTTGATTAAATTTAATTTGGTACACCTAAGAAGCGGTTCTTTACTACTCACGAGTATTACGAAGAAAATTCTAAATTAGCGAACTTTTAACTGCGTACAATTTTTAAATGATTTTTGAAGTAAACAAGTGAAGAACAAGTAAATAAGTGACATATAGATTAATGAAAGTGAGAGCTTTTATAATGCCTTTGATAAAGTTAATCGAAAATAGACTTAGTAAAAGTAAGTTTGGGTCAATTGCTGAAGAATTTATGGAGCACAAGAACGTCACTTCGGTTAGTAAATGGCTTCAACAAAAGATAAAGCTTCGGGATATGCTGCATTATGCCTTCAATTCTGACCTTTTCTGTTTGTTCGTACAGATTACATATATTCCCATCCTACTGACTAGATGTGAGGTAGTGCAATTGGCTACGATTACAAACATTTGCTGACTCAAGCACAAAAACTGAATCGAACTCGCGTTCCTAACTCAATTAAGCACAGCGGTTTTACGTAATTTATTTATTAAATATCAACATGCGATACAGATATTCTTTTAAATTTTACATGAGTCGATTAAATTCACTTCGTACATAGCGTATAACTTAGTGATATAGGTGGATTGTTGATACTTTTTTTTAAACTGCATATATATGCAGTGTCAAAAGTAATACTTTATTTTTATCTGTTGTGCAAATAAAATTATTCGTTCATTTTCAAACTCCATAAATCAAATATATCAAATACTAAATCATAACTTTAATTTAATTAAGAGATAAATTTAATGATAATTATTTATAAATTTATCTTATAAGTTATTACATATAACTGTATTGTAATAATTCATTAATAAATTTGTATTACACAGCTTAAATAACTATCTAATGAAATAATTATCAATAATAAATCAAGAATTGGGTACTAAAATATTTAATTTCCTAAAAATAAATATAATCAAAATTTTTATTCTTTACAATACATTATAAATTCTGCTTTATAAATCCATGATAAATGCTTGTTATTTGCACACACGTACGCCTCAATTATCTGTTTTTTATGTTTCTATAAAGATTATTATTAAATATTATTCTATAGTAGTTACTTTTATGAAAAAGTGATATATTTATGGCTTAAATAAAAAGATGCATCTGTACGCGATAGAACATATTGATACCATTAATTATTCATAAAAGTCCTTTAAAAAAAAAAACTGATTAAGGGAGATGCTGTAGCAAGTTTTTAAATCACTTATTTAAAAATTAAGCTATTTTTATTATTTTGGTACGAACTTATTGTAATAGCTGAAATGATTTTTATAAATAATGTACATATTGATATTTATATACACGGTTCATTGATTCACACTTTCTATCTCTTATAACTGTAAATATAATAATAATAGGAAAATATGAAAGAATAAACCAAAGAATAAAAGTGTCCAATGATAGCAAATGTTCGATATTGAATACGACAAAGAATTAGTTTCAGATATATTGAAATGGAGTATAACCAGAACAGTGTAATTTTTAATCAGTGATTAAATTACCAATAAATTATATAAAAAATAAAAATTTAAATATTGTTCAAAAATATTCAAATAAATATTCAAAACTAAATAAATTTTAAAATAATTATGTATTCAGAATTTTTATAAATAGAATATAAATGACATTGGCAATAAATTGACAAACGTAGAATCTCGATTGATGCGTTCCACTTTCATAATTAAGATAAAACAGCTTCCTACACCTTTTATCCATTAAAAATACAAATCTTATTGGCTCGTACTAATTAATTACGTTAGATTATCATTTTTTCCATTACTGTTTATCATACTGCAGGCATAAATTAATGTAAAACAAAATACAATAATTATTTTTTTCGGTATGAAAATTATTACAAAGAATGTTTACTGAACATTTTTTTATAAATATTATATTTTAGATTCAAAAATTTTCCTTACAAATTTTACCATCACTCGTAATTACATTTTAATGTTACATTCTTGTTAAAATACATTTTATACAATAATAATTAATATTGCGTATTTAAAAATATCTAGTGAATCTCATTTATTCTCTTATATACTTTGTAATAATAGAGTTATGTTTTTTATAACTTATTTTAATTGTATGCATAAACATCAAAAGTGTAATTGTAAGACAAAATTCATTTCTTTGGTAAGAAAAGCTATGAAAATTGACATTTTGTTTTTTTTTCGAATCGAACATCGTTTTTACAGTGCTTTCCACATTATCCGTGATTAAGCAACAGTCATGATTAAGCTGCTAATGAATATTAAGCTCTGAACTTTCAATTTAAAATCCTTAGTGACCAACGATGCAAACCGTTTGATAAAAGCAAAATTAAGAAAAGTCCTTTTTGGTCGTGGGATTTTTTTGTATTTATCTCAGGGTAATTTAATTAAATAAATTATACATTTATCTTTCAGATAACCAATTTATATGAGAAATTACTTATTTATGCCCGAAGTGATCTATACTCGCTTTTATATATATATGCGTAAGTTTACTGAAGATATGATTAGCAGAGTTTCTCATTCCCATGTAAATTCATATTGCCACTCAACTCTAAACATAAACATAACGATGTTTTAATCCTTCAATTTTATAAAATAACGTTGTTAGTATGATTAAGATAAAAAAATTTCGGTAAAATTATTTAAAATAATATTTTCATCTAAATTAGCCATTGCTTTATCTAATAATTTTACTTTTGAGTATATTTTAAATACTTCATTCACCTATAATGCTACTATAATGAATTATTTACGATGATTATGAATTCAAAAGACGTCGACATTTAGAAATAAAAATAAATGGAATGTATTTAGGTGTATCAAACTGTACATACGAATAATAAATATATAATATATAATATTTTTATTTAAAAAATTAACAAAAACATTTGTTAATTTATACATCTCTAAATGTGCTTAATTTAAAAAATAATAATACTACCTTTATTTCGTAAAACTTATTTATTTCTAAGCATATTTACAGAGAATATATATCGTAGTATAATTAGTTGCAATTAGAAAATAGAAATTTGCTGATAGATGAATGCAATAAAATTAACTTTTATAAAAATAAGACTTTACTTGTTATCGTTTGACTATTTTAAAAGAGTGATTTTTAAGAACAGTCATTTTTTTTTTATTTTTTTTAATGAAATAATATTATGAAGACATGAATTATAATTATATATCTACTTATAATATTAATAAAATATTATTTACATTTTAGAACTTTTTTTCTTAATTAAAAGTAAGATATGTTTTATATGTGTGTAAAGTATATATATATATAATAAAAAATATATTTAAGAGAGTGATGAAAAAAATAATGGATAAAGGTCCGACAAAATATCTTGCAAACTTTTTTTAAAATTATAAAACTGTATTTAATGAAATCCTACGTAATCTTGAAAGCTTTACCTCGGGTGTTCACACTACTTTGCGTACAATGAAGATTAACTTAGCAGGGGTGACACAAGAACTCTTTATCAAGAGTAACGGCTGCTACACCTGTACTTGCTGGTGTACAACGGCAAATACTTTAATATTCTCTTACCGTTATTTTATATCAACAGATCTTTTAAAAATTCCGAGTCTCTATCTGGGAATAAACAAAGCACCAGGTGTTTTTAATGCAGTTGAGCGCAAACGATAAGGCAAGATTAAACGTGATATAATTTTAGTTAGGCGTTCCAGAGAGAATCCAGAGAAATCTTATCTAAAAATTTTCTAATTTTGGTACTGGAAACACGACATAAAGGCAAGCTACCGTAAAGAGTTACAGCTATATCTATTTAGAAAATAATAACATTCATCCACTTAAAATTTAAATAAATTCAGCGCAAAACTAAAAAATGTATCTAATACGTTTCACACTATCATTTTTTTACTTTGCATAATATTTAATAATTATTTTATGTATACCTTAATACGCCTATCTAAATTTAATGCCTAAATTTGAAACAATACAAATTTATCGAAACTCATTAAAATATAAATTTTTTGCGTAACAACAATTAAATCGTATGATTGACATAAGAGGATAGCTAAGAGACACAGAATCATCATGATTCGTGATGAGCGCTCATAATAGGTACTAATTCTGATTGATAGATTTTGTTTTAATCCTAAATTAGAAAATTATCATATGGATTATTAAAAATATAGAAATTAAGGTTTCTGCGCACATTTTCGGAAATTATTTTTATACATTTCTCTCATATCTTCTAATAACAAATTTTTATTTAAATATGTTTTAATGAATTGTAAAGTCTGCTTCTTGTTTTTAATTTATAAAGTAACATGCAAAGATAATAAGAATAATAATAATAGTTAATAATATTAATTATTAATATTATTAATAATAGTAAATAATAATAATAGTTATTAATATTAGTTATTAATATTATTAATAATAGTAATAATAACAATAATAGTGTATTAATATTAGTTATTATATTATTAATAATAATAATAATAATAATAATAATAAGAAGAAGAAGAAGAAGAAGAAAAAGAAGACGAAGAAGAATAACAAATATAATTAATATTAATACGTGTAAAATAAACTATTTTAATTTTGTACCTTTTACGATGAAAATGTAGAATTATTTTGGAAAAGAGTAGTCTTAAATACATAAATATAATTTATTTTAATAAATTATAGTTTTTCAAAAAGTTTTGCAGTCATTTGAATATTACACTTATAATTGTGATTATCAAGTTAATTATAATTCACGATCTATTTTATTCTTATTTACAATATATATTTAATAATAGAAAATTTTGGTTACCCTTTACTGTACAATCCTATAAAATTACCTTAACTACATTTCAACCTTGAAACAAATCTGTAACAAATTTATCAATTACTAGAATCAGTATTGTATTAATTCCATTATTTCTTGCAACGTCAAGTATACAAACTACCGAGTTGTTACAGTGTTTGACTTTGCAGGATCATATACTCAAAATTATAACCAAGCGAAAAAGAGAAGAAATGGCGTAAGTGAAAGAAACGTATGACAAATGTCTAGACAGACTCAGTTACATGCGCCAACTTACTTAGATACAACGAGTAATTAATATTAATTAATGTGGCTCATCATTTAGATTTTATTTTACTTCCTTTTTTTTAAATAATTGATACTTTTTTCAAATATAGCAACAACAGTTGTGAATGACGTTATTTATTTACAATTTAAATCAAAACAATTTGATCATTTTTATGAATTCTTTTCCGCCTTAATTATTATAATGGAATCAATAAGTTATGAATAAATTTTAATTATTCAATTTTTATTTAATTTAATATCTGAAAAAATCTTTCGTTTTTCATTTAATACTATAAAAGCTACTCGAGAACTTTATCCGCATCTTTCATTTTTCCTTCGATGATTGAAATGAATTTACAAACATATTAAAATTCTTTTATTTTTCAAATTTAATTTTTTTTTCTTTTGAATAGACAACTACAATATGCATATTTGTTCTTTCAAAGTAATGTAACAAAAAAAATCCACAAAAATTCGACTAGTATTTTTTTTATTCTTCAGCTGTTTCTATATATGCAGCATACTTTTACTCAGTATTTTCTTTTTCTAATAATATAAAATAAATTGATAATTATCATTAATTATTTTCAGCGATAAGCTCAATATAGATGATCCTAATGAAAAATAATTTTTTTAAATCCTAACTATTTTACTTACATAAGCATTTATTTATTATTATTATTTTTGCTAAACAAGTTGAATCAATTCAACGTAGGTAAACAAAAATACTTGTCTAATTCTTCATAATAGAAAAATTGTAAATAATTAATGCACATATTATTTTTTATTTTATATTTATTTTATAATTTTTTACATGAATATAAAAGTCTAATTGATCGATCAATAGGTCAAACATAAATTTTAGTGATTGCATTTAAAATTTTAATTAATTTAGATATAAATTTTTACATACTATTTTTTACAATAATTATATAAATATTTTGGTTTTTCTTTAAAATAAATTACGTTTTTAAAATAATAAAAGAAATTCATAAGTGATTACACGATAATAATAATAATAATAATAATAATAATAATAGCGATTATTTGAATTAATAAAAACTCTATTTATATGAAATTAAAATTAACACATTGATTGAAACAGGACATTTAATTTATATGTAAGTGTTCTTGTTAGTAGTCGGCGAAGTATTTAGTACAATAAGAAAGCTACAAAAGGGGGGTAATAAAAAATGGGGATGGAGCGCGAAACGAGACCCGATAAAAGAAGTATAAGAATAAGTAGGAAAATAAAGTGAAAGATAAAAAGACGAGAGCTATATGACGACGTCGTAGGCGCGACTCCTCGTGAATAGCCATTTTGCGTACGATCGCGAATACACGCACACATGTGTTACAGAGCTTCCTGCAGTTAACGACCTCGATCGTGTGCACACGCGCGCACCGAGTTAAATACCACAAGACTTAATGGCTTCAACGTAAGGCGGAACACTTGAAGCAGCCGCCAATCGGAAATTGCAAGTTATAAGACGGTGACTGCGTTGAACTCTGCTTTGCCTTTGGCAAAAATTCAAGCGCGCCCTTGGAAGCCGCGCAATCTAGTCGACACAGGGAAAGAGGGATCCAGCCGATTTACATCTATTTTTGCTGCGACGAGACTGACGGTTTTGCACGATACTTGTGGAATTTGTGCTCAGGAGTTTTTATCGGCCCTGACTTATTTTTTCTCCACCTTTTTTCTGGCACTGAATCACTTTCACAAATATTGCTTAGTTTTGATAGGGGCGACAAGTCGAGTTTTTCGTTACTGTGCAATATCTATATTTTTACGTGAACACACGATGCTGAATTTACTTGTGGTAAAATGCTATGCTAATAATATGTTATTCTTTTCGATGCGCTATTTAAAAAGCACTTTTTCTTACGAAGACACGTTTGTACTATGTTTACAGCATAAACGAATTCCTTTATAACCTGAGAAAATTATTCTGTCCTGAGGTTTTTATTATGTACTTATATAAATATAAATATAAACGTAGCTTATTGGGATTTTGTGCCATTCAACTGAGAAAGAAGGTATGCGTTTATTCGCACAAAGCTCCGACTGTTCTATCCGACGAAGATACGAGAAAAGTTCTTTGTCATATAACGTAGAGAACTTTCTTTGCCACGGAATTGTGATTCTTTCGAGAATCCCAGCATCCGACCAAATTCCGGGCACATTTCTCCAGCGCTTGCATTGTGGCTCAGGAGCCGAACCCGACCACAACAACGCGCAGACCTGATAGAAATCGATCACGGTGGGACTTTTCGCAGCTTTTCTTCTCCTGTTACTCACCGCACTCCATGTAATTATAACATTCCTACTCAAATTAAGCCACAAGCACAGTTTTAGTGATGCGAAATTCGCTAACAATAGGAAGTTTTACAACAACGCCTATTGACTCCTTCCGCCTCACTCAGTAATTTTCTTGCACCATACGAGGGATCACACAAGACGCAATTACAAAGCCGTGCGTTAAATAAGAGTAAGAAAAATTATATTTGTGAACGTTCGTATAAAATAAAGATTGAAAACATTCTCAAAGAAACAGAACCTTTTTTTATTGAACTCTGTAAATATTAAATGGATTTCCTTGGCCAACAATTATCAATTATTATCCATCAACATATTTAACCTCGTTTTCATTTATATTTAGTTAAAAAAAAGCTTAAGTAACAAAATTATATTCATTAATTTAAAGAGAAATACTACAGTGTAATTAAACAAGATTTATACCGGCACTATAATTTCGATCATCAAAAAAGTCTAAAAAAGATTACAATTATAATATTTTAATTCTAATTATTCATCTGTTTAATTTTCTCTATGATTTTATTTTATGAATAATTTTCATTTTTAATAAAGAAAATTCAAAGTATAATATTCAAAGATAAATGAAAAAATAGACAAGTTTACTTTACAAATTAATTCAAGGAATCATGACATGAAAATTCAACTAATTTTAATAATAATAATAATAATAATAATAATAATAATATAAATTTGGAGACAGAATGAGAAGGATAAACGAAATAGTATGCACGAACGAAAAATTTATTTAGTATAATTTTAAAGTAGCACATATTTATATATAAATCTGAAATAGCGAAAGCTCTAGATAAGGTACAAGCTTAAAAAAGAAAGAAACATAGTTTCATATCAAAGTAAAAGGATAAAATTTTGAAAGTACTTGGAAAGAGAACCATTGCAGTCGAGGACGAAATAAGACAAAGGATTAGAAGATACAGAAATAGCAAAAAAAAGTATGGAATCAATAACACGAAAAAAAAAATTGACATAATAGCGTCGAAAAACAGTTGTATGAATGCAAATGATGTAACAAGTTTAAGAATTAAAGAAATTAGAGAAAATAAAAAATACTATATATTGAATTAAATGAAAATCATATCTAATAAAGGGATGATATTTTTATATCATTATAGGATATATTTAATAGTTTTAAGTTTTTACAAAATCCTACATTTAAACATTATTACTTTGCATAGAATTAAATTTAAATATAAACAATAGAGCTTGTACATTTAATAATGTAAAATTCGAATTTTCTATTAGAATGAATTTATAGTAGATTAAAAAAAATATAAATAAAAGGATATCTGCTTTTAAACATAGTTTCTTTTGTGAATGCCCAATAAATAAATTGCGATGGCTTTACTCGTTGCAATTTATTCAATAAAAATAGTAAAAAAAAAACATGCAATTTTTTTCGTAATTTGAATCATGTTCACTATATTTATTTAACGGCTTAGATTTTATTAGTCAATTAAAACAATATTCTGCACTACTGCACAAAGTTACTGTATTGTTATAAATAAACTTAACATTAAAAATAATAATAATTAAACGTTTTACTTCAATAGACTTTATAAAATATTTCATACCTTCTATTTGCATTTCATAAAAATCTATCATGAAATTTTTAGATAATGTTTGTAAAATGTTAAAATAAAATTAAGTTAGGTTATATAAATTAATACTGCGCATTATATTTTTAAAAAATATATCAAAAAAAGTTTTTTGCTTTGCAATATCTCTTTCTCCTAACTCCAAAGAACAGCAGTATACACTTTTCTACGTGCATGTGTACGCACATATGAAGATGTATATATCCAGAGGTACTTATCAAATAATGCTTAAAAATGCAAGAGAATGTACCTCAAAGATGTAAAGGCGCTGTTTAAATCATTGAGAAAAAAGGCCGATGGTATGCGACACGGATTGTTTGAGTGTTCTGTGTTTAGACATTTATTCTCCTTATTTGATCTTTTGGAATTGTTAGAGACTTTAGATAATGCCAATCTACATAAAAATCAAACGTCGACACCTACTTCGAAACATCGTTATGCTTCTTTGATATCTTTTTATACAGGCATACTATTTTTTATTGATTGCATGATCAAAATGAATGAGATACTAAGCAAAAAGTTTTCACCAATTTTTTTTTTATAGATTTTGAACGTATCAAAGAAGAAATAATTTTCTGTGTGATGTTTAAAATAACAGTTATTAAAATGGATATTCAATTACTTGTGTTTTGTGAAAATTGATATTTTATTTTATACACCGGAGCACAGGAATATGGCTTTTATAATCAATAATGAATATGATTAAAAACACATAATTTTATTAACAAAACTTTCTTTAATTAAGTAATTTAAAACGAATATTTAATGTATACCTTGAATATTTTTTTATTTAACAATTAGATTTTTTATTATATTTGTACAACTTCGTTCACTCCGTATAATAAAATACTCCTCAATAAATTTTTTATTAAAATAATTATAATTAAATTTTTTTATTGAAATGATTATAATTTATTAAATACTTAATGTTTATAATAAGTAATAATATTACATCAAGTAAAATCGCAAAATTTATAATTTTAATTACATAATAAATTAAAGAGCAACAGAAATTTAATTTAAATATGTAGAATTTTAATTCTTATTTGATAATTACAAATACATAATTTATTTGGAATTACATTTTTTAATAGAAAAATCAAAATTATTTTTTGTTTAGTTATTTTTTTTGTTTACTCAATCATAGATAATTTTATAATAATAGATATCTATACTTCACAAATTAGGCTTAATTTTGCACATTCACTTGAAAATCGTTCTTTCCGTAATTATACGAAGGATAAGTATTGTTATTTACTGTAGAAGTTTTTCTTATATACATATTCATTATATTAATTATTTATAATTGGAATCTTAGAATAATTCCTTATAATAAAATAAGAAATGTATAATAAGACCTTCAAAAAAAATTAATGTTTACATTTTTAATCTTAGTTTAGCATCCATAATTGTCAATAACATTTTCTTATAGGAAATATTTTTCTTATTTATATATATTAGAAAATTATCTATAATTCTCAAATACAATCATAACTTATCACCTATACCACAATCACTTATCAAGGCTCAAAGGTTAAACGTTAAAAAGCTTTTTCAAGAATGTTTTTCTGAACATTCATTTTAATAGTAGCGTGAACAATAGTTGAACAAGATATTAAAATTATGAAAACTTTATCAAAAGAGAAACTATTAAAGTCATAACAAAAAAGCAAAAATATTACTGAAATAAAAGAACCAAAAAAATTGCAAGGTTAAAAAAGTATTTATAAAATAGTTACAAAGTTAATATCAAGATAATAATGTAATTTAGAAAATTTAAAAAAATTAATTTGCGCACATCTATAACTTAACAAAGAATCATAATTGTTGCTTGGCTTTTCAGGGATAGAATATGAAGAAATAAAATATATAACGATCAGAATTTATACTTGAACGACATTTAAAATAAGTGTTATAGTTTTACGAATTAATTGCAGGTAATAAACGTAAATTTTAATAATTTTTCAGTGTTATTATACTATAATCTTTTATGTTTAAAAAAATCACTTGGAATATTTTCTCTGTTAATCAACATCTTTGTTTGAAATTGCTTATTTATCACATTCATAAATTAAGTTATATTAACAGTAAAATTTAAATGTAAAATTTACATGAGATTTTTTTAAAGATAATCTTTCAGAAAACTAACTACAATTACATTTGATGAATGAATATATTTATTTTAATTCTATTAATTAAATAAAAATATAACGTATATAAGCGTCATTCGATGAAAATATGGTAAGTTTTATAAAATGAGTCAACTGGAATGTCTTTTTTTTTATCACAATAAATCGAAATGTGTATAAATTTTCATTTTAAATTATGTAAAATATTTTGTGGAATGTCTTTTCAAAGCAAAATTGAAAAAATTATTAAAGCCTTTATATATTGAAGTTTTTAATACATTATTGAAAATTTAATTTAATAAAAATTTGGGTTTTTTATATTTAAAAGTCTTACAAATTATAATTAATATTAAGAAAGCTTATATGATTTTATATGTTTAAATATCGAAAAAAAATTATCCTTCAACTACGTGCGAAATTATGGCGTCATAGTTTGACTAATTAAATACATTAATTACAATCGGAATAGACCGTAACTACTAAAATAAAAATAATAATAATAATAAAAATATCATTTTTTTAAATAAACCATAGAAGTCTTAAATGAAAATTGTCTATTTAGACTGAAACTCACATACTGTATGAATTGAGTCGGTAAAACTACTTTCGCGGCATCTTGACTTGCAAAACTTCTTTTTGCCAGAAAACTCTGACACATATTCGACATTAACACATTAAACTCTAAAATAACGATAATTCATTACATTCTTTCAAATGTATTAGAGTAGTAACAAAGTACATATCACGTCTGAATGAAAAGTGTCGCGTGTCACAGTATAAAAAGAGAGTGTAGGAGTCTATTCGCGAATCCCGATGTTCTCATTTATCTGCTCTCATTTTCAAAATTTCACCTTCCGGAAAACGACTTATACTCTCTTCTTCCATCGTATGACTCAAAACTCATGATCGTTCAACAAGACTTGTTGACTTTTTCACCTTTTAGCCTTCATTATGCTTTTATTACTAATACGAATACCTGTATATGTCATAAATCATCACATTTCTCCAAATTATTTACAAGTGAAAATTAACTATATTCGAGTAGTTTTTTCGCAATTTTCTGATGATTCAAATGGGCACGTGACTAGTCAGAATAAGATAAATCGTTTTTGCATAACGAAAAAGAAAAATATATACAGTTTTATTCTTTAGAATTTCATTTTTCTTGATAATTCTAAATTGAATTAACGCTCCCAATGCAAAGTGCATAATTGATTAATTTTAAGCATATTATTTAACTTATCCGTTATGTTAAAGCTTCTCGTTGCTATAAATTTTTTTCACTATATGAAAATTTTACGAAAGAAAATTTTAAAAGAAAGGTAAATATTTTATTATTGAAATGGAATTTTATTGAGAGTATTTTACAGACCAAAGTTTAATATTAGCATATTTTTTTGCAATCAACTCATTGGAGAGCCAAAAGTAAATTTGTACGAGAAAAATCTTGAGTACAATTCTAACAAAAGTGAATTAAGAACAAAAATCAACGAATAAAGTGCTACTTCTATAAACTAAAGAAACCCAAGTATCGAAGGTAAAAGGAAAGAAAAATTTTATATTTTTTTAAATATCAATTGTACTACTATTAGAATCATAAAAAATCTGTAAAACAAATAATTAAATCTATTTTCCGATATTGACAAAAGTATATGCTAAATACATCAAAGACTAAGGGCATAAATTGACAAGGATATATTAAATTACTAGTTTTACTTTATGTTTTTCAACGAAAATCCAGTCATCAGGAAATAAATTTCTTTAGCAAATTTAATCGCTTGTATTCGCTTACTTAGATTATTAACAAGATATATGACTATAAAGAGAAATCTTTATATTTGTACCTAGTGATAATATCTTGTATGTAATTTAATTTTCACCGAATACTGTAAAATAGTAATTTATTTATTATTAATTTTTATCTCTAATTGAAAATAATAATGAAATTGTAAAATATATTTTATGATTAAGCAAGAATTTTCAAAATTTTGTAATATCCAGAGTATAGCATATGTAACGAATAATGAGACAAATTCATCATTTCGAATAGGGAGAAAATAAGGGGATACAATTACACTAATAAATCGATCCTTGTTTTGAAAAAACACAATATTTTAATATAAAACACGATATTTTTACTTAAAAATAGTAGGTATAAAACCTAAATTATACAAAATACCTAAATGATTACAAATAAACTTCTAGTCTAATTTATGATGTAAATACAAAAACAATAACACCCATTTAAAATTAAAATGAGAAATCTTAATTTAATTATCTTTTAGTTACAAAAACAGTAACGAAGCTTCGTTTGAGTGCCACTCACCCAGGCTATACAAGTTCTACAGCACCAATACAAGCATAATCACAGTGGTCCCGTGAAAAACTTCCGGTGAGATTCATCTACTTGACTTGTGAAAAGAATTTTCTGAACCCCTCGTCCAATATAATTTTCTACTTTTTATTACATTTTTTTTTGCTTCAGAATTTGATTTTATATTTTTTCATAAAAACGAGCTACTTATTATTCAAAAAATTAAATCACCATCTTAATAAAATATTTTTCAAATAATAAGTGGTATCTAAATCCTTAAATTTTTAATGATTATATAAAAATTATTGTACCATTTTCTTTGTTTTTCTTTGAATTTTCATAAACTAATTACTAAATTTTATTAATTACTCAATATTTAACATAGTATCTATCTAAAAATGTAATGTAATGAGTTAAGAAATAACATTAACTATCACATATAAATATTAAAAATCACTTTTTCTTAACCTAGTATTATCATTTTTTAAAGAAGCACTATGGAACAAAACTTTGTTATACTATATGCATATCCTTTTTATTGTATTTTAATTATCAAAAATCATTAACAAATGTTTTATTAATATAATTTAATTGAATCGTGTACTTTAGAAAAGTTTTTATAGGATACATCAATTGTAAACATAAAAATAATAATAAATGATAAGTACGTGCTCAGTTCCTTTTATAAAAGGGCCAATTATATTTTAAGCAGAGATTAATAACAATAGTTCATGCTTCTATATTATTTCAGTATCACTGTAACATAGTGTATACGATATATTCCAATACAAAGAAAAATATAATCGACTACATATAAGCCGAAAATTTCTACTGATAATTTTAAAGAGATAGAACCTCCGATTTTTGTTAACTTGGGCGTCCTATAATTTTATTTAAAAAACTTCAGCGAACATCTATTTAAAATATTTAATTTCATAGATCTTTCAAAGAAAAACATAACAAATATTTATTGATATGAAAATAATGTATTAAAGTAAAAAATACCTTTTATAATAATGGTTGAATACTTAAGGCACAAAAATAATTAAAATAAATTTAAAGACGTTAAGGTTTAATTAAGTGATAATAAATCACTTAATTATAATTGTTAATATATATATATATATATATATATATATATATACATATAATTAATATATTTGTTAAAATATATTGAGTAATATTCCTTATTCAAGTGATAAAATTATTTTTTTTCATTTAACAATTTCCTATATATTATAAAAATTAAAATAAGTTTTAAGACAATAAAGTGAGGAATTTTCATGATAATTTTGGAAGATGTAATATTCCTATAAATAAATTTATAAATGTTAATGTTACGTAAAATTATAACCTTTTGTCTTTAATAATGAATTTGATTTTTAATTGTGAACACAAATTACATGAAAATGAGAGAACATTCGTTATTTCTTTCAATTAAAAATATATTAAATATTAAAAAGCTATTAAAAACTAACTATTAAAAGCTTAATAAAAAAAAATTTAGTATTTTCAAAAGAATTTTATTATTTTATTTCTATTAATAATTAATAATTTCTCATGAAACATAATTAAAATTGAATATTTTTTGTGACTACTACGTACAAAGAAATAACTCTCACTATGAAAAGGTAAATGTGTTATTTCATAATGAGATTCGCAAATCCGTTAATTCAAAGTAAAATGACAGAATAAAAATTTCAAAAGGAAGGTTGCAATGCAAAGGACTAATAAATAATACAAAGGACTAAAAAATAATAAAATATGAGCTATTTCATTATTCAGTTAATTTGATATCTGCTGATAAAAAATCGCGGTTCAATTTAATAAGTATTCCAACTAAATTTTAATTAATTACAGCTCTATAATTCTGTTAGTGTTTGCAAGTTTCAATTTAATATATTAGAGTGCATTAAAAACAAATTTTAAACAATGTTTGATTATCCGAAGAAAAGGAGGCCAATCTAACTGTAATCGCATATATTTTATGAATGATCCATAGATGAAATAAGTGAGGCAAAACAATCAAAGGAAGAAGAAGGCGGAGATAAGCTTGCAAAGTTTGTTTTTCTTAAATAGGGTCTTACACAAATCATTTGACGAGCAACATCCTGCCCCTGCCGCGAGCGGCGGTGGAAGGCTCGCTTTTAGCCAAACAGCCGTAACTCACCGTTCTGTCGTCGACGTAGACGGCGGAGAAAGTGGGCGCCGCGCTTACCAGCGCGAGCACCGCAAGCATCTGCACGAGCATCATCCTGCCGTTCGCCGGCAAACCACCCCAGCAAATGGCAAAGGGTGCGCGTGCGTCTTAGGTGCGGTGCGGCGATGGCACGCACTCTTTCCGTCAGGAGGAAACGAGCATCACCTCACCCCGGTTCTGACCACTCGCGGCTCCACGCAGTGAGCGATCCATCTCGGCTTTGGCCAGGATCACATCGGCCGCAACTGCCCCAAGCGCTCGCGAACCAAATCGGCACTGCTCTCGCACTCGTCTTCTGGGCAATTAGTCCGTCAGCGATGGTGCGCGCACTATCGCTAAAATCTGTGGAAGATGTCGGACTGTTCCGTCACTTCCTGCAACTGGTGACCCTGAGATCGGCAGGAGCGATCGGCATCGCGATTAAGATTTCGCCACTTTTGAAGGTTGCGCAATCACAGCTATAGGCGAAGGCGTTCGGCTCCGTTAACTCGCGCGATGGTAAACGGCGACGTCACTGCGACTCCCGTAGCGACGACTCTGACTCGACGTGCTCCGACAGCCTCCCTTCTCCTTCCTCCTCGGTCGGCGGAGACTGACGGGGGCGACGGGACGGCTTCCTCGTGTGGAGGCGACGCGACAACTTAGGCCTCGCGATCGCCGACGTCCGTACCTGCAAACGGACATTACCGTTATGCTCTTGCATTTTTCAATAGCCCCCAATTTTTCAATGCTACGCGTCCAGAGCGATGCGCCTCTGCACTCAACATTTCGACTTACTGTATTAGGGCATTTTTCATGGCCGGAAATACTTATATTTTTTAGGACGTGCTTGTATGCGACTTAATATTAGTCGCTGCTCGGGAATAACATTCGGATTGTAAAATATTGTAGTCCCTAAAGTTGCTTTTCCGATAAAAAAATTGTAGTTTCATAATCTTCTTTTTAAAAGGCAATTTATGTGGTCTCGTAATTAAAATTTTTAATAATTGAGTGCCATTATCAGAAACAATATATTTACATATGACCATCTATGTCTAATTATAATTAATTAATAAATTAACGTGTACATTTTAACGGCACAATGCTTGCTAAAATTTTGTTTTCCCGCATTCTCGGTTGTCTGTTTAAAAAAATCTCTTCTTTTCGTTCATTAATTTTAATGATACAGTCAATATAATCGAACATTCAAATTGCTTAACAATTCTTCTAGTGACTCATCTGTAATATGCAGTATAAATATTTTTCCAATATAAGATTTTTTCTAAAATAACTTAATAAATAAAATATAGATTAATAAATATCTTAAACCTAAAAAAATAACTTGATTTATTACGAATGCGGTTATTTTTAGCTTCTTTACAAATGGAATTTATTCAGAATTTTTTCGAATTTATTTAAGAAGAAAGTCTGAGATACATATTTTAACATTTTAAAAAATAATACTTCATTTTATCTTCTGTTTATCTTAATAAATTAAAGATTTTACAATGAAAAAAATATAGTAACAATCTAATAAATGAATGTTTTAAATTTTTTTTACAATTTTAAGAATTTTATTAATTTGGAAAAAAATTCAAATTAAGTACATATTTGCGCTTTCCAATGTGAAATTAAGTTGATTGCTAAGATAAACAAAAAACCTTAGCTCAGACATTCTAAAAATAAATTAACTATTTAATCGTTGCTTTATACTTATTTATTGTAATAAAAACATTAAAATAGCTTTCTTAAAACTTTTTTATACTCGTTAATCTCATTGCTTCAGAAGTTGAGAGTCACAGTTCTTATTTTAGCTTATCCAATTCAAACATTTCTTACTTTAAAATGAATATTTCTAACAATGATAATAATAATGTGAACACCGTAGTTTGATGAGAAAATAAATCAGGACTGTACTTAAAAAAATCATTTTTACATAAATTTCACGCGGGTGTGAAAATTTTAAAAATAAAAGTATTAATGAACAATTAAAGAAACCTTATTTTTATTGTTTAATTTGAAAAAAAATATAGAATATAATTATACAATGGTATAGTAATTTTTATTATTTGTATTCTAGTTTTATTTTTAATGACATTTAATTGTATCGAAGAAAGTGTTTGATATTGTTTAAAAACGTAACGCGTTTTTAATTGTCAAGGCGTTCTTAGAACCTGGATATAAGGTGACAATATATTCTTATATTACAGATAAATTGACGAGTTAATATTTGTAAGCTAATTTCTAATTCAATTACATAACTTTCTTCAATTTCAACGATCTGATAAATCTCATACTGTTTAATTATCGTTCAAAGATACTCAAGCATTACACACGGATTCGGAAGGTGTTTCGGGTTGATCGTAATATTTTTTTAAATAATTTGAATTTTACATGATCTGAAAGCGTTGGTTGATATGGTGGGCTTATCGGACACTAAATAAGATATCGCGAGCCCAAACCCCTTGGGATCGCGGTTTTATCGGATTGGTGTCTTAGGAATATTTAGACGAAGAGGTAGGTATGATATTTAGCCCAATGTAGCTCACTAAAGGAAGAGCTTTTTGTTTCATTGGTTTAATAGAGGGACTACGGAGTTGAGATTAGAATTGATATTGCGTATTCGTAGCGGGAGATTCGTGCTATCGACTATTAAATGTCTCCTTCTCGTTTGATAGTTCACACAATAATGGCTGACGATTCCACTACGCCCTTATTCCCTTCGTTTTCGCCAACAAAAGCACTAAAACTGTATTTTGTTTGATTTCTATATGAAATTCCACTAAAGAATCGTTGTTATACATGACATGACTTTTTAATTTTATGTATTAAAGAAACGCTGCATGTTACTACGAGTAACATGAAAAGTATGTCTGAATATGGAAGTTAAAAGAAAGATATTGAGATATTATTTGCAAAGAAATAATTTGAGACGATAACTTTCAAACTTGAATAAATATAAAATATAAAATATAAGTATTATTATTCTAATTCACATTATCAAAAGATAAAAGGATTTTTAATAATGATACTTACTTTATTCTCATTAAATCTTGATTATTATGTTAACTTAATTTTAATTATTTGTACAAAATATAGACTAAATATTTTTACTTATTTTAACGAGCAATGAGAATGAAAATTAAAAAAATCGTTTACTTCGTGTAAAAAATATGTAAAAATAAAATTACGATAGGTTTTCTGCTAACTTTATATTACATTCACATACATTTTTCAATATGTCCTTTACTAATTGATCGTTATTTTTTCTTCGCGTAACAAAGAATAACGACTATCAGCTATTCATTCACAGGTGAAGCTATATACTTCCGTTCTAATGGCTGTCAGCAATTGTTTAAATAGCCTTCTCAAAAGTAAAATGCGATAAAAAATCTTTGAAAGTGAATCAACCGTTCACAGGCTCAGTTGGATACAAGATTAATGCTGACGTTTTATATAATCTTACCTTCAAGAACCTTATTGAAAATATTTACCTTGCAGTAAAGAGTAATAAATTTAAAACAATCAGTATTCTCTATAATTATTATTTTATTAATTTATTGATTATTATTTATTCATTTTATTCATTATTATTTTATTAATATTATAATAAATTATTAAAAATAAGACAAACATTAAATTGAATTTTAAAAGAATACATAATCAACAAAAAATGGACTATCAAAACGGAAAACAAACGAACATCCTTACGGATAAAAGTCCAAACATAGTCACTGGAATTTATGTAAATACCAGCATCTGAAGTACCGTACATTTTTTTATTCAAACATTTATTGTGCATTTTAAAAGCATTAAATTTATTATTATGAAAAATTAAATAAATTAACGTTATTTTTAGTAACAACTTTTATGGTTTCCTATCATATACATGAGCTATTTCTTTTTAAATTTTTATTCTTTTTCCTTTATAATATAATTAGTGGAATCATTTAGGACTATTTATATTTTACATTCTAAAGTAAAGTTTTTAAATTTTATTATCTTTAAATTATAATTGGATAATTGTAATAACACTACTTTGTTCATAATAAATTATAATAAGGGAAATATTCCGGGAACGAACATAATTAAGATAATAATATCAAATTTCTCGCATATTTTAAATACTAATAAGAACCGACTATTCATAAGTAAAATTTTTTTAAGTTAACTATACTTAATTTATTGAACTGTAAAGTTTAGCAGGCTAAGCATTTACCTCCTTCATACTAGCCTTTATTATTCATAAAACTTAAAATGATTTGTTGTGTTATTAAAGAGTAACGCCATTATTAAAGCTCTCAATTGAAAAAACCTTTCAATCCAATCTACTCGAATCGAACGACTGATTTGCAAACATTTCACGCGCAATTTCATCGCATTTCAAAAAAAGCATTCTCAACAGCAGTGAATACACATGGGATAATTTTGCAGCATAATATCACAAGTGTTCCTCGAATTCACTTTCGCACATGGTTGTCTGTAATCAGAACATAAAGCCTCCCGCGAGAATCGGCAAAAGAAGGAGATCGCACAAGGTGTTTCGAAGCACCGCTTCGATAGCCTGGTCATACAATTCAGAGATTCCAACTACCCATTTCAGTTCCCCATTGACACATCCGGAGACAAGTTTACCCGCCAAGCGAACCGGATGCGCACTTTCCTCGAAATTAAGTGTCGATCGGAAGCGCTGCACTTGTAGTATCATCTTGGTCGCCTCTTGAGCCTGCTTATTAAGCTCGTATGTTTTTTCCCCATTCATATCACATAGCAACTTAAGCCCCCCCCCCCCATTGACATTCACACTTCCCCGAGATATTTCCGTTTCGTCTTTCCCGAAACAAAAGAATAGTGAAAAGACGTGGAGGATATGCATTTCTGAGTGAACGAACGATTGATAACCTTGCAAAGACGATTAGTTTAACGTACGTATATACTAAAAAATTTTTAAAAGTTAGTATAATAATATGGTTTTATTGATACACTTTTAAGCATTACAAAGATAATAATTGGTTTGTATTTTAAAAGTATAATTGAACATAACTAAATCGAGATAATCTATTTATATATTTTCAAATTAGTAATTGTTAAGACTTGCTTAACAGTTTGAATTTTTTAATATTTTCGTCAATCATTCACATAAATTGATTTAAAAAATTTGGTTAAATTCTTTACGACGTGTTATCGTTAATTAATAAAAATTATTTGCTTAATTTTATTTGAACAGCAATATTGTTGATGTTTTAATTTCTTATTCATTCTACTTAAATATTAAAGAAAAGCATTTTTAAAGACTTCTAAATATATTATCTATTTATATTTCTAATTTTTTATATACAACATTATTTTAAACAAAATTATAAAGATTACCATTGGTAATAGAATCGATTGTAAATTACATTACCAAATTTCTTTAGATTTTGTCTAAACATAATAATCTCAAGTATAATTCTGATATCAGAATAATCTTATTTTTTAAAGCATACATTAAAAATATTAAATGCTAAATCGATTTCTTTAGTTAAAAAATATTTACTATAAAAGAAAAAAATATCGTTTAAATACTTACATAAAAAATATACAATTTTTAGTTAAGTTTCCTTATAAGCATTTTAGATTACTTTAGCAGCGTATCATACGTGTATGCGTTTTCTCATTTCGTATTCATGGGGTTTCTAGTTTATTCTTCTACTTTACATGTTATTAATCAATGAATTTCTCATTTCATATACATTTGTAATATATATTTATTGCTTACTCGGATCGTACAATTTCTACATGAAAATTTAAAATTTTAAAATCATTACATATAAATTCATTATGAAATATTATCTTCCTAAGTATTTGACTCAGTTTAAAACATATAATTGATAATAAATTTAATTATTATTTTGTACATTTTTTCTACATTTCAAAATTTTTCACCTTAAATTTAATGTAAGTTGTTTGTCAACAAATATAAAAATATAATAGTATACATAAATTCAATAATAAAAGTCACACAAAATAGACAAAAAATATACAAAAATAAAATCAAATAATGATAATTGTCATGCTATCGAATAAATTAAAAAATTTTCAAGACATAAGTAGTCGTAAAAATCACTATTTATGGCAAATATAAAATTACCTGTTCGAAAGATAAAACTGGAGAAACTAAGATTGATATATAAAAAAAAAGAAAAGCTTTCATCATATATTTGCATCTATATCTGTACAAAGAATATCATTATTTTCATTCAATTATTAAAATAGTTCAAGTTACAAAAAATTTTATATAATTTCATTCCATTAATATATATTACTTTAATAATTATTTTATAAAATTTTATTCCATTAATTTATATTAAATACTGAATATTTGAATACTATATATTCAAAAGTTAGTTTTTGAATTGTACAAATTTAATTAGACTCAAAAAGACACCATCTGCTCAAATTTAAATTGTTCACGAATTTTAAAATATATTATCTATCTTCTCAACAAATTATTTTTAATTAAATTACTTCCAAAATGTAAATTTAAAATAATGCTTCAAGATAAATTAGAATAAATAAAAGTTAAAATAAAAATAAGATAAGTTAAAAATAAATTGATAAATACTTTTGAGTATTATAGAAAACTTCATTTTTTAAAATACCTAACACAAAATTGATGTAAAGTCTACATAATAATAATAAATTTAATAATTTTGATCGGTTAAATTTTAATTCACGATAACGTGTGCTTTAATAAAGCACTATAAATAATAAATTACACTTATTACTAATATAAATTTAAAAAAATAAAATTCTTTTTTTTTAATATAAAATTTAAATCTAATAAAACGTTATTCGTTAAATGATTCTTTTAATGAATTATGACATGGAAAAATATTGAAAAGTGTGATGTTTTAAGATGATTACCCGGTATAAGCGCAAATAATCCAAAAAACTATATATTTAAAGTAATCATTAAAGTAATCAAATCTCATAATATGTGGTCCGCTCTTGATATTAAAGTGCATAAAAAAAGTGAAAAATATACTTTCACTAAGAACTTCCGTTCTTGGGCCATCACTGGCTGCGCTCGATCTCGTAATTTCAGATACGACGTTTTTATCTCATATACGAGCGCTAACGAATGTTTATGGTAAAACGTAAGGCGGAGGCGACCGCGCAGACAAGAGAGTTGATCTACACAGACGAGGGCTCTTCCATGATAATTTTACACTCACACATAAATTTTTATTAAATAATCAGTAGCGATCGACGTTAACATTGTTGCTTAACCATATTAACTGTTCAGCTCTGCTCTAATAAATGGATACTTATAATTCGACATATTCTTCTCGATTCACATCGAAATGTTTTTAATGAGTGTTTTTGCTCGATGCATTTATTCATGAGTGTGTATTTTCATTCATCATGCGTTATTTTTTTCTTTCTTTTTAAATCAAAATTGTTAAACACTTGCAAATTTAACGTCCTTCAAGTGCTACTGAATCATTTAATTTACATAAAAATGTGTACTGTATTGAAGGTGCAAGAGTAAAAATGCAGTTTCTTCGATCCTCATTCATATGAATATTTAAGAAAAAAACACACATATTTTTTAATTTATGTATCAATTCTTTCAAAGCAAATTAAATGAATAATAAATACAAAATTAGCTATTAAACATCTTGTGGAATGGGTGAGCGCTAAAATATTATTTACTCCAATGACGGCTTTTCCACAAGAACAAACACAAAGTGAAATTTAAAACAATTTTCATTTTCACAGAAAACAAAATTTATTATCAACGTATACTATCTTTCATATTCGTTATACATAATAAAATGATTAATATTTTATGTATCAAATATTTATTTCTTTTTTCTTTATTAAACATTATTCAAAAATATTTAAAAAATTATTTTCATTATATTTCAAACTAATCCAGAAATAATTGTAAAAATTAAAAAATTCATAGGGAAAAATATTAAAAATTCTGAAAGTAAGAAGAAGCTTGAACTCAAAGATTATGGTCCTAACTAAATTAAAGTTGAACACAAAAATGGTATTTCTTAAAACTTATAATAACAAAATTGATTTTAAATACATACAATTAAATATAATTTATTAACAGACGTTATTTTTATTTGAAATTACATCTAATTTAATAATTACACATATATAATATTTAATATTTCACAATAATCTCACGAAAATATTTCCAAGGAATATTTTTTCTAAAATAATCATAAAATAATGTAAAAAATTTACTTTTATAGAATAAATTGTGTTTATTCGATAATTGATTACACAATAAGTAATGTTTTTCCAACCCATTGAAATAAGAGCACCTCTGGTTTCTCACACTACAATGTTTCACTTTAAAGGATTTTACACACATAAAATAAGCTGTAAGGCAGGACCGCTTCTTTATGCACATGAAATTTAGAGAATGTAAACTTTACGTGTACCACGCCTATTTGACTTGTTACAGCCGAAATGAGAAATTATAACACACGTTTTCATTGTACACTTTTGCATGGAATCCTAAAAGTTTTATCGGTATTCCGATATTTCTTTAGCGTTCAATTATGTTTAATTGTACAACTAGAGTACAAGTACAAATTAAATCATACTCTGTATCATACTTCTTAGAATCATAAAAATTTAGTTTATAGTAATTTTTATATTGAATTATAAAGAAGTTAGTTTCATAACTTATTATTGATATTGAGATAATATATATTAGATAATATATATATTATTTGTCAAAAATTTCCATAAATGCCAATAATAAAATATTTGAATTCATACACAACATTTTCTTGTAATTATAAAACACCTCGGCAAATGACATGTTTTAAAATATTCTATAATTAGAGAAGTTTATTAAGATAAAATTCGTTTGACAGATAAAAAAAAAATAAGTATTTTATCCTAAATATAATACAACATATGGATTATAAATTCAAGTTCTTGGTAAAAAAAAAGGTTTAGTACTTAAGCAACGAGCAAGAATTTAATAAAAATTGTACAAAAATTGTTCAGTTGTTCATAATTCCTTGTTTATAGCTTAATAGATTTGAATGTATAAATTAAATAAAAAAACTTAAATTATTAATATAGATATCAAAGAATTTTTAAATATTCATTATCAAATTATAAATTATTAATTTTCGAAATTTCATATTTATTATAGTAAAAATGCTATGTATACATGATGTCCAAGAAATTAAATCATAATAATTTTGAAAAAGAAATTCATAATAAATTCCCCTAATTAATATAACCTACAATTTATGATATAAATCATATTTTGCCTGTGTATAATATATTATTGTGTTGTAATATATTATTGTAATTTTATAAATTATTTATGATTTTATGTTGTATATCGATATAATTATAACGAATATATTTTGCTTCATATGTAGTTATTATTATAAAATCAATGCTAAAACGACCTTATTTTAAAATTTTTTGTTTACTAAGATCTCTTAAATATTCGATAAAGCAATTGATATCATTATAATTTAATTATTAACAACTATTATTATTTGAACAATTCGAGTAAATAGCAAGTTTAATAAAAGTATTTTTCTTATTTGTTCTTATCTTTTATTGATAAATTTTTTCATTCTATAAAATTATATATAAATGCTCAAACGCTTTATATAGGACTTCTTAAAATTGTAAGATGTCTTTAAATTGGTAAGATTAATACTCTTTTTTAATATATTAAATTTTTCATAATAATTATTAAAAATGGAGAAAATTATTAAAAAATGATATTAGTCAAACAGTTCAGTTAAACGAGACTATAGATAAAAGCAATATTAAACTAAAATATTGTGTATTATGAATGTTAATTACATTAAAAATATATTTTTTATAATTTATAAAATCAAATACTAAATTTTATAGATAGTAAATTAAATTAACCATCTAATAACAAAATTATTTTTACCTACATTATATTTTAGGAATTTGATTAAAATTAAATTAGAAGATAAACTTGACACAATCTTGCATTATCTTTTAAGATTTTCTATATTCATAAATTTGTTTTTTTTCTCGTCATAAATATTTATTTATAAATATTGATAGCAAAATCTTACGCTTAAAAATCTAAAATTTACAAAATGGTGATAAGGTACAGTTGTGTTAATAATTGCACAAATTAATAATCTCATAAAAAATCATTATCGAATATTAATAATATTAAGAATAAAATAATTAAGAATAAAATATTTGCTATTCCAACGTGATTACAAAGTATACTCTACTTAATAAATTATCAAAATAAGTTTAATAAATTTCATGTTACAGCAAAAATTTTGTTTTTTTTTCTATGAATTTTAAATATTTACTATAAAAACTCTTTGTAACTCATTTTTCTGTAAAGTATAAGTACATAAAGTCGCCTTAAATATCTAAAGCAATCAAAAGACCATCCTGTTGCCTAATACATTTTGCTTTCACAACTAATCCTATTTCTGTAAAAATGTCTCGGAACCTGCTTGAATAACAACGCGATCATAGATATGTATATATACGCATTAACTATGGATTGAAGAAAAAAGTTTGTAATTTTCATTGTGTCCAAAAGCCTCTGCCTGCCTTTGTCATGTTAACGCGTAGGAAGTCGAGATATCCATCTTGAATTGCCCTTATATTCTTTATTGTATAGAGTTTTTTTCTATTTAAGAAGCCCAAAACTAAGATATAATTCAACAGCATAACATATAAATATTAATAATGAAAAATGAATTCCTTTCTTATCTTTCTGGTTCTATATAGATTGACACATTTGTATCAAATTTATACATACAATTTATTTATCATCTATGGTAAGAATACATTAGTTTTACATGACACAAGTAACTTATTCAGTTGTTATTTTAATATTACTATATGTTATTTCAATACACATATAGCAATTGAGTTGATAATATAGATCTTGTATCGATATTACCAATACACAGTTACATCAAAAAAGTTAAGTCAAATTTAGTTTTAATGAATATTGAAGATTAACATTAAAAAACTGAATTTATTATTTAATATTTGTTTAATTTGTCGAATTTAATTTCAATGCACATCAATTTACTTTGAAAATTAAATTTAAAAATGTTATCCAAAATATTCATTTGATGAATTTGAATTTTAATAAAAAGGACATGAATGGGCATTTCCGTTTTTAAATGTGAAAACTTCTCGAGATGAGATCGCTTAAAGTAATCAATTACCTCTTTTAGAAGAAACTTATTCAAGATAATTATTCAATTTAGTTATTGAGTTATATAGATGAATATCGCTCAACCTTTAATAAAAACTCTTTGTCCTTGTTTACTTTTTAAATTTGTTAAAAATACCGTGCTTACCTAAAATAATCACCATTCACAAAAAGGGATTGATTGATTCGTTCGTAAAAGGGAAAATTACTGTATATTTAAGAAAATATTTGTTCAGATCGCTTAAGTAAATTTCTTTAACAATTCTTTCTTTATAAAATATGTAAGCTTTAATTACAAAAGAAGAATTTGAAATAAAAAATTTATCTGTTTCTATTAAAATGCTATCGAGTTAACACGCATTTAAAATTTTTCTGCTCTCAAATGAACGCATTTTAGGAAGGGTAAAGGTAATTTATGAAAAGAGAAAATCTATTGAAAGGAGTGCGAAAAAGTTGATATAGACACATGACCGTGATCATATATTCTGGGAACAATATTTTTCTCGCGAAAACGTGTAAATGCGATTCGTTATCAAACCGATGCAAGCACTGGTAAGAGAGGATTTAGTTTCATTTGATCCTCGTGTGTTCGTTTTGTATTACGAATCATTCGTCGTTTTCATCCTTGGGGAAGACGTTATTTCCGTACAACGGCCTGTATGCGTTTTTAAGTGCTCGAGCCGACGCGATTTTCAAGTAAATTGCTCTTGTATAGAATATAATGGTATGCTCATTCAAATTTTATATCATTCTGTATATTTTAGATGTCTGGCTTCGAATATCGCAAATAATCCTTCGAAATTTGAAGGATCTAATTGAATATTATACTGAAAATTTATTAACTGGAGTTTTTATGAAATATATAAAATGTATCTACAAAGGATATAAAACAATAATATTATTCTAATATTGCATATTTTTCAATCTTAATTATAAAAAATAATAATGTTTATAATGTTTTTAATAATATTTTTTCCTAAACTTGAATATCACATAATTAATAATTACTTTTTTAATTTTTAAGTTGTAAATAAGTTATAGATTTTTTAAATTACTCATTAATAATTAGTAGCATCTCAAGAATATTTTTAAGAATTATTTAATATTTTCATTTATGAGAATAAATTAACTTTTTTAACAGTAGTAATAATCGATTTCTCATTTTTTTTTAAAGATCTTTATAAGAAGTAAAAATTCTATTTGAATTTTTTTTAATTAATCAGAAAATAAAACGAGAAAAAATAAAATCTAAGAAAATTAAATTTTGTACAAGTAATCTTCAAAGCTCAAAGATAAATAATTTTGGAGTAAGATTGTTTAATTCATGAATGTTAATGATTTTTAATTTATTTTTTAATTATTTGTTCATTGCGTCGTTAATACCAACGGTAGATATTTATTTTTAAAGTTTTAAAAACAATTTCTGTGATAGATTTTAGACAAAAGTCGAATAAGGCTTTAATTTAAATGCAAGTTAAATAAGTTCGACATTCATTGATTAAGATTTTCATATTTTCGTTCACTTATAGAATAAAACATGATCTATGGTCAAATACTATCTTCCAATTAATTTATTAAATGTCTTTTTCATTTCAAATAAATATCAATTACAGTGAATTTATTAATTTTATTTATAATTAATAATGCATTTAAACATTCCATGGAATTCATTACACGTTTACAAAAGCGCTTAATACCGAAGATTACTACATTTCGACCATTCGATTTCGTAGTCTTACTATAAATAGAATTTATTACATTCATAAATAAAGATAGGCGATAATACCGTACGGAGGACCATCACTGAGCAGTTGAATAATTATACAAATCGTCAAATTATATATGTTCATTGGATCCTTTAAATTCTCAGGAACGCAGCTTATTAATTATTAAATTTATCGAAAAATTAAACAAAACAAAATATATATGCAATTCATATACCGTAACTATGGACAACCACGTGCCACTGACAAATCCCGAAGAGAAAGCTAAACGGGCAGAAATTGCGATTTAAAACCGCCTAGCGCGACTAAAATGCGCACCAATCCATAAAACATAAATAAAGTACAAAGCCAGGAAACGGCATCATGAAAGGGCGGAGGGAGAGTATCCACTGGCTTGACAGTGTTAGCATTGCCCGATTTCGCACGAAATATCTAAAATAAAATTGCCTCGATGCGGCTCGAAAACAAAGAGAGCCTCTCGCGAAACGGGCGGTAACTAACCTCGACCTCACCTCGCTCCTCTGGCAAGTGTCTTTCTCTTTCTCCCTTTTTGCGTGTCAGTGTGCGTGCGTGCGTGTGCGGATGCGCGCGCGTTCAAGCCTCTTGCATGTACATCTCGGCAGCTTCGGCGTGGTTTTTCCGAGTTGCACAGGCTTTCTCCCCCTCGGTGACGAACTCACGCTGATGGCGCTGACGCGCTTGTCACTCAGTTCGCGAGGTGCACGTGTTTCGACGTGGGGGTGGGAGGAAACGAGCGGCGACGACAGGAACAGACGCGCGAGTGAGATAAACACCGGTCGTTGTCTGTACGCACGTTGCGCCGCGTACCGCGCGACTGTCGCTCGTGGTGGAGTCGACGGCTCGAAAGTCGAAACCTTCGCTCTACGCCGCCACGCGCTCCCTCTCTGTCCTTCCTTATCGCACTCACGCTATCTTTCTCTCCCTCGCGTCGCTTTCATACGTAAGTGTGTAGGTGCGTCGCGACCGTAGGTATAAGGACGGCAGTCCCTCCGTCTCAGCGCGCATATACGCCATACATACGCCACACCCTCGCCTACGTTTCTTTTCCACTCTTTCTTCGTTCTTCCTTGCGCGAATGTCATGCTCTGTCTGCGTGTGCATACGTGCGTGTTTAAGGGGTGGGAGAGCCGAGCGTGTGCGTGTGCGTCACTGGATGCACTCTTCTTCGGTGCCTCGATTTCTTGTTTTTATTTTGTTCCGCTGAACCTCGTAAGAGATCGCCGTATATGTAAGTTAATTCCCGTGTACCTTCGCATGGGCTTGGTTATTTCCATTTATTATCTTTCTTTTTCTGCCATACACCGCCAATCGATATTTCCCTTCTTTTGCTTGTACGCGCTCGTGCGAGAAGGACAATGGTGCTATCCTCTTCTAAATAGGGCTAAGTACTGTTTCTCTTCACACCCTGTAATTGTTTAATTTATAACGATCCACCCATTTTTTCCTTTTGGAAAATAAAAGTATATTTTTGGCGCAAATGGCTAATAAGTTTAAATGTTTTATACACATTGCTCGGAATAGAAAATTAGATTAATTTTTTTTCACAAAATTATTTACATTAATAAATTATGTTTTTTATATTTTCTTAAGCAAAATAGTGTTTTTCATTCTGTCATTAATATCCAACAATATGAAATTATCATTAAACAAGTATACGTGCAATTAAACATTTATAGAATAAAGTACTCGTACATCAAATTAATATTTGAAGTGCCAACGGAACGTCGAATAATAGTTAATTAATCTACCTACTGGTTTTTCGCTTTAAACGAATAATAATAGTTGTAAAAATAATTAAAATTTTATTTTTTGATATACGAAACGTTATAAACATAAAAATAGAACTTTCTGTTTGTTGAATATTGTATTAATTAATAAAAAATGACACCGTGACAAAGTATTATTTAAATTTAGTTTATCATTTTATAATAGATCATTTAGTTGAAATTATTGTTTAATTACTGTTTTCTAATTACAGACTTGTATAATTTACGTTTTATTACGTTTTCACATTTTTCTATGAAATTAATTAAACCTTTTTTGTTAATTAAAAGGATTTATTATCTACCATAAATATCAATTCTTGATATTTATTTTTGATACTATTTACTATTTTTCTTTCACTTGTATCAACTTGATATCCATATTTTATAATTTTTATTTAAAAATAAAATTATATTTGTAAAAAAAATTGAAGGTGATATTTTTATCATCTAATATTTTTATGAATGACATTATTTGTAATTGCTAAAGTTATGTATTTTACAATAAATACACTAATTATTTAAATATATTTTCATAAAGATAAAATACTTATTCATTTTTAGTGTATAATTTCTTAAAAATTCGTTGTTCAATAAAACATATGATGTAAAATTTGAATTTTATATAAACCAAATTCACGTATCTACCTCCTGATTACAATATTCTGTATTAAGTCGCAACCTTAAAGATACAAATAAAATAATGTATGCTGAGCCATGTATATTACAATTATGACTACTTATAAACAGTATTACTCTAACAAATATATTAAATATTTCAGCTTAGACTATCAGCTTCTTGGTTTGTTAATAAAATATCGAACAATTATCTTCTTATAAAAAACTTCTAATAAACTTTTGATAGAAGTAATATATATTCAATAAGATATAATTTTTTATAAAATATTAAACATTACTTAGTAGAATAAAAGAAAATTAATTAAATATAATAGATAATAATAATATATAATTATAATTACTAATAGTTGTATAACTAGATAGTAAGAAAAACGCTTTACAATATTTGAATTCATTTACTTTTATTGAAAATAGTGATATTTTTCCAGTAATAATAAAAAAGCTATTAGGAAATAAAACTTAAGTAAATCAAGTACTAAATTAATCATATAATTTTAGTCGTTTGTTAAATTTAAATGAATTGCTTGTTCTCAACAGCACAACATAATTAGATTTTCTAAACTACTTCTTGTCTACTTTAATTGCGAGACTAATAATTACTTTTGAACAAATTTAGAAAAGTATTGAAATTTTTTGAGCATTTAATTTTTTTCAGCATTTCGTAATTATTTTATTTTAAAATTTTGTACATTCTTCAATCAAAAGAGATTGATATTATTAAATTTATTACATACTGAAGATAGAGGACCCTAATCACATTGATTCTCCTTTCTCTTCATAAATTTATAGCCTCTGCTTAAGGTCCCCACTGGTTGAAAAGACCTTTCTTTGTATTAGGTGCGTCAGATACGGTGGCACACTAAGAAAGGTAAAAAAAATGCCGCGAAATAAAATTAATTAAAGAAAAATGCCGGTGTTCAATCGGTGCGCTTTTATTCTATACCAAAGTAAATAAAGAGAAGAAACAAGCTTGCAAAAGAAAAAGAGCTGTCAGATGACTTCCCTGACAATTTAGCCAGAAAGTTACAAACAATAAGTTAATACCAGCAGATTTTACGGTGAAACCGCCTGCGTCGTTAACCCCGTAGCGCTAGTTCATAAGACTTTCATTGTCAAGTGATCCGTTCATCTCCTTTTTTCTTTCTTACTTTCCAACCAAGGTGACATAATTCGCCTCGATGCAACGCCGCATTCGCCGTTACAAAAATTTTAAATTCGAACTTTTATTGTTTGATCCCACCTCTACTCCACTCGTATCCCTCCTAAATAAAAATTTACTCTTTTTAAGCTGATAAAATTTTCTCAACTTTTGACGCATAGAGAAAGTACTGAAACTGACGAATGCGATCAATTGCATTTAAGTCGCATACCTCAAATTCATTTTATTGAAAATAATAGAATGTAATTAATTTTGATATTAGACTGAGATCTGGTTGATCAATCAATACGAATAGAATTTGTTAATTTGTTATTTTAATTGCATTGGTAAAAGCAAACGTTGATATCTAATAGCAATAATGAATTATATTAAAACAACACACGATTTTCATACAAGTAAAACGATTGAAATCCAGAGTTTTTCCATCTCTGCATTTCAATAATTAACACGCACTGAGCGCATTCTTCCGTATAATTAAAATTCCACCGAAACTCTAATGTTCGTTCACATTTCATACTCCCAGACGCATACGAACTTGGCTGTGCAAAGTTCGACGTAGAATTTTTGCACAGTTGAGCCAAACTTTGCAAGAACTCGTTGTGCATGTATTAAATGCCTGTTTTACCTCCACTTGTGCATCGAATGCAATCTCTTGCTACTGTGTATTCATTCATTAGAGTTTTTCTTTCAAATTTCATCCTTTTAGCCAAATTCGATCGACAGCGTCCAAAAATGAACAGCGTTTATCTTAGTGCATGGCAAGCGTTCAATGAATTTAATTCACACTTGTCGGTCATGCTGTTGGCTACACGTCTGCTTCTCAAGCCTTAGTTAAGGTTTGCACGTACATACGGATATTTAGCACCAAGCTCTAATGAATCGGATTATCGAAAAATGCTGCTTATATTACTTTTTTCTTTGTTTTCAAATACGTTATACTGCTCCGACATAACGAGTTTTGCAACCAGAAAATAAATAAGAGAAGTTGAATTTTACTTGATCGGATATCCGGTTTGTATACGTGAATATATATGTTTTTCAGGAATAACAAAACTTTTCGGAATTTAGTTTACTGAACAAAACGAGTAAATGCAATTACTGCATTGTAACTTTTGGTAATAGCGAATAAAATAACGTGTAAACTTAATTTGTTATGGAAAAATAACTTTTTACTCTTTATTTATTTTTTTTATTTATTAATTTATTACTTTATTACAATTTTTATTTATTAATTTTTTTAAACATATTTAGTAATAAAATAACTTTTTTATTAATTTATTACAATAACAAATTAATAAATTCTATTGTCTCTAATTTCAAGAAGTTTTATTAATTACGAGTTTCAAACAAATAAAGCATTTTTATACATTTTATGCATGCTCTAAAAATTTACTTCGTAATAAATATAATTTTTAATTAAACTGTTCGACTTTCTCGATCTTTCTTTTCATAATTACATCTTTTAATATAATACATTTAATATAATATATAATCATATTACGCATTAAATATTAATAATATAGATTTTAATATAACACATTTGAAGATGATCATTTAAATTACAGAGGTATTAATTAAAGATTAAAGGTATCTGAAATTAATAAAAGATAAATTTTTAAAATAAAAACTAAAAATAAGCACAATCTCAAATTAATAATCTGAAATGATGAATATAAAGAACTTTTCTTAGTAATAGTGTACAAAATTATTCAGAAAATTTTGAGTTATTTTTGGATAAAAACTTATAATACGTCAGTAGACAAAATTCAACTTTCAAAGTTATATTGATATCTACTCGTGAATAACAGGGAAGATTTTCCAGAGAAAATGGAATTACGTATCGACAATGTTAAGAGTAATAAAGAAGAAGCCATCGCGGAATCACGAAATAACGGTAAATCATAAATAAATGTAAGTCGCGTTATAGCTTACACGGTAGACATTCGTATACACAATCACGTCGTTTAGCTCCTGCATATAAGCAGAAGATTTTTAATACTTTGAAATAAATAATATTTAACTAACAGAAAACATCAAAACTTATTTTCACTAACATTTTTTCTTTATCCTTAAAATTATGAGATTTGATTAGTTAACATTATGTTAATATCCCATATTCTCCAAAATATCAAAACAGTGTTACTATTTTTAAAAATAATGTACATTTTTATTGTGATATTTATAAATTATTAAATTTTAAATTATAAACAAAATTAAAATAACTTTCAGATATAAGCAAAAATCTTGAATATAAAACGACGCCTACTCCATATATGTAAATGAATAACCTGTTAACAACTATAGAAAATCATATTCAATATGCATTTGTAAATAGTAACATTACAAATACAAATATAATTAATTTAATATAAGCATCTAGTATAATTTAATATACTTTTCCATAAAAAAATCTTATAATCAATCGGCTTTCTTACATAATATTTTTTATATATCATCCCTGACGAATACTTTCCTCATTTGGTTAGTATAGTTTTTTATGCATAATTAATATTTTAATAATATTATATATTTTATAATTTGGATCTTTTTAATACAAAATTTTTCATGAAATATTTTATATCTATGTGCTGAATTTATTGAAATATCCAGCAATATCTTAATTTTCGTGATATTTTTATATTTGTCCTTGACGTACGTTTTAAAATTATATTTAGTTTGCAAACCAATAACTTTCGAATATTCAATAATTTTATAATATCTTATTATGAAAAGTCCTAAATCTTGTATGAATTATTATGTAAAAATAAAATAAAATACTATTTAAAGTTTGTGATAAAAATTCTTTGAGAGATAATATTTATTAATACATGAACATGCAGTCACGTTTGCACAAAGATTAAAAATCAATCGAAAAATATAAAAAATTTAAACAAATGAGCATATTAATTATAAACCACAAAGTTAAAAAGTTAAAAAAGTCACTACCGATCAAAAAATGGCAAAACTTGAACAAGAGTTTGGTATTTCGTATAATATATATGGAATTATTTTTAATAATATTTTAAAAGTGTGTGTATCTATATTAAAAGTTATTGAATTTTCATAAAAACTTATTTAACATAGAAATTTTTGAGGATGTATTAAATAAAGACACGTATAATTCAGTTTTTCTCTAAAGAATTTTAAAAGATGAATAATTGCAGATATACATTTTATAAGGAAACAAATATTGAATTTCAATAGAAACTTCCAATTAGATATCACAAATATTAACAATATAATTAAAATATAATATTTTAATTTGAAATTATCTTTTAAAATTTACTTTTAAATACTTAAATTACTTAATAAGCAATAATATTATTTTGTAATTGTTTTTTAAAAGATTATTTTTAATTAAACTTTTAAATAATACTATGAATCTCATATAAACTATCTAATTAATATTAAGAGTATATACAATGTAAGTGATTTTTTTATTATTCATTTCTAATATAATAAATGTATAAGAAAGATTTGAAAATAATTTGCTATCAAATAACTACATGAATAGTCAAAACTTTTTTTACTTAAAAAAAGTGAAAAGTATATTACAATATAATTTTTTAATTTCATGTTTTCTCAAAATTCGTAATAAAAAATATTTATTATTGTAAAATACCTTTTTTTAAATTCAGCTAAAGAACTTTCAACAACAATTTTTTAATTTATTAACATAGTAAGGGGACATGTACAATAATAATATCACGTTTTTTATAAACACATCACGGAAGATAATAAAATATAATAATCATTAATTGATTGATTTATCAAAATATTTGTTTACAAGATAATCTGAGAATGCAAATTGACACCCTTAGTACTGGAGGTTGGGCTTAAACTAAATCATTTATTTATCACGTGACAAAAAAACCGCGTCATTGAACATAAAATCGATTCATAGCAACGGTTTCGATGTTTTGATAATAATTTATAACAAGCTCGGAGTTGTTCACCTCATGAAAGAAAAACCTCATATTTTTGGCGAAAATTCACGTACTGGTCATCTAATCGTCTATATCCAGAAACGCATAGATAAACCTGCATATACGTTAAGAAAGTTTAAAGAGAATGATGCCATAATAATAAGTCCGAAGACTCGATATACCTCCGACTACATGAAACTTTAAGGAGCGCGAAAATGCACATGCTGCGCATTTGACCCTCATTATACGCGTTTTCATTATCATGACAGAGTTCCTGTGTATATCATAGTAATGATAGCTAAACTTTGTTCTCTTTCAGATTACTAAGAGTTATAATTTACTAAGTATTTCAGTTTCTTTCAAACTCTTCTTTCAAACAAGTTTAAATCACCATCATACTTTTTTTTCTTAACATCTGTCTTTTATTGAAATTCTTTGGATTTACTATCTTAAAATTTACAAAATTATCTGCTCGTGAACAATGCATTAGTTTTCATATATGATGCATTTTTGTAAAAAGATGAACACTTATTTTAGTTTTAAAGTACAGTTTAAAAGCTAGATGTTATAGATTATATTAATGATATAATCACTTTAAAAAACATTTGATTTATAAATATAACAATTCATTAATTTTTATTAAACAAATAAAAGATTAAATTTTACTAGTTACTATATGTTTGTATAATTTTTATTTATTTTTTAATTTATACATGTGTGTAAACATTAGTAGTAGAAGTCACATATTTTTTTATGTAACACCGTTTCAAATATATCAAAACGTGTTCAGTGACGCAATTTCTCAATTCGTACAATATATCTTACTAATATAGTACATGTAATATAAATACAAGAATCGTTCTTTTTTTTTAAAGGTTGTGCGAAAAATCTTTTGATTACTTATGCGATATAAATACTCTTGGAAAAGAAAAAACAACAAAAATTTTTGATGTTTTTATAAACTTAACATTTATATTAATTAGGCAATTTCTTGTAATTATAAAATTATGGATGCCATACCTTTTATCCAAAAGATAAGAACTGTTTAAAAAAATACAATATGCAAACTTCAACCCCTTATGGCCAACAACCACCCGTTTTCCTAGATTGAGATAAAACACCCATTTCGATAACTACGACGCTCCAAACTGCAGTTAGTAGTTACTAGTTCGGAATAACTGATCTCGGAACATCTTTAACTATGATCCAAGCACCTTTCAGTCCCTTCCACAAAACAATGAGCAAATATGTGGCCATGCGTTTCAAACTTTTTTGTTGCGAAGCCTTCATTTAGGCAACGAGACATACACGTGCGCCAAGATTCATTTTCCAATCATTTTGCTCACTTGTCAAACCAACTGTGACCCCAAAAACCTGGAAATATGTATATCATGCATTTCGTAATTATACACGTAGAAGTTGAAAGTTGGAGTAACTATTTCCTTTGGATTAGTCGTTAATATTTAATGCTAAAAAATATAAATTTGAAAAGGCTTTTTAGATAAAATTATTTCAAGAAAAGTATAAGGCCTACAAAAACATTTTCTTAATTAGTTTTAACTTATACTATTTTTATCATCATTTTATTTTATGGGTTAAAGATGCTATAGGAAAAATGAATATAGATTTTTTTTATTTTTAATATTTTATAGAGTTTTAAAAAATTTAAATTAGTAGTAAATATTTTACGAATCTTTGAAAAAATTTCAGATGTTTATTTAAAATACTTTTGGGGTATAATAACGTTCTTTTAGTAATTTTTTATATATCCTTTTATAAAAAATAATATACGAAAATAGATGATGAAATTAGATAATCCATGTAAATTTAGTTTTCATTAAATGATTATGTTTCTTATTAATTCTAAAAATTATATTTGCATTTATACAGTACATTTGGAATAATAACCAACAACTAAATATAAAGAAAAATATACTTCGATAATATTTTAAAATTCAAATAAAATTATCAAAAATTACAAATTTTGCTATAATTCTACTTTTTACTATTATTTTATTGAAATTTAAAACCTTAAATTTGTATTTTTTTTTTTAATTTTGTCCAAAAACGCATTGTTCGTGATGATAAGAGATATTTAAATTTTTATTTGATCTTCGTTATTGTCTAAGCTCTATAATTATTTTCAATATGTTTTTTACACCTAATTTTTCATTAAATATTGTTCTATTAATAATTGCTTTATGTATAATTCTATATATAATACATGTAGAAGTACAAGGTCAACTATTACCAAATATAATTTTGATATATTTATAAATTAAAAAATGTAAATGAGTATTTATGCATTATCAGATTAAAGTTAAAACTTCATTTAAATTATAATTCATTTCTTCAAATCAAATTTGAAAAAGTTGAATGAAAAAACTTGAAAAAGTCCAATGTTGAATGATTAAGATTTGTACATTTATGCATTTTCTGTTGTTTATTCACTATTTTATGTTTGGTAATGTAAATAGTTTGGCTCTCAACTAATAAATATTTTAACTTAATTGACTAATTAATAAAAGAACTAGCCCAATGTTATTTTAAGTATAAATTTTTTTCGTTATTACTTTATGCTAAGTAAACTGCTTTATTTAAAATTTTAAATGAATAAAACAAAAGAAATTCAAATAAAATTTTGTGTAATTTGTCTTAAGTTTCTGTTATATATTAAGTAATTATTATTAATATATATTTTACTACAAATACAATAAATCTTATAAATGTTCAACTTTTATTTTATATGAGCATTTTATAAATTAAGATTCATATTTTTCATTTTTTATTAGAATATCATAAAATTCTTTACGAAATTTAAAAATAAAAATTTTTTTATTTAAATTATATTAGTTTCTTGTCTTAAACTAATAATTCTTGCAGCTCTCACAAACAATAAAACATCCCTCTAATTAGTCTTTTTAGATTTGTATAAAAAGTACTTACACTATTATTAAATGATTCAATCGCTTCGTATTGTGAACAAATATTTTATTTCTTTTACTAATTTTTCGCTTATGATTATAATATTATGCTTTTGACATTTTCTTCTATTGATATCATTTAAATTATATGCTTATACTGATATTTAAATGCAGATTGAATAAAATTAATCCTGAACTAATTCTCAAGTTCATAATACAATATTAAATCATGAAAGACTTTTGTTTTGATTCTTATTAAAAATAATTTTAATGAAATGTATGTGTTTACTAAATTATTAATTCATACAGAACTATAAAAATACTAAATTTTAATTTTAATTTTAACGTATTGTTCTATTTATTTACTTGAATAATTAAAGATTAACAGATTTAAAAATGTTTTTATACAGTAAGTGTTCTTTTATACAAACACTGTTTTGTAATAAGAACACATAATTAATAATTAGAAATCTTTTATCAGTATTTGAGTAATCATTATTCTTACATCTCATATTTTATGTATTAAATCAATACAAATAATCTGAATCTTAATCCTTAATATTTAAACAATGATTAAAAACAGTTATTATTTAGAGAAATTTTTGACAGTTAAGTAATGGATAATTAGATTAACTACTTTAAATGAATAATTTTTCAACTTAAACGACTCATTATTAAATTCTGATTTAGTATTATAAATTGAAAATTATAATACTACAAAAGAAAAAAAATATAAGAATAACTTCATATTTTTATCTAAAATAAATTGAACTGTAATTGATATATATTGAATTACAACATGACTTATCGGTGATATTTAACAAATAATACATACGAAATAATACATACAAAAAACAGGATAAAATATACTAAAGTCTATTATTAAAAGACATTTTTAAATTAATTTTTAACATATTTTACAATCAAAATATATGAAACTCATTATTTTGAAACTCAAATATTATTTCAATTATTTTTATTGATGGAAAATACGTAATACCATAATAAAATTAAAAATAAATATGATTCAATATACAATATTTTCATTGTATTCTATTTATTAATGTTAATTTATGAAATTATAATCAGTTCAAGTAGTAAAATACTTAGTAATAGTCATTCCCTTGTAAAGTAGTTAAAAAATTATGCTATCATTATAAATTAGCTTTTAAAAGAATAAGAAAGCTAAATTTTTAATCAACATATAAAGTTCAAAATATTACTAATATTTTATGTATTCGTTTTTTCTTAATGACAGTACGTATTGCTAAATTATAATTTAATAATAATTGTGTAAAATAATACTGAAACAATTGCGATATATTTATTTCAGAATGAGTATGAAACAGAATTCCTTTACTAAATGGTGCTATCAATGACAACAGTCGTAAAGTAAGTTGTAAATAACATTTCGAAAAACAGCATAAAAAGTTTTATCGACGTTATGTGTTACTCATCTTGTAAAGCCACTTTTGGCATCACAGTGCGCGCGATTGCATATTTATTAATGAAAGGAAAAAATTAATGGCGTGCTTAACAAAGAAGCAAGCAGCTGATACATGGGGCGAGAGTATCAAAAATATGACTCACTATAGACGCATGTCACCAAGTAGGACAAACAAAATACAACCGGAACTCTCTTGTTTTAATCATATTCGAATTGCTGTGCAGAAGAGTGCATCCTAAAGGTTGATCTTCTTTCCATAAAAGATGTTTTTTCTATTTTCCTTTCAGTGCTTAGTAAGAGTACAAAAATTGCGCATATATCTAGTGTTTATGTTAATGCTATTTTACTAAATTCATTAAGATATATTTGATAATAATACACGTAGACAAGTGTTTTTGTAGACAATTGTTACTGTAAGAAGAAATTTCATTTGATAGATAATGTTTTATACGAAAAATTATAAATATTAATCGTCTCTATCAAACGATCTCCTAGAAGTCGGATAAAATGCAATCCTTACCCTCATCAACATGTACACAAATTTTAATCTGACAATTTTTGATTAAAAACTTGTTTAAAATTATTTTATTTTTTTACATATTATGTTAGTAAATTTTAACAATTTTAAGATAGGAAATTAATGATTGTTAAATTATGGTTATTAAGTTTTTAAACGAACTAGTAATTATTATAATATAATTATTTGAAAAATTATTAAATCTTAATTCATTTACACGTTTTAATAAAAATAGTTAATATAAAATTTGATAAATTACTCATTTACAACAAAATTGTATATATTTTACAAATTATAAATTGATATTTTTATAAATTTTAATAATAAATATAATAAAATTATATGAATATGAGTACTTCGCTAAATTTTACATATATGTATTCATACCTTTGAAAAATATATCATAAAGTTATAGTTCAAGACTAAACTTACAGTTTATGATTACGTAATCATAATTTTGCAAATAAAAAAGTACGACTCACTTTATTAGTCAAATATAGATGACTTGTGAATAAATTATATTTATTCTTCAATATTCTATGTTATGCAAACATCGGTGTATATTTAAGCAACATTATCTCTTTAACAGTTTCAACATTTAAACAACAATATACATGTTTCGTGTGTTTATGTTTCGCATGCACATAATAGTTCTCAATTTTACCCAAGTAAGCGATGTGATGTTTTCTTAAAATTTATCGGGTGCGCATCGAAGTAACTATGAATTTTTCATGATGTCATGACCTTATATTAATGTCTGTTGTCTCCTTTAGTTTTAGCTCACCATATAAGGTTCACAGTAAAGCAAGTTTTTTTAACCACTCAGCAATAACTTGGTTTTTAATATAAATTTAATAACCTAAATTTATTTGTAATTACATTGCAGTAAAGTAGTTGTTAAACTATTTGAAACATATCTAAAATAGAATATAAACGAAAATTTGTCAATATAAACAATAATATTTGAAAGTTCATTCAAGTTGAAAAGTTGTAAAGATGAAAAAGTAATATTAATAATAATAAAAAAAAGTAATAAAATTAAAAAATACATTGAGAACAATGATACAATTGAAATATAAATTGCACATCTGTTTGGAATATAATTTAAGATATTTTAATAATATTGTTAATTGATATTATTTCATTGATTATTTTAATTTCTATTATATTCAATATAATATTTATTTCTGCATAGAAGGAGCGGCAGTTTTTGTCTATTGATAATTTATGAAGCTTATAATTTTAATAAAAAAATAGAATAATTTAAATGTATCAGTAGTAAATTAAATGTTTGTATATATCTATATTATAATAGTGCAAAAAGAAATAATAAAATGTATCTTCAAATATCACACGTAAATTGAAAGAATACGTTTGCGCAATTTGATAATATTTAGTTTATTTAAATCGTTCTTGTAAGAAATAAAATTATTATTTTTCAATAAAATTGTGATTCAATAAAAATGAGACGGTCAAGGAGAGATCCTAGGCAATATTATAACAAAATTTATTCCTCCGCTAGTCGTATCAATGTATCTGATCATAAAGATACTTCTTAGCGAATTTATGTCTGCCGGCAACAATTCTGAGAACTGCAAAACCTAGTGAATGCTGTATTTGAGAATCATTGAATACGAGGAAGTGAAATGCCGATAATAAAAAAAACTTGTACAGCTTATTTCAACAATAATTTATTTGAAAGTTCTAAAGTCAATCAAAAACTACATGTATACATAATATAATTCTAGAATGACAGAACTCTAAAAACATTCACAAGAATTACTTTCACTGAAATATCATAAAAAGATAAAGTCTTCGAAGATGATATCATAGTCTTGATTAAAGCCGTAGAATCGAAAGGGTCCAAGATAATAATGATAGTAAAAAAATCTTATTTAAACAAATGCTTCTGCAAAAACAATTGACAAACGAAGTTTCTAGTTATAGTGATTATTATTGTAAAGTATAAAAACAATAATACTTATAAGAAAGTAAAATAAAAATACAAAATTCAAATTATGTAATCCAAACATGAATATAATATATCTTTTTATAATATAATTTTAATTTGTTTTGTCAGAGCTATTTCCTTATTATATATATATATATATATATATATATATATATGTATGCATTTATGCATGCATGTATGTATTTACGTATGTGTGTATGTATATCTCAATAATTGTAAATTATATTCATTAAGTTAAATAAAAATTAAATATTGAATAGTAATAAATAAATCGTGATAAATGAATAATATTTTAAATAATTAAAAACTTTATTTATTTTAGAACAGGGAAAACGCAAATCATTTTTATAATTGTTACACATCAAATTAAAAAGTATGAACCTTACGTTATAATTTTCCACTTTTGATTACTTAAAATGTAAATGATCCGTGTCTGTCTAGATATATTAGCACAGATTATTTAAATCAATTAAATTATAATGATTAAGAACAGGAAAATTTTACAGAATTCCTATTTAATAAAAATAGGAATTTTTTTAAAACTGGAAAATTTGATTAATATTCTATTTAAGTTCATTATTTCTTGATAGAATCTTTTTACGTAAAATACATAATAGCAATATTGAGTAAGATGGTTCATAAATTTAATATAAAATGAAATCAAAACTCATTTAATTATTGTACTTTATGCACTTCTATATATTATACATTGTTTAAATATAAGAAGTATTAGATTGTAATCAATTTTTCAACAACGAAACTGACATATTTTGTTTCGTATTTAGCATGATGACAATTCATATTAAATCAATTCAGAATATTATTTTAATTTAATGTAATAAATTAATAAGTAATTCATAAATTAATAAGTTGTATTAATGTAATAACAAAGAAATTTAGAAAGATATAGCTGTTGTGAAATATAGTGATACTTATTCTATATTAGCTATATTATGGTTTAAAATATTATTAATGAAAAAAAACAATGCAGTTTCTTTTATTAATGTTAAATCAGTTATTTTAAACAAAAAATAAAAATACTGAGAATTTATATTGATTAGAAAAATCTGTTTTAGGTTATAGTAGAATAATACATTGTCACAAATCTAGGCATAACTTATATGTGTAGTTAACTAATATTTTTCTTTTTTAATGAAACTTATTGTTTATCTTCATAAAAAATAGAGAAATATGGTAAATTCGTAACGAACATTTATAAGTTTTAAAGAGTTCATTTGAAACTTAAAATGATCTTTTATCAAAAAAATTATGAAATGCATTGAATATTTATTGAATAAATGAATTTTAATAATTACTTTTTACTATTTTTATGCATGAAAATATTGAAAATTGATGTGCATATAAATTTATATTTTTTTATATAATCATCTAAAACTTTATACTCACATTAATACGATTATAGGTAAAGTAGAATTTTATTAATTTATTTTACCTTCTTGTACACATACTTACTGCAATTGCCGAGCTTGGCGCCACTTCACGGTTTCAATGTCTGACGGACAAAAATTAACTTAACATCAATTTGATCGTATAATTTCTTGTCGTGATTATTACATGAATGTTATGTTAACTATAAAAACAAAATATTTTAAGTCGAACATCTATAATACAATTATTGACCATTTATTATTAAAAATGTAAAAAAATTGTTAAGTTTTTTATTTAAGATTTCCACATTAAAAAAATATTATTGAGAATAGATATAATATAATTAATTCATCATTGGTTTAAAAAAAATAACAAATATATTCAAAGATATGTAATTTAATTGAAAAAAATTATCCACGCTTTCAATCCAATGTTTTTCTTATTAAAATAAAAATCACTTTTCTAAAAATTTGTTGTACATACATGTATTATAAATTACTAAAATAAAAACTTACAGAGATTGAAAAAAGTATAAATTAGTAATCAATTAATTAAAATATATTATCTTATTGTAATTATAAATTTTGAATTTTTTAATTTTTTAATTTTTTAATTTACTTCTCAATACGTTTTTTATACATATTTACAAAATTAAGCCAAGATTTATCATTTATTTTTATTTGTTATTAAATTTTAATTTATTTGTTAAAATTTATATGCTATCATCATATCAAAAAAAGTTCATAATTTAAGATGGTTTTATAAAAATTATCCAATAGTATTATTTCATAAAATTTATATAACTTTTATAATTCTACTTCATAGTTTCTAAAACATATAATTTCGTACATAATTATTATAAAACTACATCTAAATATCACAGTTCATATATTATTATAAATTATTTTTTGGTCTAATAAAATTTTTTCCATTATGCTTTCTATCATCACCTTAAATAGTATTAAGTTTTCATAACAAATTTCATTAAATAATAAATTTTCCATAACTAAATATTTTACCACTTATTTTTCATTGTTTATAAAAATATATAAATCATGATTCATTTTAATCGATAGTTTAATATAAAATATGATTTAATGTTGACTTGATAGATTAATACATTAGTAAATTATAAATATATTTTTTGTTTTATATTGGTTACTACTAAAAAGTACTTTAATGTCCTATTGTATTTTTATTAAGTTTTGAAATTAACATCAAAGTATGGATTAAAATTTGCAATAAAATCTTTTAAATTATCTATTACTTATAAATCAGGTTAAGCTGTTGTTTAATAATTAATAGTAGAAAAAATATAAAAAGATTAATTTTTGTATAATATCTATTAAATTTTAATTAAATTTATATTACATTTTTTTAATAAATTAATCAAGCATACCTTAAATTTGGACGAAAATAAAAATGTATATAAGATTTAAATGTAATATTGTTTTTACAGTTCAAAAGAACACATCTTTACGTAAAGAAATCCATAAGACTTGCAGAAGACTTAAATTTTGAACTTCAATAATTATATTTAACATTATAATGAATCTTTTAAAGCTTTAAATTATTTTGGTCATGCACAATCAATATTTTATAGTTTTTTATGTATAAAATAATTTGTCATACTTCGTATACAAAAAGCTTATTTCGATTAACATTAAAAATGAATTTACGCTTATTATATAATTGAAATAACAGTCAAGAAGATCAAGTGAATAAATACTCTTTCTTAGTACCTTCATGTATATAATTTTTGAAAGTTTCCATTACATCAAAAACAATATTTCAAAAACAGAACGCAGGGTCGTGTGCAATAATAATTTCACAATTTTATTGTGGCTATGCATTTTCAAGCAACAAATGCATGAACTCTCACAACCTCCATTCAGTTAGAAAAAGAAGCAACGACAAAGCCGCGATACACCCTAGCTTTGGCAATATACCTTCTCTGCGATCAAGCATCGATTAAATTGCCCGATCGCTAACAAGCGAAAACGCCCTCGCGCATTCCCAAAACTACGGGGAGAGAGCGAGAACAAAAGCACGAAGAGAAGGACGGAAGGTGGCCCAGATCGCCGTCGCGTTTCGAATGATGTTTAGAGACACTTAGCAGGCGTACAGGGAATGTAGCGGGCTCTTACCAGAGAAGCAAAGGGCCTTCATTCCCTCTTCCCCTTTGTCATAGCTCGTGCGGTTTCCCGTCGCAGTAGTTCACTCACGACGTCGGCGGCACTTCCATCTCCGTAACGACGATCGCGCACGTAGAGTGAGAGCGTGGGTGCAAATTGACGCATGTGCGCCTGAAAAAAAATATTTGGCGTCTCTCGGCAGGGGAGCAGGGGCTACACACCAGAGACGAAGAGAGTAGAGCGAGAGAGAGAGAGAGAGAGAAAACGAGGGAGGGAGGGAGACGTTATAACGGGTGAGTCGTCCGAAGCGACGCAGCAGTTGCTACAGACCTCGAGCGAGGGATTCTGCAACGATGGCTGACACTGATTTTTCTGAAGCATCATGAAAAACACTATTATTTTTTAAATAGTCGACCTCTGTGTATTCTGGTGTGATCACGCTATACTTGTCTGCAATGCCTTGGAGAGAATCGTAGGCGAATGTTCTCGTTATCAGTTTATGTAAAAGACTCAAAGTGATAAATAATTAACCAAGAGAGATCAAAATACTCATATTAGTAAGATTTTAGTATATTAAGAAATGCATGAGTTTACGTTGCTTCACAATAGAAATCATAATTTGCACATGCAACTACTTCAAGATCTAAATTTCCAGTAACTTCACTGAACTGTAAATTTTATTGCTTTATTAGAGAATTGCCGTAATGCGAGTTCCGCATTTTTTCTAATACTACATACAGTACATTATGAAGCTAAAGCAATTTAGAAATAATGTTTCTTGGAAGTTTAATAAGTTCAAGGAAGTATCAATCGTGTTTTAAAAATGTTTCAAAAAATGTTTTAATCAACCAATATTTAAGAAAAAATTTCACAATTATCACGACTGTTTTGAAAGGAACAACTAACTTATCTTGGAAAATAAAACCAAACAACATTTGATACGAATGTATGTCATTGGTGACTTATAATTCACAGGATACAGATAGTTATTTAGCTTTTGTGCACTTAATGGATGGGCCTTAATTTAAAAATAAGGGGTGTATTAGGTATTTCATAATGCTTTATTAATGAACCCAATTTTTCGTTACAATGAATCAAAATTCAATTATTCAAAAATAATTTTTTTAATAAAAATATAACTGATTTCTAAATTGGTTTCTTAATTAAATAACATTCAATGAACTTTATTCTGTTGACAGATTAGCACAATTTTTAATTCTTTTGATCAAAATGTGAAAATGACCAAATAAAATCACCAAAATAATAAATTATTCATTTTCAAATATAAATACCTATATTTCATTATAGTATTAAATTTTGTATGCAATTATTTAATAACACATTTTATTTTGATTTTGAGTTAAAAACTCAACTTTTTTACATAATTGAGAGAATAAGCAACAAAACATCAGTATTATTTGTACATATCATTCACTGTAACAAATTTTTGAGTATATTTACATGAAAAATAAATTACATGAATTGCATAATGTTAATAAATTGTAACTAGATACGATGGATTACTTTCAAACATAACATCATCAAAGATACATAATACAATAAATACTTATAAAATGAATTCTTATATCAAGTATAATATTTAAAATTAAAAAATTTTAATTTTGTATTTGTATTAGATATTTTTATTTTATAATAAATTTTCAGAATAAATAACTTTAATTATCTGATTAGTATTAATACATACGAATTTATAAACATACTTATAAATGCAAAAATACCTTATAAGTTATGAACTCTAAAATATTAAATAACAATAATTTATTTGGAATACATTATTGTGAAAATTATTAATGCATTCAATGGTATTATAAAAAATTTACTTCAATGAATAATAATAAAAATAACATAGATAAAATAAAAATTTAAGCTGTCGGTTCTTTAAACCATGTTTGACTAAAAGTTTTTATTATAGAACTCTTATAAGTTAATAGTTAAGCCTTTCTGTTATGTAAGTGAATTATTTAGAATTTTTAATTTCATATGTAATGTAATTGCTTTTATTTAAAAATAATATTACATTAGTTAAATTTTTGCTAATTGTATTTTTTATTGTTCAGTGATACAATCATTCCAATGAAATATCATCTTTCTCTAATTGCAATGAAATTAATAAAACTTTCATATATTTCAAATATTTAAGAATTTAAAAAATAGTTTCTTATACAATTTACTTTGTATTAGGCAACCGTGAATTAGTGATGTAACTATCTAAAAAAATGTTGACATTTTAATAGTCTTTCTGCTTTATTGTAAGAAATAATAAGTTTTATTAATTAATAATTACGAAAATTATTTTAATGAAAAATTTTAGCAATGATAATTATCAAGTTTTGTGGCAGTCATAATTATAATAATTAGTAAAAACAGGCTTCTATCTAGAAATTTTTTAAACCCTTGAATTCAATGAAAAATTACAAATAAGGAATGTTTTGCTAACATAATTATCTCATAAAAAAGCTTATCATAAAATGTGAACAAGTTTATCGTACTGTAAATTTTATTATTCTTGTTTATATCTGTTCCAAAAAAAACTTTGACAATACAAATACCAATAATTTTTCAAATGAAATCGATTACATTGTGAACATCTACTTTTTCAACTAAAATGCAGTATACTAATATTGATAATAAGCATCGTCGTTCAAAATCAGTTATATTATTTGGTAAATATTCTAAGCTTAAACTTATACAATCGGCTATTAAAATCCATACATCTCATATTTATCACTAAAATAATTATACAATAAATATTTATTTCTTTAGACATATTAAATTATTTTACGTATTGTTACCTAAATATGCGAAATGTGTTTTTTATTTACGGGTACAGAACTGATGAGACACCCAATGTAAATCATTAATACTGATATGATCAAAGAAGGTGGTGAGAAACATAGCAAGTGGCATGCGATGATGATTGTTATCAACATTCTTACGAATTTTCAATTGGCACATTTAATCGATAGCCTTGAAATTCTTCATTTATACTATTTATTATTGCTTTGAAATCTTGAATTTCATTGTTAATAAATATTGAAATAAATATACTCTATATAGATTGATTAAATGTACATAAAAAATGATCTAATGGTAATTAATAATAGTTAAAACATTGATAGTATTATTGTTTTATCAAAATATCTGATTTTTAAATTAATTATTATACTAAGTATACGTATAATGAGCAGTGATAATACAAAATATATTTGTACAATATGTTTACTAATCTAATCAATAATTATATTTCATAAACTTCACTTTAAAAGAAACTTTAGGTATGAACTTATTATTAAAGAATATTGTTTATCTGCTAGTCTTGGTTAGTTATTGTTGTCTAGTTTATTTTAACAATCAAGATTTTTAGTTGAAAATTTCTTGTTATTTTCAAAAATTCAAAAAAAAATTTTAAATAATGTATGTTTTTCATACGATGTATTAAACAAAATTTTACACATTTTTTTTACACAAGTATTTAAAAAAAAAGTTTTTAATTTTACACTACTTTTTGAATTAAAATAAGTTTAAATAAAAAAATGAAATATCTGTTTCTGATGACAAAACGTCGTCGTGATAATTTTATTTTTACGATTGTGGAAAATACATGGTTATTATTTGGAAATAATTAAAAAATCTACATCTTAAGAAAAAATTAATTGTTTTTTATCTTTTTTTATTATTCAAAATGTAAAATGAAGAATACGGTATCTGTTTTATTATTTTTTAATAATCAAATATAAAACATTATATAAGAAATACATGAAAATTATTGCAATTTCTATGCATTTACAAATTAAATTTAAACCTCATTTGTTATTAATTTAACGATATTTATTAATTTTTCATTAAAAAGAGGTTCATAAATAATATGTTTCAAATTTTCAAATTTTATTATTAACTGTATCCATTTTTAACGATTATGAAGAAAATTTCTCTTTACTTACTTTATCATCTAACTAGGTTGTGATAAGTACAAATCTTCACTATTAAATATAATTTCTTTAAAATATTTAACAATAAATATTTTGTGTAATTTTATTGTTTATAACTAACTTCTGTATATTAAATTTACAAAGATATTTATATTGCATTGATTTCTGTCAAACAACCAAAACATAATACCACAAGTAACTACGACTTTTACATAAAAAAATATGAAGACAAAGAGAGAACCTAAGAAAAGCGAAGTATATAATTTTAATAGTTACTACATCTTATTTCTTCTTTATTTCCTCATTTTTTTCCTCTTGTAAAAGTTTTCACATAAATACCAACTTAAATAAATTCGCGATGGCACAACAGCAATAACAACATGTACTTCATATTTCAGAAATTCTTATTATTATCTTACGTTTATGAACATTTTGTTTTGACCTTCTTCCTTTAAATTTTACAAATTATGTTTGCGATCAGCGCACAAAAGAAAAAGATGATTGAAAATTACCTTGGTTTTTCTTCAACGATAATGTAACTGTAATTCCTTGTCATATCAATTGTGGAATACCAATTTTGTTAGTTTACCAACTTAATTCACACCTATACTTTTCTTTTTCCTCTCCCTTTATTTTTGCGGTTTAGTCCAATTTGTCTCTGCTTTTCTTTTATTATATTTTTTACGCTTTTTTAGCATTAATATTAAATCTTTGATATCAAATATTGATATAATTTTATTATAATTTGATTTTAATAAAATTTTAATTTAACATGGTTTAAATGTCTAAAAATATATTTATTTTTATAATTATTATAAGTAAAAATATTATAATCTTCTTTTATATTTATTTTAATAGTAGGTTAGTGATATTATATTTAAAATAATTTTCTGTAATTATTTATTATAAAATTTACTTAATTTAATATATATATATCTATATATTATATAATTATATATAATTATATATATATTTATAATATAATATAAATATATATATAATGTAAACTTCATATATTTTGTTGTTTAATTTAAAATGTAACTAACATTAGTTATTTATCTTTATGATTCTGCATCATTGTCATTAAAAAATATTACATTTTCTAAACTATGATGTAATAGTATGGAGTAAGAATAGTGACAAAAATGGTAAAAAGTCTGTTTAAATAAATAGATCTGATCAATTATAATGAAGCATAAACATTGTACATTCAATAAAAATATGGTATTATAAAATCATATCAAAAGATCATTCGAGACAAATCATACATTATTCAAATAATATACCATAAGAGAACTAATTGTTGAAATAAAAATTAAAATTTGTCTATTTTTTCTGCGTGTATGCAATATTATTCAAAAAAATAATCTGTATTAAGTTTGAATCTTACCATTTTTTAAATGTACAAAGGAAATATATTTACTTTGATAAATAAATATGTGTATATACATGTATGTATGTTGCATATATATAATATATATCTTATAATATATATGAACTTAACAAACGAAAGATTTCGTACAAAATTACATACTCTTTTGTAAAAGAAGCATATAATTAAGCATATAATCGAGTAAATATGGAAATTCCATGAACATAATTTTTGCTTATGCATTTTATCAAGGTGCTTACATATTAGGTAGTGTTTTTAATATTTTATAATAATACTTTTAAGGTTGAATTACTTTTCTATTTACCAATTGACTGAGTAAGTATATTGAATTTGAACTGAATTTATCATTTATAATTAATAATTTATAAAATTTATAAAAATAATATAATTTGATTAAATTAAATTTTTAATAAAAACGCGCATGAATAATATAAGTTAATATTAAAATTTATTTACGATAATATTAGTGACATATATTAAACTGTACACTGAAAATATTTTAAAACTTAAATCTTCAAAGCGAAAAATCAATTATTAAATCATACTTTAATTAATTAACGATTCATTGTCTATGCTAAGACAAAATAAAAAATTGAACAAAATTTTGTAGGATGTAATAAAATTTTTTATTTTTATTAATTCCATCAAAGCTTACTAGTTGTAATATATCTATTTTTTTTATTACTTACAATAATTACTTTATGCTTGTGATATTTTATTATTCATAAACGTCTTTCTGTATTGATGATTTTACAGCAACTGATTCCTTTCGCTTCAATTAATATTTTAATTATTTATTCATAGCCATTGTGAATATTGTATTTTTAGTCGCCTTTGTTTTCTTACTCGGTCAAATGGTTGGCCGATTTATATAAAAAAGAAGAGAAAAGAAGGAAGTTGAGATCGTTATCGTTGGCAAGTTTTAATCTTCACGTAACTCGGCGCCCTGCACAGTTTCGCGCGAGCCATCGGTTAAGACGGACACGCGGCTGCTCCGCTTTTTTCTAAGCTTTTAAATTTTTGTAAGTTTACTTCATACTATTATTATACAGAAATTAGATAACCTTTTCTATTATAAATCTATTATTTATTGGAATCACAAGACAATATTTATTTACATGATTTATAATACATTTATTTAAAAAGTATGTTCACCAATATAGTTTTCATAAGTGAGTTTAACATTAATTATCTTGTGTTAAAATTTTTAATATAATAAATTTAAAAAATCACATTCATACTTTTATATATTTCTATATATTTCTATACAATTTTGCTGACACAGTAGCATCGAATAATTCAAGGAAAGTTTGGTAATATTCAACCGTAAAAGTAGTGTGATTGCATATATATATATATATATATATATATATATACACGTATACATGTTCTATCGATTGTCTACCTCGCCGGTCAGTGACCTACTCTTACATTATTGCACTGTTTTGAATAGCAAACTATTTATTTTAATTAATTTGGCGCGTTTAATTATATAGAATTAAATATTATTAGAGTTCGTGCATTCAATATCATTAAGATTAATTTTTTATTTATATTCTCAATGTATAGTATTGATTATCCAATTAGATATTGAATTTGCTAACGAATAAATTTGATAAATTAAAATTAAGATTTTATCATATGAAAAAATATATGATAAGCATAAAAAATTTAATATTTTTGTATTGATAACCAGTAATTTCTACTAAGATGAAATTATATTGCTTATTGTGAATAATTAAAATATCTGATATTTATTTACGGGTTATATGACAATTTTTACATTTTTAAAAAAAATTTATAAGATGATTTAATAAAGACCATATGCTATATATGATTGATCATTTAATTCAATAATTAATTTTTAGCTTACACACTTCTATTATATTTCACTTTTAATAATCTTTGTGAAAAGATACCAAGTTATAAATAATGAGTTATGAGAATTAATAGTAAGGAGATCAATTTGTATAATCAAATAATGAACTTCGGTTCGTGTATATCATTTTAATAGCCCTTAAGTTTCGATATATTTATTTTTTATACAGGAAAATTCTTTAGAGTACTTATAGTTTATAGATAAAATATTTTAACGAGAAATTATTTTTCAAAAAATTTATCCTAAAACTATGAAAACAAATTATTTAAATAATAATATTTTGTTAATATTAAAAAAAAAATTGTTTTAATTCTTATATTATTATATTATTTTTCATATCTAATAAAGTTTGTAAACTAATATTATAAATTGTATATCGAAACGAGTTTTAATTGGATACTATTACAATGTTAAAGGAATTATTTAAATTATATTAAGTTGGTACATTTAACTTTAAGAATAATTTTTAGGGATTTGCATTATAAATATTTAAAATTTTTTATTACTAAAATATTTAAATATTAATTTATTACGATTAACAAAAATTAGGATAAAATTAAATTAATTTTTTTTAAACTATCATAACAAAATCGCTAGTTACAAAAAAATATATTAATTACTCAATATTTAAATTAATCATTTAAGTCTTCAAAACGAATTGAATTTTTAAATAATTAATTGAAATAATTATTATATTAACTTTATATTTATTGTAATTACGTAAAAATTTTATTTAACGTTATAACTTCTAACTATTTCACGTTTGTATACAATTTAATAAAATTACAAATAATTATATGAATCTTATAATTTTTAATAATAATTCTAGTATTGGAAACAGCAAATAGTTTCAAGAGTAATATATTTTTATACGAAAATTAATTCAAACATTGACAAAGATTTAATATAAAAATATGAATTAGTCACTCTCAAATACTGTATTAGAAAACGATTAATAAAAGTAAAATTATAATGTTAGATTTGCAAGCATTTTATTGCACTATTTTTATTTCGCAAGGAGTCTATGGTCCTCAATGAACATAAATGAAAATAAGGCTTATAAATTCATGAAATATTGATGTATTCTAAAGAATGTAAATACAACTATTGGTCAAAATATGTACTGTAAAAAACATGCACAAGAGATGTTAAGAAGTGTAGCTTTCTAGGTACAAAAGAAAAAATTATTGCGTTTCAAAGCAAGTAAGATATTTGTAATAACAAAAACTCGAACTGAAATGCAGATATTAGTAGATTCTCTTAGTCGGATTATAGGAAAGAACTAGTGGAATGTGGTTGTACTTTTTGTTCGCGGTCGCGAGAGCTGCATTTGTAATGGGTGTCGAGATAGACACGAAGATGTCTGGAATTCTTCCCCAAGTTGAAGACTTCGCTACATCCTCATCGACTAACGCCCCTACGATCACCTCTGCTAGATCCGCCTCCACCATCTCTTCGATAAACGATGAAGTTCCGATGACGGCTCTTCCGGGTTTGCTCTATCCTAGGGAAAGTGAATCGCGCGAGGTAGTTACGATATTTATACGAATAGTTATTCACTTGAAATCGATTTATTTGCAATCTTTATTATTTTTTTAATTCTCAGCGCAGTAGTTTTCTATGACGGTTAAAAGCATAACGTTTTCAATAAATAATTATGTATTCTTTCATACATCTACTTAAAGATGAACACATACAAAATATTTAATTTTAATTTTTATTTTTAATTTGAATAAGCGATTGATTCCAAAAAATATATAATTCGTAATACGGAGCTTTTTAAAAACTGATGCATTGATGATAATGTTTATACTAATAATAAATGTTTTATACTTATAAAATACAGAAGATTAATAATTTCCACTTATACGTTTAATTTTCAATAAAATTTTTATAAAATTGATTATTTTTCTTTTAAATTTTAAAGAATAATGCCTTTTCTAATCATTAGTTATGCATTTAAAATTTTAAATTAAAACGTCTAAATATATGCTATTTATTAATATTAATTATTTGCGAATAATTTGTACATTCTTATTAAAATTTTATCTAAATGCATAGATTACACAATACTTTTGTTAACAAATAATACTTTTCATTATTAAATACTATTAAACGCTATTACTTATTTTTATATAAATTTCGTACCGAATAAATTCTTATTAAATATAATAATCAAATAATAACTAACATAAGATTAAACGTGACTTTTAAGTTTTTTTAATAGAAAAAAATCTTTACAAAGTATAATTTTTGCACGCAGATTTATTTTAGATTTGAACAATATAAATATTGATAATTAAATTGATTTTGTAACTTATTGTTATTTATAATAGAATACATTATTTATAAATTGCGATTCGTATCCAATTTTTTTCTCAATAATATTATTATTTTACAATAATTTAACAAATAATTAAACAAAAATATATATTGATTTAAATATAAATATATTATAAATAAATATATATTGTTTTGACTTTTACCTATTTTTATATTCACACAATAATTTAATTCATGATTTACACAGAACATTAAAAATTATGAATAAGACTTCATAACATCACATGAGACATCGAATAAATAATTCAAGTATTTTAATTATATTTTTAATAAATTGAAATACTGATGATTTTGAACAATTACTTATACTGTGTTAAATTATTAAATTTATGTATTTTGTTTGAAATATTAAATTATTAAAGTAATAATAAAGTAGTCGTAATAAAAATAAATGATAATAATACTTTCTGATGTACAATTTCTGTAGATAATATAAATTTCACGAGTGTTTCATGATTCAGGTGAAATCTCTTGATGGATTTTGGGATTTTGCTGTACCACCATCCACTGACCTTCAAAAAGGCCATAAAGAAGCATGGTTCGCTGATAATTTGTCAAAAGTAATTTCAATTTTTTTTACAATAATTATCTAAAAAGAATACGTTTGTTAATTCTAATGTAACAGTAAAATTAATCACTTTATATATTATTTTATATTTATCCATTATTAATGATACATAATATCTTTGATCGTTACTGTAGATATATTCAACTTTTCTTTAAAACTTAAAAATTATATAAATTATAATGTAACGTTGTAACGATCATTAAATAAATATTTTATTTTAGATAATACTGCTTTCAACATTTAATTATCTCGCAAATGAACATTATAATGTTTAGTTTGATATTAATTGATATATTAAAATAATAATAAATTATAATTTTTTATATATGAATATAAATATTTTTACAACGCATATTTCTGCGCATAATTCAATTTACTGCAATTATCTTTGTCTCTGAAAGTTTTATATTTGCATCGCATAAAAAGGTAATAACAATGCAGATGACGTATATGAATTTTTTTTATAAGTCATTCTTGACAGATTTAAAAAAGATATATATTTATTAAAATTAGTAATAATTAAATAAATATTCCGTCACGATAAACCCATGAAATATTAAATTTTTTGTATATAATAAAAATATTAATGAAAAATGTAAATAAAATATTAATTAATTATTAATCAAAGATATTTCAGGCTATTAGAAAGGAAAGGCATCATAATAAAAATATTAAATTATGTATTTATAAAATCCTCGGGATATTTCTTGAAAACTAATACCTGAAAAAATTAAAAAATAATATAAATATAATATGAAATTTTTCATATTTTATCCATAAAAATATTCAACAGTTAAAGCTATTTTTTACTTTTTAATCATTTTATAATATAAATAAAATACAAATTTATACGTTTTAGGTAACTAAAGTAATGCAAATGCCGGTGCCCTCATCTTACAATGATATTACAACGTCTAGGGCATTACGCGATCACGTAGGTCCAGTATGGTATGAAAAAACATTTTTTATACCGTCATCCTGGCAACAAAAACGAGTATTTCTAAGATTTGGATCGGTTAACTACTTTGCACAAGTTGTAAATATCTTTAATTGATTTACACACTATCTACAGTACTGCGGATTTAAAAAATTTTTTTTATTGAGCCTCTTATATCGTTTCATTTTCACTTTAGTGGCTAAATGGCGATTTGTTAATGAATCATGAAATGGGTCATTTACCCTTTGAGGCTGAAATAACAACGATGGCTCTGTTTGGTGAAAAAAATTGGATCACGGTGGCAGTTGATAACACTCTCATTCAAACAAGTATACCGCAAGGAAAAATTGTTGATACTGAAGCCGACAATGGTACCGTTAAACTACAAACTTATACTTTTGACTTCTTTAATTATGCCGGAATTCACAGGTAATTAATGTAATTAAATATTTGCAACGAATTATTTTAAGTAGTTAGAAGCTTTATATAAATTAAAAGTAATTAAATTTATATTCCTAAATAGAAGTATTAATATTTTATATAATTAATCATAGTTATTATATTAAAACATTATTATCATATTAAAACTAGAGAATGATACTAAGAATAAAATAGTTTCATTTTTAAATCAATGAATTTGATATTACATATATTTTCACTTATATTATTTTCAAATTAAATACATAATAAAATTTTCTATTTATTAAACAATGGTATTTATTTATTAACACTTTATTATAAAAATTAGACAGCTACAGTGCTATTTATGTTATATTATACATAAATGAGAAACAAAAAATATAGTCTTGTATGATGTACAAATAAAGATATTAAGCAGATGATTTTTCAAATAATATATTAATTACATTTCATTCGTTTAAATTTTTTTTTATATATGTATACTAAACAGTAATACGGTAAATTTTGTTTACTATCATTAATCCATTATCTCTAACCAAAAGTGTTTCAAATTTATACATTCAAAATCACTTTGTTAGTTAGATAATTTATGTTTATATATATCCTTAAAGAATATAAATTAGTTTTGTAATGTCGGTGAAACTAACTGTCTACAACGGATTACTTGAACAAAAAATAAAGGCTAATAAACATTTATCTATATTTTCATGTTCATTTGTTATTTATTTGATTATTTAAAAAATATAATACGTAATGAAATAAATATTAAATATAACTAATATTAAATTAATTATTAATTTGTATAATTTTTTAGAATAAAAATAATAACATTATATTCTTGAAAAATCGATTCTTAAATATCAGTTTTCTTTGATAAATAATTTTCTACATATATATTTCTTAATTTGTGTTTATATAGATCAGTATTATTACATACAAAGCCTAGAGTTTTTGTAGAAGATATTAATGTTCATACAGGACTAATAAATGATAGAGGCTTTATAACGTACTCTATTGAAATCGCAGGCTTAAATGAAAAGGAAACTCCATTTTGCCAAGTAAATCTTCTCAATGCTGAGGATCAATACGGCAACGGAGAACCAATTATTGGAACACAGGGAACTTTAAAAATTACTTCGCCTCATTTATGGTGGCCTCGATCAATGCACAATAATCCTGGTTATATGTATAGTTTAGAGGTACTGATTTAAATTACTAAAATAATAATTATAATAATACTAGTGAAGAGTTATTTTATTTCATAAAATAGTTAAATTGTTAAACAGTACGCACGTATCGTTTATTTATAAATTATAAATAAAATACACTTCTTTAAAAATGTAATTTAATAAAAATTTAAATATTTTATTTATATGTTCATTATAATGATTCTTTTATAAAAAAAATGAAGAAATACAGTAAACAACCAGTTCATGATTCTTTTTATATTAAATATATTAAAATTTATAAATAAACTTTAAATGTGGGCAAGATTTTAAACTATAAAAAGTAATTTAATCCTAAACTTTAGATTTTTTTGTAATTTATTCTTTGAAATGTTCATTGGCTGCACTGACATCACTAAAATTTATAAATTCATATAGTTCAAATTCTATAGAAAGATCTAGACATCTATTAAAGTATACTTTTCTAAGCAATAAATACAAATTTCAGACATATTATAATAAAGTTAATTTGTTTATTTAAATTAACATTTAATGTTTATACATCAACTACATGAGTACGAAAAATTAAAATTCAAAGCATGTACATAGTAAATGTTAGTGAGATAAATTGACGCTAATAATATTTGGATTTTTTTAAAGTAAATTTATTTTAAGCTTATATATTGAATTATAATTAAATCATTATAAATTATATATTATTTAGATTTATAAAAAAAATTTATATACATTACTTGAATATGACTTTATTTTGACTTCTTGATATCATAATATTCATCGTATTTAAAGTCTAGGTAATTTAATAAATTGAAAATATATCTTCTTTCTCAACGTGAAAATTATGTACTAGTACGTTTTATAGCTAATATTATTTTCCGTGTTTTGTAAGTAATTTTTTATTTCAGTGAATGAAAAAGATTTTATCACAGAAAGTAATTAATAAGTCATTTGGTTATTATCATTTATTGTAAATTTACAGATAACAGTTCTTGTGCCAAATGTTACTGAACCAGATATTTATAGACTACCGGTAGGCATACGAAGTTTAAGGTGGACCAACACGTCATTTTTAATTAATGAAAGGCCAATTTACTTTCGAGGTTTCGGAAGACACGAAGATTCTGCAATAAGAGGTCGTGGATTAGACTTAGTAACTGTTGCTCGAGATTACGAATTACTTAAATGGGTTGGAGCTAATGCTTACAGGACCAGTCACTATCCTTATAGTGATGAAGTTTTGGATATTGCTGACAGGTATACGAAGTTTATCTACCTTATTAGATATTAGGTAAAATATTTACTAGTTGAAATTTAATTTCTAATTTTCTTAAATAACCAATTATTACACTTTTAGTAACAGTAAATAAAAATTTCTAAATACTCAATTATTTATTATGCAATATACGTATTTATAGATTTATTTGAAATACCAATTTAATGCAAACACTTAATTATTCCACTGATGTTTTAGGTTTAGAAAATAGATTGCACACTTATTAAAATAATTGAATTTTAAAGAAATAATCCATTATTAATTCAATTATTTAATCAGAATCATTTTGTAAAAGTTATTTCCTAAAAGAATAAGACAAAATTATACTTATTAGTGATATTAATAAGAGATAAATATTTTATTGTGTGACGGTAATACTATTGATAAATTATTTATATGTGTAAATATAAAAATAATATACATATATATATATCCGAAATTTAAGTGTATTAACTAGAATTTAAAGTTAATATTTAACGTAAAAAATACGTATAATCTTTCATCATTCGAAAGTGGGGATATATTACAGATACTTTTCACATACTGATGTAATAAAAAATATTTTAAATTTATATCTATTGTACTAAATTTCTAGTAGAGCTACATTCACAATATTTATTTTATATAACTTTATAATTTCTTATGCCGAAATCTAATGGAATAGTGAAAGGAAGTTTATAGGAATTAATTTATCAAATAAATTACATTGATAAAACTGTATAAGCAAGTAACCATAATTAATCTATGCTAATAAATTAAACTTTTTTTTAAGACTAGGATTTCTCATCATCGATGAATGTCCTTCCGTAGACACCGAGAACTTTTCACCGACTCTACTAAAACGACACAAACAGTCGCTTTCGGAGTTGATTCGACGAGATAAGAATCGACCTTCCGTCATAATGTGGTCTATTGCAAATGAACCCAGAACTCAGCTGCCTGATGCCGGATTATATTTTAAACAAGTAGCACATCATACGAAGACGCTTGACCCTATGAGGCCAGTTACCATTGCACTTGCACGTGGTGTCACGGTAAGTCTAATTATTTAAGGGAATTGACACGTTGCTTTAAATTTATCATGATTTATTAACTTTGAATTGCATATTCAAGTCTAATAAAACGTCTTATTAACTTTTTATAATATCTACCTTATTTAATATTAAAATCGTCATAACTTTTATATACAAATAGAATACTTGAAATATTGAAGATGAATAGAAATAATTTCTTAACATTTTTTCAATAAATACATTACACACGGTTTTTATGAATTTATGTTGGTTTGGTAACTTTTTAATTTAATAAAATTTCTAATTTACAAGCTTATGTATACATTAAAACGTGCGTGAACAAATGAAATAACAAAGGTAATAATTATAATTTTAATTGAAGAATGTAATAAGATAAAAATCAAATAATAACGTAATGCTTTTAATTAAAATATTGAGTATCTATTAGAAAAAAAATAAAATTATATAATTTTCAATATTTCAAAATAATTATCTTATAAACGGCTTTCTAATTATGTCCTATTAATCACCAGAAGCTCTATCTGCACATAAGCTTTAGATATCAGTGATTATTGATTTATGTACATTCAAAATGTTCGATAATAAAATTTGAAACTTGTATTCCACCTCGAGAATCTTAAAAAAATTTTACAAAAATATATTCATTTTTATCATTATTTATTATTTTCATTTTTTAAATATTTATAGAAAAAAATCAATAATTTTAATTTTAAAAATAAGTGAGTACAGATAAATTTGAATTTTAAGAGATATAGAGATAGTATCAGAATGAAGTAAAATAAATGTAGCTCCTTATAAATTATTATTTAAAGACACTTATTACTATCATCTATTATTATTTTTAAATTAATGATAAACATTAGAAATAGTAGATAATTAATAAAAATTTTGATTAAAAACTTCATCATTTACAGAAAATAGTTAATTTTATACTTTTTTGCTTTGCATTTTATTTTTAGGTAGCCAATAAAAATACATGGATATATAAATATTTCAAAAACTTGAAAAATGTTTTCAAAATCTAACTAATTATTTCTTCATTATTTAATTCGAGAAAAATATATTACTGTTCGCGATTATAAAATAATCAACTTTATTTACTATTTAAGTTTGTTGAGTATTTTTACGTATGCTACAACAGACACCAGAGATTGACGTTGTGAGTCCAATCAACCGCGAGCCTAAGATGTTACACCATTCGAGAACTTAAAGCTTACTCTAATTTATCCTGATACGTGCTGCTCAGAATATGGCCATTAAACAATACTTTTTTCACACGCAGATCATTTAAAAACAATAGCTACTCGTGTATCGTTACAAGATCAATAAGGCGCTGATCTAGACTATTACTTGGGAATTTAGCGGCATATTCTCAAGGGTCTGGAGCGACTAACAAGTACCGCAGCTTGGCCACGTGGTCGTAAAGTTGCTCTTCCATGATTGTCGTGACATACGTCAAAAATATAAAACAAAGTATATTTACTTAATATTTAAATATAAATTTCTGGACTGACAATTTTTATTTCAGAATTTTATTAACTTGACACTACTGTTTTGTTTGCGCAGCTGTGAATTTAAGATGACTACCGCAGGTTATTGTAAATAAATTTTTTGATTAAAATATAATTTCTTATAATTACATAGGTACAAATATAATTACACGTATTTCAAATTCTTGAATTTATTGCTAATTTTGATTAATTATCTATTTTAGGATTTCCAAATAATTATATAACATTCGTTTAGAATATTTTTAGAATCACTCTGCATTTACTTTTATTTCGTTGTGTATTTCTCAACCCTATTGAATGTATTTCGTACTCAATAATAATACCTATTCGTTTACGTAGAATAAAATAACTGTACGTCGAACATAACATAAATATAAGCCAAAGAAAAATAAAAAATGCATATTATTAAGGATAAAATTATACTCTTACTTCTTCAAATATTTTCCATAAAAATTAGAATTTTTCAATAAATATCTGTGAGTCGTATATTTTTTGCTAGAGTAAATATGCCGAAATTCTAATTTTTAGAAAATATAAATATACTTGTTTTCAACTTGCAAACTTAAAAATTTTTTAAAGTCTAAATGTATATGTTTTTTAAATTTATATTTGAAGAAAACACTATTTATTAAAATATTTTCAAAAAGGTGCTATTTTATTTTTTCATCTTTTTAAGTATAATCGATGTTCAATAAATAAAAACTGTTCTTTACAATTAATGTTTTCTTCATTAATAAATACTTAATATTAATAGTACAAGCATATCAAACATGTAACTAAAATATTTAATTTAACTTCAGGAGGATAAGGCGGGTCAATACTTAGACATCATAAGTTTCAACCGATATAATGCTTGGTATTCCAATACTGGTAGAGTCGATATGATAACTGATCGTGTTATTTCAGAAGCGCAAGCTTGGCACTATAAATATAATAAACCAGTATTAATGTCTGAGTATGGAGCCGATACCATGCCTGGACTACATGAGGTATATCGTTCAATTTTATACCTACCCGACTTATTTGAAGAAAAATATTTGATTTTGTGCATTTTACGCGTCAATGCTAATCAAGTTCTTTAAATAATAAAAACAATAATAATTAATAAACTTGTTTAAATATTTTTTCATAGCTACCAGAATACGTTTGGAGCGAGGAATATCAAATGGAGACGATGTCGCGACATTTCAAAGCATTTGACAAGTTACGAGCCCAAGGTTTCTTTATCGGCGAATTTATCTGGAATTTCGCCGACTTTAGAACTGCACAAAGTGCGTCGTATTTTAATATTAACAAAGAAATCATATCATCAGTTTAGTATTGTGACTTGTAAAAGTTTTTAATCTTCTTAAATGAAAGATAATACAGTTTATTACAACAGTATGTTTTCATATTCAAATAATACATTTGATGCTCTTCAAATTTTAATACACAAATTTAACTTTATATAATAATTATTCTTTTAATTTAACTAGATTACAATAATATACAACTTAATTTAAGAGATTTTTTTTAGAGTATACATGATTTGAATTAAAAAACAAAAACAGATTTACAGTGAGATCTACAAAAATTTACAAAATTTTTACTTATAGTAATATCTTGATGATATGATATTATGCTTAACATTCGAGATTATTAACCAAAAAAATATGTTACAGCATATACGAGAGTCGGAGGTAATAAAAAAGGAATCTTCACACGTGACAGACAACCAAAAATGGTAGCTCATCATGTAAGAAAAAGATACCATGCTTTAAATGCAGAGCAAGATGGCGAAACCTGGGTACCTAAGGACCTTGAAAATTACGTGTCATCCTATTATGTTTAATACAAGTCTTTTAATAAAAAAATTTTTTTAACTAATAAAAGCTATTTCCTTTAATTCCTTAATTGTATATAATTATACCCTTAAAAAATTAAAATACACCTGTACATTTTCTTGTCAGTACTTAACTATTCGATATTGTTCATTTCTATTCAAACCAACAAAAATCTGTTACCTGATTATTTAATGATCTTTTGTTATTAATTAAAATGACTTCAATATTATATGCATCATTGTTATTTTTTTTTGTTAATATATACAATCAACATTATAACATAATATTTTTCATCTTTTACAATTTATATTATAATATATATTTCGTACTTTTTTATTAATAAAAGTAACAATAATTTTAACTTATAAATTTTTCATTTTATTTAAAACAATTTGAATTTATTAATAAAAAAATTTTTAATTTTGGTTTTGATTTTTTTAATTAATAAAAAAAAGAACGTAGTAATTAATAAAATAAGTACATATTAAGAAATAAAATACTATTACAATTTAAACAAAAAATTAAAAAAACAATTATTTACAATTTGTTTTAATTTAGATTAAAATTTTAAATGTAAAAAACAATAATCTCTGTTAAACATATTTATAGACTTAATAAAAAAAACTAATATTTATACTTTCAATAATAATACAGAATAATAATTAAAATATTTGTTAATATTTTGTAAAAATTATAAGCGTTTTATGTATTATTACATTATATATTCATATTATGATAAAAGATTTCAAGTTGTCTTAAATGTTAATATTTCATAAATTGTATGTTATTTTTTCTTTTAGATATTATTTTTTATTGGAAAAGTTAATTTTACATACAAGTATGTACAATAATTTCATTCCCATTAAGTATTATTTTTTTCGATAGCTCTTTTCAAATATTCAAAATTATTGTACGCACATGATACTGTAAACGTTTTTATTATTAAAAAAGTTTTTGTTCGTCTGCCCTATAGAATTTTCGAACATTCATTGTTTCATAACCATATAAAAAATTATATAAATAAATTTTATGAAGGCAATCATGCATATTCAATACAGCTATAATAACTTAAACGAATATTATTTAAATAAAAATAAATAAGTATAATTATATATATGAGTAAGGTATGAACAGTTATGCACATATTTACTTGTAGAAAGATCGTAAGAATTTTTATAATTACTCATTGACCGAGTTAATTAATATTTTCTCATTTGATGAAAATAAAGATTTTTGTTAATGAAACTAAGATTCATTAAATGCAAAAAAATATATTTATAAAAGCGTTGTGCAGCACTGTACATCCACTGACTGAATGAGACGGAGATGGCACTGAAATTCAAAATAGATCTGGGTCGAGTACCTCTTAGTGTGCTTCAAGAATATGACAATGTGAATAATACACACATGTATGTACGCGGAATCAACATGTTTGGCTTTGAGTCGTTCGTTAACATTTTCGGACTCTTCCTTAAAATTACTGGATTTGCAAGTAATGATTTGCCGGTAAAGCCACTTCGAGGTTTTCTATTTCCACAGGAAAGGGAAACGCGACAGGTAAGGAAGAATCAAAGTATAAATATTTAAATTTATAATATCTAAAATCCTTTTTCGAGTAAATTTATTTTTATTTTTCAAAATAAGCTTTTTTTATTTCACAACTTTCTATGCTTGTAGTAAAACTATCTCTATGCTTATAGTATATGTAGAAAAACTTTATACGATAATGATTGTTTTTTATAAAGTTTACTATTATTACAAAGACGTAATAACTGTAATTAAAACTGGATTTGCCTGGGTAAAATAGCTGAACAAATCCAGAATTTCTTCCGATTTTTATTCAATCCTTTTAATATACCACTTATTATGAAATAAATGTATTGTTTTCATTTTATTTTAACTTATATGAAAATTATAAAAACTTATTCTATTTTTTATTCAAATTCATTTAAATTCCTTGTTGCTATCTAATAACAATTTTCTTTTTATTTTTTAAGTTTATATATTTTTTATATCGAAATCGAAAATTTTAATGATTTATATTTGATTTTATTATATAACTAGCAAATTCACCCGTTATAATTATCGGTTTATATTTTAATAATTTTTCTTTTAAAATTCTTCCTTATTTTTAATACTTATAAGTGATTTAATTATTTTCTTATTTTCTTTATTATATCAGACTTCATTACTATTAAATATTTCTCAAAAATCCAAATGGAATTATTTAACCATGTTTAATTTCTCTTTTGTTATATATATATATTAATTTTATCTTTCAAAATGACTGATAATTCTATATTATTTACATCAAGTAATATGTAATATCATGTACAGAATTTTCTTACAATCCATGAAATTATAATTTAAATATAATCACTATTCATCATTTTTATTTATAAATGAAAAAATTAAAACATTGTACATTGTTTGAAAATATAAATTAAAATTGAATAATCATAGAAACATTTCATACGCGTATATGCGTATGCATATCTTATTTTTTATTTGTTTTGATTAATAAATAATGATAAATTTTAACTGAAAATTACATATTATAAAATTAATTTCTTATATAAGTTTGCAGTTCTATTAATTTTTAACCACATATAAAATTTAATTTTTTTAATAAATGAATAAACAAGAGATTTAAAAATCTTTAGGGGTATTCCACTATTTTTTTTTTTTAAATAACGAATTTAGAATACAATTAGGTATGTCTAAATACTCAAAAGAGATAAAGTTTTATGATAATCATTAAAACTTTTAACAAAAATTAAGAAAACATGAAAAATGATAGAAGCTCTGACATTCTAGTACATACATCCATAATAAAACCAAAAGAAGTTAAGAAAATTGTGCTTCTGTTATCTGAATTCATTAAACATTAAGTAATAAAGCGTTAAGCATCATATACAGTCCATGTGAAATTATTTTGTTGTCATTAAATTTCTCAGAACACCGACTTACTGATTCAAAAATTATGAAAAAATACAGGGTCGTAATGATACCGTCACACTATTTTGCTTGGTCCTCTACAACCATTATTCATTTTTGAAATACCAATTCAAAACGATCACAAGTTTTTGTAATAAATGATTTAAAAAATACTCCATCAGTATTTTTAAATATGAAAGCAACTGTATTATAAGTTTATAATTTTCTAGAAAACTTTTTTCGTTTGAAACAGACAGAAAAAACATAAAAAATTGAATAAATACTTTCAAAAATCATACGAATCTTATTTTTTATACCGTTTGAACAAAAATAATAGCAATGCTTAATCATGCTGTCGTTAAATTTTAAATAACTTTAAATTTCAAATATAAATAAATAACAAGATTCTATGTAGATAGTCATAATAATTAAGAATATTGCATTAATTTATATATTTTATGTGCTAATTATATATTAGAGAAATGCTTACATGTTTAAAAACGAATAAAGTTAGTATTTATTTGTAATATACATTTCACATTTTAGAACATTTGTTTACCATAAATAAATTTTTTGTAAAATAACTATTACATACATCTTTAATTTTTTTAAAAATTCAAAATAAATAAAAAATATATATAAAAATATTTAAATAATAAAAAAATAAAATCTAAAGGATTTAATTCTTAAATACTTTAATCATAAACAAGAATACTGAATAAGTTTAATAATATATAATTATGTAAAATAATGTGCTTTAAATTAAAAATAATAAAATTGAATATTGAGCATGAGTTAATTTTTTATAATTTTTTATTTATAATAACAATTTTCTTATTTATATATTTATTGGCAATAAAGTTAATTATAACTAAGTGTAGTCAAAGTAAATTTTACTAAAATTTAATTCTATATTTTACTTTTTGGCACATATTGCTAGTAATTAATAATTACTGAATATTTTTTGCTTAATAATTGCTTAAAATACATATAATATATTATAAAATTTTGATAGATATTTATGAAATATTTATAAATCGTAATAGATAGTGAAAAATATATAACTTTATTATTTCGAAGTGAAAGACACTTTTTTATATTTATTGAATAAAATTTTATCAAATACAAGAAGGAATTAACGTATTATATCCACCGTAAATTTTTTTATATGTCTTCGACAAAAAGTAATATATTCTTTTCTTTTTAATTGATTAGTCATCTTCCAATCAATTTCTATTTAAAATTTTGTAAATTCTTTCCTTAAATTCTATTTTTCTTCGTGTGATATGTAACGAGGTGATGTCTAATCATGGTATGCGGAAAGTTTGTCTAAGGTAAAAATAAAGAGAGCTTTTTTCTTTTCAAGTATATTTTAATAAGGAAATTTTGTCATTAGGCGGGAAAGGTGATTCAAATGCCAGTACCATCATCTTATAATGATATAACAATCTCAGATTATTTACGCGATCACGTGAGTCTGGTTTGGTATGAGAAGACATTTTTTATACCGTTATCCTGGATATATAAAGAGTTTTTCTTAGATTTGGATCTGTCAACTACCTTGCGCATGTTGTCAGTATAGATAAAGAAAATTCATAATTCGTTCGATTAATTTTTACAGTATTAGTTTGCTCTACGTTAAATTTATCATTTACATTTAATTTTACATCTATAATTTATACTGTTGAAACTAACTACACTTGTAATATTGTTTTAATAGTAAAATTTTCAATTTTTGTTTTTAATTTACTCTTTTATTTAATTTAGAGACTTAAAATAAAATAATTTTATGAATTCTACTATATGTTACATAAGAATTCGTAACTAAATGTTGAATTACAAATTGATTTAATATGTGTACAATAATTAAAAAGCTACTTATAAATATTATTATTCTTGAAGGTATTACGTAATATATAATATATTAATTTTTCTACATTAATTATTAGTTAATGAATATAAATGCAAAAATTATATTTATATTTATTATACGGGGAGTGAATTTTGTAATTAATACTATTTTCCCATTTATTGTCTTTAGTTTTGTTTCGCAGTTTCTTTAGCTTTGTAAAAGCTTCTGAAAGAATTGAAGATTAAATTTGACTTGATTTATTTTACGGTTTGCATATATGTAAATATTCGCTTGAATATTATAATTACGAGTATACTTATCAATTACTACGTAAACTTCATATCGACATTCAAATATCATTACCTTCAAATATTATACACCCTTAATAATAATAAATTTATATAAACAATAAAATATATATAAAAATAATTTATGAATTTCTTATTTGAGCTATTAATTTTTATCGATATAAATATCTGAAAAAATGTATTAAATTAGATATTAATAAAAATTGAATCGATAAAATACTCTAGATTTACTTTTATTTCTGAATTAGTTGTTGAACGGTAAATTTTTCATGAGTCATGAAATGGGTCACTTGCCTTTTGAAGCTGAAATAACTTCGTGTGTTTTATTTGGTGGAAAAAATCGTATTACCCTAATTATCGACAATATTCTTCTACAAACTAGTATGCCTCAAGGAAATATTGCAAATATTATTTCCGATAATGGAACAATCAAAAGGTAAACTTATACATTCGATTTTTTCAACTACGCTGGCATGCATAGGTATGTTCTAATGATTTATTCTAAATAATGACACCTTATTATTATTCTTTCATTAAATAATTAATTTATATCTCAGACTGGTTTTATTGCACTCAAAATCAAAAGTGTTTACTGATCATATTACAGTAAAAACAGAAATAATAAATAACATTGGAGTTATTATGTATAAAATTGAAGTGATAGGAATAAGAAGTAATGAAGATTTTTTGTGCGATGTTAATCTCATCAATGCTAATAGTCAGTATATAGTTAAAAGACCACTCGTCAAAAAAGAAGGCGTATTAAAAGTTATAATTCCGAATCTTTGGTGGCCTCGTTTAATGAGCGATACACCTGGTTATTTATATACATTAGAGGTACATTAAACAAATATTTTGGATTTTTTCTTTTTACTATGTATTCATTTTTCCATTAAAAATTCCCTTTAAAAATTAAAAGTTACAAAACTAGTAGAGTTCCATTTTAAAGATGGAATACATTTGCATTTAAAAATTAAATTTACTTTTAAAAATATAAATATAAATCTCATATTTTAAAATTTAAAAGTAAAATAAAATTAGTATTGTAAGCTTAAATTTTTTTTACTCAAATACTCTAATTTCGATCAGTATATCTTTTAGTTTGACTCGCATTTACTACCTTTTATCATGTATTCAATCACAATAAAATGATCGCTTAATATAATAGACAAATTTATAAAAATTATCACGTAAGTAATACTACTAAAAATTACATACATTATTTACATTAATATGCATTGATATAAATTAATTATACTGTTTTCAAAAAAAGACATAAAATACTTGTAGTAATATCTCTGAAAAATTTTTAAATTGATAATTACTTGAGTAAAATTAATTTAAGACAAAGTAGAAAGTTTAAAAAGTTATTTATTATTATTTATTACCACCATACTATTAAAGATATAAATTTATCATCTTATTTTAATACATAAGATCTTGAACTTAATAGTATGAAAACCACCTATTTCCTATAATTAGATAAAACTTCACGCAACGAATATGTCAGAATCAGATATTTATAGACTTCCAATAGGAATTCGCATTTTAAAATGAACGAATACATCATTTTTAATTAATAATAAGCCAATTTATTTTCGGGGTTTCGGAAGACACAAAGATTTTCCCATAAGAGGACGTGGATTAGACTTAGTAACTGTAGCTCAAGATCACGAATTGCTAAAGTGGGTTGGAGCTAATGCTTACCGAACTAGTCATTATCCTTATAGTGATGAAGTTCTAGGATTTTGCTGACAGGTAATTATTATATTCCACGTACAAAAATATTAGTTTAAATATACATACTTCTTTATATACAACATAATTATGTAATTAACGTAATAACTTTGTAATTAAGAAATAATTTATTATTTTATATACGAGTGTTTTAAACTTATTTTATAGATTGAAAAAGCATGTTAAAATTATATGTTATTTTCAGATAACATTATTTATTTTCAAGTTAAATGAACCAAATTTTACAAAACCAAAATAATATTTTTAAAACCATTTATAAGTTAAATAATTATTGTGCATGAATTTTTAATAAAATAGTTAAAAAACTGAAATATATATAATTTAAATATATGGTTTTATTTACAATCAATTTTTACACTTATAATCACTTATTACATTAATCAAAAGGTCTATACTTAAAAAAACGTACGTGCAATAATTTTAAATTTATGTGGCTTATACGCATTTTGAATTTTTTATATATTAAAATATTTATTTATAACAAATTGATCTATGTAAAATTTTCATGTAGATTATAAATGTTTACAAACATTTAGAATTATTTTGGAATTTTTACAATAAAATTAATATAAATAAAAAAAAAATTGTTTTCACTTTTTTATACACAATATTTTTAATATAAAGCAATAAATGAACTAAAAATATTAAAATAAAAAAATTTTTAGTTGTGCAATGGTATAAAATTCAAATCGTGTAAAAATGTATAACCACAGTATTAAGATATTTTTCAATCAAATAATATAAAAATTTAAATTCATAAAAGATAAACTTGTGAATAAATAAGATATAGATTATTATGAAAAAAGATAAATAAATAAATACGTATACAAAAAATAAATAATTCAAAAAAGGAAATATGTAAGAGATCTAATGTAAAACAAATATAATCAAATGTACAAATTAATTATGTTAAATGTAATAACAATGTACAATTGTAAAATATTATTTAATAAAGATTACTACTACTACTACTACTACTATTACTACTATTACTACTATTACTTCTAAACTACTACTGCTGCTGCTGCTGCTTATTATATTAAAAATACAGAATTAAATATAAACATATTTAAGTATCGGAAAAATAACCTCTTAAATATATTGTTTCATATGCTACGTAGATTACATCATTAATGATAATGCAATGTAATATAAATTTTTATTTCAATATACTAATTCCGCATAATAAAACATTTTTATGTTAAATCGATAAAAATTAAATTTTATATTTTTACTTAGAAGAATTAGATAGACGGGAAATATAAATAAGTCTTACTTCAATTATTACCTTATAAATTAAAAATATTAAAATAAAAGTAAGTTTGTCATAAAATATATATCGTAAAATATAACTTAGTTTTATTTCAAATATTCTTTGTAATGAAGATTGACATATTTTATATAAATAATTCTGATGTTAAAATAATAATCCGCATTAATAAATATTACATGCATTTTAAAGGACAATAATAGTGTCTCGAAGTTCTTTTCTCCTAAAAAGCAGTTATGATATTAAAATATAAATATATAATGGTTTAATTGACTCCCAATAAATCCAAATCTTTCTTTTAAGACTTGGATTCCTTGTAATTGGTGAATGTCCCTCTGTTGATGCGGAAAATTATTCTCTGGCGTTGCTGAGAAATAACAAACAATCAATATCAGAACTAATTAGACGAGATAAAAATCGACCATCGGTCATTACGTGGTCCATAGCTAACGAGCCCAGAACATCTAATTACGGAGCTGACATGTATTTTAGACAAGTTGTTCATCATACGAAACAATTAGATTCAACCCGTCCAATTACAATGGCTATTGCAAAGAACTACGACGTATGTATTGCTTATTTTTAATTATTTAAATTAATTTATACTTTGAAACCTTATATAGTTGTGAATTATTATCTGCTTATTATTTCCTTCAAATGAGATAATGTATTTTACTTCTTTTAATTTAAAATTTTGTTTTACAAGAATGAAAAATATAAAAATAAATTTTATTCAACTCGTTCTAAATTGTAATTAACGTTTTAATTATTCATGTCTTATATTCGAAGATTTTTAAATCTACAATCAGGTGCTCCAATAAAATATTTATTATAAAACAAGTAGTATAGTATTAACAAATATAAATATAATAAAAAAAATACATTAATTATAATTATATTTATCATTTTCTATGTATTTTTATTTTTATTATCTTTCTTTGGGATAAAGCAAATTTTAATCATAATTTCTATCTTTAAACAATATCAGTACTAGATTATCTGTAACTATACATGGTTTTTTTTTTAAATTTCCGAAACTATAAAGGCATTATAGTTTTCTATAATATTTTAAAAGGAAGACAACGTAGCTAAATATTTAGACATCGTAAGTTTCAATAGGTACAATGCTTAGTATTCGAATCCAGGAAGAATAGATATGATAACGAAAAAAATTGTGTCAAAAGCTCGAAAGTGGCATAATAAATATAATAAACCAGTATTGATATCAGAATATGGTGCAGACTCTGTAGTTGGACTACATGAGGTAATTAAAAGAAAATAATGAAAAATTAAATAAAACGTATAAATCTATAATATTATTAATCGCTTTATTTAATTAATAGTTATACTAATTGAATTTATATTTTAATTTTTTTTAAGGAAATACAAAATAAAATTTGTTGTTTTCATATATTATTTTATAAATTAATTAGTAGAGTAATAAATGTATACATTTTTAACTATAGTTACCCGAGTACATTTGGAGTGAAGAATATCAAATGAAAATAATGTCTAAACATTTCAAGGCTTTTGATCAGTTGAAAGCTGAAGGTTTTTTCATTGGTGAATTTAGATGGAAATTTGCAGATTTTCGAACAGCGCAAAGTGCGTAAGATAAATCAATCTGCAAGACTTAAAATTAATAACAAATAAATAAATATTTAACTAAAATTTTTTTTAGCCTACACAAGACTTGGAGGAAATAAAAAAGGAATTTTCACGCGAGATAGACAACCTAAAATGGTTGCACACTATGTGAGAAAAAGATATTCTTTAAGCATTAAGTTAGATAAAACAAAATTATTCGACTGTATAGAAAATTATATATCTTCTTAATATTTCTACACAATTGTAAAAAAATATTTTATTTTTTAAATACAAATTATAGAGATTCCAATAGACTATTGTAATGTATTATTGTTACTAAAAAATTATTTTAAATCTAACTTAAGAGATTCCGTACTCATCTTCTATTTTTAAAAGGAGTAAAATTTATGTAAAACAATATTTAATAATATTTATTATAATAGTAATATAATAATGTATAATATAATACAAACTTAAAAATAAATAATACATAAATGTAAATATAAGTATCAATATCAAATATTAATTACACAGTGAATTCTTTCAAAATTTTTAATAGAAAAAATATAAAAGATCTTTCAGTATAAAGTTAAAATTGTTTAATTAGAATTTTTCTAATAAAAAAAATGAACATATTATTGTGCATACTTTTTTCATCTAACTATTTAAAATAAAATATTAAAACTTCAAATGTATTTACTTTACATACATAAACAAAATTAACAATATACTAAATTAATAAAATAAAAATTCACAAAAAGTATTGTTAATTTTCCTTATTTTTTACATTAAAATAAAAATTATTCTTACTATTTCCAATTAAAAAATCAAATAAACTAAGAAATTTACATACAATAAAATAAAAATCAATTGTAAATGCACTCGAACCGTACATACATATATTTATGTGTTTATGTATGAATGTATATATATATATATATTTACAACCTTTTAGGGTCATATTTAAAATATGCATAAATATATATATATATTAAACGAAAATTAAATGTCATAAGAATTATCAATTCTAACAAGACAAAGTAAAACAAATGTGACTGTAAATCATATATTTCGAATGTTTCATTAGATTTCAGCATCGAAATCATCATCAAGTATAATCATCAAGCTTACTCGTAAAGTGAAAAAATATGTTTAGGAATTATTTTATAAGTTATAGCTATGAAGATTCAATAAATAAGAAAATTCCAGGTTTACTTTATCCAAGAGAAAGTGAATCACGAGAGGTATTTAATATTTTACATTTTAAATATTATTGGACTAAATGAAACCACTTATTGTACTAGGTTAAGATCACATTTTATTAATATTAAAATAGTAACGATAATACCAGTAATGTTTTAAGCATAAAAAGTTATTTCCTATTTTTCTTTATAATTCTTTGATCATTGCATTAGTTCAAATGCATTGTTCTAAATAAAAATGAATAAACGAGGCCCAACTATTTTTTACTAATAATTCCAATAATCTTTTTCTTATATTTTGGAGAAAATATAAACTTGAATTAAATAATTATCTATTGTTTCAGGTTAAATCTCTTGATGGTTATTGGGATTTTATTGTACCACCATCAGAAGATGTTCAGAAAGGTCATAAAGAATTTTGGCACTCTGACTATTTATCAAAGGTATTTTAATAATATTTTTATTTAATACATTATAAAATATATATATTTTTTTTTAGCAAAATAATGTTATACAAATGCCAGTACCTTCATCATATAATGATATTACAACGTCTACAGTTCTACGAGATCATGTTGGCCCAGTTTGGTATGAAAAAACCTTCTTTATACCTTCATCATGGCATAATGAACGAATTTTTTTGAGATTTGGATCCATCAATTACCTAGCACAAATAGTATGTTTCTTCAATTTTTATATCTTTTATAAAAATATATTTCACTAGAACTTATTTTACTATAGTGGTTAAATGGTGATTTAGTAATAGAGCATGAAATAGGGCATCTACCCTTTGAAGCAGATATTACATCATTTGTTAAATTTGGTGGAAAAAATCGTGTTACAGTAGCTGTGGATAATAGCCTTTATAAAACAACTGTACCTCAGGGTAAAATAGTTGATTTGGATTCTGATAATGGAAAGGTTGAAGTACAAACTTTTAGTTTTGATTTTTTTAATTATGCTGGAATTCATAGGTACATCAATAAAAATTATTGATTTTACTTATGCAAATAAACTAATATTTGTTTGTTAATTGAAGGCCTGTTTTATTACATACAAAACCAAAAGTGTTCATTGAAGATATAAGTATTACAACAGAAGTTGTAGATGACACTGGTATCATCAATTTCAATATTGAAATAGCTGGGTTTGAAGAAACGGACATTATTAAGTGTAATGTTAATCTTCTTGATCTCAACAACAAATATATTTTGAAGAGTATAAATATGGGTATCCAAGGAACATTAAAAGTTTCATCTCCAAAGTTATGGTGGCCTCGTTATATGAATGAAAATCCTGGATATCTTTACACATTAGAAGTAATATTAAATACTATGAATTATACAAATTTAGAATTATATAAATTTTATAATTTCAAAACTATAAAATAAATTGGTCTTTAGTATAAAATTAATGTGCTACCAATAGGTTTTATAAATATTTATTTATTACTGGTAATTGTAGTTGAATTGCTATTAAATAATACAAAATAATCTTCTCCGATATTACCAAAGTTTAATAATTATTTATAATTTAATTACTCTTATTTAATGATTAGATTGAAAATGTATTAAAAGTTTATTTAAAAATTAAAAAAATCTAAATTTTTTTGATAAAGACTGATATCACTTATAATTTATAATCATTATAAATATAATGTACAAGAACGAAAATTAAAATTATAAATTTTAGGTTGAAGTTTCATCAAATAATACTAAACCAGACATTTATAGACTTCCAGTAGGAATTCGTACTATAAAATGGACGAACACATCTGTTTTAATTAATAATAAGCCAATTTACTTTCGTGGTTTTGGAAGACACGAAGATTCTGTAATTAGAGGGCGTGGATTAGATTTAGTAACTGTGGTCAGAGACCATGAATTACTCAAATGGATTGGAGCAAATGCTTACCGAACTAGTCATTATCCTTATAGTGAAGAAGTTTTAGATATGGCTGATAAGTGAGTAGCTTATCCTTAAATTGTTTGATTGAAAATAGTAATCCAATAAATAACATACAAATTTTTATTTAAGACTTGGATTTCTTATCATTGATGAATGTCCTTCTGTAGATACACAAAATTATTCTTCAAATTTACTTAAACAACACAAAAAATCATTAACAGAATTAATTAGAAGAGACAAGAATAGACCTTCTGTTATTATGTGGTCTGTTGCTAATGAACCTAAAACTCATTATCGTGATGCTATTTCATATTTTAAAGAAATAATTCAACATACAAGAACACTTGATGCTACTAGACCAATCACTATTGCACTTGCACAGTCTCCTCATGTAAGTTAAAGGTGATTTTTTATGACAAATCTTGTAAATTAAAAATTTATTATAATTTTGTAAGGAGGATAGAGTTGGTCAGTACCTTGATGTAATAAGTTTTAATAGATACAATGCATGGTATTCAAATCCTGGCCGCTTGGACATGATTACGAAACGTATAATTTCAGAAGCAGAAGCTTGGTATAATAAATATAATAAACCAGTGTTAATATCAGAATATGGTGCAGATACTATGCCTGGGTTACATGAAGTAAGTAATAATTGATATTTTTTATATTAACGGGTCAAGCATTAAAATGTTATTAATTCATATTATAAATAATTATCTTATGAATTTATATAAATTTAAAAAATAATTTTTTAAATATTGTGTATTTTTATGAAATTGCAAGTTGTAGGAAAAAAATACCTTGATGTTTATATATTTTTTTATTGTTCAAATTAAAAAAATTTATAAAACAGGAAATTATACAAAATTTCTAAATAATCAAAATTTAACTATTAGAAAAGATATTTTTATTTTTGCATTTTTTTTTTTAAATTTAATATTATACATATAATTTTAATCTACATTATTTCACATTATAGTTACCAGCATACATTTGGAGTGAAGAGTACCAGGTTCAATTAATGTCAAATCACTTTAAAGCTTTTGATCAACTAAAAGCTCAAGGATTTTTTATTGGAGAATTCATATGGAACTTTGCGGAATTTAGAACTGCACAAAGTATGTCATATAATAATAATTATTTCTAAAATAATTTTATAAAAATTTCGATTTATAGCTTAATAAAATAATATATTTTCTAGCATATACTAGAGTTGGAGGTAATAAAAAAGGAGTTTTTACAAGAGATAGACAACCAAAAATGGTAGCTTATTATATTCGAAAGAGATACCATGCTTTAAGTGCTGAGCAAGATAAAACAGACCTTCCAAATGATCTTGAAATTTACACATCTTCGCATTATCCTTTATAGTATCTACCAACATTATATTATATATACTATATAATATTATATATATGATATACAGTATTATACCTTCTATTCGTATTTGAATCAACTTATAATTTTTTATAAAAATATTTATTTAATAAAAATTTTTTATAAAGTAATTATCATTTTCTGTTATAAATATAATAAATTTTTTACTAATTGTCAACAAGGCTTTTCTTCATCCGGTGGTTCAACTACTTTTAAGCATGCATCAGCTAATTCAACAAAACAAGGCTCTGTCATAGCTTGTGCGATAACTTTTGTAGGATTTCTATCTTTTAAAACATAATTGATAATATTTCTAACTTCAGGATTTTTTAAACAATTTTTCACCTCTTTATTATAACGCAATTGTTCAAGTTTTTCAATAGGAACTGTATCTTCTGTAGGAAAATTATATGTAATAGTGTTTTCTGTTGAATCTTCATTTATGTTGCTGTTTTGAAATTCAGTAACTCCAGTACAATTTTCTTTATGTTTACTATAACAAGCTGCTGAACAACTGAAAATAAAAGGTTTCATACTTATTTTTAAAATTTTCAAATAATTAAATAATTATTTATCCTACGTATTGAATAGTAATAAAGACACAATAAACAAACAAAATATTGCTTACTAAAATTGTTTACATTTAGGGCATTTATATTTAGCATTTTCGAATTCGCATATACAACATATTTTAACACTCATTTTTGTAACAATAATTTTTAAATGTAATTTTTTTTCCAATTTGATTGAATATGAATTTTTATCTTAAAATCGTAAAATGTAACCCAGGCATATATTTAATAATGACTCTAACCTCAAACTACTTAAGCACGCTTACTGAAAATCTACTAATGTACACGAAAATATTTATTACTTAAAAACTATAAACTTCACAAAAATTTTTAAAAACCAATTGATAAATAAATTTAATAATTCATTATTTCGAATGTTTATATCATACTTTTTGTTACAGATTTTAAAAATAAATGTTATTTTTAAATTAATTATATTAAGATAAAAAAATTTCAAAATTTAATAAATTTAAATATTCATTATATTTTTATAATTTTTTTTTATAATATTATAATTCAGATTTCTAAGATTATTTATTTCTCCAAAGTCTGTTTTTTGAATTTAGCGCCATTTTGGTATTTAGCTTAAATTTTCAAATACAAACTTAATTCTATGTATCTATAACCGCTTGTATCTTGATTTGGATCTGTCGTAAGTATTACAAAACTTTTTAATTTTTAATACATCTTCAAAATATTATTTTGAAATGGATTATTTTTCATATTAATAGTAAGTAATATGATAAATAACTATTAATAAGAATACTATTTTTATTCAAATTAAACTTTTAATTATTCTAGATAGTATGATACTTTTAAAAAATTCAGTTATTTTGTATCCTGAGTATTTACAAAACTTTAATTTATTGTATAATTGAAAAATACTTATTAATTATTAATAACTTATTAATTTATTATAAATTAATTTTTTTAATTGATATAGAATTAGTCTTAATTAGATATATTTAAATCCGTAATATAAGATATTTCTTTATTTTTTGAAATTGGTTTTTATATGGATTTGACTGTTTCTAAAAAACAGTTTAATCAAATTATTACATTAGACAATAATAATTACTCATCGATATAAAACCTTTTAAAATAAAATTTTTCATTAAATTTTTTTTATAAAAAAAATTGTATTATAGCTAAATAATAGCTTATACGTTATGGAGAAAAATATTAAGGAAAATATAAAAATTTGTGTTAATACTCCAGTTCTCAATTCTTCCGTTAAAGTTAAAAAAATGAATTGGAAGCAAGATAACCAGATGTCAACTTCTCCACCTCACAAATTATCGAAATCTTGTCGTAATTCAAATGCATCTATAGATAACAAAATGAATAATGTTGCAAAACTCCGAGAACAATTTGTTGAAGAAATAAAAAATATTGAACTTTCCTTAAAAGTTTGTAAAAATAAAAGTCTAATTTTATAATTCAAATACTTTTTAATATGATTTTATTTTATAGGAATCAATTATGAATATGAAATCAAAAATTTCTGAAACTAAAATCAAGATCGATATTATTACAGAAAAACTGAGACAAGCGAATGAACTTTTATGTAATCAAAGTGGAATAATATACACTAAAGAGCAAGAAAACAAGTTTCTCCTAGAAAAGTAAATATAGATAGATTTTAATAAAATCTCTTGAAATGTTTTAAAGAATATAAATATTATTTAACTTCGATAGACAACGTAATAGATATATTTTATTCATGAAATGATATAGTATTATATCATCTTTTTCACTATAATTAATTTATGAGGAAGACTAAAAAAAATATGTCTACATTCGTAACCTGATTAATAGAATTTTTCTCCATGAAAATGGAATTCTTAAATTCAGCTCTTGACAGAATAAAACTAATATGCATATAATTATTTTTCTGTCTACCTCCATAGTATTATATATAGTTCAACATATGTGATAATGTTAGGTTAAAATCGAATTTTATTTATTTTTTTCATTATATGCAAATACATATAATTTTAATGTTTTAAGTAAAATCTGTGCCAAAATATTTTTAAAAACAGAAAAATTATCTCAAATTTCATACTATCATTATAAATTTAGCTAAATTTTAATTCTCCACTCGCTGAATGTAATAAATTCTATCAGAAATTGTATAATTTGTCGAATAGTTGCTTTTTTATTAGATAGTTAATAATAATGATCTTTCTCTAAAATATTCTGATGAATGGATAAAATCGCTTGTATAAAAATTGTCCATATTGATAACTTGAAATATAACTTGAAGAAACGACATTAATAATTCCATCTATAAATTTATTTTATTAGAGTAGAAGAATTATATGAATTTCAAAAAAAAATTTTTGAAAATATGGAAGACATCTTTAATACTCTTAATATCCATGAAAATCTTTCTGAAAAATTAACAAATACATACGATAGCATAATTTTAATACAAAAAAACGATAATAAAATGTTAGAAGAAAAACTTGACACATTGATTGCAGATGAAAATCGTACGATTAATTTTCAATTTTTTAAAATCAATAAATATTTTTATATTTTATTTATCAATTATAGATTTTACAATTAATAAAATATATTTATTTAAATCATTAGTTTGTATTGAATTAAATGAAATAAATACAAAAATCAATGAGTTTGAAGAAGAAAATATAAGAAACGAAAAAGAAATTAGTTTTATAGAGACTGAAATAAAAGCAATTAAAAAGTCTAAGGAACAGCAACAACAAATAATTAAAGAATATGATGATAAGTAAGTTTTTAAATAAATACCGAAAGCTTAAAATTTTTTTTAATATTATATAAATGATATTTATTATAGAATAAATGAATTAGAAATGAAAAACATAATTTCAAAAGAAAATGCTAATATGGGAAAAAATAATTTAATTAGTGAAATTGAAAAAATTATAAATGTAAGATTTTTCTGTATAAAATAACATATAAAATTTTTTTATTAAAACCATTTTACTAATTACTAGGAAACTAACTTTGAAAATATAGAAATCACAAATTTAGATAAAAATTTATCTAAATTAGAAATTAAACTGAAAAAAGGCAGGTAAAATTACTTGATAAGACAATTTATTTATATAAACTAACTAAAATAATAATAAAAAATGATTATTTTTAAGAGATAATGAAAATATGATTAAAAAGGAAATAGAAGAAATTAATAATAAAATTGACTCGCTATCAAACGAGGTAATAGTAATGTTATTATTATAATTTCTGTAAATTTTTCTATTTATAAACTAATTTAGTATTATATTTTAGAATAAGCAATTGGATAAAATATATCATGAAGAAAACCAAGAAAATATAATTACTTTAGAAAAGCTTCAAAATAAATTGCAAGCTACTAAAGATGAATTAATTTCTGTCAAACAAATGGAAACTCAAGCTACAAAAATTTTGGGAGAAAAAAATAGTGAATTACATCTTAAATTAAAAAGATTTGAAAATGCAGAGCTTAAAATTAATCAAATTTTATTAGAAATTAAAAAAGAAGAAGAATTAATAACACAAATTAATAAAGAATACGTTAAACAAAATAACGAATACAATAATAAAATGAAATTAACAAATAATAACATTATTCAAGCTAAAATTAAATTAAGTAAAATAGAACATACAGTACATGAATTTGAAGAAGAAATTAAATTATTAGAAGAAGAAATCAAGGTGCTAAATGCAAAACTTGAAACAAAATTGAAAAAAATTAAACAAAATTCTAGAAATAACTCATATTCAGCAAGTATTATTCAACATGATCTACCAAACCTATTTACTTTAGAAGTAATAATTAAAGTTACATTAAAATAACAGTAATAAAATAATAATAAAAAAAATATTAAAATAAAAATTTTGTCAATTTTGTATAGGATATTGGAAATACAGAAAAACAAAGAAGTCGAAAGAAACTATATACACCGACTTTGGCAGATGATGATTTGGTACATATTTTAATATTAATTGCTTTTATTGTATATTAATGTTTTGATTTTAATTTATTTAAGGAACTTGATGCACTTTCACTTGAAGAGCAATTTACTCATTTAACTCAAACGAGCACGTCTCAAACAGAATCTCCAGTAAGTATTAAAAATAAATGTTAATAAACCTTTAATTTTATTTATAATATTTTGTTTTAATATGATTATTAATCGAATTTTACATAAAGGAAAAAAATAAAAAGTTTTTTAAGCATTCTAATATTTCACAACCTAAAACCAGAAAAGAAGCTACACCTCGACCTAAGGGAAAACTGAAAAAATATTAAGACTTAGCATAAAACTTTACACTTACTTAAATTATGTATTTTTATTATATTAATAGATAATATGAAATTCAATAAATATACAACTAAATTTTTGTTATTATGAAACATATACTATAAATTAATTAAAAGTCAGAAACATTTTTTGTATTTCTCTTCTATAATTTTTAAATTATTTTTAAAACTGAATTTAATATAATTATAAAAAAAAATTGATACGTATTTAAATATATATATATATGTAATAACTTGTTATCTAATAATTAAAATAAATTATTTTGTTCAAATTTTTTCAATAAAAATCTTAACAAACCTTGAAGAATAATAATTACGTAATTTACTTAATTTATTCTTAATTAATATAAATAATAACTCTGTTATTTTTAAACTCAAATTAAAAACTTAAGAAATTTTTTATGTCTAATATAATATTTTTTATAATAATTTAACTTTGTATCTTCAAAAATATGAATAATTGTAGTTTATCGATGTATCGTATGAAGTAAATTTGCTAATTATTATAATATTATATATTTACTGCAAAATGACTATTTTAAACTATGTACCAAAAATTATTGTAAATTCAAAAAAAACTTGATATATATTTTTTACAAATACATAAAAGATATTGAAATAATATATTTGAATAAAAAAATATTTTTGAAAGAAATCATTACAAAGTAAATTTATGGATAATTTAGCACAAAGTTCACGTTCAAAGTCGAATGAAAAGGTGCAGCTATTTAAATATCGCAAACTAGTTGAACCGGATTTATTTTTATTCGAATTCAGTGAATAAGAAAAAGACGTTTGATACATATGAAAACAGGCAGATTTGGTAGAATTACTTGATAGCTCATAATAACAATGAACAGATGAGTTTTATGACAGGTAACAGGTCTTGTCACAACTTCTATCCGTGCATAAGAATTTGGATCTCTAGAATTTCACGAAGAAACTCGTGCGGATTTTAAACATTTTTGAAAACATACTTGGTAATAGTCCAAAAAAATTAAACAATAAAGAAAACATAAACGTATTGATAAATATACCCGGTAAATATACTAATTTCATTTAACAAAAATAAAAATTTTTTATAGCTATTTAATAAAAGTTCCAGTTTAAGATTCAGTTTTTTAATTTCATATCTACTTGATCTTGGTGGAAAAATAATGATTTGCGGTAATAATCAGATCATATCTTTAGGTGGATTCAATCAGTAAGCCTTTTGATACCGACCTTTAGAAAGATAAATAATTTCTTCGAAATATCATGTCTGATTGTAAACGCAGTACTTCGGACAATCACAAAGTCAGAAAAAATCATTAGACTGTCATCGTTTTTTCAGAAAAACTACGTTCTATAAGAAGCATCTCTTTTAATTATTGAAAAAACACTCTCGTTAGATAATTTTTATGTAGTTAATTAAATAGCGCGTGTTAACAATCGTATATAATTCAATACCATAATCGAATATAAAATTATCCATTAATATTAGTGAAATTTCAATCCTTTCCCAAATTTCAATTATTGCATTCTTATTATTACTGTTTAAAATAATAATAGTATTTTTTATTTGATTTTCGAGAAAAGAATAGTGTAATAACTTTAAAGCATACTTCTGTATTGAATTTTTCAATAGATGTAATTACAAAAATAAAGTTGAATAAAATAAGTTAAAAATAAATTTTTATAACCTAAATTTAAGCGTAAAATATTCTATAAAACTCGAATTATTTGTTTTCCAAAATTTTCTCTCTTAATAATCATTCAAACGTTCTATTTATAATTGAAAATTTTGAATATATAAACATTTAGTATATAAAATTTCTTTAAAAATAACGTTGTTTATGACTGCTATAGTTTATATATAACTCGATATGATAATTTAATAACGTATCAAGTTTTACCACTTGCTTGTTGAGAATAAGACTGGATGGAAAGTGTTTATGTTTAATTTACACATTATTATACTAAACATTTCTTTACAACATACTGAGGAATCGTATGCATGAATATTGTGTGCATATTATTTGAATCACGCAATACGAATTACTAGGAACATCGATCAAATTCAATTTATATTCCATCAATTATTTATAACATAATTATTATAAATTAACCATCAAAAATACATTATTTGTAAATTGTATAAATAATTTTATATGAAAAAGCTTTCAATTTATCCTTATCATATAAATCTATTAGTATTTTTTACGAATTTAATGCTAAAGTTATTATACGCGTTATTGTATCGTTTAATATACACTATTAGATTTAAAAATAGAAATTAATCTCCTATTCTATCATTTAAAAGAAAAAATTTGATACAAAATTAACAATAAAAATAGCCAGTTAGATTTATTGATACAGTTTTATAAAATAGAACTCTGTTATTTATTCAAATTAAAATTTATCTATTTAAAAACCTTAGTATATTTTGTTAACACTATATTATTATATAGTGTTATTATTACATAGTAAAATTAGTAAATACATTTACTATAATAAGTTTGAAATTAAAATAATATTAAGTTTGCATTTATTTACGTTAAAAAACTTATGATTTTTAAACTGATATTTCCAATAAAAAATAAAAACTCTAATGAGTAATTAACTAAAAAAAAATTTTTTTTTAAATATTATAGTAATCTCAAGTATACAGTAAATATATTGAAATTTATAAGATAACGAAATAAACAATCTCTGTGATCATCATTAATTTTTCATTTTGCTTTTCTAGTACATATACAATAAAAACTAAAGAATTTAAAAAAAATTAAGAAAAATTAAAATACAAATTACTGTCTAGCTACATTCTATGGATTTGGCATTTTAGGTTGCATTGCAACAAAGTCACATATTATTGCAGAGGTATTAGTAATTAGTTATAAAAGAAATATTATAAAATATAAAAAATAATTATAAAATATAAAAAAATAATTATAAAATATAAAAAATAATTATAAAATATAAAAAATAATTATAAAATATAAAAAATAATTATAAAATATTAAAATAATATAAATATAAAAAATAATTATAAAATATAAAAAAGAATTATAAAATATACAAAAATAATTATAAAATATAAAAATAATTATAAAATATAAAAATAATTATAAACATCTAGGAATGAATAAAAATATATTACAAGTAAATATTTATATTGAATTATATAATCAATTTAAAAAAATAATGCTATTAGTTTTGTCAATTAGACATAAAGTAGATTAGCCTTTTCATACATAGAAAACATTTTTTGTGGTAAACTCATCACAATAATATTTGTATATGATTCGCAAGCTTTGAGAAGCGTATATTAAACTGTTCAGCCTTATAGATAAAATTTTTTTTACTTTATATACCGAATAAATTTATATTTAGTTTTTTGATAAAAAGAAACATTCAAAAGTATTGCAAGTTAATATATCAAAGATTGTACGGTAATACTTGTATTATTATAATTAATCTATGTTATCAATATTAAGTATATAAAGGCCATTAGTCCTTAACATTCAATAAGTATGAATCGGCTGTAATTGAATTAGTACTACAGCTAATATTTTGTAAAAAAATTTCTAATGATGCAATAATGTACATTTTGCATATCAAATACTTTAATCAATATATTTTGTTCAAATCGGTAAACAATAATAGTATTTTCTTGATATAAAAAATAATAAAGTATATGATGTACGTATAACCTTCACTTTTAAATAATTATACCAAATGAACAGAAAATATTTTTGTAACATTCTATTGTTAAATAAAATATCGGTTACAATTTAATGTGCAGTAAACATATAAAACATAATTAATATTGAATTTAATAATACATTCGCAGATCAACTAACAAGAGGACAGTACTTGAATTTAAATTCACAAAAGAATTTATTGTTAAAGTATAACTTTTAATTTATTAATATTCTAGATTTCTAACTTTTATTTGATTTTTTCTTACGTGTATTCATTATAAATATTTGTGTATTATTTATTTATTATTTACAAATACTGATTTAAAAAATAAAATTAAATGCAAAATTTCATATTTATATTTGTAACGACAAATTTTTGTGCAGTCTATGTTGATATATATTTAAATTTCACTAGATGTATTTATTAAATTATCAAAATTGAATAAATTTGTGATTTTAAATAAAATAATATTTTTTATAATGAAATATCATGCAGTATTGAATTTATTTCTCTTAAAAATTTTAATTTATCTGAACATATATTTATTTATTTAAATTATAACGAACAAATAAATTTTCAACTGAAAGTCATTCGAATAATTTTTTAATAATTAAAAATAATTATTGCTATAAAAAATATAATTTAAGTAGATAAGTAGATATAATAAATATAATATAATATCGATAGAAATAAAATATTATAATAAAAAATGGTTCTGCGCATTTTCTTAATTTGCAAAACCATCTTTATTATTTATTTTGCACCTTTAGAAATAAATTATCTGCGTATACAATGATAATGTACCTTTAATGAAGGCGTCAATAAATCCTCAAAGTTCAGTTGATTATCACTTCTATAAATTATTACACAAGTATCACAATAATATTATAAATATTACATCATAAATATTTAAATTAGATAAAATTTCTAATCATTTACAAAATAGAACTCAAAGTTTCATTATAAATATAAAAATTTCTTCTAAAGCTATAATTTTTTTTATATTTTAGATTCTTTGAGTAGCTTACTTACGGATTTTAATGTAAATTAAATTATAATAATTTGGTTAATAAAAATTAAAATTATTGGCTTTAAGTCTGTAAATGTAAAAATTATATTGTTTGATAATATATAAATAAATAAATATATAAAATACAGAGTACATAGAAACTTATTTAAAAAAACATTATATAATTTTTATTTAATTTTTTGGAGTTAAAAAAGATTAAGTATAATGTTATTAAGGATTAATTATAATTGTGAACGTGTATTAATAATAGAATGTATAAGTGTTAAAAAATACTGGAAAATATCATCAGCTTCAAACGAAGGGTGATTCTTCCCTATAACCATATGAAGCGATTGACTTTGTATAGCCTTGAGAATAATCTTTTTGAAGACCCTGTTATGTGAATATGTATGTATTCACATGTGACGTTCCGTTAAACACATTACCTATTTTTATGCTATTGTAAATATGTTTTTTTTTATTATTTTTCATTATTTTTCATTTATTTTTTATTTCATTTATTTTTCAGTTCATATGAAAAAAAAAATTTTTATTTATATAAATATTGATTTACAAAAACTTTCATCTAAATTTTTAGATTTGCGATTAATTACTAACAGAAGCGAAAAAAATTATTAGGATTGAAAAATTCATAAACATAAAATAAATAGAGAAAGAATACACAGAAGGTTATCCAAGAATTGATTTATATGCATCATTTTTCAAAAACGTATTTCAGTTTGACTTACTTGTGAATGGGTGAGAAGTCGTCTGAAAATACTAACATATCATTGATTATGGACAATCTACCTATCCATTTGTATAACGGAGTCTACTCTTGAATGATACTATTTAATTAAATATATTAACTAATATTATAATCAATTGTAATATAATTTATTATATTGCAGAATAGGAATATTATTTGAATTATTTTTAAATAGGATATACTGACAGAATTTATTAGTTATATTTTTTAAATTACATTATTTCTTAATTTATCAAGTAGAATATTCAAGGAATTTAAAAAAAAATTAAACATATTTATGTATCACAGGTTATAATGAAAAAATATAGTATTAATATGATAATAAAATATGAAAATAAAAATAGTACATAATTTATATTAACAAACTGTATGTAGTGTCTATGACTTGATTTTTTGGAGACCCCATATTTTTAAGCTCTATTAAGTACTCGAAAATATTAGGTTAGTAGACTTATTTGTAACTTACTTTATCATTCAGAAATTAGCACATCATTTGGTGACCGGAGACAAAAATTTTTATCTACCACTTTTAAGACATTTATAAAATTAATAAGTAATTATAAATTATTACAGTATCCTGACATTAACCGTACAAAATAATTATAATATTCATCTACAAATTTTTTTGATTAATTAGCAGATAACTTCAGACTGAGATTTTTCATCTGCGACAAGTCAATTGTTTGACTTGGTTTGAACTCTTACGAACGTGGTATTGACAGACGCACGTAAAATTTGCTTTTGCGGCTTGTTCATTTTAGTTAATGATTCATCAAGATATAACAGATTGGTTCACCAATATATTTGAGCTTACATTGAATGTAAGTAAACGTTATAGAAACACTTTTTCTACTATTTAGATTAAATTAATCTATCGAAGAGATTAAGTAAAGTTTGAACTAGTGAATCTGATTCTTTACTTCTGATTCTTGCCTCTTCCCCCAAAAATGAATGGACCCGCATTCAGAATACAATTTCTTACATATCTTAACATGAAATATTAATAATATCTAAAGTGAGTTCTTCAAATTCCAACATTTCCAAAAAAGTGAAGGGATCCTGCTTGCTTGTATCTCATAAATCATATCAGTCTTAATAAAATCTTATTCATGAACAACTACCATAAGTCAGAATATTCAACTTTTCAAGAGACACCCAATTAAGCTTTCTTCGGTAATCAACCTTGTAATTAATAATCTCACCTTACACATTAAATGTAGAACTCTGGAAGTTATCCAAATCTTCGCAAAGGCAGGTATAAGAGCTTCATTGACTCCATGATAATTCTAATTTGAAATAAAAGTATATGAGTAAACTGTCGCAAATGTTATACCTCTTTTAGCTATAAATAGTCTTTAATATTATCTTAAAATCTCTCGTATAATTTCTTTTTAGAAATATATTCAAGAAATGGAAAGACACGCCCGCTCTAACTGGAAAATTATACCTCTTCTTTGAGACTGTCATACCTACCCCCACCTATTATTATTGGATAAAAAAAGATCAACGATTTAGCGAATTCCAAACGGCTGTAATGCTCCCTCCATTTCCTTCAATCATCCCAATAATACTTTTCATACACAGGAAACGATACCCATAAACCATTTCATATTTCTTTTCCATTCCGTACTCCGTTCTATTTATTACTTCCAAAATTTGAAATCTAAAAGCCAGTGGTTTAGTACGTCATCTCTTTATGAAAGAGTTTAATCGGTAGGTATTTCAGTGAATCCGTGTACTCATAATGGCCTATACTATCTTTTGAACATTTTTTGCACGTGAAAGTTATTTCAATCGAAAAAATATATCTTATATTGAAAAGAAAGAATTTATTTACCCTATTCATAAATCCGATTCATCGATTCAATTCGAAATACATACACATAACCATTATGTTTCCACCTAAATGAATACTCCTTACATACTACTTAATAAAATAAGTTAAGTAAATGTAAATTAAACTAAGTTAATGTAATAAACGTTCTTCTACGGATAATATTTAATGAAACGTTACAATATATGTGGTTTTAATTCGATTTTTTCTTTCAAATTTTAAAGTGTTTTGTGATTATTTTTCCAATGATAATCATATTTAATAATAATTAAATACAAAAAAATAAATATTATATAAATAAATATAATAAATAAATATTGCAATATACTTATATTGTAACAATATCAAATTTATTATAAGCTTTATCTACTTATTTTTATTTTAATTTATAGATAAAATTTAATACATTTATAAACAATTATTGCGAGAAAATGGTTTTTAATCATTTTTCACACTTCTGTAAGTTTTTAATTTTTATAGTGATACAATTTATCATATAATGCTTTCTCAATAATGCTTAATCTATTTAATTACGCGAAAATACTTTAAATCACAATCAAAATCTGACATAATTCAATTCTTAATCCTAAATGTCAGATCAAATGAGAAATAAGCTACAACATCATCGCACAATAAAAAAGTCGAAGTCACTTGTTTTGACCCCGTGAATTTCACGAAAGAGTTTTATAGACTCGTATCCGGTTACATACACGTGTATGCACATACAGCGAAACCCAGAGAACGACGTAACAAGCACTTGCAGGCTCGACCAGTTCCGATGGGAAATACCCGGATGCAAGAGATTACGATCACGCTGACGCGTATTTTCCCCCATTTTTTCTTTCATCATACTCCTGTCAGAGAAAGAAAGAGAAAGAAAGAGAAGAGAAAGAAAAAAAAAGAGAGAAAGAGTTAGTAAAGAAAAGAGATGGATAAATAGATAAAAAAATAGATTGTTAGATAGAGACAAAAAGAGAGAAAGAGAGGGAGAAATGGAAAAAGGCAAAATTAAGAGCCTTTCAATAATGTGAAAGCTCCAGAATTCTTTTTCGCTCTCGTTCCTTCGAAGATGGAGGTTATTCTATCAAATATACGCGTATAAATTAATTATTAGCATAATAAAATTTATTTTTTGCAACTATTTTTAAATATCTTTTTAATATTTCTAAATATTGTTAGCTTTTTATTTAAAATTTTAAATATTAAATAATTTTTATTAGAATATAAAAATTTTGCATTATTTACTTGAATTGAAAATGAAAAAAGTGATATCTTATAGTTTTTATATAATTTTTTTTCTGCTATTTAATTATTAGACAGAATACAGTAATTTATATTATTGGCTAATATATTATATAGTTTTAGTATTTTGCTTATTATTCATACATATAATGAATTACAAATAAATAAAATAGATTTTCATTATTTTACAAAGCTATTATGTAACAATGATTTTGTTATTAGAGTATAAGTTGTCAAAAATGTATACTAACTGATAGTTATATACACAACTTATATATAATTCAAAGTATTTAAAAAAATATATAATTTTTATAGTTGAAGTTTTATGTATTGAAATACAAAAAAACGGTGATTAATATTTATCAATTAAAATAAAAGTTATCATTTTAAGGAGTCAATGCAACAGTTTTTATATAAAAATTTGATAATCTATTATAAATCATTGTCTTGTATAACAACAAAACCACAAAAAACATGGTTGCTTAAATTGAACGAATAAATTCAGAGTATAATGAATTAAAAACAAAGTTAAGCGTGATTTTTGCAATAGATATCAATACACGAGCAAACTTTAAATAGAAATAAAAACAAACTTAAATATTATGTATGCGTATATTATTGCTATAAATAACATTATTATCGATATTGTCTTTGTATTTATAATATTCTTCGATTAGTACCTAAATTTTTACTGCGATATTCGTTTCGTACATTCTTAAATTTCAAATTTATCATCAAATAAATATTTTGAATAAATAATAAACATGATTCAAATAAATGATTATACGCTAATTTTGCCATTAAAATGTTTCATTAACATTTATATTAATAAAAAATTTGATTCTAATTCCTTCCAGTCTCAATTAATATTTCCTTTAAAAAAATTCAAATTCACAATAACATCGTTATTAATTATCTTCGTCTTTTCAAAATTAAAAAAATATAATGTATTCTTTTGTCTTTTCCTTATATTCATAATTTTCCTTTATTCATAAATATTACTTAATATTACTAATATATGTTTAAAAAGTATGAAAATTTTTATTCGCATAAAAAAGTAACATAATAATTTCCTCATAATCGTTTACACTATTTTTATTATTAAAAATGTTGTTAAATCTTATCAATATTTTAATAATTTGGAAAGATTTTACATTTACAAAATTAATACAATTTATAAAATAAATGTAAAAAATCAGTAAATACTTTACAAAATTACTTAAAAGTAGTCTTTATAATTGGTTATATATAATTAGTTTTATACAAAGACTGATTAATAAACTTTAATTGTTTATCCATTATTTCTTTTAAGAAAATTTAAATTTATTTTAGCTGATCAAATTTTACTTAAAAATAAATTGATTATTTAAAGCAAACTGTGTAATTTGATACATTTTTCTTTGAGATTAAGAAAAAAACCTTGGCAGCGATTTGTAAATATCGAGAAAAAAAAGTAAGAATGTTAAACCGATTCTTCGTTCCAAGGTTACGTATTTAAAAAAGATACGTTTCATATTCCATAGTTATTTTTGATTGACGTCTTTACTTTCAGCGTGTATATTTATTTTATAAATAATATAATAACAATATATTTCAATCCGATCAATTGAATTACGCAATCTAATATTTCAAACGATATTAACTTAAGAACAATGCAACTATATGCAATCAGTAGTCGGATAAGAAAGATTATCCCTTCATTTTGAATAAATTAACTTTTGTAATCTTGAACATTAGAAGAAATATAATTTAAAATAGCATTGAGTACAGGAAAAAAATGAAACGCAGATGAACCATTGTGTAATCACATCAACGCAAAGATTATGTCAGTAAACTTAAGCATAATTCTGTGTGTTTAGAATTCCTACCGAGCAATGGAGGTATATTGTTATATTAAAAAAGGAAAAAAGGAAGCCAGTTTGTGTGTGTTCAGGTCACGGTGATTGCACACTGCGCGCCCGAATTGGGCAATTTCGCATAAAAAGTCGCGCGTGCGTGCGCTTGGCCAAGGTCATTGATCTTCGCGGCCCTGGTTCCGGCTCGGATTTTCTGGGCCATACGTCGGCACATGAGAGCTACCGCTAGGCCGTTCGTTCCTCCGTACCTTAGAACTTTTCACGCTACCTCATCTACACGCGCGGCAGGTAAGCGCACATGCAATCGCCTTCCCCCTTCTCTCTCTCTCTCTTTCTATCGCTCTTTCTCTCGCTCTTTCTCTCACAGTTTCTTTTCCTCACTTGTCTTAGAGGCTTTAGCCTGAACTCGCATTACCAGCACAAGAATTCGCGGAATGAGCACTTTTTTCTTATATGCCTTTTTTGACAACCTTTCGATTGTCGTAGAATGTTGTTTAATTGTCGAGCTTTTAGTTTTTATGCGCGCGCTTTCGATAGATAACGAAGGGTGCGCTAATCAATATTATAATCTATCCGCATTATACAATATATTACAGCTTGTAATATAAAACCTACACTTTTATTAACATTTTCCAAAATTATTATTAAAAATACACGATATATTAATATAATTTTTAACAATACCAAATGATAAATTCCGAGCTTCGTTGTAATTATTTAATAAAATTTAATTAAAATAATCATAGATAAAAGTATAAATTAATATTTTATATTTATATCTATAAAAGTTTTATTTAAAATTCAATAATATTCTAAAGAATCCATACGACGGATAAATATAAGAGTGAACTCACTCTTGTTTTGCGTAAAGCTGAGTTATTCTCTCTATAAAGATAGAAATTCGTATTTTTTTATTTTTTAAACTTTCTTTGAATATTATTCTTTTATTATTAATAATTAAATATTTTTTAATACAAAATATTACACAATTTTCATTTATCGTAGTGTAAGTATTATCTTCATAACTTGATACTTTAATATACTATAAAATCATTTTTTCCATAGTCATTTGTAATATTTATAATTCATAATTTTAATTTATAAACTTATGCAATTTAATTTCCATGCAAATTTAATAATCAGTTAATCTGATTAGATTTAAAACAAATTCCTTTATTATGAATAATTTTTCATAGCTATTCGTGCTCTTCCCACGTGTACTGCGTCATAATTTATAATTTCATATTCTCTCGTCTATGAAAATTATTTTTCTATATATCTATATGTGGAACTCCAACAACTGCAGTACAGTACAAATAGACGTAAGATAAATTTTCCGCGATCCGAATAATCAGTTTTTTACGATATACTTATAGTAATTTATAATAATAATGTACCAATATATTTGCTTATTAAAAAATTGATTCATTTTAATAAATATACAATTAATGAATTTCAAAATGTTATCACAATAACATGAATAATTTGATTGTCAGAAAATAATTACATACTTAAAAATATATTTCAAATATTTCGGTATAAATTATAGAAGTATAAATTAACCTATTTTTAATTGATAAATATCATAAAGCTTAGTTACTTCCTAGTGCAACTCTAAATTTTTAAATTTTCTCTAGTTTTGTAAGGTTTTTTCTTTTCAACTTAATCGTTCAACAAAACTTAATTAAATATTCCTGATTATATAAAGTACTAATATATTACATTTTTTACAAGGCTACTGTATCTTTTACATATATATATATAAACATTCCAATTAATTTTATGGAAGAGAAAAAGACAACTGACCTTGCTGAAATAAAAAATCTTGATTTATTAACAAAGGAACGTATGGCCTTAAATTAAAGGCGAATTTTTTATTAATATACCCCACTTGTGAATACCGACCATTCAATTCGATCAACATTTCCGTGCAGAGTTTGCGATCGTACTTTAATTTTGCAAATCGACAGCGCTTCAAATTAGGAACCGAATCTAGTAAAGCTCCTTTGACTGAACCGTGGCTTTGAAATACTCTTCGTTAAGCGCACACAAGTATGTAATACGTATAATTTTATAGTCGCCTAGAGCTCGGTCATGTAAAAAGTTGACTTTGAATGAACCAAGCCAAGTCAAAGCATTTAGCATACGTATGAGCTCAGACGCTTCGTAGCATACGAGAAAAGGACGCCTCATGTGCGATGCGTCCTCTCTCGAGAAAGAGAGAGAAAGATAGAGTGAGAGAGAAAGAGAGGGGCCGTAGAACTACTGCCTCGCGCTGCTGGCGCTGCCGCCATCGCCGCTGCCGTCACCACAGATCGTGTATTTTGTGTCTTCATTGAGTACAGGGCCTCCCCGGCAGTTCTATTCGCGACTTCGTGCGATTAACCGTCGGCCGGTGCTTCCGCAATGGTGGATAAAATTCCCCTTCCCTCGGCGCTTTTGACACCCACGCGCGATAACGCGCGATGGCCTTCACACGCTTATTACCATGAATTCGCTCCATTTCTTCCGTTTCCTTATTTTCCCTCTTAAGCTCCCAACGTGCATTTTCGTAGAATCGTCGAAGCTCAACCCGTGCACTTTCGTGCGCGATCTCTTGAACTTGACAGTGGGAACCCGTTTAACAGAGTATTACATAATGTGAGCGTTTCATGTTCGATTCGATATTTGTTTTCCACGTTGATTGGTGACACCTCTAACTGGACACGAGTGATTCTAATGTGACGAAAGCACCGATATGAGAGGATTGCGCGAATTTTGTTTCTTCTCAATAATTCACGACTGCAAATGAGTAGTCCTCTGGATTGTATTCTAGTACTCGAGGATTGCAATGAATTTACGAGAGCAACACGTATGGTTTTCTTACTATTATTATTCTATAATCCAACAAAGAGATGAGATGATAGTGTCGTCATTCAATATGTCCTTACGTTGGATTTAAATAACTTTAAGAAAGCATTGCTTTTATAATGATTTCAGTTGCAATAGACCAAACACTGCGTAGTAACGGAATGCTAAATTATCAACAACATTACAGTTAATAAATAAAAAAACTTGGTATGCGATTTGCGAAGGTAGTATGCATTATCTCACATTCGTGAGAATGAAATAAGATTTTTTTTTTAAACAAAATCGTGGTATAATCGTTAACAGGTGTATGTTTATAATAGAACTATTCTATTATATAAAATTTAAAAAAAAAAAAACAAATATATGTAATAGGGTAAAGAAAAAGTTTCAATAATAATCAAAACAAATTATTACCAACATTAACCGTATTGACTGAGATTTGTTATTGTAATTATAATAATTCAACTCAGCAACAACTCGTAAAGTTAATATTTTCTGGCCCAGTAGTGAAAATAAGAATATTTTGTTTGAATTCCGTCGCGAAATTTTGTGCAAACAATGTGTGGGGTGACAGACAAAGAATGGCGATGACTTAAGTACAACAAGTGATCGGTCAACGAGTGACTACGTAAATTAATCATAAATTAATGACTAAGGGAGTAAAAGAATAAAACTTGTCTGATATCAATATAAGTACTCATATATTAATTCGACCGTAAGTATGTAAACTTGTAATTTATTTAACTGTATTCTCTATTCGGAGAAATAAGGGGATATTTTAAAAGATCCTTCTTATTTAAAAGACCAAAGAAGCCATTAACAAACTCATTCGCAGCTAAACATATAAACAAGCAAATTACATTTAATTTTTCAGTTCGCGTCGTCATATGCACGGGGCTCTATAAAGAACGTCCGAACAAGGTCAGGGTCATGCGTTCAAGAATAAACACTAATATATCACGTCTACAAAAGTGTTAGCTAAATCTCACACAAGAGCTTGTGCTCTTATGGGATTCCAGTAGGACTCCGAAGTCGATTTACCCAACAATAACAATGGAATGAGAGAAGAGAAAAACGAAACCTGTTCTAAGCATTACGTCAGACGCTCTCGGGTAAAATGGAGATAGATGACGGCTACGCGATCCGGAGTCTGAACTCGCGTGGATCAACATCGCGGGTTCGTTGTCTTACGCCGAGCTGCGATAACATCAGCGTCATCGCGGCATCGCACATGCGAAACGTTTGCCGTTCTCGGAAAGATGTCGCAAGACACTTGTTCCTGCCCTTTGAAATTACGTGGCCATCGTAAGCTCGTATCGAATTTCTTGCAAACGCAAATATGTTTGCGAGACGCTTGTGCAATCACTATATGCATAATTTCGTCAATCGTATTGAAAATTTCTTCCTAATGTTCTAAAAAAGACTCTTCTTTTCGGTGTAGATTAATTATTTGGTCACGATATAAGTTTTGATGTAAAATCATAAGCATAGCAAAACACATACATTTTTTTAAAATCAATTGAATGAACACAATTATCTTAAAATCAACTACTTCAAAGTTATTACAGAACAAAAAAATACTTCTACTTGATAAACATTTATTTCATAAAAATTAGTATTCGTTTATATATATATACCCATAGATACCAATATTTATTACTATTAATGTGAATTTATTTGATGTACAATATTTTAGTGCAACATTAAATTTTTATAAATGTACTCGTTTAATTATGTATGTTAAAGGTTTCCTAATAATCCGAAGCAATAATTTCGCGGAATGTAGTAAATTTAATGACAGGGTAAACGTAAAAAATTAGTACTTTTTTAAAATATTCAATAAAAAAATTGTTGGCTTCCCACGTATATAAGCAAATGGATATACGTTAAGTGAATTAAAACAATAGCTTTCTACAATGCGTGAACATCTAATTATACGTATTTAGATTAGATTAGATTATAACTCGTGTTATCTTAAACGTATTGACCAAATTTTCTCCAGATTGTTATAAACTATAGTGCTATATATAAGAACTAATGACCATTTACTTAAAAAATGAAAATTTAATCCTACGATCAATTTAAATTTCATTAATATGAATAATTTGCAATATTATTTGAAAATATTTTTTTCACAACAATTTCTTAAAATTTTTTTCATAACTTATGACTGTACGTTTTTTATTACAGATTATTTATAAATTTATTTAAATTCTTAATAATGCAAACTTTAATAATAATTATACTGAGTAAAATTAAAATTTATATTTTTAACAAATTTTTATATTCAATACATAATCTATTAATTATTTTATTGAGATGTAACAAAGTATTATTTAGTTTAAAAATTAATAATAGTTTTCTTAATACCTCAATATTACTCATAAAAATATAACAAATTGGAACATAATAATTATTAGAACAATTTTTGAAAAATAACAATATTTTTTTGAAATACAAATAATTGTATTATTAAATACGAATTTTGTTTAATTACAATGTACGTTAATAGATTAAAAATAAAGATCTAAGTTTGAACAATATTTAATCCCTTTTTCTTTAAAAAAAGAGATTATTTTTTTCTCTTCAAAAGATTTAATTTATAAAAAACAGAATTAAAAAAATTCATAATTATTGTTATACGGAAGATCAAACAATTTCATTTAAAAAATTATTAAATATTACAATATTATAGTAGTTTTTTCATCTTCGCATTTTTAATTCAATGATTCAAAAGTTTTTTTAATAGAAATATATTCAATTGATCATTTTAGAATTTATTATAGCTATACTATTGTTAATAAGTTAGTGCAGATATACTATAAATATAAAAGGAAATAATTAATATAGTCTTTTACAGTGAAGGAACAGTTTTCAATGTTTTTACTATACTTTCAAAGTATTTAGCACACTGTTTTTAATTAATGTTTTATTTCATGTTTTTTCATCTTTTGAATTTCAAAAAAGTTACAGGTATAAAATTTATGTATGCACTTCGAAATAATCGAAATGTTTTTAGCCTTATTATTAATTAGTACATTACGTTGTTTTTATAAAGTAAAAAGTAATGGCATCAACAAAACTACACAAAGCGATGTTGAATATTATTCTTCTTATTCGAATATATGAAAATTAATAAATGACTTACAATTAGTTTTTAATGTATTCATAGATTATACTATTTCAAACTTGATTAATTTAATTTTAAAATTTTACTTGTAATATTTTTTTTTGTAATTATTTGCAAATATTAATTTCTTTAAATAGATGCTATGCAATAATTAAATAAATTTTAACAGATCTATAATTCTTTCAAAATTATCATATTTAAAAGAGATTATCGTATATTTTTAATGACTTGATGTCTTTCATTTTATACGAATTTATGATCTAACGCATTTTATCGTACACAGACGACTAAGTATTAACAAGTCTTATAAAGTGATTGAAAAAACTACTTAATCTATATGTTATTAATTTTTCTCAATACAACCTAATTCGTCAACTTAAGAATTTTTTTACATTTTACGTATTTATTCGTTAATATGAGGTGAAAAGATGCTAACAGTGTGTACCTTTTATAGCACATTTTCAATAACTATGCACAATATCTTTATAAAATCAGCAATACACGAAAACAGGTAGATCAAGATCTCAATTTTATAAAATAATTTTAGATGTATTGTAATAATATAGAAATAGAATTAGTATGAATTTATCTAAGATTTAGGGATATATATTTGATTTATTGATTTTATCCACTCAAAAACTGTGATAGATATGAAAAGAACTATTATTTGTTTAAAAATAACAAGATGCCAACTAAATTTGCTGAATTACTTGTGAACACTTTTAAAGGATGCCGAAGGCGCGATTAAAGAGTTGGCCTCACGGAATAGAGCTATTCATAAGAGATAGAAAACATCTTGACAGTGACCCAATTGCAGGGAGTTCCGCTTTCATTTGTGCACTCGTGACATCGTGCGTCGTGATTTAGCATCAGATTTCACGCTCTCCAGATCATCCGCAATTGAAATACGTAATAATTTAAACGCAGACAGAACCTACAAAACTTTTTCAATATTCGCTTTTTATTTTTAACTAATTTTTTAGAATTTTCAATATTTTTAGGCTATCAAAATAAATATTTGCATATAATTTATTTGCATTCATAAAAAGGTTAGATTTTAACAAGTGTTGTATTAAATTTTAAGTACGAATCCGTTCCTTAAGAATCATTTAAAAACTTTTTTTTATTCTAAATAGTCTGTATAAACAACAAAATCATTATGTTATTTAAAAGAGAATTACATGATGTTTTGTAAAAACTCATACTTATATAATGAATTTTAAATAATTAAATATCACTTACTTTAAAAATAGTTAAAGTATTTTAAAAGTTATTTTAAGTTTGTTTTTACCAAAAACATTAGGTAATGGTATTCTAATCTGTTTTAATGGTTCAAAAATGACGTAAAGTCAACATTAACAGCTCACACATGCTTTCATAACTTATATTTTTTCTACGATAAGGTGGCTGTCAATTGGAGGATAAGAATCACTAAGTCATGTTTTCATAAAGAGATGTATTAATCGTACTAGGAACGGAAATTTTAACTTATCTTAATAAAAAATTTTTATATTTTTTTACTTACTGATATATATATATACATGATAAATTTCTTTCCAATAATTTTGTTAAATATAAAAAATCATCAGTTGTAAATTGTAACAATATTGTTATATTTTATTACCCGCAAAAAGGCTAAAGCACATAAAGCTTAAAAATAGTAATTCTAATTGCTACAAACTTAATATTACATTCATAACGAAACAGAACCATACAAAATATAATATTTGATTGTTCTACTATAAAAAAAGAATTCAATTATAGTAAAATGCCTTATTAATGCATCGACAATAAATCTTAGTTAATCAAGTATAGTGTAATTTTTAACTGTTTAAAACATTTTTAATATTTATGTTGAATATATGTTATCATTATTAAATAATCAACTCAATATATATCTAACATTTATATTGTTGAAAAAGCTGAACTGTTCCATTTTTTTCGGTGAAATATATTCTAAACAATTATTATAAATACGCTTTGTATCGTCATTCATTAAATTTAGAATAGATTAGATATTTAATTGATAAATTTATATATATATTAAAAATAGGCTCACGAAATATAACAGTTTATATGATATAGATAAGATTTAAAAACAGTGTATTGGTCTCTTGTAGAATTTCGTTACATAGGTAGGTTATTAGATATAGATATAGTAGAATATTATATAGATAAATAAATCTACTACTTCAGAGTACAAATACATTTTAAAATATACTAGTGCAAAACGTAGAAAACTGTACTAAACTTTATATTTAATATTGTACTATTACAATATTTATTTATATGATACCTCAAACATAGTTTAATTTAAAAAAATTATCAATTATATGAATATTAATTGTTATGTAACTCATTTCTTCTAAGAAAATTTTTTTCGAAATTTTAATTTTTAAGATTTATTTGCAAAATTAATTTAAATAAATTTTCATAAAACATTTCTAAAAAATTATTTACTTCGTTAATTTTAGTAATTTTAGTTTTTGTCTAATAATATCTTTCTCCAGCAACTTCTTAATTTATACAATTGCAAGCACTTAGGCTTGCGACTACTCTGTCAAGGTCAAATAATTCAGTGTAAAAATTAACGCAATGATGAAAATTGTATTGTCATTTGAGAAAAACTAAAAACATAGAAGTACGCTTTGATAACTTATAAAATTATCTTATAATTGAACGCTGAAAAATTCAGAAAATATAAACAAAGAACAATATCTATTTTTTAAACAATTAGTCTTTGAATTCTATACTATTATGAATGATATAAAAATGATATAAGAAGTTTTAAAAATCAAAATTTTACTTTTGACAAGTAATATTTTTAAAAATATTTTAAGTCTCGTCAAATATAGCAGGAGAACAAATCGGTAGAGCTATATATATTAATATATTATTTCATTGTCTTTTAAATTTTTTTAAATTTTCTACGTATTTACGGTTAAAATTATAATTTATTTATTTATTTAAAATATGCTACTAAATACATTAATTTTTTACATTAATTTGAAAATTTATTTTCCATCTCTATTGAAAATCAATTTGTATTCATTAGTTTTTTACAGTTCATAAATCAACATATTATTTATTGTATTTGAAGCTTTATATTGTATTTTCTAACGTACCGACCGAAACAATAGTTTTATTTTTATCATAAAACTTTTAATTTAGCATGCGTAATTTATCTCATAATTACAATCTATTATGACATATACATTATACATTATTAAAGCTTATAACTGCGCTCAGTTTTAGAAATGCAAGTGAATAAAACCGAATAAAGGCTCACACTTGCTATTTTGGAAAAAAGAAATATACGTGCACGCAAAATGTAAGCGCAATGAGAGGATTAAAGGAAAATCTTTAAATCACTTCGGCTTGAATTAGGAACTCAGTTTTATAAACGCGAATGCACTGAACAGTTCGCTACGAGCTTTGAGTAATAAATCAAGCACAGAATGCGCACACGTGTAAAAATAAAATATTTCCCTACGAATTCGTTAAATTCATCATGGAGCTCTCCCTGTCTCCCTGCAATGCAGCGCTTTTATCGCGCGCTCTCAGACGTACATCCGAAATTAATCGCTATGCGCAGAGTAAGAGATAAGAAACTGGTAAGCTCCTCGATCGATTTAACCTTCGGTCGTACTTGAAGCACACTTGGCGCTCCGGCGAGCACCATCCTGATGCTATCTATCTGCGAGGCTCAGAGACGACACCAACGACGAAGCTACGTATCGTGGATTAAAGCACTTGGCCGAAAAAAACTTGAGTAAGTTTTCTTGCCGCGCGCGTAGTCGTAATAACCGGCTGGACCGGCTGATGAGGATCACGCTCGTACTTTTCTCGTTTTCCAGGATCCGTGTTATTCATCGACGGAAATACGCGCATCCTGTTGAGAATCCGAGACCGAATCTTTTGCTCGTTTTCTTGCCTACACGCTAAGTCGCGCGATCGAGGCCTCGATCAATAATTTTCCTGACACTTTCGTTGAATCTAATAGGCCAAGCATGTTTCACCGATGGGGCTTAAATCATTTTCATTTCTTCGAATGAAAATTTTTTACGCATTTGCAAGCGGCGAATTCCAGGATTTTCGATCGATCGGTAATTCACAAGCGCTCGTATTAGCTTGCAAAAAGTTTATTTAGATTTCAAAGTGAAAATTAACGTCGATCGAGCTCATTTTGTATCCGTGCTATCATGTATATTTGAGATTTCAGGATATCGATAAAGTAGGTTTTTTACACATCCTATAAAAAATTGATTTATTTTATTTTGTAAATCATAAACCTAAAATTATCGTTAATAAACTATAATTTATGATAAATACCCATTTTATTGAAAGCGTTTCACAGGTGGATTCTGTATTCAATACGAATGAATACTGACAATTCGATTATTTTTTCGCTTAAGCATTGTATACAAATTCCAGTACACTTTAACTAAAAGAAAAAAAAACATTCGATATTTGCTAACCACTTTCAGTTTTACTTTTAAAACGCTGAATGTTTAGTTTGTGTTATTTTTTCGATAAATTGAGTCAATTAAAATATTCTTGCAAGAATAAATTAATTTCTATAACATCTTATTCGTGACCAGTAAACTCTTAAGATACGATGCGGATTAAAAAACAGAATAACACATCTTTCAACATAAAAATTAAAATATTTTCTTTTGGCCGAACACAGAATACATTACCTTCAACCAAATTTTATTATATTGTCTAATTTAAATTTACATGAAAAATGTATGACTTGTTTGAAACATAAAAAAATAGAATTAATATTATTGTGTTTTGATATTATATACTTACTAGGATATCATGTGAAGTTTAAAATAAAAATTTATCTTTTATTGATGTTAGAAGGCAAAAATAAGCAGTAAACAGGAAATAAGTTTTTTTTTAAATTATGTAATACAAATTCTTTAAATTACTTTATAATACTAATATTATAATATTGTATCAGTTGGTAAATAACTATCTGAAACGAAAAAATTTATAATATTTATAATAATAAAATTTACAATACTTGGAAAGAGAAAAAATAAGCATAAAATATTTATTCAACAGTCAAGCACAAATGATTTTTAAATTTAAATAAACAGAATTACCTTGAAATAATAAAAAAACCAAAATTCAATATTAAAATTTATTACAAGTTTTATAAATAGATATTATTATTAACGATGTACAATGTCGAAAAAATAACTTTTTTCTCGGTTGCCAAAAAAGTTTCCAAAAGAATTAAAAAATAAATCTAAATAAATTATAAAACTGGTAATTAAAAAAACCTGCAATATACTCTATTAGAAAATATTACTGATAAAATCGATTTATATTACAAAAACAAAATATACAGGATTTTTGCGCTTAGCAAAATGAAAATAAGTTAAGCTTCGTAATTTAAACACTCAGCTTATTCGATTCTTAGTGATACGAGTTAAATTCCAACAATTGACACATAAACAAAGCGTAATCAAACAATTTGTGCCACAATTGCGTTGAGCTGTATTCATTGAAAATTCTTAGATTGTAGCAAAATAAATTAATTACATACAATCCTACGTTTGCGCTACAATTATTTTAAGCTCTTATTTTATCATTCTCGTTATAATACAGTTAATAATAATGCAGGAGATTTACATTAAACTATATTTGTAGGAATAAAACGTATTTCTTCATAAAGACTGTTTACTATAGTTGTACTATCTAGATAATACATTACGCAATATTTTTTTACCCTTTTTAATGAATTGACATATCGTAAATATTTATTTATTACAGCCACTTGAATAAGTAATTTTGAATGAATTATTAAAACGCATTTGTAATTAAACCGGTAAAGCAAGATAATATAGAAATGTTTTATCAAGCTGCTGTTTACTACGATTCAAATACATCTTTGTTCATAATAGAAAAAGGAATGAAAAAAAAATAAATTATAAGGATCAAGCAAATTTATACGAACTTGCAAAACTGTAATAAATTTGCAATTATTATATAGCAGAAAGCTAATTACTTTTGAATATTAAAAAATTGCAACAAAAATCCCAAATTCCATTCTTATCTAAATTATTATTTGTTAATAAAAATAAAAAGCAATAATTTTGATTTATTTTTTTAGTTTTCAAAATTTAACTGAGACATGAGCTACATGAAATATAATTTCAATAGAATTATAACAGCACTTATTTTGAAACAAGTACAATGTGACTTAATCTATAAATAAAAAAATTTTCCCTCACCAAACCTGTCGTACAAATTGTATATTAATAAGTATTTTTAACTAAAATAATTAACAGATTCTTTATTACAGAATAAAAATGTTTTCTATCTTTCATACGTAGTAAAAACATCAATCAAAGTGGGCTCTAAAATTGTTGTCTAAAATTGAGAAAAGGCAAAAGCTTAAATCATTTATGGATAATTTAATCACCAATAAAATTCACACTGAATTTGTAAAATAAAAACAGAAAGCTTGTTTGTTAAATTGTAAAAACAGTAAAATATATTATTCGAGCGAAAGCAATTTTCTAATACATTAATTAAAAGTTTGTGATATTTTGTCAAAAAAAATATCAATTTGCGCTTATACCGTCAAAAAAAGAATCAGCGCTATTAAAAGTCTGCAGGGATTTTAAAATTGGGACCCGCAAGCTGAAACGAGGCAAAAGACATGGGTTTCCCGAACGAAACGAAGAGTTCTTAAATAAAGCGCTTCCTGTCTCTAAGAGCTTCGTCCCTTCGCTCACATCTCTCCTACAGGCTCGTGTATTTGGGTAAGTTGAGAGGAAAAAAGGGGCGCTCGTTATCAAGCCGTGCATTCCTCGCGTGGCCGCGTAGTCTCGTTTCAGACGGACTCGCGGAGTGAAAGGCAGGGAATTCCCAACGGCGCGGGCACCTGCCGCGTCATAAATTGGCGCATTACTTTCTAAGGCGTAAATGACCAGGGCGCTCGCAAAAGCGGGACGACAATGGCGCCCTGGAGGGGGGCAGCGAGCGAGCACAGCTACCAGAGGAAAAAAAGGAAGGTAACAGGAAAGCAGGAGGTGTGAAGAGCTCTGACACCGGTGAAAGGGGACTTGGAGCCGTGCTTTGGCGAGCTGTGCGCACGGGCGAAGTTTTCGCCGGCCACCCTTCGGGTCGGTGGGACTTTCGTCCGTTTGCAAAGCTCGCCAGTCTACGGGGATCATCGACTGCGGGTGGATCTTCGACGTCTCCTTCGAGTAGAGCAGGCGTCATTTTGACCGTACTTTGGCGTACTTGAGTCATCTTAAGCGCTATACCTCGATCACCATCTACCACCTATTTTCCCTTTGGCGTTTCAATCCTTTAAATTTGAAGTGTTCATCGCTTATAACAATTGGCGGATTAACAGTATTGTATTGAGCGCAATTTATACTTGTACATATATTAAATGAGCCCGATGATAACTTTATTAAACTTATTTTTCTTACTTGAGCATGGTTTGTTATATTGTGTTTTTAGGCGAAAGTTTTTTAAATATTAAACCGCACTATTATTATTAAAGCAAAACTATAATCGATCGAGTTTCACATAATAATAAGCAGTATTTGTATAAACATTTGTACTATCGAGCAAGATTGTATGCTTCGTAAGATAATACAATAATAATGCAATACATGCTTGTTCATTAGAAAAACTATTTTACACGTTTAAAACGAATAATGAGAATAACTAAAGTAATAACATTTAGTTAATTATAAAAACCTTGTTAAATATATGATATATGTAATCTGTAATATATATGTAGTCGACTAAAATTTTTGTCTTTATCCCTGTTACAATAGAGCTTTGGTATAAAGGTAACCAGTAAACATATTTAACTCAATAATATATTTTTCTTTATTATCAACAATTGATACAGAAGAAATTTATTTATTTATAAGTTCATACTTACAATCTCAAAATGCAATTAATCAATTTTGTATAGATTTAAATATATATGAATACATTAAATAATGTAAATGTTATACTTATAAATATAAATAAATTTTTAATAATCATCAAACGTGCCTCATTATTGTGTACGATTAGTGAATGTCACCCAAGTACATATTGCAGAAAAGGGGTTCGCATCACGCGTTCGATGAGTGTGAGACCATATTATCCGATAAAAATGCGAGAAAGAACGACATCGTAACATGACCACCTTGTTCTCGAGCAAAGGCAACATCGCGGACATTGCCCTATTGTTTTCCCTTAGCGCGTATCTCTTTTTTCCTCCTTTAGTTGCCGTCACTAAAGAAGCATTACTAGTAAGAGTAGCAGGAGCTACAGTAACAGTAGTGACAGCAGTAATCGCACTGACAACGTTTACAACCGCAGCAACGAAAAAATAATTAATCTAATTGTGTATTGATGAAAGATTTACGTGTGATCAATTAGGCAGTTCGAAATATCAGGTAATGACTGTTCTATGACACTAACGACAGAAGAGTTATTCTGTACTTATTATCTCTCTCTCTCTCTCTCTCTCTCTCTCTCTCTCTTTTCCTCTTTGTATCTATTTATCAACCTACCTACGTATGTCTTTATCATAGAAATTATTATTGCTTACTTTGTTTCGATCGCTCGAATGTGATGTAGTTAACTACAAAGTTAGTTAACACAGTTATCCTTATACCGATACGAATATCCTTATAATAAACTTTTCAGAATGTGAAGAAATGCCGATAATTTTAAAGTTTATCATAAATTAAAATTAAATTTAAATGTACATTATAACATTTTAATACATTTTTGATAAACCAGTAATTTTAAATTTCATCAATGAATAGAGAAAAATGGATTAAAAGGTAATACAAAATTTTTTATTTTATTATGCATATAAAGTACAATGAAATTACTTTTTTTAATAAATTAATTGTTCTATTAATTTTATCATATATATAGGTATGTTATTATACGCATATTAAAAATTGTAATTTTAATTTAATAAATTTTAATATTAATTATTTATCTAGGATTAGATGACAATATAATCAAGAAACGTTATGATTTTAATTAAAAGTTATCTGGCACTACGGTTCTCTAAAAAGTTTTTAAAACATTTCTTTAAAATTCCATTACTGATGAGTAGGATATTATATATATATTATATATATACTATATATATATCATATATTATTTCAAATAATATTGTAGAAAATGAAAAGCGAATTTGTATATTAAATTTTGTACTTTTTAATTTTTTTTTTAGTCATTTTGAAATTTGAATACATTAATTTCGTAAATATACATTTTAAAAACCTATTTTAATTTTTTTTATGTCAGAAAGTAAGTTACAACTTCTTAGAAAGCATTGCCTTTAACATTGAAACTCGTATCACCAAATAAATAAATATAGATTATCCTTTTAATATAGATTACTGTAGTGCATAAACACATGAATTCAAAAATTTATTTCGATATATTTTATTCATTAAAAATAGCTACAGATAAAATATTGAATTTGATAATAATATTCATTGCACATTATTTTATGTAGATAATAAAGTATTGAATATTATATTAAAAATTTTCTTAGTTTTGACTTATCGAGTAAGTTAGTATTATAAATTATCAATTACAATTATTTTTCTCGTAAAATCTTAATTAATAATATCTAAATAAGAACTTTTATGATTATTCTGTAAATTTATTTTTATTTTTCGAAGTTCTTATAAAACTATATAATTAATTATATAATTAATTGATAAGAGAAAATATTATTGATGGAATGTACATTATTAAGATTAAAAGTTTAAAATATTATAGAATATTTATGTAAGTACAAATATCAATATCAATACAAAAGAACTACAGTAATATAAAGAAATATTTATTTTAAAACGTAATTCCATGATTCATCGAAATTCATAAATTACGAATACGGTGTACTGGAAATGTAATGCTAAAAATTGCCGCGTGAAATAGTTTAAGCAATTTTTTATAAAGTATAACATTAAATTAACAATTATTTGCTCTTGTACAGTTTCAAGTATTAAATAAGAAATAAAGCAGTTTCTGTGAAAAGCAAGGACATACATCGATATACAACTAGAGAAATGGATCAGCAAAAACGTTCAAACCAAGAGGTTACGGAATATAAGAGATGTCCATTATCAAAAAAAATCGATGAAACAAAGATTTCAATTGCTTCACCGCCAATTATCACCAACGCTAAAATAGTGACACCGAAATCAGAAATAAAAAATGATCTCATAGTAACCGAGAATAACAACAATTTGATCAAAGACTTTCCGCAATACACAGTTGAAAAAATACCACAACTTGAAAAGCCAAAGAAAATTCCTGTTATTGAACAATCTGTAAGAATTATTTTTACGTTTAATGGATTTTGTTTACTTTTTTAATTAATGATATAAGAATATTTACAATAATAATTCTTTTTAATTCAGCAAATGAATTTTAAATTGTAATATTTTTACTGTGAGATTATTCGTGAATATTAGAAGTAATTTACAAAAGTATACTGAAACATATTATTTTAAAGAATACGAAGAATTTCTACGAGTATTAATTGAAGTCTGTTTCCGTTAATTAGGGAAACGCGCAATACACTGACCTGGGGTTAAATTTCATATTACTTCTTGCTTATCCTTCCATCGATCATTAACACATTCCAATCTTAGATTACTTAAAAACTTTTATTGTTACATAATTCTTAGTAGATGTAGAACCGGTATTAAAATATAATTTTAATCTCTCCTTATTGATTAATAAAGAAAACTAAATTATACTATCTTATATAAGATTTAAAAACAGTTTTAATACGCATTTTTTTAATATTAAAAAATATTCATATTATGTATCGATTTAAATATTTTTTGTTAGCTACATTTATGTGGATACTATATTAATATTGATATTAAATTGTATTAATATTAAATTGTTTGTTTGAAAAAAAGGATTCATTCACTTTAAATTAATTTTGCTATACTCAATATTTATTAACGAGATATCAAAAAATCACGTAAAAATGGATGCAAACAGATTTATAAATTATAATAAAACGAATCAAGAATGATATCTGAGTAATAATTATAAGTGATCTTTAAAGATGAAGAAATATATTTAATAAACTATTAAACACCTTTGTAAACTATATATAAACATAATGAAGCTTATCGAAATAGTTTATACACAACAAATAACTTCAATAAATAGTCCTATCAAATTGTAAAAAAATTAATTCTTATAATAAAAATGAAGAGTTATTGAATTCGTAATTAAATTATTTTTAAATATTTTGAATAAATGAGATAAAAATTATATAAATGAAAATAATTATATAATCACTATAAAGATATTTTTATATTATATTTACATTTCGATATTAATTAAATAACGTTGATTAAAATGTCAAATCATTTAAAAAGAACGGAGATTGAACGATTCACTATAACTTAAAAAAAAGCTGTAAGAACTTTTAATATAAATTAAGATAATATTAAATTTTACTCGAATGAAATAAAGTAAGGCTTAGTATTTGAAGCTTATGACAAAAAAAGAATTTTTGAATTTGCAATGTAAATTATTCGTACATAGGCTACTGTTTAACTTTTAATAAAATTTGCAAAATTGGAAATTTTGAAACTAAGCTGAGGTATCGAATATTGCTGAAATTTGCTTTCAAAAATACTGCAAGGAGGAATTGAAAAACTGTTAGAAAGAAGTATAAAACGACAATAACTTATTTCCTTTGCTTCGTACCCAATGCTGTGGAGACTCGATTTCAGACGAGTTGAATGCGGAGATTGTATTTGGTCCTTGAATCCAAGTCTAGTATATTTATCGTTTTCAAAGAATTTCGTTCGGAAATTAAATATACAATTAAATAAGATATTATTATTGTTATTCTTATTAATATTATTGTTGTTGTTGTTGTTGTTGTTGTTGTTGTTGTTGTTGTTTTTGTTATAATAAATTAGGTTTAATACTAAGAGTTAAAAAAATTTAATTACTACATTTACCAATTGTATTTTCATCAATTTCAAACCAAAAATTGCAAACACAATAATATTAAAATTTTTCAATATTTAGATTAATTATACGGTGTTAAAACTAATAATTTGATTTTTAATAGATTTCAGATTGCTTTTTTTATTTTTCAAAAAAAATACTGAATTTGTTAAAATATTTTTTGCAAGGCTTATGATATATTATTATGATATTTTTATATTAACTGTATTTTCAAAATATTTATGCATGCGTTTATAAAGTTTAACATTATTAACTTGAAATAGAAATAATATTTCAGTTTTAATTTTCTTATCATTAATTATATGGTTTTCTCGATTTATTAATTTTTATGTTATTTTGAATGAAAATAATCTTTGTATTTCTGTTTCTTATCACTATTAGATTACTTATAACTTTCACTAGCGATATCATTAATGTTATACCGCCCAAAACTGTTCTAGGCAAAGGTTATAAAATATTTTTATCTCATCAACGTGAAATTTAATCTGCTTTTTTTCTATTGCAACCTTCTGATATACGCATCCTATTTAAATCAATATGGCGAAAGCTTATAATAAATACATTTTACAGTCTCTCTGTAAGATGTCAGTACTGTCATATGAACTCAGATCAGCAGGTAGTCAACCAGTATCGTTATATTGCAGAGTATTTAACACTCAGACGATTCTTCCTTTAAACGTATAGATGCTTACACAAGCAGATTTAGAGGTATTTACACTGACCGGCTTCTGGGCATAAAAGTATATTCATATATACACAATTTGAAATTATTCTTAGCCCTGATTAAGCGCTTTAACCGAATCTGTTGTTTATACATTCAGAGATATATTATGCAAAATAAATAAAATTACAAAAAGGAGTAAATATAAAAATGAAAAAAGCAATTTATTAAATCTAATTTATATAGTAATTAATGCAATTGTGTATAATTATTTTTTTGAGTCGAATTTAATAATGACAATTTACAAACTACTTTTGCTACCTTAGTACTTACGTATTATTATTTCAAATTTAATACTAATATTTATTACTAATTTAAATTTAATTTTTAAGAATAATACACAGAAAATTTATTTTTAAATGAATATTAATGCTTATGGAAATTTTTGTATCGTGTAAAATAGAGATAATGAAAAATTATATTTTAGTAAAACAACATTGCTAATTTTTAGCATTATTAACGACGTGAAATTGAATATTTTATGCTTTAAGGTGAAGTACGAACCAGTAAGAACGGCTGTTCCTCGTACGCGACCCCCGTTACCAAAACCTGATATCGATGGTCGTCCTATAGTTTTGGCAACTCATCTGGTGCCATCACTGCCAATAGGTCTCTTCGAAGTTTTCGCTGAAGCCATTGAAGCAGCTACCGATAAAGCAGTTGTTCTCCTTCATGAATCCAGATCCGACAGACCCGTGGCCAAAGATGTCACCGATATTGGTATACAATCTTTTAAATCTTATATTATTTAATAATTAATATTTTTATCAATAAACAAAGAATAAATTATAGAAAACTTGAATTAAATAATTTTTTCTTCATTCATTTATAAAATTTATTTGAAAAACACTATGATATAACTCGATATATTTATAACAAAAGACGAAATTGTTACGTTAAAACTTTTTTCCATATCACGAACAAGAATTTTATCTCCAGCAGCTGTTTGGTGACGTATTGTTGATTAATAATTTTAGGGTGTGTTTTTGGTAAAAATGATTGTAAAAAACATAATTATATTATTCTTATATTCAGAAAAGTAATTGTTTTTTTCATGAAGTTCGCTCTCGTTGCAAAAAATTGTTAAGACCGATTCTTACACTATGGATCTTAATAGAAACATTAACTCCCATTAAAAAGATAAATTCAATAAATACATATATTATATTACGGTAGTTGTACGCCAGAGTAAGTAGTTTATATTATTATAATTAAAAAGTGTGGCTAAATAATCTTTTCATTCAATTTAATTTTATAATACTTTATTCATTATGTTCAAAAGAATAAAAAATTTGTTTTATAGATAGAATAACTCTAATATTAGCATAGATAATAATTTACTAAATCATAATTGGAAATGTATTAACTACTAAAATAATTGTAGTGTATGTTTTTTATTTCATTTTTGGGTATTAAGATACTCAAGTCTGTTTATCTCAAATATTTACTTTTATTTAGCTTAAAAGTTTTTATTATGGTCATCAACAATACCAAAATTTTAAATAATTAAATATTTAACAATTTTTACATGTTGTAAAACATGAATGTATAATGATTTTTTAAAAATAAAAGCACTAAAATTTTTTAGACTATTTTATGTTTTAAATACAACATTGCTTATAAATAAATAAGCTACATAAGATCATTAATAAAAATGTATTTAAAATTTAAACTATTAGTAGAAAATTATTCAAAGTACGGATATTATTGCTTGGTCTTTGTTTTTTTACAGGTCATTTCATAATATTATGTCATTAATGTACATATGTTACGAATTTATTAAAGATTATTACTGTATTAAGTTTATTTATATAAAATAAAAAATTTATCACGTTAGTAGAATTGAATCAATCACAAACTCAACTTCATTTATGTTTTAAATTTATTAAATTGACTCTGTTATACTTTTCCGTTTTACTTCTGAATATATTTTTACATCACCTTTAAATTAAATCTAAACATACATCATTATTATAATTAAAAATTATTATAAATTTTTTTTATTATATTAAGTATAATTATAAATATTTTCTTAATTTTTATTATGACCAGCTATTTTACCGGCTGGTGAACAATGGGAACATGGAAATTTATTACCAGTGAGCTTTGTGTTTGAACATCGATTGAACAAAACTTTTTCACCGGGCATCTATGCTGATGTCATTGTTGCAACGGATCGAGCACCACACGTTGAAGTAAAATGAAATTTTTTTTTTGTAAGAATACACTTAATTTAATTATTATATTAAATTATGAAAGTAATGTTTATTTTTAAGAATATAATGGATCTACGTGGTCATAGATGTGCTTTACCAGATAGAAAGAGATTAATAGGGGCATCGACATTGCTATTTAATCATTTACGAGCTAAAGGCGAAGGGCCGGCCTTCTTTGGAAATACTTTAGGTAATATATTTCTAATTGATATCTATTAGTTCAATCAAACTTAATAAATCAACGATAATTTAATGATCTGACTTTTGTAGCTACTATCATAAAATATTTTCAATATTTTTATGTGTTAACTACAATTCATATTTTACTGAAAAATTATATTTAGGTAAAATAATTTAGAATTTCAAACATTTATAATAAAACTTGGGATTTTCTTCTTAAATATATTTTATATTCCTGAAGGGTTAGAAATATTTAAACTAAGATTTTCGTACTCTTTTATTTACACTGAATTTATTATACCGTGGAATATTACTACATTTCAGATGCACATTCCCAAGTATCAGCACTACAAATGGTGGCTGGAAAGCAAGTTGAAGTTTGTATTTTGGAATCACCAGTCATACGATATCATAGAAAATCTTTACCAGGTGTTTACTCTCTTCATATTTTAACCAGTTTAGGACCATTACCTCCATATCCCATTATGGTTAATAAAAATATGCCGAGTAAGAACTTTTTAAATTAAATAACTTTTATTATTCGTGTTATTATAAAAAAATTATTTCATCTTTTAAAAACCATTTAAGGTAACAAAATAATAATCTTTATCATATATTTGTAGTTGAAATCGTTAATAAGATAAAGGAATATTTACTGAAGATTCGTTATGACATAGAATGGATAGAAAAATTTGCGCCTTACAGTGTCTTAGGCTTTACAGAGTACATTAAAAGTCTCTACGATGTACAAGAAATAAAATCTGTAGCAACCAGTGCTCCGTACTACTGAAAGTAATAAGTCTTTCATTTTTAAATAAAATTTATGTTTTTTTTATACAATATAATGTTATATTTTATTATGTCAACTTTCTGACTATTTAGTTTATAAGAATAACGATTTTTATACCTAATTTTCTTATAAAATTAATACCAAAAGTTTATTTCGAAACTAAACATTTCAATTAAAAGGAATATATTTTACTTATAATGAACTTGCTCAATAAATTAGAGTAAGTATCATACTTCAAAAATTTCTCTAGTTTATAATTAACCTGTACTATTTAAATAGATATTGAAGCTTTTTAAAAATGTATTACTCGATACGAGTCACTGCTATCATTACTAGATTAAAGATTTAATTTTTTGTTTCAAATTCTTATGTATAGAAATAACTTTGTCGATTAAAATTATTCTTCATGTTGAAAATATTTACATTTTCTTTCGCTCATTATATACTTTATTTATACAACAGTCCTTTTGTATTTTACTACCAAAAATTAGATGATAGTTGACCTCTTGGTGGTGGTATAGTCCCTGTTTTTAAAGCTGTAGCTAAAAAATCCCCAAGCCTACTAATAGGTGCACTGATAACAGGATCAAAACTTTTCAATTTTAAATAATAAACATTATTAAGTAGGAGCAACATTTTTGGAAACTGATTAGGATATGTTCTCCATAAATCATTACCAGTAACTTCAAGAATAGTATAAATTAAAGTAGCACACACGTCAGCTATATCACATCTAGGTTCTGAAAATAAGTAAAATTTTAAAATTTTTACAAAATTAATATGATTATATTATTATAATACAAATAGCATTATATGTAATTCATTAATTAAATAGATTATATAGTATTTTAAAGAGATATACGTACCAATATTTAATGTTGCAGCAAGCCATCTCCAAGCATTTCCAAGTCCATGAGGATGTGGCTTATCAATACCTTGTCTCTGTCTTGTTACAAGTATTGAAGAATAAAGATACATTATTCCTCCAAGCCTCTTCCAAAATTGTTCAGGCTTTTCAGGTGTTCCAGCCTCTGTATATTTGCAACCAAGAAGTTTATAATAATCTTCTTCTGATTGATCTTTGTTAGGCATAAGGAAAAGAGGAATGAAAAATGGACTTTTTATACGAATCCATGCCAAAAGAAGAGAACCAAAATCTGGCCAGTCATTCCATAATGCAACAGCGATAGCAGCAAATGGAAATGCTAATTCAGGTTTACTTGAAATAGTTGTATCTCCTTGATCCTATTAAAGCATTAATACTTTTTTAACTCATTTAATACTATTAATTATCTTTAATTTACAACCTACCACTATTTTTTGAGCTAAGAGATTTTTGGAATATGCTTCAGCTTGTGGATTCTGTGAAAGATTTGGATTTGATAAAAATAATTTTAATGTTTCATACTTATTAAGTAACTGTTCTCTACTTGTATGAGAGATTGAATTAATTGTAATATTTAATGACTTCTGACATTCAAATTTAAATTTTTTCATTGCATCAGATCGTATAAAATCTTGATATGTTGAAGCATAATTTTCTAAATATTGATGATTATCTATAAATATTTGTAAAGATCTATGATCAGGATACTCAGATACTTCAACTGTTTCATTTACTGAAATATAGATACATACATATATATATAAATATACATATAAATAAATAAAATTTTGATCAATATACTATATAAAAAATAAATTAAATTTATGAACTAACTTGGAACTTCATTTGTAGAGGATGTTGTAACAGATACTGGAACATTGGAAGATTGTTGTTGAATTTCTGTAAGTACACCATCAGGCTCAGACGCTTGTTGATTTTGTTCATCGACAAGTTCTTGTTCGTGATTTATTTCTTGTTGTTTAATATAAATAACTTGTTCAGATACTTTTGCAGAGTTCTGTACATCTTGCATTTGTTTTATTCTTACTGCTTCTTCTTGTGCTTTAAGTTCAGCTTGCCTTACTTCCATTTCCCTTCGTGCTATCTCTTCATTATACAAAGCATTAATTTTATCTAAAAATAAATATTTTAAAAAATAATTCTTATATCAATTTATCTGTTTTTTACATTTTTTCCCTTATATTAATACCTATATCAGCTTTAAATAATTGAAAAACTTCATCATTGTACTGTACTATAATTTCTGCCATTTTTATATCTGCTGGACTCAGATCACCTTTCTACACAAAAAGTAAAAGTTAAGGAATTAAAAAATTAATATTTTTTATTTATGAATTTTATCTATTAAATAAATTTTACTTGTGCTTTTTCATTTAATGATTCCATTTGTAAACTTAATTCCTTTAATTTAGCTGCATGGGGTGCCAGTAAACGAGATGCAGAATTTTTATCTCGACAAGCTATGGAAATAGTAGCAATATCTTTCCATTTTGCATGAAAATTTTCTCGATATGGAATTATTTTTTTGGATATTTCTTCACTTTCTTTTAATCTTTGTTTTTGCACTTCATTTTTTCTAACGATTTCTAACTGCTGAGCAATTTTCTCTTCTTCAGCTTCTAAAAGAGCTAATTTCTCTGCTGTTTCTTTTTCTCGTTGAATAGATATTCTTGAAAGCAATTGAGCCAAATCTTTTTGTATTTCTTTTTGTGATTTTTCCATTTCCTTCTTTTTAAGTTCAACAGCTTTCTAGAATATTTAAAAATTACACAGATCTTAAATAAATATAAATTAATACTAAGATAAACTCATATATATTTTCATCATAAATACCTTAACTTTTTCGCGACGTTGTACTTCATTTTCCAAAAGAATTTTTTTTATTGAAAATGTAATATTACTTCTTGTAGATATTCCATTTAATGAGGAATTAATTATTCTTGATTGAGTCTCATTTATATTGTCAAAAGCATAACCATTTTCAGAAACAGCATCTGGACCAAGAGTAACTTGATCAAATTCACCAGATACTCGAGAGGCTTTGTTCAATATAGAAATTTTCAAACAGTCAAAAGTTTTTGAAATATCATTAATATATGGTGGTTTTAACTAAAAAAAAAATAATGAATCACGTGAAAATAACATTAAAAAAGTTAAAATATTAAATTATGTTGCTTGCATTAAATAATCTATTTACTTTAATTAATTAGACTAATTACCTTTTCATCATGGGATAACAACACTTTTTTGTTAATTGTTTTTTTTCTATGATTTTTTTGTTCATTTTTATTTGACATATTTTTTAAATTAATGATTATTCGCCCTATTAAATAAAACACTACTATTTAGAAATCAACAATACAAAACATAACCTTAATACGAATTCCCTCCTATAGTTGCGGTATTTTATACGCATGCGCTTTTTAAAAAAAACGGCGAATAGAATCTATGAATACTATAAACTATTAATGAAAGAATTGATAAGTTTTCATTATATTTATAAAGTATTATTGATACCTTTAAAATTTATCAATAAATTATAAAAAGAAGTTTATGAAATCATAATTTTGAATATTCAACAAACTACTATGTATATAGTTACTTTAAAAATTCCAAATTTCTTGATTTTTATTACTTGACACTAGATGACCTAGGAATATTTTTGTAAACATTATGTCACTGTTCTTGTACTTATAGGCTTACCTTAAGATTTGCGACGGCTGCTGCGACACGACACGTCAATTTTGACGTAGCAATGGACGGTCATCTATTGGTGAGTACATCTTCGAACATTTATTTTGTTTGTAGAGTCAAAAGGTTATTAGATGATTTCATGCTCTTCAAGCTTAAACTACTTAAATATTTTTTGACGAATCAGTTTTTTACTGTACATTAACAAACATAACCTCTTCGAAATGCTTCAAAGTAATAGTAAAGATTCCAAGCCATATGTATGAATCATTTATTTACATATTATTAGTAACATAATTTATTATATTTTAATCGTTTATTTTACCGGTATTTTTTTTTTTAATTTAGGAACCAACTCTGTACACAATCAAAGGTATAAGTATCTTAGACAATGATGGGAATAGAATACTTGCTAAATACTATGACAAAAATATTTTTTCAACATCAAAAGAGCAAAAAGCATTCGAAAAGAATCTATTTAATAAAACACACAGAACTAATGCAGAAATTATCATGTTAGATGGTTTAACTTGTGTGTACAAAAGTAATGTTGATCTATTTTTTTATGTGATGGGAAGCTCACACGAGAATGAAGTTTGTATAATTTTATATTATTTACATAAATAATAATATATAAATATTATATTATATACTTTTTGCATTGTAGTTGATTTTAATGAGTGTTTTAAATTGTTTATATGAATCTGTAAGTCATATTCTTCGTAAAAATGTTGAAAAAAAGGCTGTACTAGACAGTTTGGATATTGTTATGTTAGCAGTAGATGAAATTTGTGATGGAGGGTAAGTTATATTTTTATTAAGAAAAAAATATATTATCAGTTTGCACTTACTTCTATTTAATTTAAAAATATAATTTTTATATTAATTTAGTATACTTCAAATTTTATATATTTTTTCACCATTATTAAACTATTCTGAAGTTTTTATAAAATAGAGTTCAACATTAAATTTATTGAAATATAAATTTTACAGTCAATCATTCATTTGATAAATTATAATAATTTCACTTTATCAGTCATCATTTTAATATCTATTCAAAAGAAAACCAAAATTACTAATTTGAATTACTATTTTATAATAAAGTTAATTTTTTTATCAGTATTATCCTCGATGCTGATGCTACAAGTGTTGTTCAAAGAGTCGCCTTGAGAACAGATGATATACCTTTAGGAGAACAAACAGTTGCACAAGTAATATTTTTTTATATTTATTTTTTAATTTAATAAATTAAATTTTTTTATAAATATTAATATTGTAATATCTTCTTTTGTTAGTGTAGTAAATAAAAATTTATTTGTTATATTTTTAGGTTTTACAATCAGCCAAAGAACAACTTAAATGGTCGCTATTAAAATAATAATATTATATTTATAATTTTAATTAAGCATTTAAAATAGATTACATTATCTCCATCATTGTATTGCTCTTTTGATATTGAAAAAACTAGAAAAAACGTTAATAATTAGCTAAGCTGGTTTGCTTTGTATTTTATAGATAATTCTTAACAGTATTTATACTTTACACATAATAAAAAAAAATTGTTTTTAAATTATAAGAACTTTATTTGTTTATATAGTTATTTTTTCCATATAATGAAAAAATTTTATTAAATATTCATTAAAAAGATATATATTTACCATAAGAATTTTCATGAAGGTTCAATAGATGGCGCATCTAATGTCTAAGTTTGAAATTAATTTTTGAAAATTAGATGAAAATTGAATATTATTAAGTATTACATCTTATAGTTTCTTATTTAAAATTATTTTTACAAATTTTTAATATTTTGAAAAAATGCACAAATTTAAGTAATCATAAATTATATAATACAAAATAAATTTGTGAGTGTTTATAAAAGCATAGTTTTACTCCTAAAAGAAGAAAGCTTCAGTTGTAAAAATAATATTTTTAAAAAGATTTGGTTAGAAATGTTTACGGATGATCAATAGTAAATTAGTGACTATTAATAAACTTATTTCATAATAAGTTCATGCTAAAATAAAACAACCTTAACATAAGATCTAATGCAAAATTTATTGTAAAAAAACAAATAAATTTTTTATATATTTTCTTGCAAACAAATTGAATCTTATCTAGTTTCAAAATTAAAAAATTTTTTATTTTTAGTACATTTTAATACATTAAAACTTTATAACAATTCATACATTTCTCTTCAAAATATAAATAACGTAATAAATATTTTCAGATCAATAAATAAAAATAAGACTATTAATATTTATTCACCTACCAAATATATATTTATATTGACTACATTTCAAAACGTGAATGTTAAAATTTTAATCTATAATTCAGAAATAAAATAAATTATCGAGATTTTCGTTTATCATTGAAGAAAAAATTATCGATTACTTATTTAAAATTATTAAAAAATAAAAACTATGAAGAACTTAATTAGTATCTTTGATTTGAAACGAAGAGGTTAAAGTGTATTATTATTGTATTTAAAGAACATTTTATCATATTGATTAAATGAAACAAAATTTGCAATTTTAAAAAATAGAAATAAAATGATGAAATACAAAAATAAATCGTTAACGTAAACTACCTGTAACTTATAGAAAATATGACTAAGAAAAAATGTAATGATTTTAGGCATGAAAATATATTTAGGTTTTTATCTTTAGAATATCCTTTAATTGATAATTTTATAAATATACTTTGTAACCTGAAATATACAGTATAGTGTTAATCTTATTGAATACAAATTTTTATTTAGAAAAATATTTACTTCTATAATGCAGTAAATATACTTAAAATCTTTAAATATCTAATAGAATGAACATTATTTTCGTGAAAATTTATAATATTGTTTATTTATTTCCAAGCTTTTATATTTAAGTATCAAAAATTATCTAAAAAAATTTAATTAAAAATACGTATAATTTATATTTTTAGTATTTATTATAATATCGTAAAATGTTTTTAAAAACAAATTATTTTAACAATAAAAATAATTTTTAAAATATTGTAAAAATAAAATTGTAATGAATAATTATAATGAACTATAAATTATGTAGCTCAAGAAATAAAAAGTATATTTTTTATTAAAGTATTATGTACGTTAAATGTATAAAATAATCAAGAATATGTTTCAGAAATTATTTTTTAACTGAGTTTTGAACATTTTTATTCAAAATATGCACATTTTTAACAATCTTTTAGATTATAATGTTATTGATTTAAATATAAATATCAGAAGGTCATAGCTATCATCAAAAAAGCTAAAACCATCAGTATGATTATATTTATATTTAGAGCAAATGAAATTTACTATAAAAATTTTTAATATTAAAAATGTCAAACAGTATTATAAATTACAAAAATATTAATTATTGAATTTTAGTGATCAATAATTTTTGAACTATTATTAATTATTATAGAAAAGTAATGTGCAATAATGAAAAGATAAGTTCTAATTTCGAACAAAAACGAGTAACGTATTTGCATTTCCTTCGTAAAAAAAAAGAGTCAAAACAACCACATAAATCTTCGTAAAGTTCACCCTCCTGTGACCCATGTATGGATAAGTTACCTTCACAAAGGTGACGAGTCTTCATCGGGGGATCAGTCACAATGCAGAACAACGTCGACGACAATAAAAAAGGAGAGACGGACAACGAAAAGACAGTACTCACGCTTAAAGAATAGGTTTGGGTTGCGCGTGTGAAACAGCATCGCAGCTTTCGATGCGTCCCCTTGGAGTTTTCGCTACTTTACACGTATGTAGGTATTCCCTCTCTAGGGAAATCTCTGAGGAAGATTGGCGGGATAGGGGGAAGAAGAATTTAGAACGAGAGGAAGAGAGGGAGCGTGTGTGCCGGTTTCGGTGTTGCTCGCTTATTTGGAGTCATGTGACAACCGATTCGATCGCGTGCATCTATCGATTACTCTTTCATTGCCAAGCAACGTTTATTCCTCTTGGGAAATTTTAAATTTCATTACCAGCGAGTTTTCTCTTATTTTTCTTTCCTTTTTATCTTTTTGGATTTTCTTTTAAGCGCGTTCGTACGATTGTCCGAGATTTTAAATTGTCAAAGATGAAGATGCTTCGCGAATTCAAAAGTACGAATTTGAATAATAAACAAGCGATAATGTACGAGTATGTATTGCAGATTATCTTAAGAAATCGCCCTTTTTTTTCAATATTTAGTTTAAAATATATTTGACTTGATAAAAATAGCGAAAAACAAGACGAATTAACCTATAACGGAATCAGTTGTCGAATGAGAAAATCATACATTATATTGACCAATAAAATGTATAAAATATAGTTAAAATATTCATAGAATAAACGCTATATTATTTTAATGGCTTTTTTACAAACACAGTTTTTTCTTTGTAAAGTTGTATGCGTACGATGAATGAAAACAGCAATTAGATCCAGATAAGCAGCAGATACGTACATATGTGAGATAAAAAATTTTATTTCATTAAATATTTGCCTAATTACTCTATAAAATATTGTTTTTGGTGTGTATAAAAACTGCGGAGTAAACTGTATTTGCTGTAATAAACGTAATATAAATAACATTTGTATTTAGCGATAGTCAAATCAGTGAATACTCGTTACCATTTTAATGCATTCGTAATTTGAACGTGCTAATAATAACAATAATTTTTAAATTTTAACGACGAGTCGAATTCGTGTTAATGGATACGGATTAGCTTTAAATATAAAACTGTAATTTCATAGTGCAAACGTGTATTGAAGTCCTTAAAAATAAAAGCATCCAAGAGTCATTTCAATAAATTCTCTTTTTAATTCTAGTTCGATATCGGTCGTTTTCTTTCATTTACCATGATTTTTTTAAGCGCAGACCACGACTATTTCGTCCCGACGGGCGGAATGAAAAACTCTTGTCGGTCGGTCGCAACGGAATTATTGGTCGGTGGAGCTTATTTATTGGCTTCATTTTCCCGAAAGAGCATAGCCGCGGAGGGGGTAGAAACTTGACGGGCCGCGTACATACACATACGCAAGAAATGAAAGAGCGGCTAGGCTTTTTGTTCATTTGAGTTTTTCTCGTTTTTTGTTTTTCGCTCCAAAGAAAGATGGGAAAGCGTACAACGCGACCGAGCGACGAATGCGCTCGAATCAGCTGCAGAATTACGATTTATCGCACTACTGGCACTTTGCAAATTAAAAAACAATTATTGTGCACTTCTAATTCTCTGTCGCAAGCTCTTTCTTTTGTCTTTGAAATATTTATCGAATGTTACACTAAAAACCGTGAAAATCTTATTTTCTAATTATTTACGCTATTTATTTACATGTAATTTAGTTATTTATTTTTTTAATATTTTGGAATGTGAATGTAACGAGCACATTGATATAAAAATAATGTTAATATTTTTTAAAATTATTTATTATCGATTCAGTTATCGAAGACTCGTGTATTTGTAAAACGGTTTATGAATCGATTACATTAATAGCTAATATGTTTATATTAATTCTCTTGCCTTAAAGTTTACAGATAAGTTTATTACAATTAACAGTTCATGGAGTTGGTAAGGGGTAAAAGCTAACTGCATAACCTACCTATTAAAATAGACCAGGGGAATGGAAAAAAACTTATTGGTATAAATATGGAATATATTTATTTCCAAACCAAATACAATCTTTCCAATCAGAGTTTTAATAAAAATTAAGATTTCAATAATTTATACACCATTTATTATTATTTTTGTATTTAGAAATAAAAGGCATTTTCTCTTCGGAATTGCAAAAGTATTCATTTTTCCATTAGTAAGAGACATTTTTCTGAATCCACGTAGAGTACTAAGTAGTATTCCCTTTATTTAGAAAATTTTATAATACATTCAAGTCTAACTTATGTACCACAATTGAAGTTCAATATATATGTTTCTGAAGCAGTAACTACAATTGTAAAATTTTTTTAAGAATATTAAAAATTCAAAACAATCATCAAGTTTAATATTTAATCTACTGTATATTTGTTTAAATGTATAATGCATTAATAAGATTGAAATATATTTAAAAAAAAAATTTAGAAATTACAATAATTATTAAGCTATTATTTGTGCTTATCCATTTATGCTGCTTATTTTATTAATTATTATCAATTTTTAAGTTGTAACATTGTTAAAGTACGTAAAACAGTATTATTAGTAATTATTATGAATAAGTTCAATATTTTTTTTATATATTGTTGTAACTGAAAAAGTATAATTAATAAAAATGAATTTTAGTTTATTTAAGATTTATATAATTGCAAAGGAATTAAATATTGAAATTAAAAATTATACATTTTATTTTTCTAACGCTATTCTGAAAAAATAAAATTATTTTCAATATTGCAATGAAAAAAGTTAAATGTATCAAAATATTTTATTTCTAAAGATAAGATAATTCGATTGTAAGCAATTTTTAATATAATTCAACCGATTCTTTCAAGTTTTTATGTTTTATTAGTGAAAAATATTATTATTAATATAGTTATAACATTTTTTTTATCAATCACGCACAAAATAAGTAGTTAGTTAGTTAATTTATTGAATAATATAGTACATTGTAATATACATTAAAATATTTATTTATACATTCGTTTTTCATATAATCACCATACAAAGTTAATACGTACACTGTAAATTATATTGAAAATCGGCCGTTTGTTATTGCAATCTTTTTAAAATTATTTTTATTTTAATCATTTTTTTAAATAAAAACAGCAAAAATTCTTAAAATATTAAATTTTAAATAAAATTTATATAATTGAAATATTTAGTTTTAAATCGAAAGATTAATAAAAATTACGAAGCTTTTATTTATTAACATAGCCACTTTTTTCTTTCAACATAATAATCCGTTAAGTGAAATTATCAGTGTTTTGGTTTATAAATTAAATAACGAAAGTAATAAAATAAAGAATAAAATTTTCTTGTAATCCGTCACAACACAAATAAAAATAAATCACGCGTACAAACGGTAGATGTCGTAGCCCGCACAAATGTGTCCCCTTGATGAAAAATAACGACCAAATGACCCAATTTAATACAGGTAATTGAAGTCGCATTCAACACCCACGCGGTAAATTCCAACGTCAATCGTCCCCTGCCGGCGTGGCCATTCAGATCCGATCATCCGAACTCGAAAGCCAAGGATTCTGCCGTTAGTCAGAAAAGAATGATAATATCTTCGGGTAGCATTAATGAAAGGCGACCGCGGCGTATTCTAAAGCGCAAGGGCGACATATGTGGTCAATATACGGGAGTGGCGGCTCGGAAAGGGGGAAACGCGGTGTTAAATGGATTTCCCTCTCTTAATCGCTTCTTGCGGCTAATTTTTGCTTAGCGACTCTCGGCTTTATAGCGGCCACCTGGATGCGTGATTTACACATCTTGCGTTTTATTTCTTTGCTAATCACCACCCTAACACTTTTATAGCTTCAGAATTCTAGTTGAGTAGTTCTTCCCCGTTTTTATACGCACATATTTCAGTTTTTATAATAATCAACAATGTAGCCGTTTAGGTTTAGTTTGTCTCCACTTTCAAGAAAGATTCTTACATTTAACACGTGTGTATTTCATTTATGGGGTTGCGTGTACGAGTAGTTTCTTTTTCCTATCGATCTATTTCTTTTAGTATCTTTTTCGAGTCTGATTTGACTAATTCGATGTCGCCATTTTATTTGATATGAGCAGAATATTTAAGAATTTATGCGTATACATTGAATAAATGAAAAGTACATATTGATTTATCTTATGGTACATAATTTTGTATAACTTAATGATCGTTAAGATATCACTCTATGCATTAGCTGCGTGTAATAATGTGCGATTTTGTTTATGGAAACAACTTCTAACGTTCTGTGATTCTTGGTGTAAAAAAGTTATCAAAATATTTGATAAGAAGTTAAATAGCAAGTTTTCGGAAAGTAAATTACACTTGAAAAATTATTTTTTCTTTGAAATCAAATAAATGAAATAGTTATCATAATTATTATTACAGTATTAAATAACACATTCAGTAAAATGTTATCATTTACGTGGTTTTGTACACTTGCTCGTAGCTTCATTTTGTATGTATTTTTTACTTTATCTATACTCAAGTATATCGTAAAAAATGAATTATCAAATGCATACAAATTTCGGTGTTTAAAGAAATTGTCGATTCGAAGATAGCAAAGTCGTCAATAATTGAAATATGCAATATATGCTTCGAATAACCTTTTTTGGTAAGCATAAACACCTTGAATACACAAAAAAACTGCATTGCAGGAGTTGTTAAGTGAAAGGAGACGAGCAAAATGTATAAGTGATTCAGACTAATAAGAGTATTACAACTTGCAGCGTCTCCTTTCTCTCTCCTTTCGACAGTCTATAATCAGGACTATAACAGGAGTTCATAGTTTATGACAGTAGGTGCAGGCGAATGGCTTTGCGAAATATTTTCCCTTGGCTTCCGGATATTTCGAAAAAGAAGAGCGTGCAAAAGACGAGAGAGGAATGATGACGGGACCCTTCGATGGCTGCGCTTATGCCTACTACCACTGCCGCTGATGTGGTTTTATGGCGCATTGGAGGCTGCGGAGAGAAGTCCGAGAGGGAAAGTTTTCCGTCGGCGTCTCACGCTGTGCGCGTTAAAGCTGGCGAAATAATATTTGGTGGTAGTCGCCTCTCTGTCCCTCTCTCTTTCTCCCCTTCTCTTTCTTCTTGTGCCAAGATGCTTTATTACTGCTGCTGATCGTCACGCACCTTTACGAGAGAGTGCAGGCTTACGGTTACCATTAGACCAATCATAATTGTTACTTCTAAATTGTACATGTAAGTGTAGTCGGAACAAGTCATTGGAAGGGAGTGAGTTGCGACTCAACGCTTCGACGAGAGAAAGTTTTCTCAGGAGACCTTAGAAAGATTTGTTTATGATGCATTCATTTTTGGAGAATAAGTTACTGATTTACATACCGAGTCCATTTTATTTCTCAAAAACTATTTTCGTACATAACACGTATTGATTAAATTTTTGCGCATTTTTAACAATTTATCAAATTATCAAAATCGCCGTAAAAATATAGGATCACCTATTTAGCTTTAAATGATTGTTAATAGTAAATCCAAACATACCCGAGATATTTTAAAGAGATTCTGAATATTCTGTGAAGGGTGTGATTAATGAAACCTCAAAACTCTATATAGTTGTTATCTTTATTATTGCAGTGTGATGCTTTACGTGTTTTAACTTATTTCATTCACCAGAACGTAAATTCTTTACGTTAATGTTACTATACACGGCCAAGAGTGACGCTCATAACTTTTGCTATCATAGAAATAATACAAACTAAAATTTACAACTGCTGAATGCTGTTAGGTTCTATAAAAAGAGAACAATTTGATAAACAATCTATTTTTATCAAGTGTACAACGAAGAAGAATAGATTATTTATCTTATCTATTATTTACAGCAGTTCTTACAAGAAGTGTAAATTTAGATAATCATTTGTAAATATATATATAAATAACTTTGAAATATTTTAATTAAAAAAAAAATATTTTATTATAAAGGAGTGAGCACATTATACACGAACGTTTCAAGTACACAACTACACAGTTCATAAATGTGAAGTTGACGTAAATAGAAAATGTTTTACATCAAAAACGACAAATAAAGAAAGTGGCCGTTCAGCGATAGAAATGACATTAGAAATTATTAAGTCATATGCATTCGGTAAAATTCGTAATTTATGAGATTCGATGTACTATAGGCTACAAAAGTCATTAAGATTTCATAATCATTATAAATTTGCGACAACTAACCGGGCGGGAACCTAAAAATTCTTTGAAATCTTCAAATTTGGCAGAGTGAAAGAGCTACAAATAAAATGCGATCAGCGAAACTGCGGAGCGCGTTATAACGCCAAAGTACCCACGCGTATTCGATCGACGTCGCGGCGCACGCGGCCCCGACATCGACGCCCAAGAACCACCCGCAAGCAGTGTCGGCAAACAGACCCTCATAAATAACGGGGCCGAGCGACACTCAAAGGGGGTTCCCGAAGCGAGTGCAGCCAAACCTGGCCTCTGGGCACCAGCGCATTAGTTACGCCCCCCCGTGGCTGTGGGAGGGAAACGTCTTCGACAACGAGCTACCGACTAAATTACGGGGCGGTCTGTGTACCTTAAGCCTGTGCAGTCACGATGCCGATACGCGTACAAGTGCACGCAGTACAGTTTTTCAACGCTTTCGCTACGCTTCCAAATTTTCGTTCCTGCGAATGCCGTTTATCTTTTTGCTTGACTAAGCGCCAGAATTGATCTCTTACGCTAATAAAAAAAATCCTTGGAATAAAGAAGCATCTTATCGCATATTATTTGTCAATTTAGCAAAAGTATAAATGCTAACAAATAGAATTTCATTCTGTTGATATTTACTTTTTCGAGTTTAAACATTCTAAAATTAAATTTAATTCGAAATAATGTGTTTAACTAATAAAGTTCTCTGTTACTATAACGATAAAATTTTAACACTAATAATACCGTGTTCTTGTTGCGTTAAATTAAAGCACATTCGTTATCTTATTAATATCAATTTGTCTTATTTTAACGACATTTTTCGTTGTAAAAAATTGTATTTTTTACAATGGAATTGGTACTCGCTGTAGATGAAATAAAATTTATTATATTTACATATTTTACAAAAATTAATTTTATTCGGGAATTGTTAAAGCTCTCTGACAACTAACTTTATTACGATACTTTATTCTTTCTAATAATTTCATTATTATGCTAATATATCAGATAAAGTAAATAATATTTTAGAAATAATTTGTTTTATAAATATTTGCATTTAAATGTATTTATAATTAAACAATCATTACTATAAAAATAGACTTAAAATTTTAAAACATTTGTTGGCTTTTTATGAAAAAGAAAAATTTGTTAAGGTATAATGTAGTAAATGTAGTAATTATTAATATAAAATTAATTTATTAATAAAAAGTTTTCTTGTAAAATAAATGCCCATAATTTACGTGATTAATGAATTCTGGAATTCTTATAACACTAAATTTATTTTTATCAAAATAAATTATTACGATAATGACGTTAAAATAATAAAGTTATCAAATCGTGTATGTTTTTAACAGATACGAACAATAATGAATAACTTTCAAAATTAAAAGTTTACCCCGTGACGTTATTGAATATAAAATATAGAGAATATATAAACAAGTTTTATGTGCATGTTAAGTACAAATTTGCTTATTGAAACGTAGAGCTATTAGATAAGTATTAAAAAATAGTATTTATATCACTAAAATTAGGGAGGAATAATATTAAAATAATTATACAAAAAACAAAATTTTAGAATCAGCATATAATAAATTTTGTTTTTTTAAAATAAAAATCAATAACTAAAACTAATTAAAATTTTAATTAGTTTTTCACGCATACAATAACTTGAATTTCAAAATGCATTTTACGTAATTTATAATTTATTTAAAATTTGTTTTTTTATTTTTGTAAAAATGTATATTGATGATAAAGTGAATAAAAAAAATGAATTAAAATAAACAAAAACAAATTTTATATTTTAAAAAAAAGTATTTTTTAAAATTAAAACCAATACTAATTACATAATCATATGAAGTATTAATCCAATAAAATAATCTGAATAAAAAATAGATAAACTTTTGAAATATTTGATCATTTGAATTTATTATTCCTAATTACTATAAATAATTATCAAATAACGGTTATTGTACTCAATTTATTTTACGCTAATTTAATAGAACTATAAAATTAAAAATAACGCTGTTAAATCTTATAAAGTATAGTAAATTAATTTTTAAAAGAAAATGATAGAATAATTTTTCTGATTTTATACTTCTCGCCTCGGAAAAAATTGTAAATTAAAAATCACAGACTATTATATGACATATAAAATTATAACAATAATAATTAAAGTATAATAAGTATTTAATCCTAAAGTGTTTAAATATTTTATTCGTTTTTATTATTTACAAAAATAGTACAATTGTAATAAATATTAATATTTTTATCTGTTAATTTTCTAATTTACAATTACTATAATTCATTCATTTTATACATCACAGTATTTTATATAATAACCTTAAAGATTAGTTTTCAATTATAGACCTAATGTAATTTAAATAAAAATAAACTTTGGTATATACATCAGGTAAACCTATAGCACATGGAACAACAAGGGAATTAATGCCAATTACGGTATCATCACTAATCATGGGTCCACCGCTATCACCCTAAAAAATTTACAAAAGTTTTTATTAAAAATTATTTCTACGTTAGTATAAACTTGAAATATGGTAGTGGATAGATTGACAAAAATGTAACTTTGAAATCGTGTAAATAAAGGTTCTTAATTCAATCGTATAATTATGTTAACCAAATAATTGAATAAATATGTCGTATGATAGTAATATTTCTACAATTTTATTAATTTTACATTAAGATGAAGTGAAATTTGTATTTAATTCATTTATATTTACTCAAATATTTTAAGAAAGACTTACTGTACATGCACCGATTCCTATATTTTCAAATCCACAGAACTGCTCCTTGAACAAACGATGTTTCAAATACACTGTGCATTGATTATGCGTCATAACTGTCATTGACGTTTTTTGGAGTTGATCAGAAATCGATTTTACTGGATAAAATAAAGCTCCCCAACCACAGAGTTCAGCTTTTTCTCCTTGTATAACATCCCTGACTGGAAGATATGCTTTTTTTATCGTATCACTAAAATTGATGATCTGATCAACCTAACAAAACAATAATTTTGTTTTATTTTTATAAAATTAAAATATTTGATTTGTCGGATTATAAAATATAAATGTTACAAAAGTTACTGAAGCATTATTTTTTAGACTTTCAGAGAAAAATTTTTTAGTAAAAAGAATGCGTAAAATTTGAAAAGGAAACTTTTTGTTTAAGTTTTAAAGTGTGTTACGTGATATTTTATATATTATAATTTATACATATGTTGCAATAGAATAAATTTATTAATAAAAACTTATATTTAATAAAAACTTATGTTTTCATTCATAATTATTACAATACGTTAATTATTATTGAACTTGCTTAAAAATAAACAAAAGATATGTTTATTTAAGAATCATTATATTTTATAAATAATTTGTATACAACTTAAAATATTAAATTATGCTTTGAAGAAATTTGCATGAAACTTACTAGATCATGTTACATTCGTACCTATAAAATGTAAGTTTTTAAGTAGATTTATAATTTCTCTATATTTAAAGTATATTAAATGTATTTAATATTTCAGTCCTCTAATCGAAAAGCAAATTTTATACATCAATCGATTTTCCTTGCTTCTGAAAAAAATCTGAACGAGAAATTAGTGAAATTAGTTTAAAATTGGTTAATTCGATTAATCAGTGCCACATTTTAATTTTATTAATAATAATGTTAGTTACTCCAAAAAATGTATGAACATTATCTTTAAAATATAATTTATAATTTTTTATTTTGTTTTCATGAATTCATATTTTATTTTGTTTTAATGAAATAAGCTCCTCAAAAATTGCACAAGATCTTTTAATTGATATGATTATAAAATTTTAAAGAAAAATTTATTATTTTTGTAAAATTGACAATTCGATAAAAATGAATTAAATTACTAATCTAATCGACTATATCAAGGTTCAATCGTTAGGAAATAAGAATGTTGAACTTGATCTTGTTTAATCTTTAATAATTGTAAATTAAAATGTAATTGTGTCAAATTTAGTGTCCTTATTGGATTTTACTGTAGGATTAAATTTACGAAGCCAGAAATGGATTTTACAATTCAGATAACAACATTAATATCTTTAACATGCCCAGATCCAATATTTCTTGCCATCTAAATAAATATTAATAAATTTTAAGAAAAAACGTCGTTGAAAATATTCAAAATTATTTCAGAATATTATAAAACCTAATCACTTATTAATGACACGCTGCATTGTAGTATACGTTAAATAAAATAAGCAGCTTTCAAATGTAATTGAACATACAGAATTTTTTTCACTAAACAAGCATATTCACTAATACTAAGTTTAGTATTACTAAAATATTAGGTAAAATGGCACATTCATATTCATGTTAATACTTTATACGTTAGAAAGTTAAGTCAAACTTATTTTATTCATGTAAAATGTGAATCGCACTACGTAAAAGGATAAAAAGGTATAATTATTATTGTTATAACGAAGATAGAGTTTATTAATTTATCTTCTTTTTAACTGTCAATACGATGTTGATTTTGTCATATGACATCATTGTTTAAATCGCTTTCAGTAAAATTAATTTTTTTTATGACATAAACTAATTCCAAACAAAGATAAAAATTATAATATGCACCTGTTTTATTTTATGTTATTTAAAATTTTTTATTTGATCGTGAATTATTATTTATTCAACGTTACTTAGCCTAATATTCAATTACTATAAAATACTCCACATTTTCCGAGATTTTCCTGTTAAACTTATTGATTCTAGTTCTCTATTTCTAGTTTAGTTTCTTTAGTCTCTTAGTCTATCTCTGTCTCTTTCTCTCTCTCTCTCTCTCTCTCTCTCTCTCTTATATTAATGCCTATGCAAAAAGATATGTTTTTAGCCATGTTTTTAGCTATATACAAACAAATATTTTTAACATAAGTTCGCTTTATATATAATGTAAATATTTAATAATTAGTTATTTTTTAAATTCTAAACATTTTTAAAATATTTTTTCATACATTTTAAGTTATCTATCTTTTTAATGATAATACATAATTAATACCAATGTATAATTCATAGTCATATTTTCAAAATTTTTTTATAAAAAGTCATCATGCATAATAAACTATTTAAACTTTAACTTATTTTAAGATCAACTATTACACATGTACTATAATAACTATGTATAACTAATATAAGAATACAGTCAATTGAAATCGCAGTATGTATGCGAATATTATAAGTTTTTAAATTATACGAGAAAGTGGTGGATTGCGTCATTCACTTATTTGTTATCATGAATATTTGTAAACATATAATCCTATAAATGTTAAGTATTGGGTCTCTATAGATTTTTTTGCTTTTACGTTTCTTTTTTGGTTTTAAATGCTTTTTTATCTAATTTTAATTTAACATATATTTCTTATTGTACTCTTCAAGAATTCATTAATAAATTTTCTAATAATTTACTCCAGTAATTATATTTCTATCTTTTAATCTTAAATTCTGAATACGACGATGTATGATTTATTATAAAGAAGTTAATAATCAATAACTTGATAACACTTGAATTTTTTTCCTAATCAATTCACTATAATAAGTAACTAAGTTGACGAATTTCTGCTTGCAATAGTCGTAACATCTACAGTACTAGAAGCATCTTCTGTCATACATTTGTATCCAAATCTGTTAAAATTATATTAAAAAGCTTATACAATTCAAGATATTATTCCCTAGAAGATATGCTCAACTAAATATACTCAATAAGTATTTCCATCAAATCTTCTATATGCACTAAATAATGACTAATAATTTCTTCTTTTTTTTAATTAAAATAAGTATTTTCAATTATAAATTGAACGGATACAAAATGTTAAAGAGATAACAAATTATAATCGATAACTTTTTTATTAACGTTAAAATGAATACAAAAAAAAGTTTTTTATTATTTTTAATAAAATTTTCCAACATACCATAAGAATGCCTATGTCATGTTGCAAACACGACACCACTGATACTGTTCCCGTGAATTTGGGATGGATATAACCGCGTAAAATATTAAAAATCGTCACATTATTAGATGATAAATATGTGGACCCTGCTTGAACCTTAAGTTTATTGTGAACATTTTTAACGTCATCGATACAATGGGCTGCGGTGAGGACATGCTGCTCACTGATAATTGTACCACCACAAATGTGATAATTATTTTCAATCGATCTCAAAGATACCAGGTATGGATAATCTTTTATTTCCGCTGTTTCTCCACCGATAATTTTGCTTTTCTTGCAAAATACTTCTGCAAAAATATTATACGTGATTTTAATATATATATAACAAAGTATTTAAAAAAACTAAATAGTAATAATATATATATATAATATAATATAATAATAATAATAATAATAATAATAATAAAATAATAATAATACCAATATATATATATATATATATATATATATATTGATGTAAAATATTTATATTATGAATTCTTTAAATTACTTAAATTATTTAATTACTAAAAATTTTTTAAGTAAAAACATCTTTTCTCAATTTAAAGTAAGTATATCCATCGTGAAAATAAACATAAACAAGTATTTTCCATCAATTATTTGAATCCAAAAATTGGATTTTCAAATTTTAAATGATTATTTTTTTGATATATTTGCTATAATTTTTTTAAATACTTAGAATTTCATAATAGTTGGAAAAACTAGATGACTAAAATTAAATTATTAAATAATGTTCGTTAAGCTAAGCTTTTATATATTATAATATTTACAAACCAGTACCTGTGTGCAATTACAATATAAAAATATGTTGACTCTGAATACTCGTTAATTAATAGTGATGTGTAAACATTCTAAATATTACGTTTTAAATATCTAGAGTAATTATCAATAAATTATAATTAACCAAAATTAATTATTCCTAATATTATGTAGTGTAGTAAATAGAGTAAATAGTAGTAAATATTACATATAAATTTATATTTTGCATATTTATTTACATTTTGTTATTTACATTTGTTAAATAACATATAATATGTAAATATATTATAGTATAAAATATAATGTTACAATTTTACACTCGTATAAGTAAATATACATGAAAATTACTATCTATTTTCATTTTTTTAAAACTAATTATAATAATTTTCATAACTGTAGTATAATTAGGATTAGTACAATTATAATTTCAGATTTTTGTTTAAGTTTCTAAGATTTTTTAAATATAAAAATTTTAGAATAAGTGTTAGATTTATTAACTATTATCTCTTATTAGGAATAGAATAATTTTAATCACTATTAATTAAATACCTAATTGTCTATTTATATCTAAAGTAATCACGTAAATTAATAATTCTTTTTCAATATAAATAAATTTTAATTTTTTATTTGTATTTGGTTTGAAAATAATGGAAATAATGAAAGTAACCTACCAGTAATTAATGTTAAATACAAATATAACACTGTTGGAAAATTCATTGTAAGTGGATAAGTCAATTGATCAAAGGACAATTGAATACTTTACTCAAATGTACTCAATTTTTTACTGAAATAATATTTATACTTCTCGTAATATAGTGTTATACAAGATATTGAAATATTAGTATCAAACACATTATCACATTACAAAATATTGGGCAGCATCAATAAATTAATATTAGTAAATATTGAAATAATTAATAGATTGTTTTAAAAGAAACATACAGATAGGAATAAAATTAAATATGTAGCTTTCGGAAGAGAAGTTATCAAAATCATATTTTAATTAATAAGAAATATTGTTTATCTTATTATTATACAGATAATTATACTTTAAAATGATTATACATTAAATTTTAAGTATTTAAAAAAGAAATTTTTTAATTAAAATCTTTTGTGTCGTTGAAGAGACATATATAATGAATGTTTGCAATGAAATATATTTTTATACTTACAAACCGGGTGGTAAAGTTTAAAATTAAAATATTAGAAACTAATACTTTAAAAGCTAAGTCATTTTTGTTAATAAAAATACAATCGGTTTAAGAAAATAGTTTTTAGATTTACACTAATAAAAAAAATGTTAAATTAAATTAAACTACTAAGTAATTAATTATTTATTAACGATTTTATACATTAAATCGTATCGATTCACAATAGTACATTAAATATATTTAGAATATATAGCATTGAAAACTTGTTTAGATTTGATTGAAAAATTTTTTAAATACTCAATGTATTAATCTTAATTACTAAAAACAGCTTTATCGAAAATAATAATTAAAATTACAGCAATTTATTAATATTAAAGTTACTTAACTTTTTCGTGGTGGAGTATTTTGAAAAATACTAAATATATATTTTTTTTATTATAAACCTTATTAGTATTTCAATTTTGTTAATTATATATATATTTCGATATATACTTAAATAAATTTATTATAAAAAATTTATTTATATAAATAAAAATATTTTCAATTATATTTATAAAAAATTTTATATTATTATAGAATAATCATATAAATTTTAAGTCGTCTTATTATTATTCACTTTAATAATGTACAGATATTTTATAAGTTTTGTAAAATACGTGATCTGTATCAGTTATACGATAAAAATGTTCTTTAATTTTTCGATTGATATTATTATACATATAATTTTTAAATTTGTTATGATTTTAGAATATAAACTTTATGATATAATGTTATATTAAAAATATTATAAAAATTAAATTACTAACAAAGTTTTTATTTCATAAAACTTTAATTTTTCATCATTTTAATTATATAATAATATATTAATAAATATAATTAATATATAATAATATTAGAATATAATAAAATAAATTTTAATATGAAAGAGCTTAGTCGAATTTAATACTAATATCACAATTTTTAATAAAAATTATTCAATTTTCGATAAAATAACGCCAGAAAATCAATTTGAATTTGGTAAAAATTCATATATTTATACAAGTGAATAACGGAGTGATGAAATTCATTTATTATTCAAAAAAATTCTTTAGTTATGTGCTGTTCGCATTTTTATGAATCGAAGAAAAAAACAAACATATATTTGATATTTTCTTCAATTGATGAATATAATTTTTTATATTATTAGAAAATCAAATAAATAATATAAATATAATTAAAAATATATACAGAAAATAAAAAATAAATATTTTGGTTTTATTAAGAAACATTCTTATAATATTTTTAAAAAGAGACTGTAGTGTATGTATTAAAAATATAAGAACCTTTTAAGTAAATCGTGAAAAAATATATAAAATGCAGTTAATATAATTATTAAAAAATTCTTAAATTTCAAGTAATTATAATGTCGAATTTGCTCATCTCACAGAAATTATTTTAACTTACGATTTTAGGTAAAACGTTCAAGATTTTCTATTTTTAACATAATTTTTCGTATTGTATTTTTTATATTATTTATTTTCAAAATTAACTAAAATTACAAGAATTATATAATTAGCTTTTACATTATTCATACGAGCTTATTCGATGAATATTAAATAAAATGTTCATAAACTATTTTGTTAAATAATTTCAGTAAACTTGTACATGTTAACATTTTGTTTTTTACGAAATAATTAAAATAGATGAGTCTGAATAATTGAATAGTAAATGTATATTTTCAAATAATATAACTTTTTTAATTGAAAGGTTCAAATTTACATTAATATGTTATGTGATTTAAAATTTCCTATAACTTATAATTATTCAGTAAAATGTAATTTTATTCATCTTCGTCTCTAAAAGTAAAATACTTATTGGAAAATAGTATCTCAACTTATTCTTTTTCGTATTCAAATTATTTATAGTCTAAATTTTAATTGAAAATTGTAATGTATCTTAATATTTTCGCTTTATTTTCTTGAAAGTCAAAATTAATTGCTCTCAAGCGAATGTATATATATATATATATATATATATATATATGCATGCATGCATATTTAATATTTGCATGGTAATTGAGATGTTATTTATGTGCGATTTTTAGCGAATTATTTTGATCTCATAACATACTAGCGTGTCAGTTTCTGCATAATAGTATAATTATCATAAATTTTCCTATTTTCAATCTTTATTACGAACAATGATTTTGATCGTCGTTCATTCAAATATGTTGCAAATGAAATTGTGCTACACTTTACCAAATTTACACCCCCTGACAATATTATTTGTGCTCTCGTAGATATTTTTAATCGTGTAAATTGCTGCTATCAAAGACTAATGTAATACTCAAAATAGAGATCATTATTATGTATTATTATATTATATTATATTATATTAGTATTGTATTCTCTTTTAAGGTACTCTTTTTTACCAGTTCTGTCAATATCTTTGAACTAATATTATAAAATTATAGCATCATAGTCGCGAATAAAATATTTAATAATTTTTCTTGATTTTTTCTTATTGGTGTAAATTTTATAAATTATTTTTAAAAAATATTTTTGCCTGTGCAACTGAAATTTAATAAAGTTTTAATGTTTTACGATAAAGCGTATAGTATTGATAGTAAAATATATGACATTTACATGCTATAAAACGTGTTTTTTCTCTATATTTTTTAAACATTAATTCTAAAAAAGTATATACAGTTGTTTCGTTGACGTTTTTTTCATCTATTTCATTTAGTTTAATTTGATATTGTTCTACAGTTTTACAGATATATATATATATATGTAAATAAATTCATATTTTTTCTTAATAAATTAAAAATCTTACTGTTACCATAACCTTAAATACAACTACTAATTAAATTTGTAATATCTTATTACTGTTGTCAAGTAGAAAAATATTTTTATTCAATCAATACACGTAAAATTAAAGATTCTAATGATTTATTCTATATGAAACCCATATACGTTTGTTTTACACCTACTTATTCATAATATTAATGATTTTAGTATGCAGCTCAAAACATACTCACTTGCTCAATGTGTCATTCTTTGTAAGTAATAAATATGCTTTCAATTTTTGCAGTAAAATATAAAATTATTTAAATAAAAGTGATATGCTACTTGATATTATGAGTTTAATAATATACAATAATTTAACTATAGGTCTGTTTAATTCTGTAAAGGCTATGATAGGGCAAAATGTTAGGGATGCAAATCCAAATGAGTTCCCCTACACTGCAACTATTTTGACAATGGTTAGAGATGGTTTTAATCCTCGTTTGGATAAAATGTGTGCAGGAGTACTGATCACTTATAGGGATATTTTGACTACCGATTTTTGTCTAAAAGACAGGCCAGTTGTTCAAATTCGCGTTTTTCTAGGAGATATTCGTTTGACTCATGCTGCAGAATTTCGTATAGTTTGGCATGTATCGTACGATACCTGGGCTTATCACAGAAATGTACGGGTGCCGACCCCAGGACATTTTATATCAATATTAAGGGTAAATTGCTATTTATCAGAATATTTAAAATAGATTAAGCGGTTTCTATGATATATATTTATTTTATATTGATTAAAAAAAATTAGAAAAAGTCTAATTTTTAAAGCCTGAGCATTTGTGTAGTTGGCTGGAAATGTGACTAACATAGCCCCTGCACCTATTTCACCTGACCCAAAAGCGAGTTTATTTGGAGCAGAAGTTCTGGCATCTGCTTGGATTCATCCTCCTGATGCTAATCATCCTATGATTATGAAAGCAGCTACCTTAAATATCTTAACAGATGATGATTGCAAACAACGAATCATCGCTTTAAATGGCAATCCTAATGTTGTTGATCAAACTCTTTTCTGTACTGCTGCAGAACCATACGTATTATTCGGACCAGTAAGTACCCCTGATATTATATATACATGTGTGTGTGTGTGTGTGTGTGTGTGTGTGTGTGTATAAAAATGTGTATGTGTATTTCAACATAAATTTTATGTTTAAACTTACTATTTTTTCCAATATAATGAAGAAATACTTATATTAAGCATTCAAGTCGAAGATTCTTGAAAATATTTGCTTATTAATATATTGAAATAAAATTGAAAAAAAAATAATTTTAAAAGGCATAATTAGATTAATAGCTGATAACTAAATTTCGCGTTTAAAATTTACAATTAAAATGTTATTAATAAGTTAGAAATTTCATACTCAAAATAATCTTTATAATAATCCACAAATCATAAATATGTAGTAAAATACTATATTGTCAATTTCTAATCAACGGAAATCTGTGCAGGATTCATTAAAAAAGATGTTTGATAAAGTTTCCGGACGAATTAAATAATCGACTCAATTAAAACTTATTTTAATTATGAAAAGAAAAAAATATTAAAATAAAAGTCTAATAAACTTACTTTGTATAAAAAAACAGAGAGGGAGAGAGAGGAAGAAGGGAATAAAGAGAATGATGATGACAATTGTTAATTTTATAAATTTATTATTGAAAGTTGCGATTATTTTTTAACAAAATTTACAGCAGCTAGAATTATTATAACATTAAAAATTGTTTAAGATTTTATCACATCCATATTTTATTATAATGAATATTATTACTTTATTGAACAATATCTTTTCACATATATAATAATGCATTTTGTCATGTAAAATTATTTACATTTTCAATATTATTTAATGTTTTAAGTATTTGAATTCGAATATATTTATGTATATCTACTTATTTAATTTCTACGTTTCTCAGTAAAAGAACTTCCCTTTGTTATTCTTGAATCTTTCTCTTTTTACTCCAATAAATGCTGTATATGTCTCTGGCGTTTCTTTTGTAACTTCTATTGAATATTTTTCTTGAATTTGGGTTTTTTAAATGTTTCCACAACATGATCCATTATTTCTTTTTCTTTTCTATATATTAAGCATATATTTTCTTCGTTATTTTTTCAAAATCTGTTTTCTCTGATTTCGTTTCCCAATATGTCAACATTCTTATCTCTTTTTTAATTTCTTCTTTTTTTTTATTATATATTATTATATAAGATATAATTCACATATGTTTCAATAATAAATATAGTCATAGTACATCATTATTCTCTTTATCAGGATTTCAAAAATTTTTATCTTCTCTTTCCAACCGTATTCGAAGATTTTCCCCTGAGTGGTGTGGAAGAGGGCATGAAGCTATGTTATTTTTTGTTATTATTATTTATTGTTATTATTATTTATACGTATTTTAAATATGCATATATATTTGTCAATGATAAATTTTTTTTCTTTCTTTATACATTTCTAAAATTTCTAAATTATACCTATATTTTTCTTCGCTTCTAAATTTTCATTATTTTGATCTTACTGTACTTAACTCTAAAACCCTAACTCTAAACTCTAAACTCTACACCCTCTAACCTTTTGTTTAATATTTATTTAATTTTTTTAGTATATTCTTTATGTTTATTATATTTTCTTTGTATTTTATAAACACAATTCTATCATTTATGTATATAATTTTTATTATTCTCTTTTTTATGTGTATTCCATCTGCTTACACTGCATTTTAAATAAAACTGAATGAAGAGGGCATCATTATTTATTCTTTTTTGTGTTTGTATCATTATATAGTTTATTATATAATCTATGTAGTATTTACTTATTTTTATCTTCTGTAAATATAATTTTCAAATTTCTTGTTTGCTTATATTATCAAAAGCCTACTTTAAACCTGCAAAACATGTTTTAATGTGCTAATTGCATCGATGGCCCCTTTTCTATTATAAAACAATATTGTATTTCACTGATATTTTATAATATTGTTTTCTGTATACTGTTCTATTTATCTCTTCAATATTTCACAATAAATTTTATAACTAGTGGATGATTCTCAACTAGTGATTTATTCTTTTTTTGTATACAAACGTCACTCTATTCATTTTCCAGTTTTCAGCTGTGTTCTCTTCTTTTAACATATATATTTATTTTATTTGCAATATTTTATGTTACTTTTTTCTTTCATATTTTTTGTTTCTTATTGCTTCTATTTCTATAGTTTCTATTATCTTTCTTTATCATTAATTAAATTTTTTTTATTTTTTATTTTTTATTATTCTTTCTTTATCATTAATTAAATTTTGCATATTAGTATACTTTTTACTTTAAAAGTTAATTTTTTCTATTGTTTCTTATCAAAATATTTTTTTACATACTTTAGCTATCGTACTTTTTTATATTATTTTTTTTATATGTAATTGTCTTTATTATTTTCTTTGATCGATCTTCGATTTATTATATATCTCTTTAGTATAATTACTATTTAGTATACTTTATTTGTTCATTACATCCTACTTTAATTAACTTTTAACTCCTTTCAAATTTTTATTGCAAAGAAAAAAATTATTAAGACTATTTTTTTTAGTTCATATTTCAACCTCTTTATTATAATTTCTTCTTTTTTTCTTCTTTTTTAATATATATCAGTAATTGTAATTTCCAGAAACAGTTATCCAATTCTATTTTATTTAAAATTTTTTATTTTATGTTTTTACTTAATTTTATTTCTTTCCTGAGTATCATATAAAGTAATATAAAGTATCATTTTTTCATCCCATTTATCATCGCTTACCTTTCTTATTTTTTATTTTTGTTTTTTTTTTTATATTTTTTCACTCATTTCTCATTCATTAAGGCATCTTGTTTTTTCTGCAATTTTATTAGAATACTTTTTCCTACATTTTTCTCATGTGTTTTGTATTCCCCCGTGTATACCACACCTTTATATGTATGTGTTTCATTTAGTTTTACATTTTTATAAATTAATTATTACTCTCTTGTTCTATCTCATTTAATTATAATTTTTTATTCTATTATATATATTATTTAATTTCTACTATATATTATATTATCTATATATAATTTAATCTATTCATTATTTTTACTTAATCTTTTGTACTACCACCTCTTCTCCTACCATCCTTTAGGACCTCTACATTTCTCCCCTCTCTCTTCATGAAAATTACCTACTTCCGTCATTAGAATTACATTTTGATATCGTTTAAAGTTTTCCGTTTTTTGCCCCCCCTCTTATGTCTCCTCTTCTATTTCTCTCTCTCCCCGCATATCTTTCCCTATAAATCCTTCTCCTATGATTTACCCGCCCTGATTCATTCGTTATCCCTATCTTCTTTGCCACCCCCCCCTCGTTTCTCCTTTTTGTCCCTCCCTTTCTCTTTC